>CM070736.1:11906897-12609397 GCA_036346245.1 Bonia amplexicaulis | reverse complement strand
ATATGAGATATTACTATGGAACATCATCGTCAAAGTAAAGAATAAATAATAAAAGTAATAATAGAAATCACAAGAAAAATTAAAACCTTAAAGGTACTTTATTAGAGACTCAACGGAAGCTGAAATAAATGTTTGAAATATGGGATCGGTCCACTTCTATCCAAATGAAGAATAAATAAAAATGACATAAATATGCTGATAACTCGAGTGCTCCCATACATGCATGTTGCTATCACTCCAATGGCCTTTTACCTGAGAATGGAAAGGGCAAGTGTGAGATTTGAAAATCTCAGCAAGTACCTAACAACAGTCGGAACACGGTGAATAAAGGACAGGTAATGTGAACAAGATATGTAAAAGAAAAACAATATAAGCAAGTAATTGACATAGGTTAAAGGCAATGAAGCTAAGTTACTGGAAATACTGATAAAGATCGGAGATAGAGATCGCAGAACAGTGTAATTGATAATTGTTATTTAGCAAGTTATAGCAAAGACGCCGGCGATCACATCCCACATACCCGGTTATACAAGAATAGTCAGGTATATCCTTGTCTTCAACAGTATAACCGCCAACTGGGTGTAATATTCTGTGTAATGAGAATGTATGGCCCCCTGTACGTTACCAGGTGGGTGAAAATCTCCCCTATATGTGGGTAATCCTAGGCCAGGTATCTGTCATTTCTTTTATTAGCGAGTTATTCATAATGTAATAAATTTGAATGGAAGGCAACCGATCAGGCACAAAAAAATTTGATAAAGGAATAACAGGGGGTGAATTTGATTGGAGAGGAAACGGGTTCACTAGCTCCACGGCCGTGTGAAACGCCGTTCGGCCGAGCGAAACGACGTTTGGCCACGCGAAACGACGTTTGGCCACCGCCGTGTGTCGCCGCCTCCACTCCACCGGCCACCGCGCCGTACTCCGCCGCCGACTGCTGCCTGCTAAGCGCACGGAGAAAGAGAGAGAGAGAGGGGGAGAGAGATAGTAGATGGAAAAAAAACCTGGTGGAGGAAAGACTACGCACAGAAAGGAATAAGGAGGTCCCCTATTTAAATCCCTACCTTGATTAGGGTTATTATTATTATTATTATTATTATTATTATTATATCTTTATGATTATTATTATATCTTTATTATTATTATTATTACTGAGTGCTACAGCTCTCCCCTTAGAAGAGATTCGGCCTCGAATCGACAAGCCTCAAAGAAAATTAAACGTGCGGAATTGAGAGCATCACTAGGAGAACAAGGGAACCAGACCTGGAGAAAAGAAATCAGAGTACGTCGCGCGCATTTGGGACTCCAACTCCCACGTAGCTTCACGCTCAATCTGATGGGACCACAACACCTTAACATAAGTAAGAGTTTGACGCCGTAGTTGATGTTCTGAACGTTCCAGAATATGGACCGGCCGTGCCACAACGGATAGGTCCTCCGAGACCTCCAAGTGGGAAACTCCAGAACTTGATCAGGGTCGTTAAGGTATTTTTTCAACATAAAGATATGAAAGACATTATGGACACCAGCCAAGGAAGCAGGCAACTCAAGACGATAAGCAAGCTTTCCAATTCGCTCCGTGATAGGAAATGGTCCAACGAAACGAGGGTTCAACTTTCCTTTTGCCCCAAACTGGACCACGCCCTTGGTCGGAGAGACCCTCAAGAGAACCTGATCGCCCACTCCAAATTCCAGTGGCCGATGAGAACGATCAGCGTAACTCTTCTGACGACTCTGGGCGGAAAGCAAGTTGTTCCTGATGAGATCAATCTGCTCCTTCCAATCTCTAACCTGCTGAGGCCTAAGTAACTCTTTCTCTCCAACCTCATCCTAATGGAGGGGAGAGCGACAAGGTCGACCATAGTGTGCCTCAAAAGGAGCCATACCGATACTGGAGTGGAAATTGTTATTGTAGGAGAACTCTGCCAGAGATAAATGATTTTCCCAACTGCCCTTCCAAACAAGTATGCAAGAATGCAACATGTCCTCCAATGTACGAATGGTCTTTTCAGATTGGCCATCAGTTTGAGGGTGGAAAGCAGTACTGAAGTTGAGTTTCATGCCCATATTCTGATGCAAACTCTTTCAAAAATGGGAAACAAACTTGTTGTCGTGATCTGAGACAATAGACTTAGGAACACCATGAAGACAGACAATCTCCTTGACAAAAATGGTAGCAAAATCACTGGCGGAATAAGTAGTCTTGATTGGAAGTAAATGAGCTATCTTGGTGAGACGGTCAATAATAACCCAAATAGAGTCCATTCGCCGGGGCGACCTAGGAAGACCAACCATGAAATCCATATCAATGTCCTCCTATTTACATTGGAGAATCTCCAGAGGTTGTAGAAGTGTAGGATCGAAATGGCAACAGAGGGGGGGTGAATGGTGCCTTTTAAAAATATTCTCAAATAAAATTCAACCCTATCTTTCTCCAGTAGCTAAAGAGCTATGAAGAAGAAGATTGGTTGTTCACTGGAAAACTCAGAGAGAACAGAGAAATCTTTAGTTTAAGACCGAGAGGAAAAGGGTCAAAAGACTGTGGTCGAAATCCAGGAGAGAAACGAACAACCGCTATGATCTATATCCGAATATATTTGCAATGGTCGAACAACTCATCCGAAAAACAGAATCACCCGAGAATCGAAAACAACCAACAGTAAATACCGAGACTGCGCTTGTCGACCCGTCCGACAAAGGATGACAACGGCATCGGCAAAGTATGACCAACGGTGAGCGGCGGCGATCGAAAGATGAGTCCGGTCGGAACCGTCGTGGTCGTAAGCCAATGGCATAGTCGTACGATCAACGTGGTCGAAGACCGACTCGCACCTACGAGATCTACGACCATCAAGCACTCGGAAACCAGCGCAAAAGAAAGCAGATGATCTACATCTTGACTGGTCGAACCGACCGACAGCGACAGCGAAGTCGAACGTCGTGATTGGACCAGTCGGCGAAGCGATGCTTTCGGATGCAAATAGAACGTGGTCGATACTCGATCGGAAAATGACGAGCAAGCGATGAAATCGCTTTTGTCGGAGCGACGACCATGGAGCGTGACATAAACGATTTGACCACAAAGGAAGTGTCAAATCAACTTTTGCTCTCGGAATGAACGGCCAACTAGCCTTGAGACATATTCTCAGTTCTGAGCAAATCAAATATAAGCCAACTCTCAAAGGAAATACAGAAGGAACTAAGAATGAAGAGATGGCAAATAAATCAATGAAATATCTCAAGAACAGCCTCTCAACCCAGATCACAAACATAGACCCATCTCATAGATAAACTCTAACAAGTACAGAGAGATGAGTCCTCTCAAATCATAACACGGGAGGTTTCTGCAACCACTCCCCCTGGGAGGACAAGCTCTAGCCCTAGAGCAAACACACATAGATACACTCCCAAGGGAGGGAGAGGCGGCTGCCTCCAAGGCCTAGCCGACCAACTCACTATAACTCCTGCCTCCCCTCTCCTTTTATAGTCTCACATCCGAGACTAACCCTAATGGATCCATCCATTAGTCCACACTGGGGATAACCCGTAAACCCCACCTAACACCGGGTTTTATCACTCACTTTGCCCGCTAACTCAAATGCTTTGTCTGCTATCCTAACAGACCCGCACTTTGCCCGTTAGCGCCAACAGAATCCACTTCTTTTCTCAGGTGCTTTACCAGAGGGACAGCTTCCCCCGCAGCTTTGACATTTCTCCAAAATGCCCCTCCGCGCCTTCCGAAGCTTCCTCCACCGCTTCTCTGTCCATGCCGTCGACCCACTGCAAGACTAGGTCTCCTTCGGCTTCCCGGTGCTTACGGACCCCAACACCACCGTGTCTCGTCCCGACCATCCTAGCCTCACGCACCTATCTCCGGCCATTTGCATCGGCTCCTGTTCCTCATCGACCACCTTGAGCTCCAGGTCTTCTTTGGCTTCACCCACTGCTCGGACCTCAACATCTCCCATGTCTAGTCCCGACCTTTCCAAGCCTCACCAAGACTTGTCTCCAAGATCATCTGGTCCCTCGACTCCTCCAGAGTCTAGTCTCGGTCTATTCCGCCGCACACCCACCGCACCCAACCTCCTCGACCGTCTCGGACCTCGGCTCCTCCCCGAGCCTAGTCCGGTCCTCCTCGTTGTTGCCCGTCGTGCTCAGCTCTGGCAGTTCCAGCTCCGGTTCCTCGTCTCCCGGCTCACAACCACCTCACCAGCCTCGATCATCTTCGGCGTCTCCGACCGTCTGGACCTCAACACCTCCTGTGCCTAGTCCGGTCCTCCCACGCCTCACCATGAAATAGCTCAAGTCCTGCACCACACGGACAAGCAAACCATCACATAGCACCGCACAATACACATAGACCATCACTCGGCACAAGTATCACAAGACAACACCGGTCGTAAATCCCTACGACCACCCGAAAGCACAAGACAAGAAGTGGTCAAAACCCTGGAAGACTTCCCTGCTTCCTTCGACCACACAGCATGTCGTCACGACCATCACAAAGCTCGTTACGACCATGCAGACACAAGCTACGACCAACGCTAGCTTGCTACGACCACATACAACACCGATACAGCTTTATCGCTCAAAGTCTAGTACCTCATCCGAGCACTCTATTGCACACAGATACACTTGAGCTCACCGGGCTCGCTCAAAGCCTCGACCTCATCCCAAGTCGTTACGACCGATTCCCACCAAAGCGACCGTTTCGGTGGTCGTGCGACCAGCTCTAGTCGCCAAACGACCACGGCTCTTACGCCGCTAACGTGGTCGAACGAGTTTCGACCACGTTCAATCCCGTGATAACGTGGTCGATGTCTCAAGCGCCAACGTGATCGAACCACCGAGCCCCCAACGTGGTCGTGGCTCTGAGTGCACAACGTGGTCGAAGACCCACGTCCTTCAACGTGGTCAAATCTCCCAAGAGCTCCCTGCCAACCGCTTCCAACGTGGTCGAAGACGCCACGTCGTGGTCGTAAATGGCCCTGGAGGCCTCCGACCACGGCCAAAGTAGTCGTACACTGACTACGACCAATGTGGTCGGAGTGCCACAACGTGGTCGTAAATGGCCCTGGTGGCCTCCGACCACGGCCAACGTAGCCGTAGACTACACAACGTGGTCGTACGCTACCGGCTGGTTCTCGATTTCGCTCAACGAGGTCGAAGCGCCTTCCGACCACGGCCAAAGTGGTCGAGCGTCGTCCAGCTGACTCCCGACTACGGCCAAATTCACCGATGTTGCCGTAACGTGGTCGTATACCTCTCGATAAGCTTCGATCACTTTATCCAACTGCCGAGAGAGCCGCGCATGGTCGTAAACAACCCGAAAGACTTCCGACCACGCCCATAATGGTCGTACGCACGTTTTCTGGCTTCCGACCAGATCCAAAATGATCGTACGGCTTCGGTTGGCTTCCGACCACTGACAGTGTGGTCGTAAACTTTCCCGGTGGCCTTCGAGCATGGCGGTGGTCGTCGCGCCTTCCGACCTTGGACAACGTGGTCGTGGCGGTCTGGCGACCATTCTTAAGACTTACGACTTTGCGAGCCACTCAAACCTCAAAAACCAAACTCAATCTTTCTAGATCAAGAGTCAATTACTCATCACAACCAAGGGGTGACCTCCACATGGTCTCACAAGAAGGCCAATAGGACTGCGGTGCTCCGCTTTTACTTGCTGGCACACCGCGCATTGCAACACAAACTTAGCTATATCCTTCTTCATCTCCGGCCACCAAAACTGCCGCTGAAGATCCTTGAACATCTTAGTCTCACCAAAGTGAATGGAATAACGAGTTTTATAAGCCTCACAAAGAATATCCCTCTTCAAGTATGAGTCAAAAGGCACCCAAATGCATTTTCAGAATCATAACAGTCCCTTACCATCAATAGCAAAGTCTGGCTCACAAGGTCTAGCCTGAATAACCTCTTCACGGAAGTGTCGAGTCTCCGACCCAAAAGCTTTAGCCTCAAGCAAAGTATTAAACAAAGGATAGGAGGTTACTAATTTTGCCAGAGATAATGCTGAAACGGCAAAACAAAGTGTGGTCTGGAGGTCCTCCAACTCCTCCTAGACTGATGTGGGAACGAGTACGCCATCATTTCGCTTCCTGCTACGAGTATCCGCCACCACATTAGCCTTGACTGGATGATAATGGATAGTGAGGTTATAGTCTTTGATCAATTCTAACCAGCGACGCTGCCTCAAATTAAATTCCTTCTAGGTGAGAAAGTACTTCAAGCTCTTGTGATCAGTGAAGATGTCACACTTCTCCCCGTAGAGATAATGGCACCAAATCTTGAGGGTGAAAACCACTGCCCCCAGCTCAAGATCATGAGTAGGATAATTAAGCTCGTGCTTCTTAAGCTGACGAGAAGCATAAGCTATCACCATGTCCTCCTGCATGAAGACGCATCCCAAGCCCAACCGAGATGCATCACAATAGACAGTGAACTTCTTCCCTTCCTCGGGCAGAGCAAGGATAGGATCGAAAATAAGACTCTCCTTCAAGGTCTGGAAGCTGGACTCACATTCCTCTGTCCAAAGGAACTGCTCCCTCTTCTAAGTCAACTTGGTCAAAGGCTTGGAGATGGAAGAAAACCTTTGAATAAAACGACGATAATACCTGGCCAACCCCAAAAAACTACGGATCTCCGCCACGTTGCTGGGTCTCGGCCAGTCCACCACTGCTGTAATCTTAAAAGTATCCACAGAAAGTCCTTTACCGCTAATGACATGCCTAAGAAAACTGACAAAAGAAAGCCAAAAGGCACATTTCTTCAATTTAGCAAAGAGTTGCTGCTTCCGGAGAAGGTTAAGTACAATCCAAAGATGTTGCTCATGCTCCTCTGCGGTACTGAAATAAATTAGTATGTCATCAATGAAGATAATGAAAAATTGATCCAAATACTCATGAAACACCCAGTGCATCAAATCCATAAACACTGCAGGAGTGTTGGTTAAACCAAATGGCATCACCAGGAACTCGAAGAGACCATACCGAGTGTGATAGGTCGCCTTTGAAATATCAGAAGCCTTGATCTGCACTTGATGGTAACCGGGCTGCAGATCTATCTTGGATAAGAACTTAGCACCCTTAAGCTGATCGAAGAGATCATCAATGCGAGGTAAGGGGTACCGGTTCTTGATGGTCATGACATTAAGATCTTGATAATCGATGCACATACGCAGACTCTTATCTTTCTTCTCCACAAAAGTGACCAGAGAAGCCCACTCCGATGTGCTGCGCCTGATGAAACCTTTGCTCTGAAGGTCATCTAGTTGCCACTTCAATTCTTCTAGCTCAATGCGCGATAGATGATAGGGAGCCTTAGTGATAGGTGTGGTGCCCGGAATAATATCAATAGCATACTCAACCACCCTCACTAGGAATCGCCGTCTGTGATATCTTACATATCACAGACGGTTCTATTTTGGAACCATCTATGATATGTCATATATCACAGACGGTTTGGTATTACAAACCTTCTGTGATAGCTATTTGAATAGCTAAATTATTTTCTTTTTTTGCCTAGCCTCAGGAAATGCTAGCCATGCCATCTAAAAATAAGTAAACAGATCACATATATAGCATATGATAATCATTACACAGATCTCACAAATGAATTAAACAACTGAATGAAATACAATTGAATGAATTGTTTGATTAAATACAATTGAGTGATTATAGTTGGTATCAAATATTTGAATAGATAATCATCATCGTTAAGGTTGAACTCTCCATTCTGGTTTATGACCTCCACCATCAAGAATTCGGAGAGCTTTCCTCGAACTTCGATGAGTTTGTTAAGATCAAATGCACTTTCGTCGAATTCCATGCATTGTCACTAGGAGTGTTAAAGTCATTAGTATATATATATAAATTGATAATCACAAAATAATTATTGACAGATTGACAAGCATCTGTATCATTCGTCTTAGTAGCCATGATTTCCTGCATATGGCGGCAAATGTAGAATCCACATACGTTGCCCTGTAGCTATTGGTGGTACTGCAAAAATAGAATTACATATACATGTATATATTGTCAGTTCTAGAGCAATATTACAAGTGTGATATAGAATTGTTGTGTTGTAGCGGGTTCCAAAAATCACGTCCTGTGTCGCAGTGTGGCGATTGATTCCTTGTGTCTCCCTTCCTGGGCAACGTAAGCGTTGAATGACCTACGTGATTCCAAAAGGTTAGCCTCGACCATTGCAAATGAAGGAAAAACTACAATAGAGCTATGTATGAAAGAAATGAGTTTACCTATCAATTGCTTGTTGCATACGAGTGAAGTTATGGTTGCTCCTAAGTAGGGAATCAAGATATATTACCTTGCTCTACTTTGGTACAATCACAATTAGAATCCAATGATACCTAGTCATGTATGTTGTCATAGTGATTAATTCTAAGTTCATGTTGCGTATGAAGTACAAATAAAACTTGTATGGCAACTAGTGAAGCACTTACCCCTAGTTGAAGGGTGCCAGGATGTAGTCCTTGTTACTGTGAGCAAGTAATCCCATCATTATGTAATCTTGGATGAATGATGCATTTTTGTTGATGGATTGCTTAGAAACCAAGTGTAAGTCGAGAAAACCCACCGGTTTTTACCGTTGTCGGACTTGTTGGATCATGAATCTATACATAAGTAATGAGTTATGACATTTATCGGTATTACATGAATATAAAACTTGATTGTATAGTATACTTACATTTTCCAACATCATAGAAGTGAGCCGTCGAGGTTGAATAGTAAGAATAAGTATTTGAAGGTCACGACGAAATAGCCTGAGTTGTGGATGAAATACGCCTCCTTGTATCTCACGGTGAATCCACTTTACTGGTTTGGCTTCCTGTTGGACCTCTGCATGTATCAGCTATGCAAAGCCTTGCAAACTAGTCCAAGACTGGGTAATTATGACTCGAGGACCAATGACACTTCGAGCTTGTGCTTCTAGGGCCTAAGAGGTGCCTTAATCTTCTTTGGTTGGGCCTTAGCATCTCACTTGTGATACATCTTCGACGTCGTCTCCACTTGAGTTGATGCGATGGCCTTCTGAAGCGGAGCTTGTGATGGAGTCATAGAGCATTTTGTTTGACAGTCATGGTCGTGTGGAGATCACGGCACGGAAGGGTCTAGTGTGATATCCCTCTTGGGCCACTGAAAAATGTGTGGACAATATCTCTTAGTGTCATGATTTCTCCATTTGGGGGCCTCTCCAGCAGGACGGCCCTAAAATCGTCATTAATCATGTCCACCTGGAGCTTCACGAAACCGATCCCTAGCTGGGCATCATGCAGCAAACATCCCTGGCAGGCATGGATACGCCATCCCCCGTGCATCGTCAACGGGAATGAAGCAAATAAGCCTGACTCTAAGGATGCACAGTATAGGCTCCTACATAACGATACACGATGATCTAAGATGTCCACTAAGTTTATCTATGTAGCATTATGGAGATGTACATTATCTGGATGTTGTCGATAGTTAAGTGGACGTCACTGTGTTCAGAAAGTGGCACAGACGCGCAACTACTTCGATGCTGAGGAGGACTGGGTACCGTAATAATGGGGATGGCTTGCGAGTAGTTGCAGACTTCTCTCAGTTCTTGCCTCAATGAATCTATCTCTTCTCGAAGTGAGACAGTTATCTCTTCAAATTTTGCATCAAAGTCCTGTTTTATACATTTCTCGCTCTAGGCTTTGGATCTCTTCCTACTCCTATATGCCTCGGAGTTATTTGGGAATCCGTGCTTCCAAGACACGTAAACCCCTAGACCTCGCAAACAAACTGGGTGCTCCTTATTTCCTAAGGCCGTGAATAGTATATCCCTCTTCTTGACTGCTTCGAAGGAGCATTCGGAAGATTCGGTAGTCAATGTTTGCTGCAAGAGGCAATCATGTTTATTTTAGATCCTATGAAGTTATGGACCTATTAATAACTAGGTAGTTTAACATATCTTACTAGGCATTGGGACACTTCCTCGTCTGCGGGGTTTTTGAAAGAGGCGACGCCCGAAGACATAATTGGTGACCTCGCTCTTAACTAGTTTTAGGCGCGCTCGTTTGTGATCTCGGCAATTGGTGAAAAGGCCTCAGATCAGATTGCGACCACGTCCTCCATCATCCATTACGAGATTTTACCCGCGTACCCAGTGGTGCTAAGTCTGTGGGGGTGAGTGTTTTGTGCCTGGAGAGCCTTGTGCGCCACACTTTTCTGTTGAAATTCGGTCGTCATCTTCATCCGCACAAATGCCTTCTATATTTATGGCGACATGAAAAGATACATCGTGAAGGGCATGCTATCCTTGGTCACATAATGTATGATAAACGTGCTCTTGAAGGTCTTCCACACTTTTCCCATCGCAAGGAGAGCTTGTTGTCGCACAAGTCCTTGGACTTTTGTTGGGATCTCGAACGAGTTTAAAATTTTTGTCCACAATGTACTTTTCTTGTCTTTTGTCAAATCTTTCCATTTTGGTGCGATGATGAGGACTCATTGCCTTCCAATTATCCTGCAGGTAGTCCAAAATGCTGCTGCTACTTTTTTGGTTGCAGAGGGACCCCATCCAGAGAGACCATCGTGATAGTCATTCGGCCCTCTGGCATTTTCGATACTCTTCTGCCATGCTTAGTTACTCTAGTCTTCAGAACGTCAGAGCCATTCGGCGACGTCGATGATGATGATGATGAAGTCATCTCTCTTACAAGAAAACTAATTACAATGAGTTGTGAGCATAAATATTGGCACATGGTTGATCTTACAAGAAATAAGAACATTCGGCGACGTATATTATTGCTACAAGGTCTCTTTGCAACATTAACATGTCATTCCAAATTGATCTTGTAGCAATAACACGACCCTCCCTTAAGGTTGTCTAAAATCCAACTCACTTAGAAACAACAACTTCCATTGTTATACACCCTCACAGTTTGTTTCTCCTCTAACTAAGATTTTGGGTGATGTGACATGTATTTCTCAACAACAACAAGACGATCACAATGTTTCATATCTTTTTTACTTAAATTAGCAGTCCATCCATGGAACTAAGAAGAGAAGAGTCGGAGTTTCATATCTTTTTTACTTAAATCAATAGTTCATCCATAAAACTAAGAAGAGAAGAGTCGAAGGAGGAAAGATAAGATCATAGTGAAAGCCGAAAGAGCGTGGATAACGGAAATCCCAGAAGACCGACGTGAGGACCACACGTTCCTTAATCACGTAAATAAACATGCACAAAAGATGGGGCTCTTTCCTTCTTTAGTCTGCCCTTAATGTCCTAGACCTGGCCCAGCACAAAAATGTAAGTGCGTTACTTTTTACATTTATCCACAGTTCTATATTATTGTAGTACTAAAAATAAACTATATTCCCATCGAAAAACACGAGGAGCACGTATTTGATTTGACGTACACTCGAGTCGGCTGCATATTAGGCCCACTCATTACGGCTTCAACTTCTGACTTCTGATTTATTTTTTTACTATTTATAAATTTTATTTTTTCTAAACTTTTTACTTTTTTAGATTTTTTGCCGATTCTTTTTTATATATTCATCTGTGTTGTCCGTGATGAGCTAGCATATTTTTTCTTTTTTTAAAATTTTAAATTTAATTACGCTAAATAAACTACATTTAGGTATAGTGAAATTTCAACAGCTATATTATAATTTCAGTTATAAACTGTAGATTTTCAGTCCAATCGAGCGGGGCATGTATATAGTAGGATGTTTGACTGGTAAAGCTCGTAGTATGCATGCTGCGTAATTAATTAAGGACCATACCACTTGTGCATGTCACGGTCTCATCAGCTCAGTAGATCGATCATGGAGTCGTGCATGAAAATTAGGAACATAATCGGAGTGATTCCTTCCCACCAACACCACGTCATTTGCAATTGCACGCGGTCTCAAAAGTCAAGCGTATGCGCGGAAAAATCAAACCGAGAGGCAGATAGGTCAATATCGCCCGTCCGTTTATTTTTTTCTATATATATCTTCAGATGCGATAAGATTTGGCAAGTCTGACGTGGATTTGACGAAGCGCGCGCCGCGCTTCTCTTTTTTATTCACCCAAAAAAAACATTCAAAACTGAGATATGTTTAAAAGTTAAAACCGAACCGGATCTCTCGTGTTTCCCAACTGTTAGACCATGTGATTAGATTTAGATTATTTTGGTGATGAATAATTGACAACGATTAATTTATGATGATGAATATTTGATAATATTATTTATCGATGTTATGCGAGGTGTGTTAGCGTGTGTGCGTATTGACTGATGTTGGTAAAGTTGGAATGAACCTGTGCCGGAAAAATGTTCTTTGGTCTTTGCATGTGCAGATTGAGCATGAATGTGATCATGGTCGGTGACGAGGAGGACTGGGACTAGGATGGGGAGATCTAAGGTCCAGACGGTCGAGGATGTCATGCGAGATGGTCAGGCTCATGTTTAGGGCGTATGGAGATCAGAGATGGATGATACGTGTTGGAGCTACGGAGGTGCGGTCTGGAGGCTACGACTCGTGGTGGATGATGCGTAGAGAAGCTACAGGAGGTGCAGTCCTGGAGGCTTCGACACGTGACGCGTTAGAAAAGTTGGAAGTGTAAAAATCCGTGTTAGAAAGGTTTTGGATCCTTTGAAAATTAGTGGGTCAAAAAATTAGTTAAGGTAAAAAGATTCAGGTTTAGTTGGATTAAGATTTTAAGTAGAGATTGAGTATGATTCGTAATAGACTATATATATATATGCAGCCACGTCGGCCGTTTTTTTTTTTTTGTAGACGGCGCGAGTAGGAAAAACAAGAAAAAAGGTCGTATGGATGCTTGATGCGATTTTGATTGGAAAGAAGAAAAACTTGGATGCATGCACAGTTTTCGAGATCTGGGGGATACACATATGTGCTGATGGGTTTATGTGTTGGCTTTGTTTGAAGTGATTGCATGCAGGCGTTGATTCGAGAGGTTTGGTCAGGACTTGGATTTCGTGGAGATCATGAGAAACGCATGGCAGTGGGTCACGCTGCTGACAATCTAGACCGCGGATTAGTAATCGAATCATTATGGCCGGCCGAGAGCTGATCATGAGGAAGAAAAAAAAATAGCGATCGCGGCCTATTCATGGGTCTGTTCTTTTTTACTACGGTTTGTAATTTTTAGCTGTAGTTTGTGATTTTTAGGTTGTTTATATGGGAGATTATAAAGTAACAGAAGCTCATATACGGTTTTTACCAATTAAAATGAAGTCAGTAAAGTATGTACTGCAATTAACTAGTAAATTCTATCTTAAAAAAATACCTTATTTAAAAATTAATTATTATAGAAAAATCGAAAAATAGTTTTTAGAAGTTGAAAAGAACAGTACCTATATGATCGAGAAAAGGCTCGTGCGTGGCTCGGCCTGTCCGTCGGAAGTGGCGACGTATTTTCTCGGCAAGGCGTGCGCGGAATCAAGACGAACTCACGCGCAACAAAAAGTGAAGTCCAGTGCATCGCGTTGCAGATCTGCATGCACATTAGAGCAACACCTTTTCCCTTGATCCAAGTGACGAACAGTAGCAGAGCATTATTTTAATAGTAACTAAGAGAGGTAAAAATAATATTTTTATTTCTTTTTGTTGGTATTTCTTTCTCTCGTTTTGTTTGCAGGTTTGAACAACCAGAAAATAGTAGCGTGATATATATATAAAAAAAGGTTTTCGCTATGCGCTGCAATCATTCACCCCATCTGATTGCTATCAACGATCCTACACCAACAAAAGTGCTTCAGCAAGCCCGTGCACCTGCGTATTGTTTGGACTCAAGCTCAACCAGACTATCTCTAATACTTACAAAAAAAAGTGTTGTTGATGATGGTTCATCATCAGCGATTCATCTGTCTCTCATCTCCTTCTCTCCCTCACCAAACAAAACTATGTGCTGACAAATGGGCTCGTAACTCTCTGCCCCCATATGGCGCAACCTTCTCCACGAGCCCTAGGTCAGCCGCTTCCCCAGCCTCCCGAAGGCTAAAAGGCAGAAACCCCAGCCCGCATTCGGAGTCATGTACCCTGTGTCTGTTCTGCTCCACACATCTCCTACTCGCTCCTCCCTCACGCGACACCCCTTCCTCCACCCCAGCCATCCGCCTGCCGCCACCATTCCCACTTGAACTCCTGGCCACTGTCCATCGCCAGTGGAGCCATTGTCGCCTTCACCGTGCTCTCTAAATCTGGCCGCGCTGCCACTCTCAAACCCTAGCGAGGCACCGCTCTGCCTCCATCATATGTAGGTGGGATCGAGTGGATCCATCTCCTGCTGCCTAGCCATGCTCTATTAGCAACAAGGAAGGGGAGCTGCTATTGCGACCACGGCGTCTGGGACTCCTACTCCCTAGTCTTCACCAAGTACGTCACGGTGAGCCCGCCTCGTTTCTCAGATTCGTCGCATCGCTTTTGATCTGGATGGCTTCGACGATTGCTCCAAGGTAGGATCCATAGGGGAAGGAGGAGCTGGACCTGCCATTGCTGAGGGAGTGGCTGCTAAGGGAGACGGTGTGGCCAAGTGTTGGATTCTTTTGATCCTTCGCTCTGTCTTTGCGTCTTCTAGAGGCTCCTGCTGCTTCCACTACTACAGAAAAGGTCATCACAGACGGTTCAAAAACGTTATCACAGACGGTTTTGTGAACCGTCTGAATTTATGGGTCAGTAATAATACGAGATCATCACGGGCGGCTTTCGAACCGTCGTGGTGCAATATCACGAGCGGTTCTTAACTAAAAACCGTCTGTGATAGTTATAATCACAGACGGTTTTTAATTAAGAACCGTCTGTGATTTATAAATATCACAGACGATTTTAAGTTAAGAACCGTCTATGATATTCTCTTATACTCCTAAACCTATTTCGGTTTATTGGCTAGCCTCAGGAAATGCTAGTCATGCCTTCTGAAATAAGCAGATCAACATATACATGTATACATCCAATTCACATCTCAATTCATTTCATAAACATAAAATATCCATTTTTATTAAGATTAGAGCCTACCATTACAATATCTCAAAACAACGAGCAGGTTACACAAGTCATGCTCTCATCTCTTCGCTGCATGTGGGACCGTGGGCATGGATCCTTTGAACTTCATATCGGAGTACTTCTTCAAGGAGAGGGTGATGCATGCGTGGTGTGGCGAGCTCAGGGGGTTCAGGGTTGTGGGGAATTTCGCCACCTTGGATATTGCAGGGAGGACCTGGATTCCGGATATTGACATGTTAAAGGGTGGGAAGGGTCGGCGACAGAGCCAACGTATTAGGAATGATATGGACGAAGAACAAACCAAAGCATCTGGTGCACGTTGCAGGCGATGCGGTTAGGAGGGGCACATAGCTAGACGATGCAAGGCGCCAGCTGATCAGTAGGTAGAGCGGCATAGTTTGTATTGCTAGTTATTGGAGACTACAAATAAATTTCCATTGTAAACTGTATTTTGTTAGTTGTCACTTTTAACATGCGTAATGTTGTACTGAATGTATCGTACATTGCATGCACCATTTGTATAATTGCTATGTTATTTCCCCGTTTTCAGTAATGTAGTTGGTGTTGTGCTGGTAGCCTAATATTATTTTGTTTGTTTACTTACAAGTTGTATTTAGTGTTGCTTTACATGCGATGTTTTCTGGTTCCATATAAATGCTAACTTCAATTCTTTTTGCAGGTATGGCTCATGATCTTCGTGGATCGGACTGGTCTTACAGTCTGTTGGACGAGCACGTTGACCAGCTGCATCGCGCTTCCCATCGTGTCCCCTTACAGGTAACACGGAGGAGCCAGCGGAGTTGGGAGTGGTCTAGACACACACACCTCGAGTCTCCTGGAGACTAGACCCCCGCTGGACAGCTAGGTATGCACTCCGCCAGTGTTGTACTATTGCCGTAAGTAGATTCCGTGCTGACTTTTACTTGCTTCGCAGGCTGCGGGATGCAGGGCTACTCCCTCTCGCCCGGATGGTGCAGGCCACCAACGAGGACAGACCTGCCTTGCCCGCGGGGGGCGACGACGGTGCGCAGTGATCGCGATGCTTCCCGTTTGATCGTTCTCTGCTAATAGCTTTGGTGGACCAGTGGCGGCCAGAGACACACATTTTCCACATCCCATTCGGGGAGATGATGCCTACTGTACAGGATGTGTCCCTGCTGCTTGGCCTTCCGATAGTGGGAGATATTGCCTTCCTACCGGAGGCCCTAGCCGGGTAGCACGCATACCTGCTCGCTAGATTCAAGGGGGTCCTTCCGCCTGGTGCCCCGGAGGAGTACTATGTCTTCCTGTTGGGTCAGACACATGGGCCATCGCTGAGGTGGCTCTCACAGTTCCGTGTAATTGTCCTTTCTGTTTGAACCTGTACGATCTCATTTCCGCTATTGTGTACTAATAACTTCTTGGGTTTCATTCAGGTGGAGCAGATGGATCCGGAGGCGAACGAGCAGTAGGTCTCATGTCACTTGGAGACATACTTGCTGTGGCTGTTTGGTTGGGTGCTCTTCGCCACCAGCCACGGCAACACCGTCGAAGCACACCTCATCGCTCACGCTAGGGGATCACCGACAGTTAGGTCCCCCAGATCAGCTGGGGTTCAGCCGCACTTACCACGACCTATCGCGGCTTGTGCGACGTGTGAACCAGGACCAAGGCGAACTCTGTCCTGACGGCGTGTCCGCTCCTATTGCAGCTATGGTCGTTCGAGTGCTTTAACATCGGATGACCCATGCTCGAGGACATGAGTCCGTACGGGGCAGAATTGATGCGTTGGCACTCGGAAGAGCGTAAGAAAGATGGAATGATAAGACACGTTGCTAATTCTGCCCAGTAGAGAAACATCGATAGGATGTATGTAGACTTCGGTGCGGAACCGAGGAATATAAGGTTTTGGTTGAGTACAGATGGAATGAATCCTATCAGTAATATGAACAGCTGATATAACACCTAGTCTGCGAATGTATGTATATACAACCTTCTTCCTTGGTTGTGTGTGAAGTGAAAGTACATTTTGATGTCACTAAGGGCTGAAACAACCTGGAAACGATATTGATGTGTACCTAGTACCATTGGTGGAAGATCTTGTGACACTGTGGAATGAAGGGGTATAGGTATGTGATGCGGACAAACAAGAGAACTTCACTCCGCGTGCCATATTGTTCTACACCATCAATGATTTTTCTACCTTGGTAACCTATCAGGGTTGAGAATGTTGTGGATGAGGACGAGTACAATCAATTTGACAAGGTGCCTCCACTCGGACACGGCATCAGGCTCGAGGAAGCACCAAGGGATGAAGCAAGCTTTGCGCGTGACAATCATTTATTTAAAAGGAAAATAGCTAAGTTGAATGCTCCCACATGGTGAACACTTATTTGAAAATTATTCCAATGTAATTAAAAAACTTGACATGTAATTAAGCAATTGTTCCATAATAATTGATTCAGTAATTTAGAAATAATTACATCTGCGATTGTATCTGCTTGCTTATTTTAAGAGGGCATGGCTAACATTTTCTGAGGCTAGCCGAAAAACCTTATATGTCATATACAGAAGGAATTATCACAGACGATTTAGTAGCACAAACCATGTGTGGTATATGTATCACAGACGGTTCTATAATAAAACCATTTGTAATAACATACAACATTACAGATGGTTTCATAATAGAACCGTCTGTGATAAGGTACAACATCATAGACGTTTCTAGACTAGAACGGTCTGTGATATGTTAAACATCACAGACAATTATTTAATAGAATCATCTATGATAGTTCTTCTATAAGTACGGCCCCTATTAGGTTTTGTGCTCTTACTCCTCACTTGCGCACCCCTCCATCTCCTCGTCCCCCACCGTCACCACCGCCATCGGAGAACCGAACATCTCTGTCCTCTCCTTCCTCACCTGGCGTGGTGGCCCTATCGCCTCTCCTCCCAACGCCGCCTCTCCTCCCGGTGCCGTCTCTCCTTCCCGACACCTCCCGTCCCGATGCTGCCTCTCCTCTCGAAGGTATGGATCCCAAATCCTACTTATTTACCTCACGTGTGATAGATCGGTTCATATCTGTTAATGTGTGTTCATGAGTTCTCTCCTCCCCGTTGCCTCTCCTCCCGAAGGTATGGATCTCAAATCCCACTTTTTATCTCATGTGTGTTACAACCGTCCATATCTGTTATTGTCTTTTTTATTTGGAACCCAAAAAGAAATAGGGGAAATGGATGTGGGAGGGAAGGTTGGCCTACTTATGTCGGGCTGGAAGTGGTAAGGTTGTTAGGAGTGATCTTGGTGTGGTCCTCATATGGATGAAGACGTAGATAGGGTTCCCTTGTCGTTGCCGAAAATGTTGCCTTCAGCCAACTCACAGTCGGTGTGGATGTACACTTCTACCGTCTAATTAAGTTTAAATTCTTTTCGACGCGAATTTAGGTGTCTATTTTCTTCTTAACTAAAAAAATACATTGTTCATCTTAGGTATTTTCTTTTTTATGTACATGATTAAGGACAAAGTATTAGCCACGGCACACCTGTTAGTGACAAAGGCTTGCCTGATTCCTCCTAGGCGTTCTCGTTTTTTATGTACGTGATTAATAGCTACGGCCCACCTGTCAGTGACGAAGACCGAAAAAGGGCTAGAAATTTGGGCCCAAAGTCCACTTATTATTACATGAGTTCTTCAGAAAAGGGAGAGAGCAATACACGCAATCACTTTCCAGATGGAAAAGCTTTCGCGGAAACTGTAGAGCACAGAGACCTTTCGACAACTTTTCGAGCCTGGCTGGGCGTTCAGGGCCGCTACTTGTGTTCCAAAAAGATCAGCGTGGGCGGTCGTCACGCTGCTCGTCCACCGTTTCGTACGTTGACCATGTCGGCGCCGAGTAGACACACACAGAAACGCTGCCACTTTGCTAGCTAGCTAGCATCCAGTGGCGAAGACAAGATGAAATTGGAGGGGACTTAAAAGATTAAGCTATTTATTTTAACAAAAGTCAAAAAGGACTAAATTAAATTGAAATAAATATAACAAATATAATCTTGCTGACTTGCATGCATGCGTATCCAGAGTACGCGTGACCCTTTTGGCTTCAACACAAGGCTACAAAACCTTACGTCCAACGTCTGACAGTTGGTGCATATATATATGCATGCTACGAAAGTTAGACGTGACGAACAGATGAGCGACGGATAAGTACGAACGCGAACCGAAAGACAAAATGTATATGCAGTTAGGCGTCCCTGACCGAACTCAACGAAGGCTCCAAACTGTGCAGTAGTAGTTGGAAAATGAATGCACCGAATTGCTGCCGTTAAGATAAAAGGTCGTGGCCGTTAATTAACCGATACATTATTTCGTTTACTCTAACTGAGCCTTCGACCTCTCTGACGACTCTCATCATCGACCCGATGAGCATCTTCTACTCTTCTCTAAACGAAAAGAAAAGCAATGGAGCATGGAGGCCAAGGCCTACAGCCGTACAAAAAAAAAAAAGCCTACGGATTGTTCGCGCCTTCCTCGACTAGGCTCCTACTGGTGTGCAGCATGCCAGCTTTTAAGTCTGCGGAATCTCGTGCGCCACCCACTTGGAAAAAGAGAGAGATCGAATTCCTGGGAGACATATGCATTAGCATACTAGCAGCGTAGATGATCGTTTGACCGTTTCTGCGCCAACCATGTTGCCATCCCCACCGGATTCCGTCGCAGCGCGGCTTCGGACCTCTGCTTTTTAGCAGTTCGAGCGTGTATGATGATATTTCCGAGATAGAGATGGCCCCCCAACTTTTGTTCGATCCTGCTTTTTGCAGTGATCAAAACGGAACGCACGATCGACACACCAATATAGCACCGAGCAACGGATTATAACTCTCTAAGATGATAGTATTATAGAATAATAAACTATACCAAAGTTACACAATAGAATAATAACTAAGGACTTTACATTATCATAACAATTAGTCACGCAGGACTAAGATTTTAAGTACATATAAGAAATACAAAAGGAGATACATAATATTTATATACCCTATGTCTCGAAAATGAGGCACTACGGATCGTCTACTCATCCCAATTGCTGAATAGGGCGTCCACATCACCCTCGTCCTTGATATAATAAGCACTCTTGTCCTACGTGGCATCCTCTAGGCCTGTAAACCTTATGTCCCACTTGAGGTATTTTCCTATTGGACTGGGATCTAACAAAAAAATTTAATAGCAAGAGTAAGTACAAAATACTCAGCAAGCGTTAATGACAAATATGCAATGATATTGTTCATCTCCTCATGATCAATTCTTATATTATATCTCTTCTCTATCCATTAAAATCTGTTATTAAGTTAAAGAAAAATCTGCATACTTTAGTATTTTAAATACTACTAATCACCCCGGTGAAGAGAAGGAACCCACAGTTGTTCTTCGTAGCCTCCAATCCTGGAGACATGTATGAACTCATGATTTTATTAGCACCGCATAGGCTTGTGTCACTTTATCCATAGCTACTCCAAACTCTTTGCAACGGGGTCATTTGCACTTTCTTAGATGCGGTGCCAAGTTAAAGCACAGAATATTTTTCCTAGTTTTGTTATCATATCTCCACTCAACTACTCATAGTCGGTGGCCCGGGGCGATTTTTTACCCTTATCTGACCGTAAAGTAGTTGTTGGTTGGAGCAATCTAATCCTCACCCAACATTTCACTACGCTAATATATGTGCCTAGGCTCACCACTTCTAGGCTCTATACCAATTATGGCTCTATCTGTTTTGGATCCACCACTTCTTAGCTCTATACCAGTTCTGATTTTCTCCACCTAGTTATAATACTTACCCACGTGGAGATGATAATAACTTTATAGGTAGCATTTTCCGCTCGTCAAAACGAGAATATGGTTGATACTAGAAATATGGCTCCCTACCTGAGTAAAAGTTGTTTAGTCCTTATATTATAATCATATATAGAGGGTCCCAAAACCTACCACTTTCTCTTCCTGACCAGGATACCCTCTATCCTCATATTATACATAGCTTACAGTCCAACTTCTCCTTCAACTGGAACTGTCTTTCACTTGTCTCTTTTCCTACTCCATTTATCCATCAATTCTTTTAAGAAAGGGGCATTTTAATGCAACATGTGATAATAGATATTGTACATAAATTAGTTTTCATAAGTGACATAACTAATCGGAGTGATCAAAGGTAAGATTACCTTGGTACTCGTAGAATGCCTCGGTCTCAACCATGGCTTGTTCAATTCCCTCTTCTTGCCCCTGGTTCATCCTCTGCATTACAGATCACATTTTATGGTTTTAGGAAGCTAATTAAAGACACGGTTGGGTTGTATTATTGTGTTGCGTTCTCGGTTGTGACTTCATATTTGTTGGAATATATTTTTCTTGGTAATTTACTTACCCTCTAGTTGATTTCCTACCACTCTAGCCCATTATCACTCTCATCCCAACCTTACCCTCTCTTTGGCCAGCCCAACCTTACTACATGGACCATGCCTTGCCTGCCTCCTGTCGGCCCACCTACACACATGTCGGCCCATAAACACACGCACTATTGCACATGCCCACACACGCGGCCCACACACAAACACACTGCCGCGCTAGCCTAACACACAAGCACACATTCGCATGCCCTCATGCCCGCACACACCCAACAGCACAGATACATGAACACAC
This sequence comes from Bonia amplexicaulis, assembly GCA_036346245.1. Lineage (NCBI taxonomy): Eukaryota > Viridiplantae > Streptophyta > Magnoliopsida > Poales > Poaceae > Bonia > Bonia amplexicaulis. The sequence continues at coordinate 12,587,709 of CM070736.1, read as the reverse complement.
ATCTCTGCTCACTCTCTCTCTTGCTCGGGTCCTCTCTCTCGGCCACTCCTTTCCAGCATCAATTCACCATCACTGCCGCTCCTTCCATTGTGGTCCTCGCATCACCTTCCCACCACCAGGGCTCGACGGCGCTGGTGGTGGCAGATCTGGGCGCAACACTGATGGATAGGGCGCCTTCCTACTGTGGTGTCATCAACCTCTTCCACCCTGGTTCCCTTGCGGTTCCCACGCCACTTCTTCCCCCTCTAACCAGAGCCAGCACCGGTGATAGTGGATCTAGACACAGCTTCACCGGATCAAGTCTTCCCCCTTTAATCCCTAGCTAAACCCATTCTATTTTTGTGTTCTTTGCCTTATTGTGGTTATTAAATTTTGATTTCTCATGCCAGGGATGGATGCGGTGGTCCTAATGAAGCCCCGCAATTGGGCAAGCCATGATAGGGCTCGAAGGTATGCATGTGCCAGGGAGAATGATAAGGCCTACCGAGTGCGCACCGATAGCCATCCGTGGGTTGGTCATCATTGCCGTGAGCTAACAATGCCACTCGTAGTGCCTATACCTGACTGGGGTGATAGTTAGCTCCCCCCTTTGCTGTTATGCTTCTACTGAATGCTGAGGTCATCCACAATGTGCGATGCCTTTTGAGGGGATTTTTGGGACAAGGAAAGGGACAAGGGTGTTGTGACCTATTAGATTTGGGCGAGTCAAGAATGGGTTAGTGACAGTGGTGGTGGTGGTCCTCCCCACGTGCTCTCTCAGTGGTTGACCTCCTTCTCCTCTGGTGCCCTCTGGTCCTGGCTGGTTACTTGCTTCGGAGCCATCAAGGACGCGGTATGCTCCTTCTGTTCTTCCCTGAGCCCTCTTAAGCCGCCTCCTTCTCCTACGTCGCCAATAAAGTTTCAAGACGCCGCTTGCCGTGCTCTCTCCTCTACTCGTGTGGCTCTAGGAGGGGAGGTGGTGAGGTTTGAGGCATCGGTGCCACCTTCTCGCTCTCTGGTGGCTTCGAAGAGTGATAGAATGCTCTCGCTCGCTGGCTTCCTTCTTATCGCTCCCCTCTCACATTCCTTTTGTGTGCATGGAAAATAAGGGTTACCTTTATGGACCAAAGGTCCCTGGGTGTTTTTGGCACTATGGCTTGGTCTTCCCTTTTGTGAAGGTAAAGGCGGTGAAATTTAAGTGGGTGATGGTATGATTTTTTGTCGGATAATGAAGCCCACTAAAACGAGAGGTGTCGGCGGCCCCGGACAGTCTTGGTATCTCGATGAGCGCTACTTCTATACCAGGCGGGTTCTGACGGCAATCTTCTCCTCCATCTCTTGTTCTCATTTTGGATCGTAGTTTCTCTGTGTTTTTGGGTCTATCTAACCAGTTCAGGGTTTCGGCATTGACTCCCTCCTAGTGACACCTACGGCTTACTCTGCTTATTACCGTTGTAATTAAATGAGTAATGTATGTAATTGAGAATGCATGATGTATGATGATGAATGTTATACTCCTGTATTTTAATTATTATGACGATGTAACTGATGCCATTATATTAGAGTTTACTTTTATTACTTTGTGCTGTGTGTAATTGAATGCTGTAATATTTTTCAATCATTACGTTAATTGACTTTGCTATAGTTGCGTTGTTGGTTTCTTAATTAATTATGGGTTAGATCTTAATCACAGTGTTTAAGTCTAGTAGAAGTGAGGGCTGTTTCAACATCGAGCGGTAGCATTCGGATTCGGAAAGCATTTTGGAAGTTGCGGGATTAATGAATTAGCTGAAAGAAAGTAGCTTCTTTTGGTCAGAGAATCTACTGTTGTTGGGCCTTAATACGCGAGTTGAAAGATCACTAAATAGCAACGGCATCATGGCATCGGATCGATCATGCTCGCAAGATCTGCCGGAATTCCACCACATCTACTTCGGCTCCCGGTGGTTAAAACAGCTCCTGCTAAAGCGGAGAAGTGATGAGAAATTCGCGGCCTATCTTTTCTGTACCTGCAGAAACATTCTCCTGCCGATTTGCGGTGAAGCACTATCTTCTGTTCTTCCTGGCCCTGGCAGTGAAAGCGCCACAGCGAGATGTGCGATCTTTTGCAGATCATGGCAAGTTACCCTTTATCCACCAAACACGAGGCCTGGACAGCACAATGCGTCAGTGTGGCATCCTCCTCGTAGGCTCGTAGCATCTGCGCGCCAAGCTTTTTTAGAGATGTTGTTAGAGAAAAGAGAGAATTAATTTTGGAACAGGACCAAAGAACAGAGCAGCAATTGGGGGCAGGGACCGAAGAACACAGAACAAGAATTGGAGCAGGGACCATAAAACTAGCGAACATAGTAATGCCGTCTTTCTAGAAAAGTGAAGTGACACGACCAAATATCATGAGTAAATTGCGCTTTGTATTAGGCAGATTACCTGAAAGATCGAATATGGCAATAAAGAGGAGTAAATGGTGCCTTCTAATTTTTTCCCAAGTATTCAACTCTTCTTCACTCTAATAGCTACAGAGTTATAAGATTAGGATGAGAAACCATCAAAAGAACTAGCAATTTGAGATACTGAAAACCCACAAAAAATAAGCAAAAACGGAACTACCGGTGTTGAAATTGCGGTACTACCCCTTGCTACAGTAACCACGGTACTACCACTACAATCACGGTACTTCCGCTGCTACAGTAAAATTAGGGTAAATAGTGTTTTCAGCACGATTGCAATAACGAAAATCGCAAGAACTTTTGATCCGTAGATCCAAATGATATGAAATTTTGCAGGAACCTTCTCTAGGGTATTATGAACCTATTCCAATAGACCATCTTGAAAATCATGGTTAAAGTTGTGACCTTTTTCAGTTTGATGGTAGGTTTTACCAAAACCGAGCCAAAACCTCAAACGGTGAATATAACATGCTCGTGGGTAGAACATGGCTAAGATAGCTCTAGATGTATTTTTCACATATCATAGCAAGCTAGAACACAAAATAATTCTAGCCAAAAACCATCGGATCAAGAGATGGACCAAAGATGCTAAAATCAAACAAAATCGAATTTTCTTGTGAATCTTGTTATCAAAGTGTTTAGATGGGTGGAGATGTATTCTCAAGAATTATCTTCATCTCTTATACGTTCTTAGTACAACAAGATCACAAAAGGGGAAAAAGAGAGCTAAAAAACCAACCAAAAGTCTCAAACCCTAACCCTAGAGATTAGAGCACATGAGATAGATTAGATAGTTAACCATACATATCTCCATCCCAATCTCCTTTTATAGATGGGCAACCAGCCACCTACACCCTTTAACGGATCCTATCAACTATTACAATAGGGGAAACCCGTTAACCTCACACACATGTGTTTTACTCTCACAAGTTCACTTATACACGCTTTTCAAAGCGCATAAGTGTGTACCCGTTAAATCCTTAGTCTTGATCCAACCAGCTCCACCTTTACCTAAACCGCTCTCCAACGCATCGCCCATGCGCCGCGGTTTTGATCCAAGATAGTTTTCGGTATTTTGGTCAAAACATCAAAATATCCTTTCTTGATCCGGTCATCACCAACCACTGCAAACAATCGTCGTGCTTGCCACATGTAGATGCACCACTAGCTTGCCACACGTCGTCAAGTCTCTCCCGTCCCAGTTCCACCGAACCATGACTTACTTGGCCCATGCAAGCTATATGGCGCCATCCCGTCGTTCGAACTCGTCTTCAACATTCTCGCCTTTCTCGTGCCATGCTTGAGCTCACCGTCTCATCCGACATCCTCTATAATTCTGGGTCTCAACTCCTCCATGAGCCTAGCCCGAATCCTTGCCATTGACCACGGTTGACTCGAAGTGACCCTGCACATCCAAAGACAAAGAAATCGTTTCCAGTCACAAGTTCTTCACAAATTAACCTACATTAATTAAGATATGCATCATGCAACCTTAATCCATTGACCCAGGTCATCCCAACTCAATGCATGACTTGATTCCCAAAACCTTATTTTTCTGGCAAGATCGGAAGTACCGCGTCTAACACACCGGTTCTTCCGCACTGAGGTACTATCGCCTTTCAAAATGGTACTCCCGCACGCTGAAAATCTCACCTGGAGCTCTCTGGAAAAAACGTACCACACCTCAACCCGGTATTTCCATAAAACGGTACTACCGCACTTATATCTGCGGTACTTTCGCAAAGTGGAACTGCCGCACTAATGCCTGCGGTACTTTTGATTTTCCTGACACTTCCAAAAAACAGCACAAATCAAATGTAATCTTTGCAAAACTATTTCACCACTTCACAAAACTTGCAATGGTTCATTACAACAGTATTTTGGACCTCCTCACATGGTTCTTCGTTACCTCTTGTTTTCACTTTGCACTAGATTTATCTAGTATTTTCACTTTATGCCGAGGTGTTTCAAAGCTTGGGGAGATGAGCCAGTCGGGCTAAACCATGCCTAGCTAATGTGAAGTGCAAATAGTTTTGGATCACCTTGCTGCAAAACGAAACTATAATTTAAACCTGACGTAAAGTGAAATAAGAAGTAATCTACCTGGTGCAAAGTACAACTTACTCAAATATCATCTACTCTGTCTCACCAACGTAGTAGCTTTCGTGGGTAAAATATACGTATTTATGGAGACGGGAAAAAATGCTGAAAAATATTGGCGCATTTCACCTCTTCGAGAGAAACTTGGTAGCCTTACGGACGTGCCGGGCGATGGGCCGTGATAATTCCGTTGGCCGGGCCGAAAGATGGTGGGCCGGGTCAAATGGGTTAAGTAAGAATCGTGTGGTTGCCCTTGCGGTTGCTTATCACGTCGAAGACAGAGAGTTGCTGGGCTGGGCAACTGTTCTCCAACTGAGCTACAATCTTGCCGGCTATCGTTTCTATGCTCTTTATTGAGTAAATTGTATCACATGTATATAAACTTGTGAGTATCGAGGTCACTAAACTATAAAACTATGTATTTAGATCAATAAACTTGTTAAACCATTGATTAAGGGACAGGTTTTCAGCTGCATCTTTCACCGGTGGGCTGATCATGTCAGAAGCTGGATTTGACCTGCTAAATAGATTGTTGACGTATGACCATAAGAAGGTAACATACGGGCTATAGTGAACCATCTGATTCTCCTATCCTCATTTTGCATCTCTTGAAACTAAACATTCCTATCCTCATTTTGCGTCTCTTGAAAACTAAACGTACTTGTTTCTTTTATACAGCTCATAATATAGCAGCTGCTGCCTTGAAGCATGAATGGTTCCGGGAAGTACCTCTTCCTAGATCGAAGGATTTCATGCCAACATTTCCTGCTCTAAATGAACAAGACATGTACTGGCTATTTTGCTTTTAATTTTTAATCTATCAGCCTAATCTGAAAATATTTCTGATTAATATTGTTGTATATATTTACATGCATTTGTTAAAAACATGTAGGCATATCAAAAAGTATATGAAGAGCCCTGATCCTCTTGAGGAGCAACAGATGAAAGAACAAGGGAGAATAGGAGATCGTGTCTTCCTAGGTGAGGTGTCCACTGGACATGAAGTATCTCAATCTGGTGTCTGGCGACAACTGATGGTGTTCTTTAGCAGGCATGCATGCAGAATCATGGGGATAAAATTTCTCCTTATATTCCATGCTAGCTACTATTTCATTGCAGGGTTAGCTCTTTCTCAAACTTCTGGTCACAATCTAATCCACCTACGTTATATGGTGTGCAGATCTAATCCACCTGCATCGTAAGGTCTGGTCTAATGACTTTCATTGGGTACACCAGTTTCAAGTCTGAAACTTTTGTATGTAAAGTATTATAAATTGACACTTTGTAAACAATGATCAATGAGATCTTCTGCAAGAAGCACATTTTCTTTTGATCTTTGCATTTTGTTTGCAAGAGATGAATGAAGCGAAGAGGGAGGGTGCCTTTTGCTATTTCACGAGGAAACTAATGTGTAGTAATGCAAATTGTAAGGTAATGTGCAGAGGAGTTTATAGCCTCTGCTGATGCGAATTGGGCCTGTTATTTTTGGCTGCGGCTTATGGCTTTTGGCTGAAATTTTTGAATTTTGGCTGTTTGCGACAGAGATTACGGAGAGAGAAATACTCGTTTGCAATTTTGGTTGATACATATGTTATGCTTTTAACGTGTACTACAATTAACTTGTAATCCCGTCTTGAGAAAATACCCCATTTAAAAGTTAGGTACTGTAGCAAAAGCCAAAAGCCGTTTTTGGAAGCCAAAAAGAACACCCCTATTGTGTAAAAAGTGTGATAAATTTGCAACTTCTCTTTCCTTCTCATGTTGTTTGCAAAGATCACTTTGTACTAGATGGTCTTGTAAGATTGCTTAGGTTGCCCTTCGGCGCTGCTTGGAAATAATTATTAGTTAATTTGTTCGCCGGGTCTTAGAAATATGGCTACCTTTTTTTTGAAGGAAAATTGATTTTAATTGGCAGATATGTTCTTATCGTTTGTTTGCTACAAATTAATGATGTTTATTTGGTTGTGTTAGACTATGTGGATGGTCGAAGATTAAGATATGATGAATAATTGACTTTAGGTCTACTTTGGATTTTGCGTTTGTAAAAGTCTTGGTCATTTGCAGTTGAAACCATTGCCCTTGAGTGGTCGTGTGCAGTTCGGGTGAGCTCAGGCAACAGACACCACGACCACGGAAACAGACAGTCTTACGACCACAGCATCAGCACAGCCTACGACCACGGCAACAGATGCTCTTACGACCATGGCAACAGATGCTCTTACGACCACAGCAGAACACAGACAATCTTACGACTACGGCAGAACACAGATAATCTTACGACCACAGCAGAACACAGATAATCTTACGACCACATCTATGACCACGGCAGAACACAGACAATCTTACGACCATGGCGTACTGCTACGACCACGTTCAGTTTACGACCACATTTAGCTTACGACCACGACATGCTACGACAACGTTCAGCTTACGATCACGGTAGTACGACTTCGGTTTTACGACCACGATAGGTAATCGTAGCTACAATACTCTTTCATGGTCGTAACTGCAATACTCAATAGTCGTAGACTTTACTGGTCGTTAGTCGAGGGCTTTTCGGTTGATGGTCGTAAGTTTTGCAAACTACGTTTATGGTCATAGTTTTCGTAGACTACCTCCATGTTCGTAGGTCTCGCAGACTACCTCCATGGTCGTAAGTCTTGCAGACTAACTCCATGGTCGTAGGTCTCGCAGACTAACTCCATGGTCGTAAGTCTTGCAGGCTAGCTCCATGGTCGTAGGTCTTGCATACTACCTCCATGATCATAGGTCTTGCAGACTACCTTCATGGTCGTAGTTTTTACAGACTACCTTCATGTTCGTAGATTTTGCAGACTATCTTCCTGGTCGTAGATTTTGTAGATTATCTTCATGGTCGTAGATTTTGTAGACTATCTTGATAGTCGTAGATTTACAGACTATCTTGTTGGTCGTAGATCTTGTAGACTGTCTTCATGGTCATAGATTTGACAGTCTTGTCGATACTCGTAGACTTCATAGTTTGTTGTTCTGTCTTCGGTAGTCGAAGGCTTAGCGATCGGCGGCCGTAGGCTTCTCGGTCGGTACTCGTAAGACTTCTTGGTTGATACGAGTGCTACACTCTTGTGATCGCGAGTACGTCGAGTACTCGGGTTTGGCCAGTGGGTGACTGATCGGTGTGGTGGTCGATGGTGGATGGTCGTTGCTTGAGGTACTTGTAGCTGAAAAACTCGGTACTCGGTTGAAGCTATTTTATGATCACAATGAGTGATCGGTTGTTGAAGATTTGACTGTACTCGTAGGCTAAGTGCAGCATCTAATGGAAAGGATCGCATACAGTGTCAATCAGTGTTGGCGAGAATGTGTACATGTTGTAAACACGATGCATGAAGTAACGAGGTGCGAAGCGCCCAAGCAACTGTGCACGGCAACACGTGCTACTTGGCACTGGCCATAGCTCGTTCGGCTCTGTAGGTAAACACATCTGCCCAGCTACTTCCAGTCTTGAAATGCTACACGCTGCGCGCATCGACTGTACAAACGTGTAAAGCAGAGGCAAGGAAAACGCAACAGGGTGCAACACATGTACTAGAAAAAGAAGCCACACAGAATCATCAATTCTATTCATATCGTCATCTAGAAATTCAGTTACCCGAACCCATCACACATACCACACGAATACACGACTGATGATTCGAGCAAGCCAATCTTGCTAAGAGCGCGGGATTCAGAGCTTGCCGAGCTTGTCGGCCCTGACGACGGGGTTGCCCCGGGCGATGGCGTCGCGCCCGGCGCCCCTGTAGTCGTAGCCGCAGCCGTGCCTGTCCGAGTAGCGGTGCAAGCCGCAGAACACCCCGCCGCACTGGCACTCGAACCCCATCAGCCCCACCATCCTCCCGCACGCCGCGCACCTGCTCTTTGCCTTCGCTCGCCTCGCCCCCTCCTCCTCTGGCTCCCTGGACGTCGCTAGCACCGCGTCGGGCTCTGCGGGCGCGGAGGCCGACGACGATGCGGTGGGCCGCGGCGCCGCCGGGCCTCGGCGCGGCGGAGTCTGTCTCGGAAGCTAAATGGAGCAGAGATTGCGGGTGGCGGGGGAGCCGAAGAAGCCGCAACCGTTGGCGCATGGGAGTGGCGCCACGGGCCCCTGCGGCGACGGCGGCCGGAGCTCGGTCTCGTCCAGGCTCTTGCTCCCCTGCTCCATCGTCTGGCGGGACGGACGGTGCTGGGGAGTTACGTGTTTTACGCGGGAATGCAACCGCGGCCGTGGATCTTCAGTTGGTACGCGGTTTCGGTGCAGTGCTGGTTACTTTCCGGCTTTTCGGGTTACCGTTCGATCACGAACAGACGGATCAGATCAGAGGAAAGCTAGTACGCTTTGGGCTTTCAGGCCCAAAGAGTACGTAGCGGTTTAACAATGCGTCATTTTCTGGGCAGAAGTTGCTATACTGCGTATCGTACGAGACCAAATTAATATGTATAGTGTAATGGTACGTCACGCCACTTTCCTCTGTTCCTGCCACGCGTGCCTGAGACGAGTCCTGTTCACCGTCAGATTTGGCCACTTGGCCGTTCAACAGTGTGCTGGCCTTCTTGTCGCAGGCACGCGAAAACTCATGACGCATGCGCCGATGCGCGTCGAGGCCGAACACACATGACATGAATGATCCAATCGACCTCGTGTTACCACTGCCCTGTACTGTTACTCGTCCTAGACCAGTTGTTATCGATGAGCGAGGTCGCTGTGCACGAGCTCTGTAAATTAACCAAGCCTGGGACGTCGTCGTACGCGCAGACACTGGCCATGCGCGACGGATGGATTAATCTAACCTGTAAACTATTTCCAAAAATTTTGGTCCAATCCAATCAGGCCAGGCGAGCTTGTGTCCATCGGTTCGAGCCATGCGATGCGATGCACGCAGCACGCTACCACCCGCCGCAAGATTCCAATCGATCAGGCAATCAGTTGGCGTGCGTGCAATGCATGCATCATCATCACCGGTAGCAATTGCACGCATGCACGTGCGAGGCCAGGCTAGGTGTCGGTGGGAGGAGGCTCAGCTGGTGGTCCCGTCAGTTCGCACCTTTAATCTAAAACCCTAACTAATTGTTAACTAGGTATGGCCCTGTTCTTTTTGGCTGCGGTTTGTGGCTTTTGGCTGCGACTTGTAATTTTTAGGTTGTTTGTACGAGAAATTACAGAGTAACAAAAACTCACGTGCGGTTTTTGCCGATATAAATGAAATCAGTAAAGTATGTACTACAATTAACTAGTAGACTCTATCTTGAAAAAATAACTCGTTTAAAAGCTAGTTACTGTAGAAAAGCCGAAAGGCAGCTTTTAGAAGCTGAAAAGAACATGGCCTATGTCTATCATCAAAGCCCGGTATAAGAAGAAACTGCAGTGTAGGGAGCGGATCAACGCCCCACTCGCTTCGGCATAAACTTCTGGTCTCTGATTTATTTTTTACTATTTTTAAAAAAAAAATCTTATTTTTTAGCTTTTTTGAACTTTTTTTATCAGTTTTTTCGTATTCGTTTGCTTTGTCCGTGATAGCCTAACATATTTTTTTCTATTTTTATTTTTAAAAAAAATTTAGTTATATCAAACAAGCCACTATCAGTTACAGTATAATTTCAACTAATTACAGTGTAATTTTAGTCGTAAGCCAGCTTATTTCAGCCCAATCGAGCGGCACCCAAATGGATCAAGAAGAGGGCACCCTTTTTAATTTCTTTGTTAATTGGTGCTGATCTTGTTGTACAAAGCAACCTATAATCTATTAATCTCCCCTCTTGTATTACTCCGAGATGACAAATATCATGCGTCTGTAGGGTAGTGTTTGGTTTGAGGTATATCCTGGGATGGGAGGGGGTCAACCCATTTTTTGTAGTGTTTGGTTGTAAAATTTGGTGGGGTGGGTTGAACCCAAAAGAGAATATTCCTCAAAAATCTGGGTTGAGATGGTCCGCTGAAATCCAATGAACCATCCCAACCCACTTTTGTTCGCGTGCTACGGGTGAGGTTATCCCTCAACCCTACCGCTCTCCCCGTGCGCCGCTCTGCCTTTCCCCATCTCCCGCGCCGCTCTCCCCGCGCGCCCCATCTCCCAGCCCGCTCTCCCCGCGCCGCCCCATCTCCCGCGCCCATCTCTGCGCCGCTCTCCCGCGCCCTTTCGCCTTCTCCCCATCGCCCGCCGCGCGCCTTCTCCCCATCTCCCGCCGCTCGCCCTTCTCCTCCACGCGCGGCGCCGGCGCTCCTCACTCTTGCTCCTCACGCCGCCCTCCTCGTCGATCGGGTTTGTGCGGATCTGCTCGGGTCGCCGACCTCGTCGCCGTGCTCCGGTCGTCCTCGTCGCCGTCCTCGTCGCCGTGCTCGGCGCGTCCTCCCCGCCGTCCTCCTCTCCACTGCCGGCCGCCGTCCTCGTCGCCGTATTTCTCTACTGCCGGCCTCCTCTCCACTGCCGGCCTCCAGATCTGCTGTGCACTTCTCCCTTGCAAGGTATTGACTGTGGTGACATCTACTCCAGTATTGATATATGTGTTGATTGTGGTGACATCTACTCCAGTATTGATACTCCAGTATTTCTCTACTCCAGATTATGTTGATTAGTTGATATATATGTATTGACTGTGGTGACATCTGCTCCATGTTGATATATGTGTTGATTAGTTAACAGTAAAGAAATGTATGTGTTGATGTTTGTTGTATTGTTGATATATGTGTTGATTAGTTGACAGAAACCATTCCCAATTTGCAGAAACCATTCCCAATATATAGAAATATATTGATGTTTGTTGTATTGTTGATCTGTAGATGGAAAAGAGGACCAAGATTTTAATTTTTATGTCATTGCAAAATTTTGTTGTCAATGATGGCCATGATTATTGAGTCTAGAAAAAGAAAAATGAGAGAAGGTATTAGATATGGACCACTAGATGAAAGGGATAGAACAAGAATTGAGTACCTCAACAAAAAAATTTGGAAGGATGATACAACATGTATCAACATGCTTAGACTTACTAGAGCTAGCTTTTTTCGGTTTTGTTACATTTTTAGAAACCGTGGATTGCTTCAAGATACCATTCATGTGTGTGTGGAACAACAAGTGGCTATGTTTCTACATACGGTTGGACATAATCTTAGGAATAGGTTAGTTGAAACTAATTTTGATAGATCAGGAGAAACAGTGAGTCGATATTTTAATATAGTACTACGTCTTTGTTGGTGAGCTACGAGATGAACTAATTAGGCGACCTTCATTGGACACCCCAACCAAAATAGCGGGAATCATCGATGGGATCCTTACTTTAAGGTGTGAGGTTCTTCCTATTATTTTCAGATTTGTTTCTATGTGACATGTATGTTGCCTAATCTGTCATCCATGTTGTTGAATATAAAATAGGATTGTATCGGTGCTATCGATGGTACACATGTAAGAGCCTCCGTTCCTAAGAACATGGAGCATGCCTTTCGTGGTAGAAAGTCATATCCCACTCAAAATGTAATGGCGGCTGTAGATTTTGACCTAAGGTTTACCTATGTGTTGGCTGGTTGGGAGGGGACAAGACATGATGCTCTAGTCTTCGAGATGCATTAGAGCGTGAAAATGGCCTTCGTGTTCCACAAGGTAATAGATTAATTTAGCTATCCATTTTCGCATGCCAATTGTTAATATGCCAAAAGTGACATACTTGTCCTTTGTGCATTATATGTTAGGAAAATTCTATCTAGTTGATCTTTGGATATGGAGCGAAACCAGATTTTACCTCCTTTTCGTCTTGTCCGGTACCACTTGAACGAATGGGGAAATAATCCGGTGGAAAATGAGAAGGAGTTGTTCAACCTTAGGCACTCCTCTCTTCGTATCACAGTAGAGCGTGCATTTGGGTCACTAAAGAGGAGGTTTAAAATTCTTGATAATGCCACTCCATTTTTTCCTTTTCGGACTCAAGTAGATATTGTTGTAGCTTGCTGCATTATTCATAATTGGGTCATACAAGATGGGATTGATGAACTAATTGTAACGGAGTCTGATTGCCCAACTCAAAACTATTCAACAACATCAAGTGGGCAAGCAAGTGAGCATGCTTTTATGGTTAATTTGAGGCAAGAAATTGCTAATGCGATGTGGGCAGACCGACAAAACAACCATGTAAACTAGTATGTATTTGAGTTGTATGAACAATTATGTATTTGAGTTGTATGAACAATTATGTATTTGAGTTGGATGAACAATTATGTATTGTAATGTAAGGACATATGAATGTATTTGCTCAAATGTATGTGTTGAGATTTATATGTTTGCTCAAATGTATGTGTTTAGATTTATATCTTGCTGAAATTTATTTGGATAAGTTGTTTAGATTTATATCTTGCCTAGGTACACCATGGATTTGGGGAAACAAATTGAGGGACTTGGTGCAACAAGTGGGCATGCCTCATGGACATCAGCTATGTCTTCATTCATGCTATCTCACCTATCCAATTTGGTGGCTAGTGGCACTAGGACATCATCTGGATTCAAGAAGGTCCATCTTTTTACATGTGCTAGAACTGTGAATGAGAAGTTCAATACTAGGCTGACAGCTGAGCAGATAAAAAATCATTCAAAAACTTGGCAAAAAAGGTATTCAAAAATACTTAGACTTAAAAGATTGAGTGCTGCTGGTTGGGATGAAGAAAATTTTATTATTACTCTTGATGCTGAACACTACAATAGCTATATTCAGGTATTCATGTCACAAGTGTTCAATTTTGATAATTGCTCTTCTATTGTGAAAATTGCATATGTTCCTTTACACTTGTGTACTATTGTAGGATCATAAAGCTGATGCTGAGTTTTTTAACAAACCCCTTGAACACTATGATGAGATGGTTACCATCTATGGAAATAGCATGGTTATCGGAAACTTTGCTAAGGACTCAAGTTCAGCTCTAGGGACAGAAGATGGTGACAATGAAACACAAGATGGCAATGAAAATGGTGCAAACAATAGTCATGATGCTGTTGGAGATGATAATGGGGCATCATCATCTGCAAGTAAGCCCAAGAAAGCTAGGACAAGTGCAAGTGATGAAGATGGGGGACTCATTGCTGCATTCACCGCTGGTTGTGATAAGCTTGTCAATGCTATTGTCAAGGCCGGTGCTTCAAATAGTAATGATGTGCCAGAAGATTTGTTTGATAACTTGAATAACCTTCCAGGTTTTGAAGAGGCTCATGTTTCCTTCTACTATGCTTATTTGGTGGCTAATCCACACATTGCTAAAGCTTTCAACAATTTGCCATTCAACCATAAGATCAACTGGTTTGCAATGTTTGTTAGTGAGAAGTTTCCTGGACCATAAGTTTGAGTTGTATTAGTGGTTATGTCTTTTACTTCTACCACATGGAACTATTATAATTGTGGTCTAATTATGTATGGGCTGAGTAGTACTTTTGTGTGTACCACTAGACAATGAATTGTGGTTTAGCCATATGTAAGGTTTAATATTGCAATTACTACTGAAAATTGCAAATGAGCATATTTAGATGTGTCTTATACTATGCATATGAAAATTGAGTTGGTAAGAAGGTAATCCTACCAAATTCATAGGAAGGTGAGTGTATGCAGTTATCCCACTTCATTCTTTCATCCAAACAAGAGGTAGGATTACTAGATCTCATTCTATCCCTCCATCCAAACAAAAACAGGGACTAACCCATCCTTACAACCAAACTAAAAGTGGGATTATCCTATCCTATAAACCTAAGATAAAGTTATCCTATCCCACCAAGTCTCCAATCCAAACACTACCTAGGAGTACTTAACGAAGCCGTGTTTCCTTTTGACCAAGGAAACGTACAAGGTACTGTCATAGCATATTTTCGAGTGTGATGCGTTGGGGGTTTTCTCCTCCTTGTACTGGCTAGCTGCCAGGCTGTGATATGATGGAGTAGTTGCTGGATTTGATAACTTGTTCTTTTTAGTTGCGCTTTATAGTTTTTGGTTAAAATTTTTGAATTTTGACTGTTTATGATACAGATTACGGAAAGATCGATACTCAATTGTGATTTTGACTGGTACAGATATAAAACTTTTAACGTATACTACGTTTAATTTGTAGACTTCGTCTTAAGAAAATACTTCATTTAAAAGTTAGGTATTATAGCGGCTGCCAAAAACCAGCCGGCTTATGCTCTGCCGAACACCCCAAATTAAGGTTCGCAGAGCGGCAGAGGTGCATGTGCGGTGATGGTTGGTTTAGTGATGAGGGAGCTAGCTAGCTGCTTCTGCAGCTTCTATGGGGAAGCCGCTAATCAACTTCCTGTTGTTGCGTCCGCTAATTACCCCTCGAACGGATTCGGTCTTTTCAGTATTTAAAACGGCAGTGTTGAATTAGTATGTCTTTTCTCCTAACTACTACTCCGGCCTAGCGTGAATGGGGAACTCGTTGCGATCCATGAGATTATAGGCGGCTTGAGATAGCTTTTCAGTCGTGAGGAGTGTCGGTCGAGTGCCTCATTTGCTTAACTGTATTCGTATGTAGATCTGCACGATCCGGACAGCACAAATAAATGCGAGTATATATACCACTGGCGCCATTGTAACTGAACCTCAAAACGATACGAATTGCCTCTCTGCAGTCCCAGTTCAAGCTCTGGTAGGTGCATAGAAAAATCTCAAGCTAGGCATCAATGTCGTAGACACGTCTCTTTCGATCCGTGTCTTCCACTAACGACCGACGATTACACGTAAGTACCAGGCTAGCTAGCAGCACCCCGTAGCTAGCACTCGTCGATCGCCAATGCGACCTAGCATTCCGTCCCATGCAACACATCAACGTGGGCGTCGGTCCTCGATCGAGTGTCATTCGTCTGCGCGCGTCGATCGTTTCAGGTTGCGCGAGCGCGCACGCAAGCGAGCGTGGGCCGGTGCAAGTACGCGTCCCACACCTAGCGCGTCGCCTTTTTTTTTTTGTTTCTCCCCGTTTCTTCTGAGTTCGCCAATTGTCTTCTAGGTAGAACAGCTTCGGTCCTTTTAGCCAGAGCGGATCTTGAACAAAGTAACTTTTTAAGTTAATTTCTGTAAGTTATTTATTGTAGTATGTAAGAGTTGTGAGCAGAATAACTTCTTAACCGAATATTTCTTACTCCATTAATCTCTCTTGTAATCGGTTAAAACCCAAAAATCATAATCAAGAAGACAAGAACCAAAAAATACATCACTTTTATACAGAACCTTAGAATGGTTGGATCGATGGATAGTAAAATGGTGAGATGGATAGTACGTACGTGCGTCTTTGCCGTGATGCTGCGTCGTGGCTTGCCCATATATATATAGGACGTGCACACTGAAAACTTACTGATGCATGTTCGGTTCATATCTTGTTGACATACATACATGCATGTCTGCAGATGCGTCAAGAGTCACGCATAGGAAGATTCGAACAGCGTCTTCGCATGAATTATATTCTAGCAGACTAACACTCTATGACAGTGTTATCAGACCCAGATCGATCCGACGGTTGAATCAGAAAAAATTGGACCTAGAAGCTACGTTGGACCGATCACATTCACAGAACCGGCAATGCAATTGACTTGAGAAAACCGTCAACCCATATGGTTTTTAATTGATCTGACTAACTCGTCCGGTTTTAACCGACTCGACCGGGTTTTGTTCACAAGTCCAAAAGTCAAAAACACCCTCAAATTAAAGAACTTCTCAAGAGAAAACTGATAGGCATGCTTGTCTTTTAGGAGCAACTAGGGTTTTTGACTTTTGGGGGGCTTACCAAGATCGAACCGGGTAACAAGCTACCGAGGCACCACCACTTCTCTTACACCACCAGGCGCCGTAGATGCTCCTCCACTGCGCCCCTCCTCCTCCGCTACCACCTCTCCTCCCGCACCAACAGCGCCATCATCCGCTCCTTCACCGGCCGCCGCCCCCCTTCCACTCCAACTCCTTCTCCTTCTCCGCCGTTGCTTGTCCTAATCTACCGCTGCTGCATCTCCTTCCCCACACACACTACTCTCTTAGTTTCTCTCCTCCTCCTTACCTTTGCGGCTTTGCCTCCTCTAGATTTGGCCGACGGCAGACAGGGGCCTACAGGTGCTAATGTTAAGTTAAAAACTTGGTGCTTTCCTCTACTGTTGTATCTCCTTTGCTAGTTAAGATGCAAGAGTTATGTTTAAACATTTTATTTTCTTATTAGTAATAAGATATGAATAAAGATTTGAAGAAAACCCAACAAAGAGGAAAGTGTATGAAGCATATGATGTATGGAATCCATATGGATCTAGTCAAAATGGAAATGATGAAGATCATGGCAGTGATGAAGTTCAAGAAATTCCTACTGGCCCATCCAAATCCAAGGAAAATGCAGCTGTTAAAGCTCATGTGAATGCAGGTAAAGGAAAAGGAGTTAGTTCTTTCTTCATGCCTAGAGCCACTCCAGGAGCTCAGCCAACAACGGTCAAGAGTGTGATGCAAGGTAAACATGTCAAAGAACAAGTTAAAATGGATATTTTAAAGTGGATGATTGATGCTTGCATTCCATTTAATTCTGTTGATTCTACTTACTATCAAACAATTATAGATGCTATTGCTAGTTATGGTTCTGATTTTAAAATGCCAAAGTTTCATAGCTTGCGTAGTTTCTTGCTTTTGAAAAATGTTGATGAAGCTAAAACGTTTGTGTGGGGATTTTATCCAATTTGGAAAGAAACTGGGTGTACTTATGGCTGATGGTTGGTCGGACATGAAGAAACGAACTCTCATCAATTTTGTTGTTTATTAGCCTAAGGGTACAATTTTCTTAAATTAGTAGATGCTACTAGTGTTTCAATGCTTCTAATTATAGGGCAATAGGAAGGAAGTTGCAACAAGAGTTTCCAAATCTTTATTGGTTACCATGTGCAGCTCATTACTTGAACTTGATGTTGTTGGATATCGGTAAGCTCGATGAAGTCAGTGAGGTTGTGGAACATACTTCCAAGATAACCAAGTATATGTATTACCACTGTTTTCTATTGTACCTTATGAGAAAGTTCACCGGTGGAAGAGATATATTACGCCCTGCTCCAACTCGCTTTGCTTCCAACTTCATTGCGCTGCAAAGCATCTATCATCAAAAAGAAGCCTTACGTGGTATGGTCGCGTCAAGGGAGTGACTGTCTTCTGCTTATGCAAGAGAAGTCAAAGCCAAGAAGTTTGTTGAGCTTGCATTGAAGTAGATTTTTGGAAGGAATGTGCCACTGTCTGCTATGGGATCCACCTCAACATCTACAGTCTGATGATTGTGAGCCATGGGAATGGTACCCTTGATTACAACTAGAAAGCTGTTATTTGCCTATAAATTGTTAGCTAGAACAATGTATTAGAGATTTCAGGTTGCTATGAGCCTATGATTGCACCACATTGTTGCTTAATTTTATCTTAGCGACTTATGCGCGATTTTATTGCTCATTGGTCATGAACCTCATGGTTGTCTCCATGAATATCACTGGCTATTTGTCATTTAGTTTTTAGTTTATTTAATTATTATTTCTATTATTGTATTGTTGATCATTTTTCTTATTTTTTGATAGATATATATTTACAAAATTTTAATTTAAAAACATGCTATCCAACCGATGGCCTATTGGTCTAGCCACTGAGTCAGCAACCCGATATCTCGATCAGATCAATGGTCGGTCCATTCCAGTCCTAATAACACTGCTCCATACATGCAGGGGGAAGCTAGAGCACGAAGTACCCGAGTGCACACTTCAATATACACATGCACACAGCGTATATTTGGGTTAGGGTGGTGCACGTATTTGAGCTAAGGTGGTGCACAAGAGATGAAAATAAGCTGTTAATAACTTGACTTTTGATTTTATTCTAATACCAATGCACTCGGATCAATGAATGTGGCGTCGCCCCTGCTTACATGCAGGCCTCTGTTATTGCATTGCGAAACGACACAGGAACCTCCAAGAGATCGATCAGCCATGTTCACCTCCAAGCATGCATTGCACTCCGTCCGTGGAATTATTAAATTCTGGTTTCGGTACTCGCCGAGGCGTCGTGAAAGACCAACAGCGACCTATCATCTAGACAAAAGATGGAGTACGAAATACTACTAAAAATCTCAAATCTGTGAGCGTGTCACGTGAAGAAGCAATATCCTACTGCTGCTGCATGCTCGTCCCTGACACTGGTAAGAATTAACAAGCTGGTGCGCTGCAGGTATTGGAAGCCGTGGGGAATAGCAGACCGACTGGTTGAGACTCGAGAGGTGAGACAGGTCATGTGACAGTATATGCTACTGACGTTACCTTCTTGGAACTGTACAGTTTCTCATCCAGTCCACTCCAGGCGTTACCTGGGATGAGCTTCTAGCTTGTTCTTTCGTTTTCAGTATATTCTACTGACGTTACCTTCTTGGAACTGTACAATGGGCCTGTATGGTAACGGTTACGGTTCTTGGCTTTTGGTTGAAATGTTTGAATTTTATTTGTTTATGATACAGATTACGGAGAAAGAAATATTTACTTGCGATTTTGGATGATACAGATATTAAGCTTTTAACGTGTATATCGTTTAACTTGTAGACCTCGTCTTAAGAAAATATTCTATTTGAAAGTTAAGTACTGTAACAAAAGTTAAAAGCCACAAACTTCAGAGGAAAAGAACAGACTCAATTTCTCATCTAGCCTCTCCTCCTTAGCCTTGTCTGTAACATGAGTAGCTAGCGGAGTACTAGTAGGAGCATTTTATACGTATACGACACATGGATTGTTCATTCGTGGGAATCGGATGAGTAACATTAATAAGTCTTCTGCCGGAGTAGGATGTAGCTTCCGTATGCTGCATAAACCGTAAAGGCGCGCAGGCACCTGCCTCTGAGCTGCATGCCCTGCTGGGACGTGCGATCGGAAATCGCAGAGCTGGTGACAAGGTATTTGAGGTTGCAAATAGGTCGAGAACGGTAAGTACAAAGTGTGAATAGGAACTAATAATATCAAACGTCTTTTTAAAACCTTTTTCGTAGTGAAAATAAAACTCTTCACTATAATAATTATATGAAGCCATAAAAATCATAGACCCAGCACTCATAAGAAAATGTTCAAGAAAAATCGACCAAAATGATTCTAGACATGTCCGAACGGTCTGACCCTAGTGTAATAGGTGGCCTAACCTTTCAGGGTAGTCTGACCTCTCCTTCAGGACAAAATTAAAAATCAGCACGACATTATGAGAGAGAAACTTGCACAGCTTTCAGACTGTAGTTCCAAATAATTTTAAACTTTGCGCACCCATGGACATTTTTCGCGAAAATAGCCCCGAGCAACGAGGTGGCGCAACCGGCTAGCGCGCCAGCGACCTGGCGCGGCCACCGAGCGCACCAAGAGGAGGTGGCGCGGCCACCAACCATGCCAAGAAGGTGATGCGTCCACCGATCGCGCCATGTGCATGCATGCACCTTTCAGTGCTTTCAGCCGAGAGTTCTGGTCGTGCGGGCCACGCGAGTTTTTTGTCGTTTTGTGAGTATTCAAATTTTAAGCCATGTCGCGTCTTGTTAATGTCATTCGCTGTCTCCTTTGCACGGCTATATAACGCGTGAGCGCACAGCTCTAGATGCATTCGTTCGCGGTTGATACGTGTTTAATTGTTATGTTAATCATTTTATTAGTGTTAATTACATAATTAGTTGCTAATATGTATTTTTTAATTTGCAATGTCTCGTGCTCGCAATTGGACTAACGCGCTATAAGTAACGGTATATTTTTATGCATTCTTGTTTAATACATTTCAAGCTTTTATATTTTTTTGGAAGTGCAATTTATTATATTCATGCATTTTTTATGATGGCTAGCATGAAATGTACATATTTATTTAAAATGCACGTACGTTACTTTGCGCGCATTTATGTTATGTTCGTTTTATCGTCATTACATTTTTTATCGCATACATATTATTGTTGCCTGTAGTAAATATATTTTAATGAAGTGCCATTTGTTATTATCGCATGTCGTTTATTTTATTATCACATGTGAAATATTGTCATCCGTAGACATATAATATTTACATCTGGAGGTTTTTTTGCGGTCATTACGGTTGGGCTTTGTATTGTACATACATATCAGAAATGCAATCATGATGTTTTTCATGCATTACTGTCATGTTCGTACTGCCGTCACTACATATTGTCGTCTGTACTAACTACATTTCAATCAAGTGGCATTTGTTATGTCCTTTGTCGTATTGTTCATTCTCTATGGTTAGGAATGTCAACTAATGTATCGCCCGTGTTGGAGGAGGCGTGGAATGCCCACCATCGCTGCCACAGTTGGATCAGCGGTGATGGGCCACAAACATTTATCACACGGTGACCAAGGGAAACCTGGCCATTGGACGACCGCTACGTTGATAAGCTACGTGCGTCCGGGCTGATTACGTGTGCACACATGATGAACATAGGCCAAAACTTCTTGATCAACACGTCTATTCTTTCCGCCCTCACTAATCGATGACGGTCTGAGACCCGTACCTTTCACTTTCGGTTGGGGGGAGATGACGATGACATTGCAGGATGTCAGCTTCATTACTGGCCTTCCCTTACGAGGCCTTGCAGTCGTCCCTTTGGCAAGATCACATGACTGGAAGGTGCATCTTGCTGAACACTTCAGGATGGCTATCTCGGAGAAGAGCAAAGGGGTGTTGCATGTGTGGTTTTGAGGTACATGTATTGCCCTGAGGACGCCACGATGGAGGTGGTCTGGTGCCATCTCATTGCATACCTGATGTCCCTATTCGGGTGGATCATGTTCCTGACCACTAAGGCGACGTAGTATACCCAAGCTACCTTCACCTCACGGAGTCCATCGCGGACTTAGACGAGGACGACGTGCCACAGTACAACTAGGGTTTAGCTATGTTGTGTTCAACGTACATGGCCTGTGCGACGTATGTCAACATCGCACAGGAGTTGAGCCCGTGCTGGCGGCTTGCCATAACCTTTGTTGTATTAATTCTAACTTGATTTTTTATGTTTGAGTTGCAGGCAAATGAAGAAGGGTCAGAAAAGCGATGACTGGTAGCCGACACAACAACATTGGATAGATGAGTGGGAGTCAACCGTACTTGCATCGACCCTAACGAAACATGGCAGTACGACAAGGAGACATATGGCCGTACTTAGAATGGTACATGCAGAACACGCTGCCAAGATTGATAGGGACACCCTCATCGTGACATCTAGACCCTAGTCACGTCGACCGCCTAGCGTTGGGGGTGAACATACACCAATCATCGTGGTGTGATGAGTTGGTACATTCATAAAGGTCCACATTTTGCAACCTCAAAAAATTGGTGAACTAAGGAATTTTTTCCTTGCTACCCCATGCAGTTGGACCGCATGTACGACATTCTAGAATGGACTAGACATGTGTCCCAACCAGGATGGTCAGCCACAGTGGAAGGTTTCAAGGGGATGGTAAAGTCCATACACAAGGATGTCAAGTAAGTCATTCGTAACTTGAGTTGTGGTAGACCTAGCGATGTCAACATGAGGCATCAAGCAGGGTTCCATCGTGCACCGTCGCCACTGCCATCATCACAGCCCAATGCATCCACGAACCAACCCAGCGTCGGCGACTAGCTGGGCGTACCATGCAGCACCTCTGTGAGTCATCACATAGTTATATGTGTGCTATGTTGAAGTACTTCACTCCTTATTAATCATGGTTTTGCATGCAGGCTCACCGCAGGGACTTGAGATTACTGTTGTAAGCATCACGTAGGCACAAGGATGTAATACCGGAGGCCATGGAGGCACAGGCCACAATGCCGGTAGCTGGCGGAGATTCTTAGTCACAGGACTACCAGCGGGTCGAAGGCCAATACAATACATTGCTGGACCAATGGGGTCTTTCGGGTGATGCAATGTACACCCCACCTCGTACAACTATGAGCATCCAGAGCCATCCACCTCTCAGTCTCAGGCACCACAGGGCTATACAATAGTCCTGCCGGGGGCTGGTGCCTAGGTCAAGCACAATGGATCTCGTCGCATGGACAATCTTCGCAGGCAGACGATTGGTTGGAAGGTTTTTTCTCGGGGCCACCTACCATGATTACACCTCCTGAGTATGGCCACACACTCGCCGAAGACCCACGGTATGACCTGCATTGTGAACGACAGGCGTCCGACTGTCTGATGTTCTCGACGGACCAGATTCGTGGCCGATAGAGATGACCTGGCGGATGGGACCTAATTTTTTTGTGGAGCCTTCCGATACAGTGTATTTGTTTATAGGAAATATTACATATAGCAAATGAGCTTCAAAAATTACAATTTTATTGTGGAGCCTCCCGACATGGTCGACCTAATTGTGTAATTTTTTGAGAATTTTATGCACTCCAAAATTGCCATATTAATTCATATTAATTTAATCATAATTAGCGACATGCGCTGCTCATTTAATTCGTACTATTTGCTTTACTTATCACTCTTAGATCTTTACTTATCTGCACTTTATTATATTTTCACATGTTCTAATATCTTATTGTTCAAAATTGTAGATGGTCAGAACATCGTTCGTAGGTCCATAGAATCATTTCTGCCACGGAGGGGATGATAGAGAGTTTGTCAGCCTCATGCAGACAGCTCACACAATACCTACAATACCGCAATCCGGCCATCTTCAGGGACCGTGGAAATATTCCTGTATGTGTAGGATGGGGAATTCTAGTCCCACATCTTCCCAGGACGCAGCGTGCTTGGCTACAGCTCATTGTGCTAGTCGCACAAGGAAAAGTTGTTACAGTCTCCTTTCTCCATATTCCCATGCCTCCGCGAGGGGGAGCGTTTCCCAGAGCGCCCCAACACCAGGGTGGACGAACCTCGGTTGTCGCACCAGGTCCAGTTAACTCATGCCATGGCGGTCACCTACGCTAATTCCCTACAGAGATTGGACAGCTGCGAATGCTTCTGACCTCTAGCTACGAGCACTCAGACGTCCTCCGCATCTAGCTCACCCGCTGTGAGGCTGCCCTCCAGGTGGTGGAGCGCGAGAGGATTTCCGCCGAGGCAGAGCTCGAGCGCCTTCGGTCTTTGGCTACCTACACCCCGTCCTCACTAGTGCCAGCACCAGAACTTGTGCCGCCACAGTCCGTCGCCCGACATCGTCGTCATAGGATTTAGCGGAAGATCCAGTCTCTCTTTCTCATGCTCCTGCTACTGGTCACCCAGCTACAACCTGACTCACTCCCGCTCTCGCTCTCGCTCCCAGTACCCTAGCTTCAACCAGAGCCGTTCCCGCTCCCACTCCTCGAGGAACTGCCAAATTGTGGTAGGAGTTACCCCACGGATGAGTAGTCAGTTGTAGTTACATTAATCAGCAATGCTTGCTAGGCAATCTTTTGGGTTGCAAGCACTTCCTCTCTCTAGTTGTACCCCATTTTGTACCAGATCTCTTAGACATTGTATATCTGATGTCATGACTTGACAAATCTTATATTCTATGTCTAAAGTCATGTAATGTCTAACCCCTTTTGTAATGAAACTATCTTAAGTTTTATGCTTTTTATTGCATTGCATCTCTTGTTTACTTGGTTCTTCTGTTGTGCTTCCGCCGCACGGTGCGTCAGAAGCGACATTTTTGCTATTTCGGCGCGACGACTGTCATTCTTGTAAATACAGGTTCAAATAACTCCAATAGTGCCAAACAATCGAAATTATTCGGAAAAAATGGAGTCCACCTGGTCTGATGCGCCTCCCGGCCGCGTTAGGGCACCTGGCGCGCTTGTCGGCCGCGCTAGGTGCCTGGCGCACGCCCCCGCCATGCAAGGGGGACATTTCTGCAGAAAAATATCCATGAGGCCATTTTCACAAAAAAAAACTATTTCCAAGGGGCCACAAAAAAAATTCTAATTTTAGCACCAATTCACCAAAAACTTGTCTAACAGTCATTACCTTGCCGGTCATGTTGTCGGCACCAGTCTAACCTCTTAAGAGCACCAGAAAAGATATTTTGTGGAATTTGGTTAAACTCTATGTAGTTTCAGATTAGAACTCCAAATTAAGTGATACCTAGTACAAAGACACCCTCTAACACACCTATACAAGTGTTTGGTGTCCATAGACCAAAAGGTGCATTACCGATTTGACCGCCATTGAAATGTCAGTCAGACAACCTCTGGCTAGTTTGACCGTGGCCCCAATGCCAGTTTGACCGTACAACAACTCCGCAATTGCAAATTCCCAAAAACTAAACTCAAACTCTACAAGCTCTCTCAAACTAAAAGTCAATTACTCATTAGGATTATAGAGTGATCCTCACGTGATCTCACAGTATTCAGACGAATTTGGATAACTTTGGGAAATAGTTAGACATGCTTGATAAGCAAGGCAAAGTACTCCAATTGGCAACTGCTTGCACCCATCTCTTTTAGACTTTTGTAACGTGAGAATTTTATCGGATTCCAACAAGAGCTGAGCTGTTTCGTGTGGAATTTGTTTGGTATGAAATTTCTGCGTTCCAAAATGTTCCTTAAGTCTCGGAGGAAGGTGGTAGCGAAACATTCCTGGGGTGTCAAGAGAGGCACAGATCATAAAGATTTGATTTGACCCAACATCTAGCATTTATCCAGATACCTGTGGACCCGTTCGCTCGTCCTGTCCATCCCGCTTGGCAAATAGGAGACGGCGACGTCGGCGAGTATCAGTGCTTGGCAAGTTCGTCTGGACCGAGGGTAGCTCGTATGGGAAGAGAGTCATCGTACCTTCCATCAGGGTTAGATCCTCGTGATGGAAACTCTCTGGCTCACTGAATAATTAGATTAAATGCTAGATGTTAAACTTGCCGACATATATATAGAGTCTGTTGGGCAACAGCTGTGATTTATGATTTTTGACTGAATTTTTTGAATTTTGGTTATTTACGATACAGATTACGGAGAGAGATACTCACTTGTGATTTTGGATGGTACAAATATTGTGCTTTTAACGTGTACATCGTTTAACTTATAGACCCCGTTTTGATAAAATACTCCATTTGAAAGTTAGATATTGTAGCAAAAGCTAAAAACCGCTAGCTTTGGAGAAAAAAAATAGACCCTATATGTGAGTGATGTAAGTAGAGTGTGAGTTAAGCGTGCGTTCACCTTATACCCTTTCAAAAAAAGTCCGTCTCTTGCACTGCACATTAATTAGTGGCCAATCAAGGGGTGGGTTTGGCTAGACTTTGACTTTAGCTTTTACTTTCTATTACAGTAACTAACTTTTAAACAATGTGTCTTTTTAAAATAGGTGTACAAATTAATTATAGTAGATATCATACTAAGTTTAGTTATATTAACCAAAGGCCCTGCTCGTTTCGGCTTCAACTTCTGACTTCTGGCTTATTTTTTACTATTCATAATTTCGTCTTTTTTTGAACTTTTGTCTTTTTTGAGCTTTTTTGCCGGATCTTTTTTTTGCCGTATTTGTTTGCGTTGTTTGTGATGGGCTAACATATTTTTATATTTTTAATTTTTAAATTTAATTATGTTAAATAAGCTCTGTCATTCTGATATTTTTTCACCACCACATGCTTTTCAGCCATAAGCCACCAAAAATAAACCAAAATGATCACCACCAAAATTATATGCAACTTTTTCTCTTTATATTATTCTTTATAAATAGTCAAAATTTAAAACCATAAATCAAACTACAGTAACAAAACTCACCCATGGACACGCCCACGGCTTCCTGTCGAAAGCGCACTTGGCGCGCGCACGACCCCATCATGCACCTGCCTTGTTCCTTTCATGTCCCGTTCCGCGCCACGACAGGGACAACGAACTACACGCGCGCACGAGCAAGCACAGGAGATAAGCATCCGTGTAGCCAGCGAGTGCCATCAAAAGGGACGCATGCAGCATCCAAAGCATCCTCTAATTCCTAGCGGCACAAGCGCTAATCATAATAAAACTGCAGACACGTACGTACGTATAGCTAGCTCAAGGAGAAATCATTTGCTAATCCGGTCGCCGTCGGTCCATCCACGGGCACGGCTGGCCACAGGTCGCTCGCGGCAGTACGTAGCACTGTAGCAGGGCGAGGAAAGCAGTGATTGGCGCCGCGCCGGGCACACCGCTGTCCGCACACGGAGACCCCTGCGCGGGGATACGTCGGCAACAGCGCTTTCCGTCGGGGCTGCGTCCCATGTATAATACAGGATACTTATATATAAATACATAAAAAG
The DNA here is from genome assembly GCA_036346245.1 of Bonia amplexicaulis. NCBI lineage: Eukaryota > Viridiplantae > Streptophyta > Magnoliopsida > Poales > Poaceae > Bonia > Bonia amplexicaulis. Next base: position 12,560,984 of record CM070736.1, on the reverse strand, counting down.
AGAGAATATAACCATATCATTAAATACTTATGTAAAAATTATTTTTTTTCAATGCAAATATCTCTTCTATATGTGTTTAAATATTATATTATCTTTTAATTAGATATATTTATAAACATAAGCACCTGCTAAGCACCGATGCTTATTTAAGCATCTATGCTTCAAAATAAGAGCCTCACATACCCTATGTGGCAAGAAAAAATAGTTTTTAATTTCTAAGCATCTCTCTAAGCGTTTATATTGTACATGCTCTTACTGTAGAACAGAGAAGCCAACCTATTTAAAAACTTTTCAAAATCATTTTTAAAGAGAGTCAAAACTCTTCATTCCATTAGCTACAAAAGGCTATGAAAATCAGAGACCAATCACACACAATAAAAAAATCAAGCAAAAGGAGCCTTGATAGCCCTAGCAGTCTGACCACTACAAGGGTGACAGACAAACCGTTACGAACAGTTAAAAAAGGCTGATGAATAGTAGCCACACCGCTATGAACAGAACAATGCGATAAGACTAGGTGAACAGTAAATCAAGAACATAGTATATTTTTAACACTATTCTAAATCCAAAAATCGATGAAACTTTTGATCCATAATTTCAAATGATTTGAAACTTGAACCAAGACTAAATCATGACCTTAAGAACCTATTCTAACTAAATATCAAGAAAGAACTTAAGAAAATTAGGATCTATTGACTCTTGAACCTCTATTGCACTAAAACAGGGCTAAAATCATAAATTGATCCAACTCTTAAATCAAAACTCTAAATCACTTGAAATTTGGTATGCACCTTCTCTAGAATATTATAAACCTATTCCAATCAATGATCAAAAAAATTGTTGCTAAAATTTTGACCTTTTTTCGTTTGGAGGTAAGTTGCACTAAAACCAGGTAAAAGAGGGAAATCTCGATCTGTTCTTACTCATGAGTTCTTGATGATCTAGATGACCTTAGATGGATTCTCACCTGTTAGAACAAGTTAGATCATAGCACAAACTCAAGCTAAAACACCCAGAACACCAAAACCCTAAAATCACCTATTCTTAAGTCAAAACTAGACAAACCCAAAAATTTACAAATACAAAGTGGGATAGATGATATCTGGTCTCTAAGACACATATTCATCACTTGTACGTTCTTGGCACATAAAAAGATCAAGAGGAGTAGAGGAAACACCAAAAACCAAACTAAATCAAGATTTCAATACAAGAACAAAAGAGGGACATATTTGGACGAATTTTGATCTCTATTGATACTAGGATATGAATGTATGCAACCACTCTCGAGCCATATACAAGTCCTAAGGATGACAAAAAACTCAGCCACAAGAGCTTCTCACATCTTCCACAAAGTTATCTCTAAGAACCCTCTCATATCAAAGACTTAGACTAAAATCTCTAAAAGCTTAACCTAGCAACATCTCTCCCTTATTATATATGGAGGTTTACAAAAGAAATCCTAATCAACACCTTTAGTTGGGTTTTATCCACTTACATAGGCTAATCAGTTAACCAAACACTATATCAGATTTTACACTTACACATGTGTGCTTCTTAAAGCGCTCACACCCATTAATCCATAAGTGAATCAACACTTGATTCACTTCACATTTTTAACATATACAAGACCTAAACCACTTAATCCAATGCCGTGGTTTCACACACTATCAATTTTTCGGTATTGGACAATTTATCAAAATACTCCCCTACCGTCTTCCACAAAGTTTTTCGTTTTCTTTGCCACAAAGTATCACCCATGCCTCGCCATCTTCCATGTAACTCCAATGATTTGCCACCAAGCCTCTCACGCGTTCGAATCCCACCAAACCATTCTCGCTTGCAAATGACCCAAATCACTTAGCGTGCCACATACTTCTCGCTTATGACGGTACCCGACTTCTTTGACTACTTTGGACCTCAGCTCCTCCCTTAGCTTAGTCTCGATCCAACTTGTTGTTGCTCGTCTTATCCACTAATGGTAGCTACCGCTCTGGTTACTCGTCATCGTGGTTTGTAACCACCTCGCAAGCCTCGTCATGTTTGACGTCTCCTTAATCGTTTGTACCTCGACTCTTCCTAAGCGTAGTCTCAATCCCTTAACCGCTTTGGATCTAAACTCTCTTAACTTAGTCCGAGTTCGGTTCACCTCACCATGACGTAGCTCCGGAGTCATACAACCAACACAAACAAACAAGCGTTTACGTAGCACCGCACAATGCATACAGTCATCAATTGACACAATTAATTTGTACAATACACCATACAAAATATATGCAACCAAATCATAATCCTAAATTTATGACCAAATAATAAAGCCATGTGTATACAAACAACAACTTAAGTCAGACCATACTTTCACCATAACTCAAAATCCCAAAATAGAAACCTTGGTCGAGGCGACCCTGCTCAGCCGATTGATCTACAAAGATGCTAAAAATATAATAACTTTACAAATTCTCAAAATCAAACTCAAACTTCATAATCTCTCTAAATAAAAAATTAATTACCGACTATAACCATGAAATGACCCTCACGTGAACTCGCACCCCCCAAGCCCGGCCGGCCTCGACGGCGACGCGCGTGGATGGCTGCGTCCCAACTATATACATGACCGCGGTGTAAAGCAAGGCAGCAAGGGTTGACCAGTCTAATATGCAGCACGCATCAATCTTCTGTGAAGTGTCATGGAGATAGCCTATATATTTGCGTTCATTCTGCCTAGCTACCTAGCTATGTGTGTGCGTGCCGTTGCTTGATATTTCTTTAAGGCTGCATGCGTGAATGCTTGATCACTCGTGTGGTTTGATGTGTATATCGATCGAGATTTTCTTCCTCGTCGTGTTACTTATGGGGCGTGTTGGATTCTTTTGGACTATGCGTTATAACTTTTAACTTAATTTTTTAAATTCTGTCTATTCAGATTTTAGCCAATATAGATGAAGTCGAGATAGTATTTACTATAATCAACTTGTAAATCTTATCTTAAAAAATATTCTGTTTCAAAACTAGTTATTATAAAAAATTAAATCATAGGCTCAAGAAACCCACTCAATAGCTAATAGCACCTTCGAGCTAGGGAGGAGAGTTATAGATTCATCAAGGCTATGATTCATCAAGGCCTCGTACTGTCGTACATCTGAGTTATAGATCTCAGGAAGTGCAAACCTTTTGAGCTTTCAGTTTGTTCTTCCGGATAATTAATCAAGCAAACTGTGAAGAGGTCAGGGGATAAAATTATTCCATTAATTAGTGACTATTTGGATTTTTGGATCAGGAGAATAATTTGGCTGGAACCCTAACCCAATTAGGCCCTACAGATAGGGGAAAAGTAAAAAAATCGCGCAAGATAGTAATTAGCACTTAATCAATTAACTTGTTTTGAGTCCATATATGTTTCCCTCTTTTGCCACACCACCGAATTATGTCATTATGATAGTGAAAAGTTCCATACGCACTAAAAGCTAGAGATTGGTGCTTAAATATTGGCTCTTGTCTTCTTGTGTGTAATCTATTGCCCTTTGTCTCTTCTGATTGATTTCAAATACACATCTCCCCGCTCACAAAAAATAGAGCTAATGACATGGTACAATTAAAAAATGATTTCCAAAAGAGATATAATTGAGTAAGAAGCGGCAATACTTAATTATTCTTAGGGCCACCAACTAATCATGCACATCGATCATATTAGAGGCTGCTTTAAACGGCTTAAAGTGGCCGGCTTCTTACTTCCAGCTTCTAGAAGCTACAGTCACTTGGAACGAGTCGATTTCTTAATTTTGGTTTTTGATTTTTTTGGCCTTTTTATTTTTATTTTTTTCTTATTGCTTTACATTATCTCAAAAGATATAATGGTGTTTGTCAGTTTTTCTTTTGTTCTTTTACTATTTTTTCTTATTTTTAACTTGGGAAAAGTTAACGATCACTACAGTGCACTTATAGCTAAAAAAATCGGGCTTTAAAGCTATTTGGAGCCTCACCTTACCGGGCCGGACTTGCTTTTGAAGTACATGCATGCATGATATATGGATCAATGGAATCACATGTCCAGTATCATATTTTGTACTAATCTTCCTTTCACTGGCTTTTCCCTTACAAACACAGCCCAAAAAGATGATGTGTCTACTACTACTATTCTGCATAGAAATCGTTGAATGTTAATGCCTCAAAGATTCTAGACGAACGGCGCCGAGTTTGCCACTAGCCATGAATAAATTAAGCTACTCATGTTGCTTTTCGTTGAAAAAAAACCACGCTTGAGACTTGTTATCTAAAAGTAAATGAGTTTTGATGACTTTGTTTGAGAGATACGATTGTCAGTTGTAGCATTGTACGCTATGCAGTACGCATACGTGATTAAAACGGATGTTCAGGTCTTCAAGATGAAGACCCTGACAAATGTACGATATTAGTTCTTTTTTTTAAGATGATATATATTAGTTCTTTCGTTCCATCGTTTGGCAAAGTAGTACAGCACCGATCTCTACTACTTAAAAATATAACTAGATAGTCGTACGTCCATTCTTCTTTAACTTTACTATTTAAAAATACGACTTGATGGTCATACGTTCATTCTCCCTTAACTCTCCACAACAGTCTGATCTGGCAACAAGATAGATCTAAGACATCTATAATTTACACCACACAGCAGCGGGACAATGGTCCCACCCACCATCCCTCCCTCTCCTCGCGGCATGCCTGCAAGGCTGCAACTTCCTCCCTACCCCCAATGCGCGCAACTGCCTCTTCCTTCTTCCTGCATCCCCATGCGCCGCTGCTTCGTCTTCTAGCCCTCCAACCCCCTCCTCGTATCCTCGCTATCACTCCCTCTCTCCTTCACCTAGGCGCCTCCACAACTGGCCCTGGGTCAGGTCATCGCCATCACCACTCAACGTCTCGATCCATGTCTCCCTCTCGCACGCTTCTCTCTCTCCCCTTCCCCTCCCTCGCGTGCTCCTTCTCTTGCACTCCATGGGCCGCCACTGCCAGCCCACATCAAGCCCAGGTAACAGCGGCGGCGGAGGCGAATAGGGAGGGGGAGATGGCCACGGAGAAGGTAGAGCAGACTGCGGCAGCGCCAAGCGGTTGTTTACCAGAATGCAAATCACACTGTTAGGGTTCTGATCTCCTTTGAAGGAATAGGTGAGTCCACTACATTTTGTGAAGTTCATTTCGATTCGTACGCCACTGTGCACTTGGGCGCCTGTGCCGAGACACTAGGCCTCCGCAGCCATCGCCAATTCGACGCATGCACCCTGCGCTATCACCTATTTGACCAGCATTCCAATTTGGATTTGGGATTTGGGGTTGAGGGATTGGGTAACTTGGAGGATTCGACTGTTAGGTTTTTACTTGATTAGGGAATTGGATTGAGCAATCGAAGAATTTTGAGGATTTGACTATTAGGTTTTTATTTGATTTGGGATTACTGACTAAAAATGTTTGCTATCTATTGGCTGATAAGTAGATAATGAATAATGTTTATTACAGAAAGGGGCATATCTGCAGGTGGTGCTGCGGCACCCCATTGCTCTAATACATCATTTGCAATTTCCTTCTTAAGAACACAATGATGTACATATCAAGGGATTAATTGCTTAGATTTTGAAGCTGTTGGCTGCGACCCTCAAATCCTCAATGTTACTACCTCTAGCCCTAAACAGTTTTTAGTTTGCAAATACCTACTGTCTAGGCTTTTCTGGGCAACATTTTTCATCAAATGTCCCTATTTAATCCTTTTTGTTTATAGTACTATCAGAGATATGTTTATACTGTTAATAGTTGAACATGCTTAATTTACAGAATAAAATTATGCATGTGTGTAGCACTTCATTGATATTAATGCCGCATACCCATTTCATCAGATTGCATTGGTTCAGCATTTAATGCCAAAGGAGTTATGCAATGCCCCAATTGTCGCAAAATTGAGAAGTAGAATTGGCTCTGTGCAAATGTTTCCCATCCATCACAGGATGTAAACACTGATGAATGGGTTCGTGATGAAGGCTTTCATGGTTTTAGTTACGCATATACGACAAGGGGGTCTTTTTTGCTAAGGGAGTTTAACTTTCTCAGTTATGGGTGACACTTATTGATTTCTACCTTATCCTGCATCGCTCCATTTGTTTCCTTTCCGGCATTATTACCTCATTCCTTAGGTTTTTTCACTTGTTGCTTGTACCTTCCTATCAATATGGTTTATTCTGCATGTTGCGTTGTAAAATAATGAATGCTTGACCATGACTGGCTACTTCAGTAGTTCAATCCCTTTCCTTTTGGATATAACTAGATTGGTTTGTGGGGTTTCTTTTCTTGAGACTGGAAACTTAACCAAGCATATAACATATTAGAAACTAATGTTTTTAATCAGAATTATTGTATTGTTACTGTGAGGTCCCCAAAAAAAGTATAGCAGATATCACTGTCTACAGTGAAAGCCATCTTACGTTACATTTTTTTATTTTATATCATTTTATGTCACACTATTTTACTAACTGAGGTATTTAGTGGCATTAATAGGTGGCATATCCTTGCAAATAATGAAACATTTTGACTATTTATGCAGCCACTTCGCTTACAATGGTGTCCTATTGGTCGCTTAGTGCAACTTCTGTCCTTATTTGAGTATGTTCTGTCGTCATGAAGCTCCTCTATGGCTTTTGTTTGTGCAGACTATAGCAATCCAATGGCACCATTTGCTTTAGATTCACCACCTTATATTTTAATGTCTTTGTATGATAGATTTACTATATTCATTATTGTTCTATTTATTCATGTTGTTTTTCCTCTTCTACCAGTGAAGGAGAGTCATCACCACCAGCTACACGTAAGGTTTTACTTAAATGAGATCCATATACCTCATTAGATTTGTTAAGGGTTGAACATGTTCAAATGTTGCCAATGCAGTTCATAATTTCATGAGACAAAACTTTACCTCTAAGTACCTGCCTGCATCAGGACCTGGTGCAACTCATCCAGCCCATATACCACTTACTTCAGCCTGTTCCACCACTGGCATCATCATCAAGCTCCCATGTCATTGAGAGAACAATAGATGGTTCCACATACCATGACCACGGGAACTCCCTAGCTGGGCCATCGGATAGTTGGCCATTGCAGAAAGTACATCCCAATGATTTCGATCATAGCCACTAGGCGTGTATGCCCCACTCCTATGCTCAACCCAACAACAATAACGGTATAGCTAAGTACCCAGGAGTCCCTGTGGGAGGAATCAAGGTTCGCCAACATCGAGGGTCTTCCCTCAGTTTATGGAAATGGGTAAGTGTTATTTTATTTCTTTCCCTGTCATAAGTAATTGTTATTCATTATTGTTCTATTTACTCATGTTTTTTTCCTCTTCTACCAGTGAAGGAGAGTCATCACCATCAGTTACACGTAAGGTTTTACTTAAATGAGATCCATACACCTCATTAGATTTGTTGAGGGTTAAACATGTTCAAATGTTGCCAATGCAGTTCATGATTTCATGGGACAAAACTTTACCTCTAAGCACCTTCCTGCATCGTGCGCTCTGGGTCTCCGTCGTTCAGTTCCCCATCACAGCTACTCGATGCTCTCCTCGCTCGAGATCCTACGATTGTCTGTATTGACCATTAGGAATGCACTACTCGCTTATTTCTTTCAGCGACTCCCTCTCTATATTCGCAAGTGGGAAATGGCTGATCTTTTCAAGGGACATAAGAGGGCTATTTTTTTGCCAAAATAATCAAATAGAAATATTTGTAAGAAATATGTCTATTTTACCGCTTAAACTATCATTTTGTTTAAATTTTAACGCTCAACTACGAAACCTTTTAACTGACACCTTAAACTGTCAAAACCGAGTATATTACCCATAAGACTAAAACAACCTTAGTTTTGCTGGTGTGACATCTACATAGACAAGTTTCACTAACATAGTATCCATGTGTGCAACCACTTCAAGGTCCATGTCTCCCATCCTCTTCCTCCAAGCTTGACATCAAGGTTTGGCCCACATGACACCATCTCTCTCTCCCTCTTTCCTTCCGTTTACTTTTACTGTACTTTGCTTAGGAGAATTGTGGTCATGAAAGCCGACACCCACGCTTCGCACTTCCTGCGCCACCGTGCAGTCGTGCCGCTGGATAGGACCACAATGACAACGACTGGGTCGTTGCATCCCGTCTCTCCCAGTAGCAACAGTAGTCCCCACTGTCCCCCATCGCTTCGTTGCCTTTGTCAGTGTTTGCGACACCGGTGCCATGCGACCTATGCGTCTTCACCTTACAGCGCAGCCATTTCGACATGGGTGTCACGAGTTGCGTCAAGTTCATCGACTACCACCGCGTGCACCATGCTTAGAATGCCTCGCCCATCTAGCGAAGACAAGCTTGAGGTGTCTGTAGCCATGGCTGTTGACGAGGATTAAACTATCCATTAAATACAACTTTAATACTTAATTAAGGCCATAAGACCTATGTTGTCGTAAGCTTTCTAAAACTATTTCGTGAGTACCCCCGTTAGAGGATTACTGTACACTTTATCTAACCAGTGGGTCACTCGGAGAGTTCGTGAACTGCTATGAGGGCCTGCTTCTAGGGAACTCCTCCCATGCGATAGATGAAGCACGCGTTTTCTCTATCCCAAATAGCATGACTTTTTGGCCCTGTATCTCTGACAACAACAGTCATGCAGTTGTTCCTATGATTATCTACCACTGACAACAGCCAAAGATCAATTATCATCATATATATCTCTCTCTCTGACAGCAACCACCCCTCCGATCGGATGCATTGATTCCAGGAGACGTCTCCTTAAATGAATAATTGACGCCTCTGCAATGGTATTTAAAGGTTGACAAGAGAAAACAAAAGGACAATCAATCCCAAATCCAGAGGAGAATCGAGGGAACAAGTCAAAGCAATCAAGATCTTTCGAGTAGTAGGAAGATTGTAGATCAAGGCTAGTTAATTCTCTTTTGTAGGCCCCTTTGTAACTAGTTCATAGCAATAAAAATCATACTCTTTCTCTTGCCGAATACTTCCAAGGAATGCATTCTCCTTTCTTATATTATTCGTAAGATCAGCGACTCAATCGTCGACAGCTGATGCCGTCTGTGGGGAAGACGGTGTCGAATCCTTGAAGTTTCTTCATTAGCAAGCATCACCCTCTCCTGTTTTCTATCAATATTGTCCATCTGATCATGGCAGGAACTTGGAATGAGGAGAACTGGTTCGATCTGACCGACTACACCGACCTTGATATGGACACATGCATCCGCGCCATAGAACATGACACTTCATCATCAACCTTCATCCCAGGCTCACCCGTCCTTGAGACCAGCGAGATTGACGAGATGGAAGAAGACACGATGCCCCCATGATCAGCATTGCTAGGGGAACCAGTCGCTCTGATCTTATCGAAATGCCTAAGCAACATGGCAAGCTCGGTACTTACGACCGGCAAATATGGAGATAAGAGCGTAACACCATGATCCAAGGGTTAGAGTACTCGTAATGCGGCTATGGGCGATCGCTACACGCTAACGGCTCCTACGTATAGCAGGAGTTGGTTGGCACCTAGTCATGGTGTCGATGAGGTTGCCTCTGGTAGAAAGCCAGGAGAAGATAATAACATTCATCATTCGATCCGCAATCCGCCAGATCAGATTGAGTCCACCGCATAGCCTTCTAGAGGTGGTGGCCTAAAAATCATTCCCTATCATGAAGGCTACTGGCCGAAGTGTTGAAAGGCTTTCCCTCAGTTACGATGGGAGTTTGTCGGGAGATTCTTTTTAGAAGAATGAAGTTAACACAATCGGATGTACTCGCTGCAAATCCCGTGCAAGGCTTTAAGGCCCCTTCTTCTAACAGGAATGCTCTAAGACCTTCAGTAACTATCCAGAACCTACAACGAGTGCATGATATTTTGCACAACCCAAACCCTACTTTTGTCAAATTGAGCATGTCAAAGTGAAGAGGGAAAGGAAAGGGTGCACTGATGCAAAATAATTAGTAGATTCTTGCTAGCAACGACGAGCGACGGCTGTGAATCCCAGTCACAAGCGGAGAGGAAAACACTTAATTCATTGGCTGCGAGCAAAAACAAATACAATTAACATTGGGGATTAGATGAGAAAGTGGTGGAACACGTTTTGACACGAACAAAATTGACCAAAACTCACTAGAGAGGGGGATCGAACGTGGTGGCCGCGGCGGAGCATCATGGCAATAGCTTCGTCACCTCCCTAAGTTTTGATATGTGGAGAGATGGAGGGCGGTGACAGCATGGATGGAAGAGAAGAGTAGGGCACCGCCCCTAGCAATATCCAACAAAGTGAGTGGTGAGCAGGAAAGGAGCGGGTAGTTAGAGGTTGTCATTGCCAAATCTAAGGAGGAGGAGGAGAGGGACGGAGAGGAGAGAAGGAAGAAGAGGAAAAGTACAGGGGCTGATGTGTAGGACCAACAATCTTTTCTCTTAATTTGGATTGCCACATGTGTTTCACGTCAGCTAAAATCGATTTTAGATGGTCTTAGAGGGTAAAATACCTGGTATTAATAGTTGAGCAGGATTGGTTACTTAGTTTTGTAGTTGGAGGCTCAATTTTAGACAGACGTGAGATTTCAAAAGGGTCAGATAGGTTTGCTGCTACTTGTTGGGAAGTTTTCCTCAAGAGCCCGATGGTTCCTTTCAAATGGCACCCTCTGGCGTAAATTTTCTTTTATGTTTTGCTTCCTCGAAGATGTGAAACTCTATTTTGTATTGAAGCTCTGTCACAACCATTCACAAATGCACACTGCTCTAGACATTTTGGCTAGCTAGCTCAATCTTTGTAATACAGCTATCATAACGTACTGGTGTAATTTTGTTAAAAACGAAAACAACTACTGAACTATAGCTAGCCACGGTGGCGAATAGTTAAACGCAATTGCACAGCACGGCGCATAGGAGGGCTATGACGCAGAAGAACACCAAGAATCCAAGTTTCACTGCATACCGCACAGGGGTGCAAACAGATCGGATTTGAACGAATATTGTTGTTACCATATCCTAACCCATATTGTTTCTCCGGATTCGGTACCAATCGGATTCGGTATCAATCGGATTCGGTGCCGGATCGGTCGGGATTAACCCGAGCCGTTTGCACCCCTACTTATTTGTAAGAAATGCATGCAGTACAACAAATGGAGTATGAGAACGTACTGTCAATAACTTGATGTTACTACTTAATAGCTGATGTGGAAGATTTTATTTTACCATTGCAAAAGAAAATGAAACGTCAAATAGTAGCACTAATCTGAAATCAAACTTGAAGACGTATCGGATTCGGACGGATATTGCTGTTACCATATCCTAACCTATATTTTTTCTTCGAATTTGATACCAATCGGATTCGAAACCGAATCGGTCGGCATTAACTCAATCCGTTTGCACCTCTAATACCGCAGGTGGCTACCGGCTGTTGGAGGGAACGGGGCGGGCCACTTGGTTCGCACGGGGGCAGCATTGAAACCCCGTTGGCATCTTGCGTCCCCAAATCCCGTTGCCCGCGACGGAAAAGCCGGCAAGGTAGAGCCCGCGGATCGCGACCACGGCCCGTGCCCACGTGAGCCTCCCCAAAACGAGCTCGAACAAGCGGCCAAAACGTACACCGGTCTCGAGCAGCGGTGGCGCGGCAAACAAGCGAAACAGCCGCGTACGTACGTACGTACGCGTGCGCCGGTCGGCCGGACGGACGCGACGCGATGTTACGTGCTACGGCTGGTGGTCGCTCGCGCTACACACCGCGTAGGTTTCGTATACGCAGGCGGCGTGGCGGATCGCGCATGGCAGATTGGCACCAATCGAGCGCGGCGCACGTGGGTGGGGTGGCCCGCCCGCCTTACCCGCACGGTTGGGTTTGATGGCAACGTCGCACCGTTCTGTCGATGTGCGATTCTTTTCTTCTTCCTTTTTTTTTCCGCGAGTACGGATTGATTGGGGTTAACGATTCGTTCCCTTGACTCGAGCTTTGCTCGCAGTGGAGACCGGAGCGGTTGTGTATTGTGATGCACCAACAAGTAAAGACCTCGTCTCAAAAAAAAAAAGGTCTGTACCTTAATACCAGTGTGTCATATAACAAACTTCACATCTTCCTCTTGATCTTTGAAGTTAGTGTTGAGTGTATTGATGTTTGAAAACCACGTAATTTGCTATACACAAGCTAGGCATGTTTGATTTTTTGGTGGTTAACGTTTCCTTCACAGGCTCACAGCTATAATTGTCATGTGCCACATCTTTTTTACACTCATTTCACATCCAAAATTTGCCAAAAACCTACCACTTGATCTAAAGCTTTTCAAACTATCATTACCTCTCTTTTTTTCACTTCTGCTTCTTCACGGCCGTATCTAGGACGTAATGTATTCCATTTATCAGTATAAATTACATAATGTCAGCTCAGCAAATTGCCTTCTGATGTAACTCGAATTCATGGACCTGACAAGGAAAATGTGGAGCACATGATTTTGACACCGGATTTATCTTCTTGTCCGACCAAAGACAGAACCATATAGAGAAGTAGCTTTCATTGAGTTAGCTCCGGCTCTGAACGGTTTTTAGTTTTTGACTTCTTAATTTCGGTTTTTGTTTTGCTTTTTGACTTTTTTTTATTTTTTCAATTATTCTTTTACATTGTCCCAAACAATATAGTGGTGTTTTTTCTCATATTATTATTATTTTTTTCTTTTTTTTACTCAGAAAAAAATTAATAACTGCTATAATACAATTGCCACACAAAAAAGCTAATAGCTAGAGCTTTCAGCCCTTTGAAGATATGAGCATGCTATAAGCAATCCAGATTCAAAGCAGCTCCATGATGATCAAACACAAGTCCAGAAGTCTTAGAATGTGTTCATATTAACTTCTGCTTCTAAGTTTTGCTTAAAGAAGCTATAAGTTAATATGAAAATCCGGCTTCTCAAAACGGCTTCTCCACTCCTCTCGTTCCCGTCTCACTTCAGGGAGAAGGCAAGGGTCATGAGTACATCACGCACTCTACCCCTCTCGTTCTTGTCTCGTGCACACATCTTTTCCTCACTTTCTCCACCGTTCACCTCCTCTTACTAAAAACCACTTCTTTTAGCTACTGCTATTTATTTTCAGTTAAAAGATATCAGTTACAGTCAAGAGCCATCAGCAACAGTCATTGAACAGTCCCTTAGATTAGCAGCCTTAGATTAGCAGCCGTACGACAAGAAAAACTGGATGCAGCTGGCCTGGGACTTAGCTGGAACTTATGTAGGAGATGAATCAGCTGCTAAAGTAAAGCGTTGCGATAGGTTTTCCTCCACTACTTGAAGCAATAATTAATGTGGGTAACACCAGTTGTAAGGGTGCATGCCTCCTGTCACTTCTAGATCCAATTTGTCAAAAGGAAGTATGAGGATTTTTCTCTAATCTCGGAGGAGATTTGGAAGTCCGCAAATCTGTCACGGTGCAATTGGCCCTTTAATAAAGGGAACTCGTATGTTGACCAAAATAATAAATTTGGCAAAGCATGTGGATGGTGGTTTAGTTGGTATTAATTTAGTTGATCGCTCTTGTACTATAGTATGCTCAAAAGTTGCTCCGTTCAATAATAGGAGTACATTGATCAAATTGAGGAACCTTGATCGGACATCGGAGTAAGGAAAAAAGATATAGGATCTGATGATCGGCTCCGTAGGCTTTTCCAAGTGATCAATCAGTTGGAACAGACCTTACGAGCAAATTTATTCTTTCAAGATTAGTTCTTTTATTTACCTCTGCTAGCTTAAGCTGTTAAGCACACATCCTCACCATCTCAACGCGTCCATAAAATGTTGGCCTCGATCGTAGTACTGTGATTGAAGGTCAATAGAAGCTTAGGATATGCCAAATTGCCAATAATGATTGATTGCATGATGATGCTCAGGCTGCTATATGTATTCTGGACGCGTTAACTTCGCCCATTCGAGCCTTCAAGGGCCGCCTGCTCTAATTCCAATCCAGTCGAGGAGAAGACAGAAGGATCTAATTAATACGGAACCCCCGTAACATATGGCGAGTTAAACGGTGGCAGCACTGATCGACACTGTGACGCAGAATCTTAATTATATCCACAAACTAACTAGGCATCATTAGAGGTGCAAATGGGTCGGATTAATTCCGATCGATCCGACACCGAATCGATTGGTACCGAATTCGATTGGTATCGAATCCGGAGAAAAAATATGTATTAGGATATGGTAACAGCAATATTCGTCCGAATCCGATACGTCTTCAAGTTTAATTTCAGGTTAGTGCTACTATTTGACGTTTCATTTTCTTTTGCAACGGTAAAATAAAATCTTCCACATCAGCTATTAAGTAGTAACATCAAGTTCTTGACAGTATGTCCTCCTACTCTATTTGTTGTACTGCATGCATTCCTTACAAATAAGTAGGGGTGCAAACGGCTCAGGTTAATCCCTACCGATCCGGCACCGAATCCGATTGGTACTGAATCCGATTAGTACCGAATCCGGAGAAAAAATATAGGTTAGAATATAATAACAATAATATCCGTCTGAATCTGATCCGTTTGCACCTCTAGGCAGCATTCGGAGAGATCGATACTACACCAATAGTTTCCTTCGAATTTTGCAGCAGATTGTCTCCAACCCATCTGATAGTAGTAATTCACTTTTGCTACTAGTATAAAATGTGGTTGCAGGGCGTGATTGGGGCCTAGTACGTAGTACAGCAGTTGGTGAGAGGGACTGGTACGTGCGCCAATGCGCGAAGCAACCACCGGCTATAGCCAGCCAGCTCCGTGATAAAAGCAGGGGGCAACTAATCGAGGGCTCGGACGGCGACCGTGCGGGGTGGCCACGGCGCAGCGGAGGCCACCGGGGGCCCATGTGCCGGTCGATGGATCCAGCGCGCCGAAAGCTACGGCCTCACGGCCACGGTGCCGTCCGTCGCGGCACGAGGATATATCGTCGCCGAACGACGTGCCATGCACGTACCGGTGGCCGTGCGCGCACGGTAGCGGGTAGCCTGGCAAACACGGACGTCCGCCACTGCAGCGCGCGCGAGCGCAACGAGGAGCCGTGCCGATCGGTCGCGGACACCACTGGGACGGAGTGAAATCTGTGTGGAGTTTTCGGTACTGCGGTGCAGCGCAGCTTTCCAATCTCCACGAACTCCATGTATGTACAACGTGTATATCTTTTGTATGTAACTAAGAGCCTGTTCTTTACAGTATCTAACTTTTAAATAGAATATTTTTTTAAAACGAGATCTACAAGTTAATTGTAATACACGTTAAAAGCCTAACATTAATATCAACCAAAATTAAAAGCGAATATCTCTCTCCGTAATCTCTGTCACAAACAGCCAAAATTTAAAAATTTTAGTCAAAAAACATAAGTCGCAGCCAAAAAGAACATGCCCTAAAGAAGAAATTATTTGTTGCATAACATTTTTTTCCTGGTGCGTAGACGGAATATATTTCCGTGTTGAGATGAGAGGACTCACCGTCCCCTTGGACTGTCGCAGTTATTTGTCCGTTTAGAATTTTGTCAACCCAGGATTTAAAAACTGGTTACGGAAAAAAAAACCTGACCCTTGGCGATACTGATTAACAGGTTTTCTATTGGTAGGTTTTAATTATCAAATTTAAACTTAAAATTTTAATTTGGCTGGTTTTCGGCTAGCTACCACCCTTACTAGCTTCTGGCTGGTTATCGTTTGGAAATACTATACATCTATTCAAAATCATAAACTGAAATTTAAAATTGTTTTGGCCGATATTATTTAACCAGTCTGGCCGGTACTGCCGATATTTAATCCTTGGTGCAAGCCAATCGAAAAAAAAAATCAAGGGCAGAATTGGAATGTAAGGAAAATACATAATTCAGCACTTCAATTCCAGTCTCGAGTTCATGGGATGACAATTCTGCTGCATCTAGTTATTTTGGAGTGTTGACCTGAAGTTTGACTTTGTAATACTAACTTTGGAAGGATTGTACTACTACTATGGAATTCAAGAACACTAAACACCTTTTAGTTGTATTTCTTCGGTTCTTTTTTAAATATCATCCTAGAATACGTGTAGTCAATCTTTTCAAATTTTGACAGCTAATATACACAAAAGTACTTAAATTATTAACTTGAAAATGATATCACTATAATTTTCATATAAAATATTTTCATATCATTATACTTTTAATAATTTTTATTAACATATAATTAAAAAAGGTAACGACGAGAGGTGTGTATTGGAAACTGTGTCAATGTCCAACACGATGAGTAAAAAGGTAATTTCGTGGGCGCTCAAACAGTGTTTTACAGTAGCTTCTTAGTGTTTTGAGATCTGCAATCATGTCCAAATCTATTGCAAAGGGAAGATGAAGAAAGAGTAAAAGACAAAAAAGACTAGTAACACATGAAGTGCTCCTCGCACAAATAGCGGCAACAGAAAGCAAGATTGTATGGAGATGCTTGATTGCGGCTGCTTAAAGGTGGAACGGCACGTCGTTTGGTGGGTAAATGTCCCATGCGAAAAGTACACTTGCACTTCTAGAAGTTAGAGTGAAAAAGCAGTGTAGCCGTTCTATCACCTTTCAGCTATTTGACGTCTCACTCATTTCGATTTAAGCTTCTAACTTCTGATTTATTTTTTACTATTTATAAATTTTGTTTTTTTTAACTCTTGATTTTTTTGAGTTTTTTATCGATTCTTTTTCTCCTGTATTCGTTTGCGTTGACTATAATGAGCTAACATATTTTTCTATTTTTACATTTTTTTAATTTAATTATGCAAAATAAGTCATATTTAGCTACAGTATAATTTTAGCCAATTACAATGTAATTTCAATCATAAACTACTATTTTTTAGCCTAACCGAGCGGAGCCAACTCGCCATGGTTCCAGCGTGAGAAGAGAGAGAGAGAGTCGCCATTCTGTTCTGTTTGCTTACCCTGCTTTGCAATGCAACGTTTTGTATCATTTTCCTTAAACCCACGAGCAATCGCTCGGAAAACCCAGCACTAATGTAAGCTCTATAAAAGTCTCGCCGTATGGAGGCTGTCCCGTAAATTTCCATCAAGACAAGACAACCAAGTTGTTGTATACCACACCTTGCTAGCAACATCACCAATTCACCATCAGGTGGCTGTGATATGCATATTGATAGCTCCTCTACTATAATGAAACTACAGAGCACCCATATGACTTGGCGGTCATCAAGACAATGTGGGTGTGGCTTGTTGTCATGGTAGTGGCAGGCATAATTGCAGCTCACGTTGGCGCAGCAGCAATACAGGTTGTATTCACTGCTGAGGTGGACCACCTTCTCGTTGTTCCTCTTCCTACTTCTCTGCCTATGGAGCTCGTCATTGCTAGTACTCTTGATGTGGAGCTCCTCCCACAACTCTTGCAGGTGGATTTGGAGAGTGTGGATGTAGACCTGTGTAGATATTGAAAACGATGGATCCATCTACTCGGTGAACCTGCAATCCGTGGTCTGCAAGGAAGATGAGTTGAGTAAAAGCAATCCATGCGTGGAAGTATAGGTAGAAAGCGAACCACATACCGTGAACAGGGGGTAGCGAAAGAATCGACGTCATGGATGCATGTCATCAGCCACAAACCTGCACCACCACGTTAAGTTTGTACTTGCATTGTAGCAAAGGCTCGGGGATGTGTGGGTAGTCGTGGAGAGGGTTTCTAGGGGTGTACGACTCTCTGGTTTCGAGTGGTAGATCCGAGCTTAGGGGTCAGAGTCCTGGGACCGTAGATGCTCGTGTCTTCGATGTAAGGGTCACGGCCTGAAAACCCAACCCGTGCCCGTTGTCCCATCCCACACCTTGAGCTTCCTGCCCTATCTGCCATGCTTCGGTTGTCGAGGTACGATGGAGATACGTGGGTTCGTAGTGTGGGTGATTGTTTCGGTCGGACTGAAGATGGTGCAGTGTGCTTCCACCTCCCTCTGGAGAAGGGCTAGTCGTAGTGTTGTCACTTTGGCCTACAAAAAGAACTTGTCAACGCAACGTAAAGACCCAACATAATTTGAAACGCGTGGAAAGTTATATCACAAGCCATTATTTTATTCTAGATGAGTAAGAATGTCTCAACATACATCAATAAATTATACATCATAGTAGAACAATGAGGATAAAGTAGTAACGAGTACATAGTTAGGTTCGACAGGTAGAGCACGAACGCAGGGTCAAGGGAACAACATTTCAACATAATCGGTGCAAAGCGCTGAAACCGGGAGCAGGACCATATCAAGGATAATCCGCTAGCTACTTCCTTTGGCGACAAAGCTAGTCCTCGGGGAAAGTCAGCTTGTACTCGGAGCAACTTCCCATCGCAGACACAATTCAGAGCCTCTCAACCACTTGAGCTGGTACATATCGACTTATGCAGACCGATCACGCCGCAGACTGACGCCGGCAATCAATACTTCATGTTGATTGTTGATGATTATTCAAGAGCCATGTGGGTGTACATGCAGAAGAGCAAAGATGAGGCAAAGATCAGCTTCCAAATTCATTGCCCTTGCCGAAAACGAAGTCGATCGCAAGGTGAAGGCTGTCAGGTCAGATCGGGGAATTCATCTCAAAAGAGTTCGACTCGATCTATGAAAAGAAGGGCATTACAAGACACTTCATAGCTCCATATTCACCTCAACAAAACGGAGTCGTGGAGGGAAGAAACCAAACCGTGATTGCCACAGCAAGAAGTCTTCTAAAATCTAAAGAGTCAATTTTTACACGGGCGTTTTTGGGCGGAAGCAGTGAGACACGCAGTCTACCTTCTTAACCGGGCCACCACACGATCGCTGGACGGAGTCACTCCCTACGAACGGTGGTCGGGGAGAAAACCGAACGTTGAGCATCTAAGAGTCTTCGGCTGCTTGGCACATGTGAAACCGACCACTTATTTGAAGAAATTAGACGATCGGAGCGGCGGATGATCTACCTCGGATCTGAGCCAGGCACCAAAACATATAGATGCTACAATCCGGTCGAAAAGAAGATTCATGTAAGCAAGGATGTTATCTTTTAAGAAGACAAGTACTGAGAGTGGGAAGAAGGCATGGAGAAAGATGTGCAAAACTGGGTGACGTTTGATGCCAACAACGAAAACTGGGAAGCGGAAGTACCGCATAACAACGAGGATTGGGAAGCGGAAGTACCGCACACACATGAAGCGGATGTAACAACCACACCTGAGAGCTTGAATCCAACAGGGGAATCAGAAAACTCTGAAACAGAAGACTCGAGTAGTAGAACACCGAAGATGAGAAGCATTAGTGAAATTTATGCACAAACCGAAACAGTACAAATCGAGGAATTGCTGCTATACACCACAACCGAAGAGCTTGAGAGTTTTGAAGAAGCGAAGGGAGACAAACACTGGAGAGCAGCGATGCAAGAAGAGTTAAAGTCGACTGAAAACAATAACACTTGGGAGCTCACTGGCCTACCGAAGGGACACCGAGCCATTGGTTTGAAGTGGGTATACAAAGTGAAGAAAACTCTCAGGGAGAGGTCGTAAAGCACAAAGCGCGACTTGTGGCAAAAGGGTATGTTCAGAAACATGGCGTGGATTATGAGGAAGTCTTTGCGCCAGTAGCTCGCATGGAGACAATTCGAGTACTCCTCGCTTTGGCAGCGAACGGTGGATGGGAGATACACCATATGGACGTGAAAACAACGTTCCTGAACGGCGACATTGGGAAGAAGTTTATGTGTCTCAACCACCGGGCTTCCAGTCCAAAAGACAAATTAAGAAGGTGCTGAAACTTAACAAAGCCCTCTACGGGCTCAAACAAGCTCCACGAGCTTGGAATCTAAAACTCGACAAGAGTCTGACGACACTCGGGTTCAGGAGGAGCAGCTCTGAGCATGCCGTGTACACGAGAGGAGATGAGAAGATAAGGCTGATCGTGGGCATTTATGTAGATGATTTAATCATCACTAGATCGAAACCAAAGGAGATTGCTAAGTTTACAGAAGATATGAAGAATCTATTCAAGATGATAGACTTGGGTCTTCTGAGCTATTATCTGGGCATTGAAGTAAAACAAATCGACAACGGCATTACACTTTGTCAATCGGCGTACGCTCAGAAAATTCTGGAAAAGTGTGGTATGGGAGAGTGTAATCCCTGCCAAATCCCAATGGAGAATCATCTGAAGTTAAGCAAAATAGGCCCAGGATCTCCAGTTGACGCCACGCAATACAGAAGCATTGTCGGAAGTCTGCGGTATTTGGTGCACACCCGACCTGACATCTCGTTCGCGGTCGGATATGCGAGTCACTTCATGGAGAAGCTGACAAAAGAACATTTGAATGCTGTCAAACATATATTAAGGTATATCAGAGGTACACTGAACCTCAGGATTCAGTACAGGAAAAACAGTGAGAAGACTTTGTAGCTGACGGGCTACAATGACAGCGACATGGCAGGAGATGTTGACGACCGGAAAATTACAACTGGCGTGACCTTCGTCCTGGGAGAAAGCCCGGTTAGTTGGCAATCTTAGAAGCAAAGTGTAGTGGCATTGTCGTAGTGTGAAGCAGAATACATAGCAGCGAGTGCTGCGTCATGCCAAGGGGTCTGGCTCGCCCGGCTGCTAAGCGAATTGTCGGACAGAGAAGTTCAGAAGGTGGTGCTCAGGGTAGATAACAAATCGGCTATTTCGCTGAGCAAAAATCCAGTTCTACATGATAGAAGCAAGCATATAGACACCAGGTATCATTATATTAGAGATTGTGTCGAAGAAGGAAGGATCACAATCGACTACATCAAAACAGAAGAGAGAAAGTAGATATCCTGACAAAACCGCTGGGGCAAACAAAATTTTCAGAGATGAGGAAGAAGATCGGCATGGTTGAAGTCGAAAAACAAGATTAGGGAGAGAATGTTGTAATTAATCTCGTTTTTCACAAGTTTGGTTGTAATCGAATTAGAATTGCGATCGGAATTCATTATCGAAGCCGAAACAGAGTATTTAGGCGGAGTCGAAGTTGTTTCGGGTTTCGTAATCGAAACCGAGTAGGATTTGTAAATTTCGGGTATAAAAGGAGGAGTTATGTAATCAGATGTTATACCAAGAAAATTGCAAGAAAAAGAGAAGAGAAAAGCAAAACTCTGAGCGTCAATTTTGTGGTGTGATCTCGCAAGACGTGGTCGGAAGTATTCACGACCACGGCAAACATGGCTAGGAGGAGTTACGACCACGACAAGTATTGTCGGAGGTGATCGAGAGGAGCTACGACCACGGCAAACATATTTGAATGTGGTCGTAGAGGTGTTCGACCACGTTGAGAAAGTTACGACCATGGTGTGATGGTCATAAAGAGTTTCGATCACGCTAAGAAGGTTACGACCACGGTGTGAGTGGTCATAACGAGTCTCGACTATGCCGAGAAGGTCTGAACGTGGTCGAAAAAGGTTTCGACCACGGTGAACAGTGATCGTCAGCATCATTGCATGGTCGTAGAAGGTTGCGATCACGGTACTTCAAGCGCAGCGGCAGAGAGAAGCGGTCGAATGGCCACCAGAGTGATTGTACGGTAATAAAAGACGGTCGGAGCCGATCATAAGCATCCGAATCCGGTCGTAACGATTCTAATCCATGTAAAAGTCCTGAAGAGGTCATAAGACTTCCAACAGGTTCAAGCGTCGATAGTCGGAGCAAGCGGAGGTGGTGTATCTAGATCAACTGGCAGTGCCGGTGGTGGAAGCGAGCGACTCGGGTGGCAGTCAGAGCAAGGAAAGGAGGGGAACGAGGGATGGATAGAAAGGAGGTTTTTCTTCCTTTAGTTTATAGTACATAGTTAGTTGCGTCAGGAGAGAGTACGAGGTGCTACACACTATACGAACAAAGCAGTTCTGGCATCATATGATGTGACAGTGAGTTGGCTAATCTGGCACCTCTCGCCAAGGAACATGGAGCATTTTGGGCTCCTGGCCATTAATGGTGAGAATGACTAGAATTAAGCAAAAGAAAAAAAAACTGGTTGTATTTTCCTTCTCTTTTCTACGTTGGAGGTAATTTTGTCGAGTCTGCTTTATAGTTATAGTTGAGTACGACTTTATATCGTAGTCGTAGTTGTACCTAAGTGGGAGTCGTAGAACAGGGTATAAAAGATAGACCCATATAACCAGGAGATGCAACAAAGAGAAAGGAATAAAAAAGAATAAAGAGAGCGATTTGGTTCTGTGAAATTATCGAGTATTGAGTTCGTTGTGTGTTCGCAGACGTGGTCGTAAATGACTTACGACCACAGCGAACAGAGGATCGTAGACGTATTCGTAAACAGAGGTAGGACCACGGCGATCGAGCGGAAGAGTCTGTAGGTGCTGAAGATGTGATCGTAAAGAAGTTACGACCACGATCACAAAGCAGGAAGACGTTGTCGTAAAGTGTTACGACCACGGCCGTGAAGAAGTAAACGTGGTCGTAAAGGAGTTACGACCACAGCGAGAAGGCGTAGTGGTAAACGACCATAACGGGGAGATGTGGTCGAAGGAAGTGCAGCACAAAGGCGGTGAACGTGGTCGTAACTTCAGCTAAAGTTTACGACTATGTGGTCGGAGCAGCGATGAGTGATCGAAGATATCACAGTGTGGTCATAACGATTGTCTATATGGTCGGAGAACCAACAGAGTGTTGAAGCCTCTTCAACGTAATCGTATGACTACAAGAGGTAGTTGTAGCGGCTACAAGGTGATCGTAAAGATCCTAAGCACTCGTAAAGACTGATACATTCTGAAGGCGTCCTCTTTTCTAATGGTTGAGTAGTCTTGTGGCCGATTGAATTTTCGTATGTACTGTAACAACTAAACATGCAAATTTTTATGTTATATAGAAAGTTGCTACGAGCATATTTCTGAAACTTTGCAGTATTAACTAGCATGTATGTACTCAAAATCAATAAAAGAATTGTCATTTTGCAAAGTATTTCCAAATATCAACAAGTTGAGTTCTACTCTTACCGTGCTGGCGAGCTGGTGTCCAATTCTTGATGGACTGGGAAGCCATCAAGCCAGATGGTGGTAGTGATGCAAGTATGCAACTATTCCAAGGAGGAATAATGATAGCACTGGGTGAAGCTAAAAACTATGGAGGCAGGCAGAGGGCCCACGCCCTTGTGGCGATGCCAGAGACCCCATTCTGGGCACAGTTTGTCAATGTCACCATGACCCCTGTAGCTTTTCCAGACTGTTGCTGTTCATGGAGTGATGGACAGACTACATGGCACTTGTGGAGCTCCTGAAGAAGAAAAACTCCTGACCTAGAGAAAATGACATGCCTAGCCTGTGGAGAAGATACTTACTGACCTGTGAAGATACAATTATCAAAATAAGAGATGCCTTTCAGCGATTTCATGAACTTTTACCATATGCGACTACTGCTGTGCTCTAAACTCTCACACAGTGAAGGAATAAACAAACCAAAACAAGGAACACACTGCAGGCTCAAATCCTGAACTTGAGAGCAACCATACGTTTGCAAAAACCCTCTTGAAATCTGAGGGAATCTGCATGCACGCCGGTATGCCACTTAATTTCTGGACACAGATCATTAGTTTAACAATGCCTAAACACTGGACACAGCACCATGCAACTATAATAGAGAAGATGTTTATAATAAGATTACGAGCCATGTTACCTAGGTGATTAAGATAATCAGATAGGACAAAAAAATGCTTACGGGAACCTTTGACCAACTAAAGGCTAAGCTAAGTTCTCTTACCTGATGATTTGAAGACAAAGCAAGCCCCGGAAATAAAAGAGAGGCGCTTGTGCTGCGTGAGTGCGTCTTATTGTGTGTGTGTGTGTGACCCCACACATGCAAAGCCATGCGTTACCTCACATGGAAACAGGAGCTGTGTCAGCCTCTTGACTGGCCATTTGCTGTTCACCTAGGCCTGCGTCCTTCTGCACAGCCTCCCCTCCAATGGTGCCTCTCTTGGTCTCTGAGTTTTTGTTAAGATCTTTTACAATAAATATAAGCTATCTAACTTTTTTTCAGGTTAGCTAGTATTTAGTTATATTATCACCTACATTATTAGCAGTAGATTCTTTAAAGAGGGTAAAATTGTAAATGAGCGAGGCCGTAGCTGAGCGATTCTGATGAGATGGTGCCTGACCACCTGGACGAGTGCCACCTCGTCTGCTACATGCTGGAGGCCACCACCAACGCCGCATGAGTTGTACTCCGATGAGAATGATGATGACGGGTGCTACGATATGAAGTAGTACAACAGAGACCGCTACGTCATCGTCACCCGCATCGGCTGTGTCGCGACCAACAGCTGCCTCCTCTTGTGCGGCGTCGGCGACGCGACCACCACGGGGACGGCTCCGCTCGTGAACCGGGGCCTACCGCCGCCTTGTGTCGATGAGTTTGAGCCGCGGTGTGGCACCAAGTGACCTCCGAGTGCCGTCGCCCCTGGCATGTAACTAGCTTATATGTACAACGCTATTAGCGCAAATGCATGGACATACATGTTGCGTTCGTACGCCTCAATGCATGCGTGTGCTTGTGCATTTACACAAGAATGAGATGCATGGTTTGTAGAAAGATTTAGAGTTTGTTTTAAACGATTACAAGCCTGCTCCAGAAGACGAAAGTCTATAATATCCTCACAAATCAACGGTTAAAAAAAACGCCATTTACTTCACAGAAACAATTGGTCTCAAATTTCTGTGATGCATCTCCAATAACCATACTGCCATAATATGCATGTTTGATGAACTGCCGCGCACTGTACAATTTAAATCATTGTTAAAAGACAGGAACAGTAAATTTGACAAGGAGCAATTTAGGTGGAATTTGCACCGAAGAAAAATCACCATTTATACATGTACATACAAAGCTCTTACTGAAGTGCGACGAGAAAAGAGGAGATGAAGAAAGCTGGGAAAAAAAAAAAAGAAAAAGTGAGCTACTCCTATAGGTACATGAAAAGTTCAACTGACCAAGCTACAAGGGAAAATTTCTTATCTTTGTACCATCAGAAGCGAATGGTAAGCTTGCGTGGAAACTTCGAAATGGCATCATGTGAAGAACTGGCTTCTGCGGGCATTTCACCGCCGACCGGCCGTGTTGCTGCCACTTACCGGTGGTTGTTCCATGTGTGTCGTCGGCAGTTTTCTTCTAATCCTTCTCCTCCTTGCCTTCCTTTAGGGTCATGTCCACGACCCCAAAACCTCCGTCGTCTATCGAGCCCGTGGCCACCGACGAGGTCTTTGAGTCGACCGTCGACCCAGCCTGGATATCCTTGAACATCGCCATCACCCTCAGCATCGTCGGCCGCCTCGATGGCTTGTCATCCAAGCATGCACAAGCGATTTTCAAATGATCCAGCAGCTCAAGCTCCAGGGTAGGATTGTCCTTCAGCAGCTCAGGATCGAACACATCGGTGATGTTCAATTTTGTGTGCTGCTTGACCCATCCTACAAGATTATTGTCCTCGCCAAAGTCTGTTGAATCCGTCGACGGTTTCCCTGTGAGCAGCTCCAGCAATACAACACCGTAGCTATACACGTCACCCTTGGTGGTGCATCGGAAGCTCTGGTAGTACTCCGGCGGCACATACCCCGGCGTGCCGGCAAGAGTGGAGACGCTCAGGTGTGTGTCCAAAACACTCATCAGCCTCGCCATACCAAAATCAGATACTCTTGCTTCCAAGTGCTCATCAACGAGCACATTGCTCGACTTCATGTCCCGGTGGATGATGTGTGGAATGCAGTTGTGGTGGAGGAATGCCAATCCCCTCGCCGCCCCAACGGCGATCTTTCGCCTTGCTTCCCAATTCAGCTTTACTCCGATCTTTTTGCGGTCATGCAACACATCCTCCAGGCTGCCAAACTTCATGTAATCATACATCAACAGCCGCTCCTCACCGACCTTGCAGTAGCCGAGGAGCGGGACGAGGTTGCGGTGTTTGATCCTGCCAATGGTCTCCATCTCCGCTGTGAACTCCCGGTCACCCTGGCCACTCACTTGTAGTAGCTTCTTGATCGCGACAATTCTCCCATCCTCGAGCTGCGCCTTGTAGACACGCCCAAACCCACCAGACCCAATCAGGC
This sequence comes from Bonia amplexicaulis, assembly GCA_036346245.1. Classification (NCBI taxonomy): domain Eukaryota; kingdom Viridiplantae; phylum Streptophyta; class Magnoliopsida; order Poales; family Poaceae; genus Bonia; species Bonia amplexicaulis. Next base: position 12,534,899 of record CM070736.1, on the reverse strand, counting down.
TATCATTGTGGAAGCCATTCGTGGACTCAACAAGATCAGCCAAGGTGAGCTTCTGCAGTGTCTTCTCGAACGCGGTGAGGTTCATGCTGCAGGCATTTGTACCGGAGAGCCACCAATTGGAATTCATAGTCCCAGAATGCGACCGGCTATCAATGTATATATCACGGGAGCTACTTGCCTCTTCATTCTTTTGCTTCCGCTTCTTGCTCTCGATGGCTATGAGGACCAATCCACATATACAGAACAGCGAGAACAAGAGTCCCATAGCGACACTGCCCGCAAGAGACGCCTGCCTCCGGTGGGACTGGTGGTCGTCGGAAGCACTTTGCCCAGCGTTGTGCTCGCAAACCGGCAGCGGGATGCCGCACATACCAGAGTTATTCTCGTATTGGCTCTTCGGGAATGTTGCAAGGGAACCCAGCTCTGGAATTGACCCGTTCAGCTGATTATTCGACAGGTTGATCTCCGACAAGGACAATGTCGAGAACGAGTTGGGTATTGGCCCTTCCAACTGGTTGTGCGATAGGTCGAGTACTGCGAGCTTCTTGGCTCCTGCTAGCTCCGGTGGGATGGCGCCGGACAGTAGGTTGTGCCCAAGATTCATGATCATGAGGTAGTACATGCTCCCGAGCTCCTTGGGGATATCTGAGTCAAGCTGATTAAATGACAAGTCCAGAAATATCATCGAGCCATTCTTGTTGAAGGTGTACTCCGTGCTCCCCACGTACATCCGAGTGAAGTTGCACAGCTTCTTGCTCGGCATCCGAGTGAGGTCGTCGGATCGGATGCTGGTGAACTCCAACAAGCTCCCCTTGCCGCGGCACTCGCTGCTCAGCTCGTCGTTGCGAAGATACACGTATGGCCGCCCAACAATGAGGCCAACGGTCATCTTCCCGGACTGCTTCGCCAGCTCCGGCGGTATCGACCCATTGAGCTGGTTGCTGTTCAGGTCGAGCCATACCAAGCTCTTGCAGTCGCCAAGCTCCGGCGGGATCGGTCCAGAGAAGGAGTTATTGCTCAGCTTCAAGATTGCCAGGTTGCTGAGCTTTCCTAGCCATGACGGGACCGGCCCGGACAGCCGGTTGCTTGCCAAGGATATCCAGTTCAGCTGCGTGCACTCAGCCAATTCCTGCGGGATGCTGCCGGTTAGCCCGTTGTAGTCAAGGATGAGATGCTCGAGACAGCGAATGCTTGACAGGGACGCCGGTATCTCGCCCTCCAGCGCGTTCTGCCACAGGATGAGGTCTTGGAGGCGGCCAAGCTCGCCGAGGGACGCAGGGATGGACCCATTGATGTAGTTCAGGCTGAGGTCGAGGGAGACAAGGTTGCTGCAGTTGGAGATGGCCTCCGGGATGCTGCCGGCGAGGTAGTTGTTCTGAAGGTACAGCACGCGGAGCCTGGAGTTGGGGTCCTGGCAGAGGGACGAGGGGATGGTGCTGGAGAAGGTGTTGGAGCTGAGGTCGAGCACCTCGAGCTCCGGCAGCGCAGCAACGGAGTCCGGGATGGAACCGTTGAAGTGGTTGAAGGAGAGGTAAAGCGACTTGAGCTGCTGCAGCCCGGTGAAAGAGTCACCGGGGAGCTCGCCGGAGAAGTTATTGTTCGACAGGTTGAGGGCGGTGAGCGACGTGAGGCCGGCGACGTCCGTGGGGAACGCGCCGGCGAGGTGGTTGCCGGAGAGGTTGAGCGCTCTTAGACCGCGGCAACTGGAGAGGGCCCCCCTGGCCACCTCGCCGACGATGAGGTTGCCGGAGAGGTCAAGGTACTGCAGCCCGGAGCAGTTGGTGAACTCCGGAAGTGCGCCGGAGATATTGTTCCAGGCGAGGTCCAACCACCGGACTGCCCCGACGCCGGCACCCACCATCCACTGGAGGTCGGCGTCGCCGGTGATCTTGTTGTTGGACAAGTCAAGAGCGTCCAGCGCGGCAAACCCCAAGCCGCCACCGCTACCGGCCTTCGCCGCACCAACTGTATCACCGGAAAGATTCAACGTCTTTAGGCCGCCGCACGCGCCGGCGAGCGCCACCACGTCGGCCACGGAGCCGCGCAGCGCAGCATTCCCCGACAGATCCAGCGCCTGCAGCTTGCTCCCGCACCTCGCGCCGGCGGCCGCCGCGAGCGAGCCGCTGACATTGGCGCCGCGGACGCTGAGCGCCTCGACGGCGCTCAGTTGCAGCAGGGTGGCCGCGACGGCCCGGAAGTCGGCATTGAGTGGCACGCCGGCGAGCGACAGCGACGTGAGCCTCCCACCCCTGCACTCCGCGCCGGGGAACCTGCACGCCCCGTCGCCTGCGCTCCACCCGTAAAACGCCCCCTGGTTCTTCACCGCCGCCTTGAACTCGTCCAGCAGCTGGGCGTCGTCGGCGGCAGCCGCCACAAACAGCGCCGCAGCTATAGCCAGCCACAAGGAATCCATGTACGAGCACCCTACCTCAAGACCATTAAAGAAGCGGGTCTGTAGAAGTGGGAAGAGAGGGAGAGAGGAGTGGGAAGTGAAGAGCAGATGGGAGATGGAGAGAGGCGAAGAAGAAAGAAGCAACAGAGGGGGGGCACATGGCATGTGCCCAATCCGCGAATCGTAGTCCGCGCGCGCCTAAGCCGGGAGAGATTAGTATTCTAATCACTGTGCTTATCTGCTGCTTACGGCGAGGTTAATCCCGATATGATCGGACGGCCGTGGCTGCCCCCAAGCGGGGACAGCCGGACAGGCACCGCTCTGCTTGAGGGCGCGGTCACGTGCCACCGGGTTCTTGTTTATCCGCGCCCGGAAATGACTGCTTTGGCCTCGCGCTGAGCGACTTGCCGGGCGTCGGGCTCGTGGGCAGTCCGGAGATTCCCCGCGGGAAGAAGTGGGTCGCGGTCCGAGCGTGCGGAACCCTATCGGCCGGGGAACACAGTTATTAAACCGATCAGGACTGCCGATTGAACCGGGAAAAAACCAGCCCCGACAATTTCGGTGGTGATCGGTTCAGCTGAAAGCTGAAAGCTTACTACCGAAAACACCAGAATTTGGCTGAAAAACACAGAATGGTGAAAAACATCAGAATGAGAGGGCTTATTTAACATAATTAAATTTAAAAAAATTGAAAAATATGTTAGCCCATCACAGACAACGCAAACGAATACGAGAAAAAAAGAACCGACAAAAAAGCTCAAAAAAGTCAAAAATTCAGAAAAAGACGAAATTATGAATAGTGCAAAAATAAGCTTAAGCCATATTGAACGCTGCCTTCAGCAGCTTGGTTTCGTTCAAGGGTCGTTCATGCAGTCAAACCGAAAACACCCAAAGGACGGCTGGTTTTTCGAGAAACCGGTGAACCGGCTTCAGCTGAACTGAGTGGTTCTTGCTTATGACGTCATTGCCCTTGGTATTGATATTGTTTAGTGTTATATCAAGGGGTAGAACCCGAAAAGGATTTGTGTATTCTCTCCCTTTCTCATCGACCTCACGAGATTGAATGGTGGCGGCGTGCCATCTCCGGTCGGTGAGGGCTTGACGGGGCGGCAGGATTGTGGCTTTGTGCGGTCATGACTCATGGGCGAAGGCTTATCGGCGTGGGCAATAGTGGCATCGTAGTTTCGCATGGCATGGCCTTTGGTGGTTAAAGTTCCAGGAGAAAACTTATATATTGTAAATAAGTAGGGAGAATATAGGAGAACTTGTTCTGACCATAACTGTGTAGACGACTTTTCTGAATTTCTCTATTCTCTTGCTCGCTCACTCCTTACAAAATTAATTATAAGTCTTCTCATTATACAGGCTAATACTCTCATACTAACATATATACTCAGACTTTAAGTTGGTTACGACTACAATCTGAGTAACACACGGAGACAGACTCAACTGCATTTCGGACTTGATTTAAATTCTAGGTCAAGATTATTTACAGCAACTTGGGAGTAGCAGCGTCGCGTTGCGGGATGTGGCGGCATCCTGACAAGCATTTGGCTGGTGATGATAGATACGTGCTGTTGTAAATAGTGCGGTATAAACATATATTTAGTTTTGATTCCAACAAAATACAGCAAAATTAAAGAGCATTTCCAGCAGAATATAAATGACATAAATTGCATATAAACATGTAATTCTATTATTTCATTTATACAAGAACATATACTCATTATATGAACCAAGATTACTGCTGAAATAATCATGTAAAGCATTATCATGAACAAGGAATTAATAAAACTTAGCAAAAAGCACAAGTTTTAGTTATTATTTAGTGCTCTCAGATGTAGGGTTACATAAGACTTAATCTTGGTCATCCCGCTACTATGGTCTTATACTATGTTCCCCTGAGGCCGGCAGGATAAAGTGATTAGTGACGAGCACTCGCTAACCTACGACGACGGGACGTGCAATTTTTCTGGGGCCCTCCTTTACATGATTAAGCCTCGCAATTTTTCTAAAATCATGTACGAATTCTCTGTTTTTTTAGAAAAGTCTTTCACTTTCTCAAAAAATACATACGGATCCTTGATTTATTCAGAAAAGGCCCCTTATGAATTATCGATTCTTGCTTTGGTCCACGTGGTAGCTAGCACGGCGTGCCGCCGTGCTTCCGTAGCTAATAAGATGTATTTGACGGAGGGAGAAAAGACTAAGATCCGTTGGACTATAGGAATTCCAAAGAATTTTTATAGGATTTATACGGCTTCTAGTGGAAATTTCTGTATTTTTTTTGTGAAATTTCGTGTTTCAAATGGGGCATCAAAATACTGTGAAACCTAATATAAAAAAGGGAAACCACCATGTTGTCATTGCTATAAATACATTAAAAATAGAAGAAAATAGTTAACAATGTTATGTACAAAATGCAAGAGAGAAGATGTAATAAATTAGTGTAGGCATGTGGTGTGTGTCTCCCTTGTAATTGAAAAAAATCAGTGCAAACAAATAAAACTTTAAAAATCATAATATATTATATTATTAAAGTAAAGTCAAAAGAAACCATCATGTTTGCTCTCAAAGGCTAGAAATTGCCACGTTAATCGAGAAAAAAAGAGAAAAGATCTTCGTAGTAGATTTTGGTGGATCTAAGTTGTAACAGTGCATATTCATCTAACATGTATGAGAGCTTTTACAGTTGTGTAACTATATTTATATCACAAGCATTAGAATTGTATAACAAATACAACTATGCGTTCCAATATAAACCTTAATATATTATCTAACTACGTAATTGTATGGGTCATTCGGATAGTTATGCTTATAGGTGGTGTTCGTATTGGCTGCGACTAATGACTTTTAGCTGAAAATAAATAGTAGCGGTTGAAAAAGTGGGTTTCAGAAAAAGGGGCGAGCGGTGGGAAAAGTGAGAGAAATACGTGCGTGAGACGAGAGTGAGAGGAGTGGAGTGTAGATACTATGATGTGTCCGACCCCTACTGCGGTGGAAAAAATGAGAGAAATGTGTGCGTGAGACGGGAGTGAGAGGAGTAGAGTGTATGATGCATTCAACCCCTACCTTATCTTCGAAGTGAGATGGGAGCGAGAGAAATAGAGAAAACACTTCTAGAAGACAGATGTATATATTAATTTCTGGATTCTCCAAATAAATACCAGAAGCAGCCTATACTGCATTTGGCAATGCAAGTGCAGGCAACCGTGCGCACAAACTATCGACGGTGCTTGCCTACGGGGCACAAGAGGAGGATGAGGTGGCTAGCGGAGGAGAAAGGTCGGCGCTGAGGCGCCGTCTACTGTCCCAAACAAGAGTCGGTGTCGAGGGAGGGAAGCGCAGCTAATGCCATGAAACAATACCAGGCTCTCTGTCCTCGTGAAAGGATAAGCATGTCAATATTGACCGATGCAATTTCTAATCCAACGGACAGAAGTTGTCCCATAGGATGAATTAGGAACAAGATCCTGCTCGCTATTCATTTTTTTTATAAAACAAAAGCAATTCCCCAAAAGTATAGTTGTCGGTTGACGCGTGCCATTTTCCAAAATATGTTCATTGTGGACTACTATAATTTTATTAGTGTAGCTTAAATTATAGTACTCCTTTTTGAGACCCCATTATCCATGGCTAACTACCGCTCCACAACTACTGCCACCAGAAAAAAAAAGAAGAGAAACTAACACCCCCAGCCACACCATTGGGAAGACGAAGAGGATAGACAGAATTGGAAATGCATGCTAATTACTGCTAGGGAAACCAGTCCGATCAATTTATCTATTATATAAAAAACAGATCAATCACAGAAAACACAAATAATATAGTGAAACATAGAGTTAAGGAGAACTCCTGGTCTTTCTTTATTGCTTTCTCTTTCTCATGCGTATACAAAATAGCCAATAGCATTCCCTATTTATAGTCTAGTGCTGAGGTGCCCACCATGGCCCAAGGCTTCAAGCCCAGCCTAAGTTTCCCAACACTCCCCCTTGGGCACTCATCCGATACGTTCATGCCTCATCAAAACTCTATAAAAATCCACTCGCAAAAATTTAGAAAAAGAGTGCATGATACATGTTATGCTGTGTTGCACGAATTGCCTTATTAAAAATCTTAGTCGAGAAACTTCAGGAAAACTTGTCAAGGGAAAAGGAGTACAATCCACCCAATTTTATTTAATATTCAGGATTTATTCTTTGGGTACTTGATTTTCGTGATCAAGTTTTAATAACGAGCTTGAGAAAAATCTCCCCCCGAATATTGCACTTCTCTAACTCTCATCATTCCAATTCCTTGTACGCATCTTTCAAAACTAAATGCTAGGAGTGACTTGGTGAATAAATCTGAAAGATTTTCACATGATTTAGTATGCAGTACCATAATTTCGTCCATCTTTTGCAATTCATGAGCATATAAGAACTTGGGGTTTATATGCTTTATGAGATGACTCTTCACATTGCCCGTCTGCACTTGTGCAACATAAGCTATATTATCTTCATAGATAATTATGGGAGTTTGCATAATGTTCATCCCACATGACTGATGGATGTGGTGAATCATTCGTCGGAGCCAAGCACATTCTCGTGCGGCTTTGTACAGTGCTATGATTTCTAAGTGGTTCGTCGAAATTGTTACAAGACTTTGCTTAGATGATTTCCATGAAATTGCAGTTCCTCCACATAGGAATACATAGCCTGTTTGTGACCTTGCGGTATGCGGGTCTAACAGGAACCCAGCATCTGCATAACCAGTCGTATTCAAATCTTGATTCTTTCTGTAGAATAATCCAAGGTGCTTGCTTCCTTGGAGGTATCAGAAGATGTTCTTTATTCCCTGCCAATGCCTTTTGGTAGGTTCTGCACTATGCATTGCTAATAGGTTTACCACAAATGCAATGTCTGGTCAAGTGCAGTTCGCTAAATACATAAGTGCTCCTACTACACTTAAGCATAGGAATTCCGGTCCCAGAACTTCCTCCCCCTCTTCCCCAGGTCGGCATGGATCCTTATCTTGCTGTAAAGATCACCCGATCATCGGTACTTTCGATGGGTATGCATTCTAAAAGTCGAACATTTCTAACACTTTCTAGGCGTAGGCTGACTGATATACTAATATTCCTTCAGGGACATGCTTGAGCTGCAAACCAAAGCAGCATTTGGTTTTACCCAAATCTTTCATTTCAAATTCTGACTATAGGTAAGAACTTGCTTCCTTTATGTCTTCCATGGTCCCGATGATATTCAGATCATCTACATATACAGAGATTGTACAAAATCCATTCTGGGATCTTCGTATAAATACACAGGGACAATCTTCATTGTTCGTATAGCCTTTTTTGTATAGAAAGTTGCTTAAGTGATTGTACCACATCCTGCCTGATTGCTTGAGTCCGTACAGTGATTTCCTGAGTTTCATACTGTACAGATTTCTATTTGCTCTGTCTTGATTCGGGATAGGGATACCTTCAAGTGCCTTCATATAAATTTTTGAATCCAAGTTTCCATAAAGGTATGCAGTTACCACATCTATCAATTTTATTTCTAAGTTCTGGTTTCCTGCCATTGAGATAAAGTATCTAAAGGTAATTCCACTCATGACTGGAGAGTAGGTTTCTTTATAATCAACTCCTGGACGTTAAGTAAAACCTTGTGCAACAAGTCTTACTTTATATGTTACAACTTTATTTCTTTCATTTCTCTTTCGAACGAATACCTACTTGTGCCCTATAGGGTGCACATAGGGAGGTGTGCGGTTTATAGGCCCGAACACCTCTCTTTTGTTCAGAGATAATAATTCAGTTTCTATTGTCTTTTTCCAATATTCCGAATCTGATCTTTTCTTACATTCAGCGAGTGATGCGGGCTCTGGATCAAGATGGATGATTGTGGGAATTTTTTTTGCAAAGTAGATATCAACGTGGATGTTGTCCTATTCATGGAGTCTCCCGTGTGCACATAGTTTATAGATATTTCATCATGAATTGCTTCTTCTTGTCATTCTACTTGCTCATCGCTTCTTGTAGTTGCGATGGCCAGTCTCTTTAGTTTTTCAGCTCCGTTGTGTGCGCGTATATCTATGCCGATTTCTCTTTCTATGGGAATGTTTAGATCCGGTATGCCCTTTTCTGAAGGCGTCATACTGGTGCCAGGTCTCTACTGGCTCTCATTCTGGTTCTGGGAAACTTCAGTGATCGGCTGTGTCAAGTCATTCTTATCTTTTTTTCACCAGAAATCCCTGGTTACTTAGGTTTCAAGGGACTGTAGTTCTCGTCCTTTTATTCTGAGGCCTTTGGACGGAATTAGGGATACATTCTAGGAATGCAGGGACTTCATCCTACACTTTCAGAGTAGAAGGTCTAGTAATTAATTTCCCTGTGGCACATGCGAAGCACACAAATCTTCGTGATTCGAAAAATTCTTTACATTAATATTATGCCCCTGTGAATTCTTAATTATATTTCTCATCATCCTAAGATCTGGGTGGCCTAATCTATCATGCTAGAGTCAGAAAAGTTCAGAGCTTCTAAATATTGTTTTCAGGGCAGTATAGGCTACAGGTGCCTTGATGTTAGTGTAGTATAGCCTAGTTTCTAATAAAGAAAGTTTTTCTAATACCCTTTTTATATTTGCTTCGCGCTTCATAATGAGCAGGTATTACTTACCGTACTCTTCTTCAGTCTCAACACGGAAACCATTAGCGCGAATATTCTTGAAACTTATGAGAGTTATAGTCGATTCTAGGTGCAATAAGGCTTCTTGAATGACCAAATTGTGCCCATGGGAGTATAATTGTAGCTCTTTCTGAGTCTATTATACAAGCATCGCTACTGGCGATTGTTGTAAGGCTACCAGCATTCTTACTAATCGACTGAAAGTATTTTGTCCCTCTTAAGATGATATTCATTGTGCCACCATCGGCTAAGCATACTTCCTCCGTAGGGCGCCACACGTGTTCTAATATAAAGTATTTTATTAATATGTAGTAGAAGGAAATCAACACATAAATAAAATACAACAATATCAGAACATGTCGTGCCATTATAAGCTGAATAAATGAATGAATTATTCAATATCATCCAACTATCATAAGAAAATAAAATTGTTTCAGTACCATCCATGCAAATCCTAACTTATTCCTTCCACACATAAAGTAAATGACAATTAAAGTTTAAATGCAATATGTGTATTAGACTGAATCTGCTAAGAAGTCAGAGACTTCGGCTGCTATTTTCTCGGGGGTGATATGCTCTTCCAGAGAAATCATATCGATGACAGCTGTAATGTAAAAAGGGTGTCACGCTTAATAGTTTCAACCTCCATCGCGCGCTTAGTCGCCGTAACTCTCTCCCTCAATAGATGCAAAGTAGGTTTCATGTCGCCTTTGCCATCCTTCTTCTTCGAGCTTGAAGGCATCGATGACATGTCATGGCTCTTCTGCATCCGCCACTGTCCCAACTTGCCACACTTGTAGCAGGATTGGTCTTGCTGACCATAGGATTTGCCGTCCCACTTTGGCTTGTTTACCTTATTCTCACGTGGAACATCTGACTTGCCTTTCTGGGCTGTGGCCTTACCCTTCCTTCCCATTTTCTTGATTATTGGCTTTCGCACCTTGTAGCTCCTAGTATTGGCTTCACGGCCAGCGGAGCTCCCAGGTGGCTGTGAGACATAGTTCTTGTGAACAACTTCATACTGAGCCATTTTGACGATAATTGCGTGCAGGCTTCACTGCATTGGGGTGAAAGGTAGATAAGGTCTTCTCAATCTTCTGCTCATCTGTGATCTGCTTGCCACAAAGTTGAAGATTGGTACAAATTCTGTGAAAATCAGAATTGTACTCCCCCACCATTTTGAAGTCGGCAAACCTCAGTCGAATCCACTCTTGCTCTACCTGAGGAAGAACGATGTACTTTAGCCTCTCGAACCGCTTCTTGAGTGCAGTCCATAATGCTAGCGCACTCTTCTCTACCATGTACTCATTCTTGAGAGTAAGGCAGGAGTACGTTTCGCATCCTGCGGCTCACCAATTACAATGGCAGCATAGAGCTTCTTGGCTCCAAGAACTACCTCGACATCGAAAGTCCAAGTCAAGTAATTTTGGCCATGCTGTGCCAACTCCTTGAACTCCCGGTTCGTGATGCCTATCATCTACATGTGTATGAAAGGAATAAATAAGTTTACTGCCTGCAAACATGCATGGAATAAATTTACTGCAGGTAAATGAATTGGATAATGGTTCAAATGATTCTCGTAATGTTCCAGAATTTTCTATGCATTTTCTATACATTTTTCCGTTAATTTCGGTTATTAAAGGCAATTTAAATAATTGTGATTAATCAAAACGGTAAATAAATACAGAAAATATATAAAATAATAATGACAGTACTAAACATGTTTCATATGCTGAAAATAATTCAAAATTTGAACTCTCAAGGCCCTTTTATGCCAGAATATCAATTTTCAGTGAATTCTGCAATTTTCGAGGGCTTATACGCAAATTTTAAATTCAGAGAAATTTTTTTGCGTAATTTTCGGATTTTCTGAGGGCCTTGCTGCAAAATTCAAGACCCGCCTGAAAATTCTGAGGACCATCCCGTAATTTTCAGAATTCGAGGGCCCTTTTTGTAAAATTACCGGTGCCCTCCCTGGCCCGAGCCTCCGGCCCATGTTTCTTCCAGCCCAATTCGGACCATTTCCGGCCGGGTTAAAAGGCAAATGGATAGGGTTTCCCACCCTATTCCGTCGGTGGCGGCGCCTCTTGTGGGAAAAAGGCGGCGACAGGGCGATCAAGGCTCTGGCTCGGGTGGCGGCTCAGATAGGAGCACACACAGGAGCGGCGATCAGCAGAGCGGCGGGGCCGACCTCAACTTAGGCGCGGCGGCAACCCGTGCGGGGCCGACGGCATGCGGGCCGACAAGTGCGAGGAGGCCAGTGGCGGCCAGGCAGTGACTTGGTCGGCGGCTTTGGGCCGGCGACGTGCGGGTCGAGGCGAGGAGGCCGACGGCCATCTTGGTGCGACGGGAGCCGGCGGCGTCTTGGGAGCGGCGGCGCGGCGGGCGACCGCCTCGGTGGCACCTAATCGGCCGAGGCATCCGAGCGGCGGTGCTGCGGCGGCCGGCCTCGGCAAGCCGCGGCGGCGGAGGCATCCGAGCGGCGGCGCTGCGGCGGCCGGCCTCGGTGGCACTCGGCGACGGAGGCATCGGGCGGCGGTGCTGCGGGCGACCGACCTCGGCGGCACCGGCGGCGATTTCGATGGGCGGCGACAGCGCCGCCGGGCGACAACGTAGGGCCGACTCGGGCGGCCACTGGCTCGGTGGTGGCCGACGGTGGCTTCGACTAGCGGCGCTAGGCTCGGTGTGGCGGCCGCGGCGCATCGAACCAACACACATGGGCTTGGGTGGCGGCCGGCGGCTGCCGGTCGAGCGGCAGCTCAAGCACGGCAGACAAGATTTTTTTTCTTTTTTTTCAATCTACAATGCAATCAACATCTACTCTTTCATGTAATCTACCGATCGACATTATGCAGTCGACTTCAAGTTTGCTCGCGGAAGATTAGAACGGATTTGCACCGTAGAAGTAATCTAGAAAGCAAAATCTGCAGAATTTAAAACGATCTAGATGTAGACAATTCAATTTACTAATGCTTCGATGATTACCTTCCGATTCACCGGAGCGATTCGTGCTGATAACGTGTTGAGGAACCGTTGCTGGCGACCAGTCGGATCGATTCCTCTGTTATGCAAAAGACAGATCAATCACAGAAGACACAAATTGTAGATTGAAACATAGAGATAGGAGAACTCCTGATTTTTCTTTATTGCTTTTTCTTTCTCATGTATATACAAATAGCCAATAACACTCTCTATTTATAGCTTACTAGTGAGGTGCCTACCACAGTCTAAGGCTTCAGGTTCCGGCCCAGGTTTTCCAACAAATATATATCCAGCTGTTGCTTTGTGAGCAGAAGAGCTTAAGATCTAAGATGATGTTCTTTTGAGCCATGATAGTTTTTACTCTGACTGATGATTTTTTTCTATATTTTTAAAACAGTATTGAACAATGGAGACGATAATATGAACGGTACATATGATTTTATACTAAAAATAGTTTAAAATCCGTTTTAAAAAATTATCTAACTTAAAAAAAGACCGAGCGAACAGGACTGTCACTAACTAAACAGACGCAAAGTTCGACAGATTCGGTCAAATAAAAAAACAGAAAAGCGGCTTTATTAGAAGTGGTGCGATGATGAGGTTACGGCCACACCCGTGCGTCTCATATTTGAGCCATGAAGACTGAAACATCGCCGTGCGGCGTGGCCGGTGGGCCCCACCGTTCATGCCACAGCAGATCCCGCCCAACTGATCGACCTGACTGACATACGTGCCCCATGGCTCGGGGCCCAACATCAGTGGAACGCGCGTGGCGGTGGACGCCTGATTGGACAAGTCACTGGGGAATGCTTGGCGCTGCGGTGCCCGCATAATGACAGTTGTCAGCACGTGCGCTTGTCCCTGGAGTCCTGGACCACCAGCGCGAGCCATCTGCGGCCGTTGGATTCCGATTCCGGTAGATCTCGCCCGCCCGCTTGTGGCCAGACGGGGGCCCACGCGTCTGTGGCCGAGCACTGCCGTCTGGTCGGGTGGTGGGTACGGGTAATCTACCGTCAGATCTCTCTCCGCTTAGCAGTCCCGATTTTACCGTTAGATCTCTCTCCGCCCAGCAGTCCTGTTTTTTTTGTTATGATTTTTATGCTCCCCAAGTTTCGGTTTGAGTTTCTGATTTCTGATATATTTCTACTATTTTTAAAATTTATTTTTTTCTAAATTTTTTGGTTTTTTGAGCTTTTTTGCCAGTTTCTTTTTTTCTCGTATCTGTTTGCGTTATCCGTGATGAGATAATATATTTTTTCTATTTTTAATTTTTTTTAAATTTAATTACGCCAAATAAACCACCTTCGGCTACAGTGTAATTTCAATCAGCTACAGTGCAATTTCAGCCAAAAGCCACTGTTTTTCAGCCCAACCGAGCAGGACCTTAATTACGGTTGATAGGTCTAATAAATAATACCGACCAACAGAAATAGAAATTAAAAGTTGGCTGAAAAATAAAAAAGAACAGAGTTTTTCGCTTATGACTTTTTTCGAATATACAAATTGGACGGTTTCTCCGTCGTCTTTTCAAAGTGACTTATTATAATATAATTTTTAAAACAGTTTATCAATTTATCAGCATTCGATTAATACATACAAATACTTACTCTAGAGATAAAATCATCTATCATAGCCAAAAAAAATAGTCTAATATCTACTACTTAGAAAAACCAGTTAACGATTGATACAATCTTTCTTTCCCTCCCTCACGTAAAGAAAACGCTTCGAGATCCACCAAATCAGCTCATCTCTCCTGTCCGTTCATCTCTCTTCGCGCACCTCCTCCTCCCGGCGCGTATTCTCTGACGTGAGGGACTTTACTCCCTCACGTCCATTAGATTTCGTGATCGACGGCTCAGGATTTTTTGATTTTTTGATTTCTAATTTTTAGTTTTTTTAGTTTTATCTTTTTCTAATTTTTTTCTTTTTTATATTTCTTTATATTATCTGTGTTAAAATAATCTATTTTTTAAAATAAAAAATAGGTTATTTTTTATTTAAAAAATAGATTATTTTAACACAGATAATATAAAGAAATATAAAAAAGAAAAAAATTAGAAAAAGATAAAACTAAAAAAACTAAAAATTAGAAATCAAAAAATCAAAAAAAAAACTAGCTTCATCAAGACCGTTCATCGTGAGATCAAGGGACGTGAGGGAGTAAAGTTACGCTAACTTTACTCCCTCACGTCAGAGAATCTCGTTCGCTCCTCCTCCGTCCCTTCCCACCCCGCGCTGCCGCCTCCTCCCCACTCCTCCGCTCCGCCCGCCTCCTCCTCCCGCGCCGCGCCGCCGCCTCCTCGCCGGACGACGAGAAACACGATTCCTCCCTCCCTCCTGCTCCTCCTCCACCACCTCCTCCTTCCCTTCCCTTCCCCAATCCAAGCCCAAAACCCTCTCCCCGCCGCCTCTCCTCATCTCCACCCACCTAGCAAATCCCTTGCCCTATCCCTGTTCCCCGACCACTCGTCTCCTCTTCCTCTTCGTTCGCTGTCGCCGCCTTCGACGATGATGAATAGGATGTCGTCCTCGGCGACTGCCTCGTCTTCGAGGAAGACGCCTTCGAGTCCCCCGACCTCGACCTCCTGTCGCCTTCGCCCTCACCGTCGCCGCCACCCACCACCTCTCGCCCCAGCCGGAAGCCAGCGGCGAGGAGAGCCTGGTGCCGGGGTGGTGGAGGGATGCGGCAGAGGAGATTAACCTGAAGAAGAAGGAGAAGCACCGAATCGCGCACGGGCTGCGCTTCGGGAGTCGCCTTGAGCGGCGGCCGCCTCCCGCCGTGGGCGCCCCCGATGAATACCTCGTGTACTGCGAGGGGAGGCTGGACGCAGAGCTTGGACACGCCGCGCGCGACCACGTGGAGTCGCTCGACATGCCCCGCGCACCATAGAAGGTGGAGGCTCCGCTACCCCCGAGCCTGGGACACGTGTGGCGCCTAGGAATCCGAGGACGGGGATTGGTGTGAGCAACCTTGAGGACATTGTGGAGTTGTTTAGCAGCCGGGAGTATGTGCCAGGCGACATAGAGGATGGCAAGGGCGTCAGAAGTGAGTTCTGGAACTTTTGTTTTGATACACTACATCATCATTCAGACTTCATCATATTGCATTAGACAAGTCATTGTTGTTGTTGGTAAGGTGGTTAGGTTGTCGAAATGGTTTCTTCTTCCGAACATGCGGGCTAAGGTTTAATTGTAGTTGAAATACAAAAGCTTTTCATGATAGTTCACCAACTACACTATGCCGGTGCTAAAAACAAAGCTGAATAAAGTAAAAGTAATCATGCTATTTGTCGATTGCCATTTCATTCTACTCCACCAATGCCACGATAATAAATAGAATCAGAGAAGTTGCTGAACTTACTGTTGAAGTGTGCAATGTGCTTGAATCATTATCCGGCAAATCCATCCTTGCATTGCTAATGCATCATGGCGTAATCTGTGTTGACTCCCAATGCTATGTTATGAAATTGTTGTTATCGACTTTGACAGATAATATTACAAAGTAATTCAGCCTACGTTAATGCCCGAATGTATAATACAAATATGGATTACAAATATTATTGATATGGTTTCTGTGATGCTTGCTATTCTGCTATATAACCATGACCGGTAATTAGATGATAGTATTACTTTTTTTGAGAGAGAATATGTCAACTGGTGTCAGAATCTATATCACTTCCAGATATGTTTGGTCTATCAGACGAAACATTACTTTGATGTGTTCCTGGCTAAGTAGCCGTGCAACTTCTTTACATTGTATATTTCTTTATTGCTGCCCTGAATAATCTGTTCTTTACTTAGGTTGTCGAAAGCTGTTCACAAATGAGGAAAAGGTTCTTCTTAGCAAGAGAGTACCTGATCTGGACGCTGCTACTTCTTAGCCAGGGTGGAGATGCTATCGGGGACGGTAGTGCTTAGTGTACATTTTTTGTTAATGTATTGTTTACTTTTGTTGTTTACGTAGTAATGTTTATATTACTATGGCAAGCTTATTTGTAGTTCTCATTGTCTTCTCGACACCTGCACGAAACAATTATAGAACTGCATTGATGGCAACCGCACCAACGTACAAACCATTCAATTACATTGCAAATTATTTCGAACAATCTTCAGAACAACAGCACAACTATACACATCGTTGCCTACAGGTCGAAGGAGCCTCATGGTATCCACATGGAATATTGCCGGGGGAGGTCTCAAACGTGGCTGGGCGTCGTTGTAGTAGTACGCACATATACAACTAGCGTTAACGCAGCAGCATCTTGGGTCGTACGAACTCCCTATGTTGATGACCTCCTCGTTGCCCCTCTCGCGCTTCATCTGCTGATGGAGGTCATCGTTCTGCCCTTTAAGACTCTCAATCCGTGCCTCCAAATCAGCGGTTCACTCCCACAACGTATGCACGTATATCACAACATACTTTTCATGGGGAGGATCAATCCATCGCACGAAATCATATTTATCCATTTGGTACAAAGGAATGTTAACATTGAAACTCTATTAGTAGTACAACAAAATAAACGAGTGCGAACTTATACCTCGGAGTATAAACATCGAAAGAAACGTCGACCGCCATCTGTATGGCCTTCTGCCACCTACACCATCACGTCTTGCATATGTTTGTATTTCGGCCGCACTGGCTGAGCGCGCCTATTTGGCAACAAGTGATACGTACGCCGAACTCCTCCTTCCTTTGGTGATCCATGTTCGACTGGCTCCTCGGCGTCCGTCATGGTGGCTTACTCTACGACGGAGAAGATAGCTGTTTCAACCAGCAGTGTCTCGTCCGTTCATTTTATAGCATAACTGTGACAAGACTACACACGCCCGCTTTGAGCAGGGACAAGACTACACACACCAGCTTTCACCAGTGATAATAGTACACTCGCTAGCTGTAAGCAATGAGAAGACCGCACACGCCATCTTTGTGTAGGGACATGACCGCACGGGCCGGCTTTGCCCAGTGACATGACATGACAACACGAACCAGCTTTGCGCAGTGAGAAGACCGCACGCACCAGCTAGGTGGGTTACTTGCACATGATGCTATATGTTATGCATGTAATCAAAAAAGTACGCGACATATTACTCCTAACTGTATTATGAAGTCTACTTAAATTTAGTCAGGCTTATTTTCTCGTCATTTCGCATTCAATTATTCACATAGCAAGTGATCTAACAATATCAACATACCAGTTTTACTCCGTGTATGAATTTCCAGTAAAATCACAATATCACTTACCATCATACGTACCCATTGTTTTAAGGTCAAAGGTTCTTACAAAAATTTTCACAAATTTTTTTACGTACCTACAACATCCAACAATCATAAACTTTTATTACAAATCCAGCAGATTATGCTCCAGTTACAATTTACAAAATTCATAAAATCTACAAAATTCACGGGGACCAGTTTCCAATAGCCCTCTGGGTGGGCGACTCTCACATGCAGTTACCCCTCCATTGGGCGACTAGAGCCAATCGCCTAATGGTCGGGCGACTGGAAATGTGTCGCTTAATCATTGGGCGATTGGCTTCAGTCGCCTCTCTGTTGGGCGATTGGAATCTATTTCTGTAAAAAATGATGCCGTAAGTATAGTTCTGTAATTTTGAATAAAAAATAGATTATTCGTATAAAAAAATATGTATCCTCCTTTTGCACGTACGCGTGTGCGTGGGGCGGTGTGGGGCTTCCGCACGTGGGAGTCGGATAGGGAACGGACGGGGGCAATTATTAGCCCATGCAATAATTTCGTTATTGGCTTAAGCTTATTTTTCCACTATTCATAATTTCGTTTTTTTTCTGAATTTTTGATTTTTTTTGAGCTTTTTTGTCGGTTCTTTTTTTTCTCGTATTCGTTTGCGTTGTCTGTGATGGGCTAGCATATTTTTTATATTTTTAAATTTTTTTAAATTTAATTATGTCAAATAAGCCTCTCATTCTGATGTTTTTTTCACCAAATTCTGATGTTTTCAGCCATAAGCCTTCAGCTTTCAGCCGAACCGATCACCACCGTAACCGTGGGGCTCTTCGTTTGCACTTTGAATGCCATGACGGCGAGGCCAAGTGGGCTGCTTCGCCTTCGATCGGTGAGTGACCACCGTGTGGTACTGAAACTCCCTGTGAGTTGTGACCGTGTGTGTACGTGCGTCCGTCCCTGCGCCACCTGCCCCGTTACGCGTGGGCCGCGTTTTGTTCTCGTGATTACCACATCGCCTGATCCCGCGATTCCTCCGAGCGGAACAACGGGGCACATACTTCGCATGTACGATTGTGTGAGTTGGGCCTCAGCGTGCTGGCCATGGACCGGAGAACGGCCTCATGGGCCATAGTCCGAAGAGTTTATTGACGGGGGCCTGGACGTACAGTACATACATCTTACGCTGTGGACTGCACTCTGCGGGCTAGCTCTTCCATGTCCTGTGGGTTCTAATGTGTCGCACTACTGTTCGTTTCCTGAATGCTGAAGTAGAACGCAGCCCATAGTAGTCCAATGTGCTGGTCTCTCGTTGCCATTATTTTGGACGGCAACTGAGTCTGAGGCAAGCACACACCGGGACGCGCGCTTGCAGCTGACCTTGTTATCTCACCTTAGTAGCATGCTAACATGTTGCGTATCTATATTTTAATATTATGAGTCTCAGATATTTTATGGGTAAAGCCGGACAATTTTGCAAAGTCAATTATAAATGGTATTCGAATACGCCGTGCTAGCGGTAAATGAAGCTGTATTTAATGGATGATTTAGCAAGACATAAGTAAATTTCTCTTAAGAAGTTATTGAAACCCCAATCTCTTAAGAAGTTTTTACCATGTTATTTTATGTTAAAAAATAGTTACAAACAAAATTGCACCCACAAATATCCTAATAAGCCATTATAGTCTCATCTCTTGAGAATTCTGACAAGTAGTTAAATAGTGTCTCTCCATGTGACATGTTGAGTATGGTTACACTACTACAGAAAGCCTAATACTAGACGCAACATCACAGATGGTTCAACAAAATTGTTAGCATTAAATATAAGCACAGACGGTTTTAGTTTAGAGATTATCCACTTGCTACCAGTGATAAAAATCGACTGTGAAGATATAATATCACAGATAATTCATAGTGACAATCATCTGTGAAGTATCACAGATAGTTATTAATAAGAATCGTATGTGATATTACCACATATCACTGATGGTAATTTATTTGAACCGTCTGTGATACTTCACAGACGATTTGTATTACAAACCATCTGATAATTAAGTCACCACAGATAATTTTTATTAAAACCGTCTGTGATAATTCCACTATATTAATTGCACGCAGACCCGTCGACCCTCCATCTTAAATTTCAGATCTAAGCTGCTGCTTTGAGCTGAAGACGGGGCTTTGAGGCGGCCATTTGGTGAAAAGAGACTAGTTGGCAAGAGTGATTGTAGATCTATTCATTTTTTGACTACCTATGGTTAGCAATTTGTTCCTAATGGCATTATAATTTAGATCTATAGCTTTTGGTGAAAGAAGAATTGAAGATGATTTAGATCGAGCTAGCTTGATATAGAGAGAAGATTACTTACATCTAGCATGGTTTAGGGTTTAGTCAATTGATGGTCTATTTCTACTTAATTCAATTTAATTAATTATTCTTGCTACATATAGCTATTTTCTTACAAAACATGCACAAAATCATTCATACTATTATATGCGTAATGTAGGACCAACACTGGATGTACGCTGGGAACCGTGTGAGTGAAGAGTACATTAATGGCGTATTTGCTTTTATAAGAGCTGCCGACGAGGATATATTGAATAAGGGGGTGGAATATATGTATTGTATATACATTGACTGTGAGAATCTAAAGATGTTTAAGATCTGAGCGCAGATTAAAGCACACTTGATTCGAAGGGGATTCAAAAAGGGGTATGCACATTTGACTAATCATGGTGAAGAGCAGATTACACATAAAGGTAGTAATAATGACATCACCGACGAAGTCAATGATACGCCACCGGATGATGTCGATTATGGTTTCGATTTGGATAGGCTGCATGATGGCAATCTAGATCAGAAGCTTCGTGATGTAGAAGGGAACTGTGATGAGAGGGAGTATATTAAATTTTGGGGCTTGATGGAGGACTCTAAGAAACCTTTGTTCATATGCTGCAAGTTAAAGTATACGAGGTCATATGCTGCAAGTTAAAGTATACGAGGTTATCAGTCGTGCTTGAACTGCTGAAATTGAAGACAAGCAACGGTTGGTCCGACAAGAGTTTCATGGCACTATTAGGTCTTTTAGCAGACATGCTTCTGAAGGGAAATGAGTTGCCCAAAACCACCTACAAAGCCAAAAAGGTTCTTTGTCCATTGGTAATGAAAGTAGAAAGAATACATTCATATCCGAATGACTGTATACTCTACCATAAAGAGTATACAAACATGCATGTATGTCTGGTGTACAACGCCTCCCGATACAAGCATAAGAATCAATCAGATGACGACGAGGGAATAGAGGTGAAGAGATGACCTTCTGCTAAGGTGGCATGGTATCTTCATGTAATTACCCGTTTGAAGCGATTTTTTGCGAACCCAAAGGAGGCAAAACTGCTACGTTGGCACTTGGAGAAGCGTAAGAAGGATGGAATGCTAAGACACCTTGCTGATTCCACCTAGTGGAGAAACATCGATAGGAGGTTTACAGACTTCGGTGCAGAACTGCAGAATATAAGGTTGGATTGAGTATAAATGGAATGAATTCTTTCGGTAACATGAGCAGTCGACATAGCACTTAACCCATTACTCTGCATCTACAACCTTCCTCCTTGGTTGTGTATGAAGCGGAAATATATTTTATTGTCGATACTTATCCAAGGGCCGAAGCAACATGGGAATAATATCGATGTGTACCTAACATCGTTGGTGGAAGATTTAAAAACACTGTGGATTGAATGGGTACAAGTATGGGATGCATACAAATGAGAAAACTTTAATTTATGCTCCTTGTTGTTCTGTACCTTAAATAATTATCCTGCCCATGCTAACCTGTCAGGCCAAAGTACAAAAGGGGCCAAAGCCTGTACTCACTACTTAGATGATAATAAGAGTGTGTGGCTGAAGCACTCACGTAAAGCCGTGAACATGCATCACTGTAAGCTTCTTAGGAGGGCTCACCCATATTGCAGGATGAAGAAACAATTCGACGGAGAGAAGGAGGACAGTTTAGCTCCAAGGCATTTAAGTGAAAAAGAGATCTATGATATAGTTAATGATTTAGATGTTGTGCTCGAAAAGATATGTAAATCGACAACCCATGAGAAGAACGTCTGAAAGAAGAGATCAATATTTTGGGACTTACCTTATTAGGAGCATCTAGAAGTTCACCACTGCATCGACGTCATACACGTAAAGAAGAATGTATGTGACAGCTTGATTGGTCTCTTACTGCATATTTGTGACAAAACAAAAGATGATGTTAACAGACGGCTTGACATAGTTAATATGGACATCAAGCCTGAGTTAACACTGGCAAAGACCGATAAAGGATGAACTTACCTTCCTCTTGCTTGTTACACTCTGTCCAAGGCCGATAGAGTTGAATTGTACCAATGCTTACATGGTGTGAAAATTCCGTCTGGTTACTCCGTCAATATGAAGAAACTTGTTTCAATAGAAGATTTGGAGTTAATTGACATGAAGTCTCATGATTGTCATGTGCTGATGACACAGATGCTCCCTATTGCAATTAGAAGTATTTTGCCGATCAAGGTTTGAGAGATAATCATGATGCCTTGTTATTTCTTTAACACAATTGCTCAGAAGGTCATCGATCCTGAAGGACTAGATGCACTACAGGACGAGGTGGTGATGACTTTATGTCATCTTGAGATGCTTTTCCTCCATCATTTTTTGATATCATGGTCTATCTCGTTATTCACATTGTGTGTGAGATAAAAATATGCGAGCCCGTGTTCCTACGTAGCATGTACCCATTCGAGAGCTTCATGGGAATTCTCAAGTCCTGTGTATGAAATCAATCTCGGACAGAGAGCAACATCGTCGAAGGTTATGCAACTGAAGAGATCATTGAGTTCTGTGTCGATTACATGGCTCAGGTCAAACTGATAGGTGTGTCTCGATATCGCCATGAGGGGAGGTACAAGGGTATCAGGACTATCGGAAGGAAAGAAATCACTCCAGATATGGATGTATATGCTTAGTCTTGCAACACATGACTGAAGTGTCCCCGTGTATGGACCAGTACAAGGATGTGCTTCTGCAAGAGAATCTAGAGCAGCCGGATGTTTGGATCATGAGACAACACAACAGTCGATTCAACCAATGGTTCAAGGAGAGACTTGCTACGAGCTCGTCAAGTGATATACTGACATGGTTGGCAAAATGGTTAACATTTACAGTTGTGATATGGCAACGATATGACATAAATGGGTACACATTGTATACGTAAGCTCAGAATGTAAAGAGTACTAACCAGAAGAGTGGTGTCTGCATAGATACGTTCAGTACCGATGGATTGAGGAACTCCTACTATGGGTTCATAGAGGAGATTTGAGAGCTCGACTAAGTGCTTTTTAAGATCCCTCTTGTTTCGGTGCCGTTGGGTCCATCTCCCACAGGTGAATGTCGACAAGTACGGTGTCACTATTGTTGACCTGAAACGTGTCGGATACGAAGACAAACCATTCGTACTTGCTAACCATGTTGTTCACATTTTCTATGTAATCGACCAGGCAAATAAGAAGTGCCACGTAGTTCTTCATGGAAAAAGGAGGATTGTCGGAGTTAAATGTAGTGGATGAGAAATAATACAATCAATTTGATGAATTACCTCCTTTTTGAAATAGCACAAGGGTCGGGGAAGAACAATGTGACGAAAGTAGCTACATACGCGTCGGTCATCATAAAGGGCTAATTTTTAAGGAAAATAAGCAAGTGGAATAATGAATAAAATGTTTATGTGTCATATGTTCTGTATTTGCATTTATATATGTGTGTGAGAATATGTGATATATATGTGAATTTGCATAAATGTATATAAGAATGTGATATATATATATGTGAATTTGTATTTATGTATATGAGAATGTGTGATATATATGAGAATTTGCATTTATGTATATGAGAATGTGTGATATATATGTGAATTTGCATCGATGTATATGAGAATGTATGATATATACATACATATATATATATATATATATATATATATGTGTGTGTGTGAGTAGGGATCATCACGAGACGGTTTAAAATAAAACCATCTATGATATTTATAATTACAAATGGTTCTAAATTAAAACCGCATGTGATATTTTATTATTACAGATGATTTTTATTTAGAACCGTCTGTGATGATAACTATCACATACAGTTCTAAATTAGAACCGTCTCTGATTATTACCCTATATATATTGCGCTCTAGCGTTTCTCCACTATACTAACGCTACACCCAAGCCCCCAATTAACGCTGCTGTGGGTGCCTTTTCCTTCCCAAGCACGCCGCCTCCCCGGAGCCCGACGCTGCCTCTCCTGAGACCATCACCGCCTCTCCTCACTCCGGCTGCCTTCCTCCCCCGCACCCAATGCTCTCCTCCTCCCCCCGAGCATGCCGCCTCTTCGGAGCACTCCTCCTCCCTCAAGCACGTCGCCTCCCCCGAGCATACCGCCTACCCCGAGCACTCCTCCCCCGAGCACGCCGCCTCCCCCGAGCACTCTTCCTCCCTCAAGCACGTCGTCTCCCCGAGCACACCGCCTACCCTGAGAACTCCTCCCTCGAGCACGCCGCCTCCCCTGAGCACGCCGCCTCCCAAAACCGCACAGTAAGCTTTACTTTATATTCTTGATTTCTCTGTGAGATCTGATTGTGCATTAGTTAGCCATGCTAGTTTCTATATTCGTTATCTCTGAAATCTGATTGTCGGCTGGCACTAGGAGAACTATTGAATGATAGATTGTAGGTTTTTGATTGCTTAATGAGGAAATTTATCAAGATTGAAATCTCAATGACAATCTAGGATTATTCTGCTAGTTTGAATTCATATTTGCTAGTTGTATACTTATGTGCAGTGTAATCGTTAGTTTTGTCAATAGCTAGTCCTAAGTCCCCTGCTCATTATTGCTTACTGTTGTCCTTTGCCTTTGTCGAATATATATTGGTTCTGTAGTAGTTCATATCCGTTACTTGTTTCTGATTTCTACTGAAATTTGTTGATTCTGCATGCTCTTGACATTGATACTACACTGAGGTAATATTCAATTAGACAATCTAGCAGAATTTTTTAGGAATTGTCACTATGATCATTGAAATATTGATAAGGGTAGAAGAAGGCTAAGTTTACAATTTGCGCAACTCCTCACATGAGAGCAAAAACACATTTCTTAATATGTGCATTATCTTTTGAAGACCAAGAATTGGCTCAAGAAGACCACCAGAATTGCTCACTTCTATTATCTTTTGAAGATGTCATCCGCTTATTCTTCGACATCGTCACCAGATGCGTGTGATGCACCGTCCTCTAGAAATTCATGAAAAGGAAGAGGACTATCGAAAAGGCCCGAGGGCTGATTTACCATCATGGATATTGATGCATCTAGGAGCCCTGTCAATCCTCGCCGAGCAGTGTCCGTATTCTAGAAAATAGTCAGAATAGTTGCATGAGAATGGATTGAGATCACGTTTGATTCATGGAAGAAGATGAGCAAAGTTCAGAAAAGTGAGCTGGTGACAGAAGTTTTTCGATCGTTTGAGATCCCGGAAGAACACAAGGCCTCTGTGCAATGACATGCGTTGCTAGCGGCGCGCAAAGCTGTAAGAACTTCAAGAGCCTACTTGTCAAGAAATACATGGAGAAGGATCTGCCAACCTTTCACAAGTATCCATTCCTGGACCACAATGGTAAGAGATTGTGGAGATGAAGACGACAGATAATTTTAGGAGTGAAAGTACGGCCCACAGGGCCCTTCAGGCAAAAAACACACACCCCCACAGATTCGGCACCGCTGGGTATGCAGGTAAAATCTCGCAATGGAGGAAGGAGGACGAACAAGCAATCCAGCGGGACACCTCTTCACCATTTGCCGGGATCCATGGTGAGTGCACTCGACACTGGATAAGAGTGAGGTCATCTACCGTGTCGTCAGGGGCCATCTTCTTTCGAAACCCCATTGACGAGGAAATGTGTAACATCCTGGAAATTTAGATTTTGTAAAAAGAAATATTATGAGTTATTTTGCGATATATTATATTTGACTGGAATTTTTATTGCATTTTCTTTGGAGTTTGGTTAAGAAATCAGGAAAAGAACACACCTGTTTACCTAATAGAAAACAAAATTTTAAAATGCGAATATGAAAAGATGATCCAGTAAAAGAGGATATGGTTTGGTCCCAAAAATTTAGAAATTCTATTTAGTATCTGCAATAATGAATTGGCAGATAAAGTAAAATAAAGAAATGCATATATATATATATATATAAATATTCATGTATACATGGATGATATATATATATATATATATAAATATGTAAATATAATGTAGAGAAATGATAAAATTATATGCAAATAAGTCTCCCTAAAATAGGTATGGAAATACATGTAGGGTAGATATATATATATATATATATATATATATATATATATATATATATATATATATATATATATATGTACATACATATACAGAAATAAAATAAAGAAAAAGAAAAGAAAATCAAAAGAAAAGGGGGTCGACCGTAGGCCACCAACCGCCCAACCCTACGCCACCAACCCCGCGCCCGGCCATCGTTTCTTCCTCCTCGCCTTCTCCTCGGCGCCTTTCCTCGGGCGCCCTCGCGCCGCTCGCCTCGCTCCGCGACCCGGCCACAGCACACCCACGCCGGATCGACGGTCCTCCCCGGACCGGCGGACCGCCGCCCGCCTGTCCGAACGCGCCACCACCGCCGCCCTCTTGTGCCGCTTCGCCTCTCTTTTTCCCACCCCGCCGCTCTAGCCTCGCCTCCTCGAGCCACGCGGTCATCATGCCCCTGCGCCGCTTCCGCCGCCCGCGCTCGCCGACGCGCGACACTCGGAGGAGCACTCGGTGCCGCCCTCCTCACGCCTATAAGAAACCCGAGCCTCCTTCGCCCTCCCCACGCTCCCGTGACGCCTCCCTCGAGCATTTGGCCTAACACCCCCAAATCGCCGGCGCCTCCTTCCCCAACTCCGGCCGCCGGACAATCCGCCGAGCCAAGCCACCTCACCCCGATTCCTCACTCCCACACCACCTCCGGAGCACCGTGAAGCCGACCCCGCCCTCGCCCGAGCTTCCCGCCGCCTGTAGCTCGCCGTCGCCGGAGCACCTCCCGAGCCGCCGCCACTGCACGCCGCCGGCCCGCCACCGTGCACCCCGGCCCCCGCCGACCCCTCCATCAGCTTCACCGCAGCTCGGGGAACGCGTTTTGGCCTTCACCAGCACCCCCCGACCACCCTCGCCGTCGGCACCACCGCCCCTCGCCGGCCTCGGCCACCTTGCCCAGCCTCCCTCGCTGCATACCTTAAGAGGTATTAGCATGCATAAGGGGTAGGCAACGCCTCCCCGCCCACTTGGTTACTACGGCCGATCCCTTCCCCCCTGGCTCCCCGGCGCGCGTTCGAGCCCCCGGCTCCGCGTGCTGGGTTGAGCCATTTCTTTTAATATTTGTGACTGACAGCCGGGCCCCACCTGTCAGCGGCTGCCGGACCGAGAGCTCGCTGACAGACGGGTCCCACCTGTCAGGCGGGCCACTGACTTGTGGGTCCGGTACCCGTGTGGGACCCACTTGTCAGTGACTGCCGAAGGGCAGAGCTGCTGCCAAGCGGGCCCCACCTGTCAGCGGGTGTGAGGAGACCCGAGTCACCACCATGTGGGCCCCACTGGCCAGAGACTCAGAACGAAAAATAATAAAATAAATCGAATGAATTAAAAATAGCAGTGAGATCCACCTGTCAGAAATTTAATAATTTAGGGATTTATCTGAACTGAGAATTTTAAAATGGCATAACTTCTTCATTTTAACTCCAAATTGAGTAAGACAAATTTCTAAATTCGTCTAAATTCAAGATCTATCCAATGGAACTGGAATCATAATTTTTAGAGTTCATTTGAATTTCTGGTGTTATTTGGAGTAATTTGTTGCTTTTCTTTTTATGCAAATCTTCGCGTACGATTAAAATAGCATACGAGGCTCAGGAGGAAGACACTGAGGCAGCCAACCAAGCAACCCCAGAGCATCAAGAGCCAGACCACTGTGACCAAGGCGAGTTATCACTTTGATCATGTTGAACCCATGTTTATGCAAATTAATTTCCTTTAAATTATCCATATGCATGCTATTATTTTATGTGATAAATTATGTTCAGTTTTATAGATTCTAGATATATATACCCATTATTATGCTTGTTAGTATTACCTGTGAAACTCTTGGGATATGTGAACCTTGTCACCTTAGCAAAGCTATCATAATGTAGTTTTTCACAAATAGAGTTATGATATACCGTACTGCTTAGTATTGCTAGATAAACGGGGACGCTAGCTGTCCCAAAATATCTCACTTGCAAATATGACAATGATTTGGGCAGTCATGGTGGGAATGACGGGAGAAAATTTGGAACCGTTATTTTATGCTCCCAAAAGCCTCAAACTTGCTTAGTATCTGGGTGGATGATTTGGGGGCTGGTATGTGGTGCAGGGGAAGCACAAAGAGTATGGGATGTGGTAGAACCACTCAGATAACCCTAAGGACCGAATCTTGTCATGTTAGCCTGTAAAACAAGACAACCACAAGTCTCAAAATACAACTGGCTAAGTAAATTTATCGAAACCCCCGGACTCATCTCACCGGTAGTGGATAGGAGTGGATCTGCAAGGGCATGGGAAGGCCTGAAGGGACACCAAGGGGAGGGTGAAGTTTTCCAGCTGTACTAGCGCTGCGGGGAGAGGAGCCCGGCTACGTTAGTGACTGTGGGAAACATCCCGTGCAACGTATGGGACCCACCGCAAGTGGGATAAGCCCATAGGGTGAGATGACGAAAGAGGCTAGATATTTCGAAAAGTCACTGTGACGGTCTGCTCAACCATATGACTAAGAAATCATGTGGGGCAACGAGTTGGCAGTCTCTTGTGGGGAATGTGTACAAACTCTACAGAGTCAAAACTATTCGAATAGCCGTGCCCGCGGTCATGGGCAGACATGGGGACTTAACTAGATATAGTTCTGTTTCAAAAATGAGTTGTGGGTGAAATGGGGAAATGGAGGGCAATGAAAGGCCCTAGTTTAGAATTGTCCTGGGTGTCGCCCCAGTGGTAAGATAGGCAACTATAATGCTGAAAGATGATATAAGGCGCAGAGGCCATGTAATGGTGGATGGGCTCTATACCACTATTAAGACGATTACATTCCACTAAACTTGTGTCTTTCAGAAACTGCTAGGTCATAGGGATTTCTAAGTACTGTATTGTAAAGGCAATTTCTGGCAAAATAAAATAAACCTAAGCCCTCCCTTGATCAGCCCAGCATACTATTATTGCATTCTGTATGATGACTTGCTGAGCACGGTGGTTAGTGTGCTCACACTCGCATTACCAAAACATAAACAGGGACACAAGATCATTATGATCACGAAGATGCCCCAGCCGCGGATGGAAGGAACAACGAAGGAAACTAGGACGTCGCTCGCGTTTTCTTGGCCTAGACAAGTTAGACCTAAGGCTGTGTGTGCACGTATAATATCTAAGTCTAGGTAATATATAATGCACACATTACTCCCCAGTCGCTTGCATGTGGCATTGGACTTACTTTTGTTTCCGCTTCTGCTATATGGATGTAATGATGACATTCGGCCTAAGTGCCCCTTTTGTAAACTATCGCCCGACGCGGTGTAATTTGAACCATGGTCTGTGATATTACTGTTTAAGCGATGTATGGAATTATACAGCAATGTACCTGTGTGCATTATCTACTGATCCAGGGAATAATGCAAGAATCACGGAGATTCGGATTGAAAATCCGGTCCGACAAAATGCCCATTGCTCGGTAAGATATCAAACTACCTAGTTTGTAATTACTTCATAAATTCATAGGAAGTGAAATGACATGTCGGGCTTTTGCAGGAAGCGTTGAGTGTAGAATATTTCGAAGGCGCATTCTAGGCTCTCAGGGAGAGAGATACTCTCCACGGTCCTGGAAAACAAGGAGCACCCGGCTCGCACGAGAGGCCTTGGTCTTTATATTCCTTGAAAACATGGTTTCTCAGAGGTCTCAGAAATGTACCGGAGTACGAAGAGAGGCAAAGCCGAGCACGAGGCATGGCTACGAGAGGACATTATGACATCCCTTAGAGATGAGATGTACATGTATGTCAAAGGTTAGATAGAAAGGTATGGCATTCCTTCAAATCTGCAGGAAGCCTCCACCGCTCCTGTGCTAGACAGGCCCCAACCGTCGGAGTAGCTATGCATCCAACCCTACCTCGGAAAGCGACCACTGATTTCTTGTCGATAACATCCTAGTAATAATTATTATCTCTGAAATGCTCAATCCACTGATAGGCATGTTGGAGTAGCTAATTTTATATCGTTATGTAGGTGGCTATGAAGTGCAAACTCTAAGTGAGATATGCCTCCGTTGCCCTGTGCATTGTTTGGGGCTAGGCGTAACCATCCGGGCGTAGGGCCGTGGTGCACGGTGTAACTCTAGCACCATGTGTTCGTAAAAGTGAATGTGGATGGTGTTTATTCCAATTTCAAGGTCATCCCGCTGCAGATGCCCCCAAACGATGGGGTCGTGACTCTAGGGTAAGCCATTGTAAAATTCATCCAGTGGTCCAAGAGAGACATTTGCCTAGAGACTCCTGCACCGATGCTAAGTCCACTTGAGCTATCTGCACCGGTGCCAAATCCACTCGAGCTATCTTCACCGGTGCCAAGTCTACAGGAGCTATCTGCACTGGTGCCAAGTCCACAGGGACTATTCGCACCAAAACTACCTACACCGGTGCCAAGTCCACGGAGATTATCCACACCAGAGCTTGCTACACCCACTCGGCAAGGGCGTGGTGCATCTACATCTCATGCCTGGTCGATTACCGTGAAATTGACCTACAGTCGAAGCGGCAAGGGCAGTAAGGGAAAACTAAAGAAGACTGATGCGATATCCCCTACTTGTCGTTGGCTCAAAAATTCGTGCTAGGTGAGTCGTTGGTCGTCCCGATAGAGCACCTCCTAACCCTAGGACTAACTTGCTAGAGATTGTATAAATACTACATGGAACATGCTAACAAGCTGGAGGAACAACGGCACTTGGGTGTCACTGTCAAGTTCAGGCCGCACCATGTTCATCACGATATTCATGATTGTGTCTTCACGGTGACCTTTGAGGACTTATTCAATCCTTCACACTCGATACTTGTTGATTGTATTTTATAACCAACACAAACTTAGGTTTTTTGACCATGACGTTATACCTATGTAGGTTACACTGGATTCTAATTGTAATTATACCAAATGGAACAGGGTAATACACCTTGATTCCCTAAAGAAGAACAAAACCGACTACATAGTTGTTACATAATTAATCGATAGGTAAACACATTTTCTCCATAGATAGCTCTATTGTAGTGTTTTCTTACTTCCCAATGACTAAGGCTAAGTTTTTGGAATCACGTAGGTCGTTCACCGCGTACATTGCAGAGGTACGAAAATCCGAGGGAGGGAGCAACGCTATGCGAAACGATGTAGATTTCCTGGTATTTGCTAGTACACATTAATTCTATATAACACTTCATAGTAATACCTCTTGAACTAACAAATTTTAATTTTGTAGTACCACCAGCAGCCGTCGGGCAACACATATGGATTCTATATTTGCCACAACATGCAACTACTTCTCGATTCCGCCAAGACCAAAGATCATCAGGTTTGTCAATCTTGCAATATTTATTCCATACTTATCAAGTTATATATTTATGCACAACATTGATTTTCCTACTGACATGTTGCACCTATCGATACAACACTATTGGAACAGGCTGATCTCAAATAAATTCGAGAACAGTGTGAGTACTTGTTGCCTAGAGTTATAAAAGATGATAGGAAGTTTCACAATGTAGAATGAATTTCATAGGATAAGATTGATCTTAATTATACATGTGTGTATTTGTTCATGGATAGATAATTTACTTCATTTCAGTTAATTGATTTGTGAAATGAATGTTTTTGTTTCTGAAATGAATGAATGTGAATTGGATGTATACTGTGTTATCTGTTTGTTTCAAAGGGCATGGCTAACATTTCCTGAGAATAGACAACAAACAGAAATATATTTAGGAATAGAAAAGATTATTACAGATGGTTATTAACTCGTAATCGTCTGTGATAGTCTATCACAGACGGTTACGAGTTAATAACCGTTTGTGATAGACTGCATCACAGACGGTTCAAAAGCCGTCTATGATGACATCATGTCATTACTGAACCATAAACTCATATGGCTCACGAAACTATCTGTGATGACGTTTTTAAACTGTCTGTGATGACCTTTTCTGTAGTAGTGTTAGATGTATCCAATCTTACTTTATTTCTACCAAAATAGATACCAGAAGAAACATGGGTGTTTTAAGTTTTCATGTTAGAGTTACGACCATACTTAAGCATTCATATGAGAATTTTCTTCAATTTTTTTGGATGTTAGTTAAGTTTTGGATTTAGACGCCCGTTAAAGTTACTAAATTTGACCGTTATATTTTATTTCAATCAAGTTAACATTTTTCAAATATTCATGAGTAAATTTAGTACTCTTTTTATTTACAACTGAGCTCCTAAACTATTGCTAGTGTACGACAGTTCTATTTCCAAAAATAGAGCATTTACACCTTACGCACGCAAATGCGAGAGAGTTGACCGCTCGATTTGCGTATTATTAATGGCCGTCGACCAAGGCATCGATCATTTCCTCGTACTCGCGGCAGTCTTCGTCATGTGCCTCTTCCGTTGATTTGCAGGCAGTCGAGTTCTTCCCCTGGATTAATTTCATTAATGGTCTTGTTGTACTTGTATTCTTTGAGGTCTTGCCCAAGCTGTAGAGAACTGACCATGATGTGTATTGTAACAATGAAGACGTTGGAATAATAATACTATCATGCATATCTTGCTAGCTTGATCTAACTAGTTGAGTTGCTGCGCATTTTCCCTGCATTTTCTTGCAACTCTTTCGTTGCCTTGGAATGGGTGATGAGTTCAATAATTAGTATTTTTCACACCCTGAAGTCGGATACAATTCAGTTCTTAATTAGCTCGTATTTTTTTTCTTAGAACATATGATGTACCCAGATCTGGTAGGTTGGTAGTTTTCTAAAATTTATTGAGATGTTACATCTGTAGCTGGTACTACTTTGTAAAAAGAGAAACTACTTTTTATGTCAAAAAAATGAACCAGCCTGCCACGCTATCATCCTGTTCTTTTTAGCTTTTTAGTCGGCTTTTGCCTTTATATTCATTAGATTAATAATACGGCAGTCGAAAGAACGCCCCTTGTATTCGGTGGTGCTTGAAGTGAATTTTGCCGGCCGGGAAACAACAAACTTGTCTCCACAAACATTGCGTACTACACAGATAGTCCGTGGCATGGCAAATGAACTCGTCGTGGCAAAGCCACTGATGGTGGCGTCGTAGGCAGGGTTAATTTGTGCAATAAGTTAGGGAGGTGTCTTTTTAAATATTGTTTAAAAAAGGATTAAATAACAAAAGAAATTCTGGAAAGAGCTAGGCTAAATAACAAAAGATATTCTTTAAGTGCAAATGGGCTACCAGCCCAAGTCGCTCTTCCATCGAATTGTACATTGGGCCAGAAGGATTTGTTCCCTGTATGCCGCGTGGGCAAGGCCTTATCATTGGCTTCCGGGAGGCGAGGTCCTATTGGGCTTTCACTCTTCGTTTTCTCTCTTGGGCTGGGACGGCACTGGAATGAGCTAAGACACGTTACCGTGTGCCGCCGCACCACATGGCAGCGTGATGTGTCGAGCCGAGTGACAGACTGACCGCTAGGGTTGGAAACAAACCGAGTCGAGTCGGCTCGAGTCAGGTTCGACCGAGCTCTCTCAAAGTTGCGGCTCGGCTCGTTTAGAAAATAAGCTAAAAGTCAGGCTTGGCTTGGTTCGTTTTCTAGCTCGAGCCGGCTCGAATCAGCTTACGAGCCACATAACAATATGCAAGGAAAATCATGCCCGAAAGGCCGAAAACCCAACAGCTGGGTCTGCCAATGTGATCACACCAAACGGAGAAGAAAGTCACCAATACAATTCAACTGATGGTCATGCAGGAGTGGGGAGACAAGAGACGCGACGCAAGTGGGGATTCATGAGTGGGGAGGCAGCAGGCAGAAGTGGGGAGACGAGAGACACGAGGCTGAGCTGACTTAACAAATGAGCCAAAATAGCTCGCGAGCCAGCTCACAAGCAGTTCGAGTTTGGCTCAAATGTTTTACGAACTATAAAGAAGACTCAACTTGGCTCGAAATTTCACGAACTCGAACTGAGCCACGAGCTTCAAGCTATTTTTTCATCTCTACTGACCGCCATCTGCGCAACAAATCAGCAACGTTATGGAACGACGTTGAAGCCGTGACAGGATCACGGGGCAGCGCACATCGGCAACGTACATCTGGGCTACACCGCAGCGGCTTGGCGTGCAAAGATCGAGGCCCTCACCGCGAGCGAAGTGCGACGGCTGGCAAGTTGGCGTCGATCGACCCTGGGGCGGAGCTGGGTGGTGTGCTGCTATACACCGACCCACTCAAAAACCTGAAAAACCTACAGAGTATATATATTGAGATCAAGTATAAACTTATTGAATAAGATTTATGCATGAAATATGCATCTATATTCAGGCCCGGCCCTGGGGGGGGGCGAGCGGGGCGGCCGCCCTGGGCCCCCAAAACCCAGGGGCCCCTTTTTTGTATATGAGTTGCGGAACTCGAGCAGGCTGCCGTACGTCCGGTCGGCGATGCCCACGAAAAGCGCATCGGCGTCGTCCGGGCTGAACGCCACGCCGGCGATCTCCCCGAAGAGGTCGATCTCCTGCGCTGCGCGGTACCCGTCCGAGGCGTCGTGCACGTGGACGAAATCCGCCGGCTCCGACACGGCCAGGAACCGGCCGTCCGGCGAGTACTTGAGCCCCCTGACGGCGCCGATCCTCCCCTTGAGGACCGCGAACGACTGTGATAAGTTGCGCACGTCCCACAGCCGGCACGTCTTGTCCTGGTTCCCGGTGGCGAGGACGCGGCCGTCGGGGTGCCACGCCGACGAGAACGAGTAGTCAAGGTGGCCTTTCAGGCTCGCGATTTCCTTCAAACCATTACGAGACGCGCAATCTTAAGTCATCTTGTTCTAATGTACATAGCTACAGAAGAATTTGAAAGGCAACAGCAAGATTTTGTATTGTTGTTTGTTCACCAATATGTACCTTGCCAGATTGTGAATCAGTTATCAAGCATTTGTCAATGTCAGGAGAGATTTGAGTTACCAAAGAACAATTGAAGAGCACAGATTGCTTGAGCTACTCCGGAGTACTGAATACTCACATTGACCGACCATGGAAAAGGGAATCGGCCGAGGAGGCGATTTTCGTGTCAAAAGTTCTAACAATGCAGTCGTTGTTCGCAGCCATAACTTGAGTAGTGCCGCTGCATCACGAGAAGATACAAACTCAATTAGCAGGTCTATGATATGCTACCACTCGTATGTAAAAGCCGAATTGACGATGGCTTACTTCGGAGACTGGTAGATATCAACGGCATTGGTGATGGAATTGTTATTGCCGGTTAGACTCGTGCAGAACGCCACTCCGGGTTGATCAACATACTGACACAGGATAGTACAGCAGTGAGCTAAGATTCATCATTCATAATAACATCCACAGGTCTGCACTGCGTGTGCACTCCTCGTACCTTGCAGATAAGTTCCCCCTGGAAACCACCTGCCACCATGAGATTGTCCTTCAGTGCCATGGTGCTGATCTGCACCCACGACAATGGCCGAGCTCCGCGGGCATCCTGAATAGAGAAGGTATATAGTGCAGTGGATTAGAAATTGATGAACATACTGAAGTTACTAATTACTCATCATGATACGAAGACGCGAACCTGAGTCGGAGCTACTTGGCCTGCCATGTATATATATATATATATATATATATATATATATATATATATATATATATATATATATATATATATATATATATATTTATATTTATATTTAGATATTTATACTAGGGCCTCTATTCCTAGTTTCGCCCCGGGCCCCTAAAATCCCAGGACCGGCCCTGTCTATATTAAAGGTTTTCTAGCCACGTCATTGGATCGACCGGGGCGTGGTGCAAGCGCGAATGCAACGAGGCAACCAGTTGAGAGACGCGGGCAAACCGCGCTGCGGCGAACCGGTAAATAAAGCGATCGATGCAGCTGGAACGAGGTAGCGCACGCGCGCCCGGCCCGCCGAGTCCTGCTAGGCATATGCTCGGAAAGTACTCGACGCGCGCGCCGAGCTAGCTTGCCCCATCCAATATGAGTGCGTTAATTTTTTTTCCGGCGGATGGCTTATAAGTACAGTCAGTTACGGATCTAAAATTTTATCACACTCTAAACTATAAAGGGTTAGAGATTAGTACTACCCAGCTAGAGGGAAGGTTATGCCCTAAACTTACGTAGGCTCTGTGCTGATAAATATCCTACACCACAGACTGTAGTCTAGCCTATCATAGGCCTGGATTCACCCTTGACTACCACCGATGTCTTTTAGCTCTAGCACGAACGTTTATGTAAACGAACAAATCACCGATAAGCTAATAAACCGTTTTAAAAAAGCTATCACAATAAGCCGCTTCGAAACGGCGGCCAAAAAACCATCCCGTTTTGTTGTGGGAGTGTCATCGTGCTATCTCGGGCTGACGATAACTCGGCAAGGCAAGGTGCACTAAAGTGTGCCACGACAACTTCAGCATGGCGTCACACATCGGAGAATTCACCCCGGACGAGGTCCGCAAACCAACCATAGATAAGGTTCGAGATCTAACCCTTGACGAGGTTCAGAGTCCATCCCAGACAAGGTCGGGGGGCTAACCCAAGACGAAGTCTAGAGACGAACCTCAGCGAGGCGTGATACTTCGGACGTCAGCCACGTCGAGTGGGAGCTCAGGGGAGTTCAACCTGAGCCCAGGGGCCCACCAGATGTAATGGGCAAAACTACCCTTAGAAATGAACTAGGCTCCAGGGGTGGACTTGTAATTTCACTTGCCTCCACTCTCCCACTCTATAAATAAAACCCCTTGTAAATGAAGAGTGGGAGGCTACTTGTAACATTTTGCACCTATATGCAATACATTCGTATGGCTTCTTGTGTGTGATTCTCATTGAGCCTCTTTGCATCCTCGGCGGTCCACAAGTTTGATCGGAGGTGCTTACAAATTCACTGCCTGATCGGCGGTCCACAAGTTTGGGAATACTGAGTGTTTTTCCTTCAAAATCTCAGTAATTAATATCTCCATGTTCGCTCTATTGTACCATACTGTCTAATGTCATGTGCAAAGAAGTGGATAATTTTCGTCCGACCGACCGTCCGAAAGATTATGGAGCGGATACGGAATGGAGAAATAGATATCCGGCATTATCCGTATCCGACTCCGAGGAAAAGTATGGAATAGGATACAGGATAAACGATATCCGTCCGTATCCGCTCCAATTGCACCCCTACTCACAGCAATGGCCAATGCCATTTTTTGGCAAACCAACACGTTACATGCCCCGTAAACAAATCTAAACCATGTCTTATCTGCATCCGGCAGCCATAATCTTTGGTTCAGCACTGCAATCGGAAACGTAAATGGTATCACAATACACTGCAAATGTGAAGGGAGGGGATCAAAACGAAATATGTTTGTTTCAGCTATGTAACGGTATCAAAATTCAATACAACGTGTGGTTCAAGTCAAGCTACGCTATGGACTTGTCATGTAAAACAAAAAAATTGAAGGCCACACTTGGAGAGCAGCATGAGGACGTCGCCGGAGAAGATCGAGCCAATGTCCCCATGGAGTGCGTCGACGGGGGCCAAGAAGCCTGCGCGTGTGAAGCCCAGCGAGGAGAGCGTCTGCGCCAGCACCCATCTGGCCACCGTCGGCACCACAAAACACTCAGTTTCCCGGGGCCCACCGAGGGCTTCGGCAGTCCGTCTTGCCGTCGGCTTCTGGGAGTGGGAGGCTAGAGGAGGAGCACGCGAAGCCAAGCGCGTTGAGGAAGGCGAAGTGGCGGTTGGTGACAGGCTAAAAATAGACGGCGACAACCTTGCCGAGCGATAGGGCGGCTACGGTGGCCGGGAGTAGGAAGACAACGGCGGAGCAGGGCGCGGTGGCGAGAGAGAGCGTGGAGAGGTCGAGGAGCCACCGAGGATGACGCCGCCGCCTGCACCGCGACTCACGATCGAGTGCGTGGGGGTAGGAGGGGGATCGTGAGAGAATTGAGTAGCGCATACGTGACCCGTAACGCTTTCCGATTACACTCATCGGGAGTGTAATTGGTTTTGTTTTGGCCCGGTAGGGTGCATTCGAAGCGGATATGTTTATCTTATATTCTATTTTATATTTTTTAGAGTTAGATATAAAAAATATCGGATATTTATTTTTTCGTTTCGTATCCATTTTAATATTGGATAATATAGTACAATTAGAGCGAACATGGAAAGACTAATTACTGAGATGTTGAAGTAAAAACAAGATTATCATTAATTCCAGAAATATGGAATAAAAAAAGAAAAAACAAAATAAGCTAAAAACCTAAAAAGATAAAATTAAAAGGGTAAACGCTAAAAACACAAGCCAACTTAAGCAGGGCCTTAGTGCCCATCGCCCAAGGAGAGAACCTGCAGGCTGCCAAATCGGTCGCGAGGTACACCACTACTACTTATTTGGAAAAGATACTATACTACTGCGCTTGCTTTCTAGATTTGTATGCTTGGACCGTAAGTTGCTGCGGTTGTAGTTTCTGCTCTTGGTTGGCTTCCCAATTCGGGCCTGAGATTAGACTGCCTCCGTTTACTCTTTAATTAGTAGCCTTGATTGTTGAGTGGGATGCGATTTGTATCGGATGCTTTAGGGTCGGTGGGGTGGTGATGCTGCCTTCCTTCTATGGTTGCAATGCCAGCGGTGATGGAGCTGTGAGTTTAATGCTGCATTCCCTATAAATTCTTCTTGACGCGACTGGTGTGATCTGAGCTGTTGGGGGAAGGAGAAGTTTGTGTTGTTTTCTTGTTTGGTCGGTGGCCTGGTGTGTTTTAGTTTTCCTCGCCTTGATGATGTTCAAGTGAGTGCTGTTTCCATTAATTTTTTTAATTTCGCAATGGCTATGATGAGGTGCGTGCGTGATTGGAACGCATAGATGTAACAAAACCACCTTTAATTCTTTTTAACTACTTGCTTTTTCATTTTTTTTCTTGTTTCTGTACTTTTGATGCATAGATCATCGCCCTTTTCTTTTCTTTGCTCCTTTGACTTGATGGGTAAAAAAAGAGAGCAAAAGCTGCATTTGCTCTCGCTTTTTCTTTGCTTTCATCATCCATCGACTGATCTGATGTGCAACAAAACAAATTATCTGGCCGTTTCAGGGACAGATTGCTCTCATCTTGGGTGCTTGGGAATAAGACGACGGCTACTGCTCAAGAGCAAGCCATGGACGAATCCAATGATCAGAACCTTGCACAGAGGAGCACTATCCCCACTGGATTCTTCAGGGTCCCTGGCCTCTTTGTGAGGCTAGGCAGCAAAGGCCTGAATGCAGTGGAGCCTGATTCAGTCTGGAGCCCGACCTCTCCTTTGGATTTCAAGAACCTGTCATCGAACATCAAAAACACCAATCTCAAGTCCCCTGGGCTACTGGGCGTCGAGGCCGATCTGAAGCTCACAACTAGCCCTCCGAGAGTCGGCCTCGGCCTTGTCGATGCCCTCACTGCCGATGAGAGCTCCTTGTGCTTTGGAGGCAAGAGCTCGTTTCTTGAATCCATCAGGCCGTATCTTGAGCTGGGGTTGCCGAAGGTGGCTAGTGATGCAGCATGCCGGAAGGCTGGTTCAGTTGGTGTCATCCAGAATGAGATTTCAGACTATGCTCAGTCTGAAGAGTACACTGGCGTTATCGAGCGCGGTCCGAACCCGAGGACGACGCACATCCTCGGAGACGAGACACTGGAGGTATGCAGTAAGGGTGTTCCAGACGGTTCCAAGAAGCCAATCTTCACCGTTGAGCCCATCGGTGAGCAGCCATCGCCGTCGACACAGGCTGGTGTTGCTTCCGGCGCATGCTGCTATTGCAGGAAGAAGCTGCAAGAGGACGGGGACATCTACATGTATCTGTTGAGTGCTTAACCTACCTCCTTGCTTGCTTTTGCACGACATGTAGATATCGTGTTCAGTTCTTGATTTTTGTGTGGCTTGTTGGTACGCAGGGGCGAGAAGGCGTTCTGCAGCAACGAGTGCAGGAAGGGCTACATCGAGGAGGTGGAGCTTATGGTGCTGGATGCTGGCAGCTCCTCTTCTGCTCTACCTCGGTGAAGATTGCTAGCAGTGGCAAGGAAGTGTTGCCCACAAGCGTCTGCTCTTTGTTTTGGCTGGAAATTGGGATTAAATAGGGAAAGGAAGGAAGGAAAACACTTCCCATTCTAGTTTTTCTGATTGGAGAGGTTTCGATTTAGCCAGTTTCTGCAATAGTGCAATGGCTAAACCATTTTCATGAATTGTTGGGATTATTTCCTCCTTTTGGCTGTAAGACTAGCAAATATTAATGTGCCACCAATATATCACCCTTTTATAACCACCAGTCAAGCCTGAATTCTCAGTGCATTTTTCTCCCTGTTTTTTGCAACTACTTTCTTAATCTTCGTCAGTGCGCTGCTTATAATTGTTCATCATAGTATCGAAAAACCAACTTAGCTGATGCTTGAGATAGGTCCCTGTCACCCTCGAGCAGTAAGCTCTGGTGCTCATGAGCAAAGCTCATCAGAAACAAAAAAAAACAAGTAATTCTGGTGAATTTGTCAGTCACTAACTACCGTTGCAGTGCAGTTATCAGCTTTGCCATTCATTGTGCTGTAGCCTGTAGAGGCTCTGTTGAGCTCCAGTGGCGTGCTACATCAACGCAAGGACGCGGGCAGGCAAACCTGCTTGGCTGAATCGGCGTTGGCCAGTACGATTGCTGTAGGCAAAAAGCTAGAGGAATCCAACGCACCGAGGGACTCTCTGCAGTATTTACATTCTACAGTGGTGCGTGTTCCGTCAATCCGATAAAACTGACGCTGATTGATCGCTTACGACTTGGCGAGGCTGCGTTCCCACGAGCTCGCGGAAACTGTCGTTGCGGCTACATCTCCCTGTAGTTTTTTTGAAGACGGTGATAGCCCTGGTTTCTATCAAAGACAAGTCCCAAGAAATCAAAAGGCGAGCGTGCTGCCAGCCTCTGCAAAAGGCTGCTGTCTATTTGCTAATGCCTACCGAACCATGGGTCTCAAGGGTCAAGCTGCAGTTCACAGGTGATTCCGTGTTGTCTCAAGCAAGTTCTCGAAACGATCATAGTTCATGACTTTTCCGTCCAAAAATCGTAGTTCATGACTAGAAAACGAGGTAAACTAGATTTCTAGCTGTTTCAGCCGAGGAAGCTACAAAATGAATAACGAACCTGCAGCCCAGCTTGGGAGCAGAATTAACTTGAAAAATGGTGGCTACACATCTAGCACAGCAAATCAGCCACCCAGGTCCTCGGGTCCATAGATAGCATACATCTTGTTGCACACACGCAGGAGAATGTCCATTTGGATGGGGGGTTTGAATTCAGATCATTACGATTAGTTCAGATTTGAATTAAATCCCAAATACTTCCAAAAAAACCCCCACCCTCATGCAAACACTCCCTTGCAGTGTTTGCCAAAGGCCGACAAATGCAGCTGAACGTGTCAAAACAAGCCTACCACGTTTTTTTTTTTTTTTGTGAAAACAAGCATCTTTTACCTGACGCTTGAGCAGACGGGCAATAATCCGAGCTAGAAACTTAAGCTGACAACACAACGGCAACATAGGAAACAGTGACAAATCGAACACACAGTGTAACAGCACAATTGAAGAAAGGCCCCTAGGAGGCGTAGCCAAAGAACGGCAGACAAAGGGCTGTGAATTTAGATAAATTATCTGGGGCGATTTGTCTTAGCCGAGGCGCCCAATAAACGAATCCCGCCAACAACAGCCTGGGAGCTTCCCAATTCGGGCCTGAGATTAGACTGCTTCCGTTTACTCTTTAATTAGTAGCCTTGATTGTTGAGTGGGATGCTCATCAGCTTCCGAAAGGCGCCATCGGTGCTTGTGTTGCAGAATGTAGAATCAACACAACTCAGGACTTCCCTACTTCAGATCTGGCGGGTGTTGTACGACTTGCAACTCTGGCACTTGTGCGCAATCAAATGGAACTGCACCTCTGATATTGCGCCACAATCGTTACACAATATGCGGACCTACAGGGGAAAATAGATCAAATTAGCAGTGGCCAACTAATTCAGCTTTCAGTTGAAACTGCCTAGCACAATCAGTGAAAAGCCGATAAGAATGTTGGATTTTTGGCAAGCATCAAGTAAGTTGCACACGTCATTTCAACTTTACTCCAGTGAGAACAATGTCATCATTAGTATTTGAGATATTAGAACACAGTTTCTATGTCGGTGGTGATAAATGTTACAAGGGAAGACAAAACAGAAATCAGACTCCAGCAGTGTCAAGTTCGTCAGCAAAAATTTGTATTTGGCTTCCTGGTGATCTTAGTCGTTAATTCCTAAACACAAAAACCGTAGAGTAAATAAACAGGCACAGAGAGCGTTACCATTTTATTGTCACAGGAGTCAGACAGAGTAGCTAGCTCCATGTCCAGTCTCTCCCATGCCTTTGACATGTCACAAACTGACTTGGAGCAAACTGGACATGCAAACCTGAGCATTCATAATAGGCACGTCAAAACCTAGTACTACATATGATGAACAAGCTTAACCAAAGGACCAAGCAGAATCAACTTACTGGCAGTGCTCCTCCATTTCTTTCAAGCAGTTTACATGAATGGTATGGCCACAGGGCAAGACAGACACGCCATTGGTCGACTCGAACAAGTACTGAAAACCATGAAATAGGATCGGCCACAAAACAATTTGAAAGCACTTGCTCAAACCACATCAGAAAGAAACACTTAACACCTACCTCAAAGCAGATTGGGCAGTTATGATGCATCGCTCCTTCGACACATGCATGACTGTTCTTCAACAATGTAGAATAACAGCATCCTACATTAAGATAAATGAAGAATAAGTTATAGTGTTATACTAATTGATCAAAGTGATTATACAAAATTGCTTTGTAAGCACATAACTTTTATGTTTGTGACTTGAGAAGTAGTTCAGCTAAAAAGGGCAAATAATACTAAGTAGACAGTATGGCATAGTTCCAATTGACACACAGTTTACCAAATATACTTCGAGAAGTGCAGATTTTGAAATTCAATTACCATACAGCTATTC
Source organism: Bonia amplexicaulis (assembly GCA_036346245.1). Lineage (NCBI taxonomy): Eukaryota > Viridiplantae > Streptophyta > Magnoliopsida > Poales > Poaceae > Bonia > Bonia amplexicaulis. The sequence goes on along the minus strand of CM070736.1, from coordinate 12,492,248 downwards.
ACCTAGTAACTTACAAATTACAACATAATGCCAACATATACTCGAAAAAACCATATTCCTATTTTCCTAGTGCAAGTTCATACAAGCCACGTGTCATGGTATAAGCCTGCAAGAAATATGTTGTCCAAACAAAAACTCTACTAGCATGTGCCTCCTAAATGACACTATACTACATTGTACTTCAAGAATGCAATGTACGATATAAGAACAAGGCATTACCACATTTTGAGCAGTGGAAGAAATTCTCCTGGCCACCAATTCTGCAAACAAGTCAAATTTTAAATACCATTTTCAACAAAAACCATAGTTAGAGAAGTATCACGTGGAAAAAACAATTGATACCTGCATATTCCACAACCATGGCAGTGGTACTGCTGTTTTGAGACCTGAAATCATGAAAAGAAGTGTAAGCATGGCATATTCCCATCATCTACTTAATACAGATAGACAAGACAAAAAAAAATGTAAACTCCTCTTACTGACATCATCATCAAAGAGCTTGCATACTTCACAGAAGTACTTCCCCATGCATACACCACAATTGACACATACTTGCCGCACCTGGCAGCAGATAATTAAAAGGCACCATGATGACACTAGATGAAAAAAACATTTAGTGTGTTCTGAAGCAACAGCAATAGTTCAGTTCCATACCTCTTGTTCAGAGCCACACAATGAGCATATAACCTGATTACATATCAACAACCAACTCAGTAAAACTGTTAAGTAACTCGCATTGCAAATTAGTAGTAGGCCTATGGTGACAAAACTGACCTGCTGCACTTCATGGCGTGGAAGTTCATGCCGCTTCATCATATCAATTTTAATTGAATTCTGTGAATGCAGATTATATTAGTTCTGTATTTTATAAATTAGTTCCAAAACAAAAATGGGCATGTGTAAAATAGAGAATGAAAATGTCTATGGGAGACCCTTTATGCAATATGAACCAAAATAGAAAAGGTACAGACTTGCATCCGAAAAAGCATCACGAAATACACAAGAGTTAACTATATGAACAGTCAAGCTTATATGTGAATGATTTGGCATATCACAGGATATCACAGCTGCCAACAAACTGCTTGTATCAATATATTGTGTCCTTGTATCACCACACATGACATAACAGGAAGTAAATCAAGTTATTGTTTCAAAATAAAGATAATAAATAGCTCATTACAGATTTTAGTCAGAATTACAGCTGTGCAATAACTGTGCGTAAAATTATAATGGAAACCAGGCTGCAAGCTAGTGGTCCAGAGCAGATAAACAATACAATACCTTCTTCAACAACCAAGTACCTATTAGCTTTCTAAATCGTGCCTAACTACCAAATAGCTTGCTGCAATTTCCCAAAGTAAAATTGTCAGATGTTGTATCTTTTTTTTTCTAGGCTTGGAGAAATACGATTTACCGTGGTGGTAAAGCACCTAGCTGCAGTAATTGAGGTCATGAATTTGAGCCCTATCTCCTATCTTGATTAAGAAGCCGTGTAGTTCATCCTACACACTCTTTTTTTCTAGATTTTCTAGGCCTTTTACGCTTGTTAAGATTAAACATCAGTATAAACTAAATCAAAACTCATCTGAAAATTTGATAGTTGATTCCTATGTTGAAATCACTGACAAAATGATGTAAAAGTAAATATTCATATCAATTGCTCTTACACAACGACAACTCTAAAACTATACCTTTGCTTCATTGTGGCAGTGCCGGCAATCAAAAATCTCATTGCAACATGGTGCTCGAATGCGGCATCTCCTTCGGTAATGTGCACATCTGTGATAGGGCATAATTGTTAGTTCTTTGTCAAGAAATCCATTATTATAAGCTGAAGTCAAGCAGATAAGATAACTCAGAGCTAACAGAAGGATATACCCATACTGCATTACTCCCTTGTCAAGCCTCTCATAATAGTTAGAGTTCAAACCATTGATTTTCTCTGCCAAGTAATTTCCATCGGACAACAAAGAGCCTTGGGCATGTGCCTCAACATTTTGCTTAGCTTGCCCATGTTGAACAGCAGCAGACTCGAGCTGCAGGTCCATGGCACCCATCTTGGCTGTTTTGTGCCACTGAAGCTATCACTTTGCAGACACAACACAAATACCTGCAAGTAATATGCATTTAGCAAGATGGTTCTCAATACAGAATGCATCACAGGTCCTACAAAAGGAGTAAACCACTGCCGGAGACCAGGCATATCAACACAAGACCAAAGCAACACCAAGCAGCTCCAATCAGCAAAATCCCCATAGATTGATCCACCAAACAATCACAGCTAGCACAAAATATCTGGATAGTGAGCTGTGAAAAAGAAATTACACAACAGGTATCCATCCAGAGAAGAATTCCCAAGCAATTCGTATAGCGTGATCCACCTGCATCAAATATACCTTGGTGCTGACCCCCATTTTCTGGCAAGAGGAACACGCAAAAGCATCAAATGCCAGCAAACGATAAAAAGATACGTGATGGTTTTATGATAAGGTTTTCACGTGTTAGCTTATACCATTTGTGTATGTTGGTATATATCTGAAAAGTTCCTTAAGACGTTAGATTGCAAGGATGCCTACCTCCAGCAAGCCACCAGCTTCATCTTCAACAAAAGAAACTTGTCCCATCTTTGGTTCAAAACCATTCCAAATCCATAAACAAACTAAACTTTCTTTAATTCTCCAATCAGAAACATCTTGAGAAAGCCAGCATTCCTCTTCCATCCATCATACTAAGATTTTACTTAAGACTCCACTGGTTTGTACCTGAAATTTAACCTATGTACATTTCCCTACTGAATAGAGATCATCTCGATCACTATTGATGCGAGACTCTTGACAGAACCTGCATAAGAGAAATCACTTCCCCAACTCTCTGCCAAGAAGTAACGAGAATTAGTAGCCAATGCTGCAGGAAGTAGTCCACAAAATGCTGCCTTCCCAATGTCATCTCTGTAGCTGGGGAGCTTGAAGGTACTTGTCTCAGTACGTTGTTAAAATATATACATTTTTTCTTTAATTTGGCGAATTGTTTTTACGTTTCTGCTTTTGGCTCAAGGAGAGTTGAACTAGGAGCCAAAATGGGGTACTGTTTCTGGCACAAGGAGAGGAAGCAAAATGCAGTGTGCATATGCAGTTAGGATTCGTAAGAAACGCGCAGAATGTGATGCATAGAGAGATATATAAGTTGTGAACTTCTTTTAAACATTTATAGCGTAAGAAACAAGGATCCACAAAGTTCCAAGACAGGCACGCATTTGGTACTGGTCCAACTGAACCAAATACACACAGTACATGCAATCGAATTGTGGTGATGGGTGTTAGAGATATATACAGATTGAGTTGTAATATGATAGTTTAGATTCTTTTCATATAATTCTTTTCATATTTGCCTTATCTCTATATGGCATACCACATGTATCTTGTGTATATATACCGGCCCTTTGGCCTCATATTGAATACAAGCGATATTCATAACAATGGGAATCATCTACAGTTTGCACAATCAAACAGCAAGCACCAAATCCACTAATTGGCAAGCGGGCCAAACCGAATCAAAACAATTAGTCATCACAACCAAATCAAACAACTAATCACCATAACCAAATCAAACAACTAATCACTGTAACCAAATCAAGCAAGTAGTCGCATTAAAAAAATCCAGCAATCCGCCACCTTAACCAAATCAAACAATTAGTCATCATCATCTACGCCATAACCGAATCAAGCAATTAGTCGCATTCAAAAAAAATCAAGCAATCTGCCACCATGACCAGATCAAACAATTCGTCGTCATCTACGCGCAAGCAAGTGCAATCAAAACAACCCACGTACCTAAACAGATCGATTAAGCGAACTAAAATTAAGAGCACATAAATCAGAACAAACACTTAAGAAAACCGCGAGGCGTATGACGAACTTCCTAGCGCACACGCGATCGAATCGAGTGGGCGGGACGACGAGGCGGGCGTGGTCGCCTCGGCGAGCCGTTCGCCGATCGAATCGAACCTGGATCCCTGCAGTGCGTGTGGATTGGGGAACTGAGAGTGGATCGGGGCGAGACGACGAAGGCTGTGAGAGTTTGGAGTGGTGAGTGCTTTGGCAGGGAAGATTGATGGGGAGGGTATTTAAAGGGCTTCGGAGGAGACGCGGTTTCCAGAGGATTCCAGTGACGTGGAACTCACCTCATAGACCGCGCCTGGGGATTTGGTCTTATCTGCGTACGTTTTACGGTGTTTTATGGACTTGACTAACCGCGCGCGCATGCAATAATCCAACGATACGCAAACCAATTCAATTTCATACATTGCTATGTTCCGCGTGTACACGACTATATTTTACTATACACATCTATTTTTAACACACAATCTATTTTTTTTACCTTCTTGCTTTCCGTCTATAGACAGGGGCGGAGCCAGGAATTAGATATAGGGGGTAACATGAACAACAAGTAGAGTATAACCAATGAACTATACCGGATTTACCGATCCAATAGTCACATATCAGAGTAATATATTTCGCAAATTACAATGCAAAGAAAATTGCATCTCTATTAACTTAAACTACGACTACCAGCAAGATCACATGCCTTAATAATATCATCATTACTAATCTTTACGGCCAATTCCTTTTCAATATAAATTACTAAACAATCTCATAGAAATTCATCTCCCATTGTACTTCGAAGTCGCGTCTTCGCAAGTTTTATAGCTGAAAAACATCTCTCGGTGGTTGCAGTTGAAACCGAAAGAGTTAAGACTAATCTTAACAACCTGTCCACCATAGGATAAGATGAATCTTTACGAGTCTTAACTAGTCCACTTGTTAGATCAGTAAGTAATGGTAATGCACTTAGGTCTGGATGGTTGCATAAATCAAGTTGAAAATGTGGCAATTGGCATTCCAATTGAGCTCTTTTTTGACTTGAGATCGCAGAATCCTTTGAGAGGATAATATTTGTTTGGATGGTCTGCAGGATAATATTTTTCACTTCACTTTAGGAGGATAATATTCTTGACTTGAGAAATCAGCATGATCATTAGGTGAAGTGTACTTTGTATTTTTTGAAGGGGTCAAATCACTAATTAAACATATAAAATTAATTACATAATAAAAAAATAGTAAGAGGTTGGGGGGTGCCAGGCCCCTCCCAGCCCCCCTCCCTCCGCCACTGTCTATAGATCAGACAATTTGGGAGAAAAATAGAGTTATATAATTTAAAAATAATTTAGAATAATTTAGAGGAAAATTTTTACAATTTCTAAAGTAAAATCTAAGAGCAATTCAAGAATAAATTAGTGCAAATTTGGAGAGTAGATGGTGCATATTTAATAGCAAAGTCCTACAGACATGCGTAAATTCATTATTAAATTATAAAGCAATTTTGAGAGAAAAACTATGTTGATTTGAGGAGCAAATTAATACAAATTTAGGAGCAAACTCTGCATAAATATGCGTAATTTCAAGATCAAATCAGAGAGCAATTTGGGAGTAAATTAGTACAAATTTAGGAGCAAACTAGTACAAATATGTGCAGATTCAAGATCAAATCTAAGAGTAAATAGGAAGCAAAACTATTCTAGTTTGAAAGAGATGATTAGTATTAGTACAAATACGTGTATATTCAAGATCAGATCTAGAAGCAATTCAAAAGAAAATCAGTGCAAATGTAAGAGAAAAAATTGGTGCAAAATTTTGCAAACTGTTGAACAGCATAAGCAAGAGGAAAACAAGAGAGAAGCCAAGAAGATGCTTTGGGAGAGAGAAAGAAAGACATGCTTTCAGAAGGAATCGGGTGTTGCTGATATATCAATTGTTTCCCTCCACTGTGAAGCTGAGGTATGGTTCAGCCTAACCATGAGCCCATCCATCATAACCTTTACCTGCACGAGCTTGTTCGTACTGATAAAAACACTTGCACACTTCATGTTTCATGTGGCTAGCGTAGATGTCACTAGATCAAGACGGCTCTGCAGACCATGCGCGAGACACAATTCAAACGCGCGGGGAAATACATTTTCCGTTATACTGTAGCTTATTAGTCTAATAAATAATGATTAGTAAAAAAATTGAAGTTAAAAGTCGGTTGAAAAGTGGAAAGAAACAAGACCTTAGACGCAAGTGTGAATTTGGCGGATGGATGTGGATGAATGAAGTATCTTGTTAGAAAGATAAGGCTTTAAAATTTTTTGGTAAAAGGGGAATTTTATTAAGAGTAACTTAAACTTGTGATTTATGGGTATTCATCTTTCAGAATTACAATCAACATTAATTAGTATATACACTAGTACTCCATTTAGCTACGTGCAACAATGCAATGTGGAAGGCGCAACAAGGTATCCCATTATGTAACAAAGCTTAACATCAACTAAATCCACTCTTTTTTGCCTTTTGAAGGCAGACTAAAGCAGCTCGTAGCTATGTCTATAGAGATAGGCTAAATCTCATCCCGAATTCCAGATGAACGCTTTGAGAGTTCATAGGTCGATGATTAGCATTTGAAAAACCTCCACCAACCGCAAGCTATTACGGCTGGAGTATTTCTCATTTTTTTAGAAAAATGATTATCCAAAATCCATGGTAATTTCTTTCAATTTTAAAGGTATGCGCAGTTTTTAATTTTTTCTATCACAGATCATTATACACAAAAGGCAATTAGATAATAGATTTCATCACCACGTAAATTGCACATATGTCATATTGTATGCCAGCGTCGCATGTATGAAATAGCAAATCCTCGTCGGAGAAATCTTCGTGTCATGATACTTTGGAAGTTTCCATCGGACATTCTTCCTTTCTGTTGTATATCTATCCATTTTAGTCGGCCGTGATTTAGACATTCTACCTAAATAAAGCCTACTAGAGCCTACTAGAGGGCAGCCAGTTCATGAGGCTTATTAGCTATTTTAGTCTCATATTTGCTTATTCTATTGAAGAGACATTCCGCCTCCCACTATATAAGGAAGGGCAGTCGTCTCTACATTTGTATCCGGCACAGTGTCTCCATGTAGCGCCCCTAGCCAACAGGCGCATGCCTCCGCGTGCACCGCACGCGGAGTGTCACCGGCCGCTAACATCACTAGGCAACAAGCATACACCTTCGCGTACGCGTCATTGTGCCACCAAGATTAATCGGACCAGGTGCATGCCTTCATATGCACGCCACTGATCTTTGCTATTGGGATGGTGCATGTCTCCACATGCACCATGCCATAAGGGCACCCGTTGTCATTGCCTCCACGCTAGTGGATGTGGCTGTCATCACCTCTATGTCGATGTTGCGCTCACGATGGCCACGGCATTACCGCACCGTGGCCATCGCCACCTTCACGGTGTCGTCTAGGTCGGTGTCACGGTGTCGTCTAAGGATAGCGATGAAGAAATGAATTATCATGAGCCACAACACACCATCGATATGATCTTTGGTGGGTCTTCCTCTTACGAGTCCAAACGCCATCTGAAGACTATGGAGTGGGAAATCAACCTCACCGAATCTTTGATCACCTTCAAGCCATCCAGGTGGTCCGAAACAACCATCTCCTTCAGCCGGAAAGACTTCCCCAGTTCTTCAACTCGACTAGGTAGGTTCCCTGTTGTTGTAGAAACTACCATAAATAATTGCAAAGTCAATCGAGTATTAGTAGATGGTGGTAGTTCTCTCAACATTTTGTTTATAGGAGCTTTAGAAGAAATGCAAGTTCCCAAGTCAAAAATAAAGCCCTGAAGTATGCCTTTTATAGCATAGTCCTGGGATCTATTACCAAACTGATAAGGCAAGTTTTCCTACCGGTAACCGGTTACGTTCGAAAATCTAGATAACTTCTAAATGAAAAGAATCTTATTTGATGTGGTAGACTTTGAGACCGCATACAATAGGATTCTTGATCGATGGGCGTTGGCTATGTTCTTAATAGCCACGCATTACGACTATTAGAGTCTTAAGATGCTAGGACCAAAAGGGGTCATAACAGTTTGAGGGGACAGGAAGATGGCATATCTATGCAATCGTAAATGCCTAGAAGTGGTCAATGAACTTTCGACCAGAAATGCAAACCTGCCTTCTGTGTCAGGCAAGCACTCAAGACCAAAAGTGGCCCCAAAACCATCTGACCAGATCATGGAGGTTCCACTCAACAAGGATAATTCTTTGGGAAATGTCAAAGCATCATTTGGACTCAAAAATGCTAGTGCTACCTTCCAAAAGATATTGGTTGAGGCAAAACTCGACCCTAAATAGAAAGAGTTGCTCGTCTCCTTCCTCTAAGCAAATTTGGACGTATTCACTTGGCAGGCATCTGACATGCCTGATGTCCCCAAGGATGTGATTGAGCATAGGCTAGCACTCTATCTAACAAAAAAACGATCAAGCAAAAGCTAAGGTGCTTTGCACCCGACTAGAAGGAGGCAATCTAGTCGGAGATCGACAAGCTTCTTAAGGCTAGATTTATCCGTGAGGTCGACCACATAGAGTGGCTCACCAATCCTATAATGGTAGGAAAAGTAATGGAAAATAGTGACCGTGTATCAATTTCACAGATCTCAATAAAGCTTGTCCGAAGGATGACTTTCGCCTGGCACATATCGATCAGCTTGTTGACTCTACTTCCGCATGTGAGTTATAATGCTTTTTAGATGCATATTCAGGATATCATCATATTAGCATGAGTAAAGAGGATGAAGAGATAGCTTCCTTGATCACACCATATGGAATTTTTTGTTACATCAAATGCCGTTTGGTCTCAAAAACAGTGGTGCTACTTTTCAAAAGTAAATGCAAAAAAACCTTTAGTCCTCATATTGGTCATAACATAGAGGCCTATGTTGATGACTTTGCTGTGAAAAGTATCAACATCGGATATCATATCTCTGATCTGCAAGAAAATTTCACTCACTTAAGAAGATATAACCTTAAGTTGAATCTGGAGAAATGTGTGTTCGGAATTTTCTCTGGAAAGCTTATTAAATTTCTAGTTTCAGCTAGATGAATTGAAGCAAATCCAGCAAAAATAGTAGTCATCGAGTAGATGCACCCTCCGACCTCAAAGAAGGAAATCCAAAAACTAACTGGCTATATGGCAGCGCTAATTCATTCATAACACGGTTGGGAGAAAAAGGATTTGCCTTTCTTTAGGCTTCTTTCAGAAACATGAAAAGTTTCAAATGGACAAAAGAAGCAAATGATGCCATTGAAGTGCTTAAATGGTACCTTACGAGTGCCTCAGTCTTAGTCCCTCCAAGGCCAGGAGAAACATTGCTCTTATATCTGGCTACGATAATAAGCAATTAGTACCGTACTGGTCGTTGAGCGTAACAGTATCCAATGACCAGTATATTACGTAAGCAAAGTCTTACATGGACCAAAAGAGCAGTATCCAGAGATATAAAAGTTGTCATATGTCCTCCTTATGACTTCAACAAAACTAAGGCATTACTTCCAACCCACAAAGTGGCTGTACTGACTAGATATCCTCTAGGTCAAGTTCTCCAAAATAGGGAATCATCAGGACGTATAGCAAAAAAGACGATCGAACTTAGGGAGTTCGATCTCCATTTCATTCCACAAACAACAATTAAGTCTCAGGCTTTAGCAGGATTCATCGCCGACAAAACCTGAACCCACCCAAGGGCCTGAGTATGAACACCACGAAGAGTGACCTATGTACTTCAATGGTTCCTTGACATTAAAGGGATCGGGGGCCAGGGTAGCCCTGGTATATGCTACTGGAGAAAACATAAAATATGCCATTCAATTAAACTTTCTCACTATAAATAATGTGGTAGAATATGAAGGTTTACTGGTAGGACTCCGAGCAGCCAAAGCGCTCAGGATTCGCAAACTACTAATGAAAGGCGATTCTCAACTAGTAGTGAATCAAGTCGAGAAAGAACATCAATGATCGAGTACTGTAATTTCATCTTATCTAGCGGAAGTAGGGAAACTTAAAAGGTGTTTCTTTAGTTTCGGGATCCAACATATTTCTAGAAAGAAAAACTTTCTGGCAGACCAGCTGGCACGGATGGCTTCTTCAAGATCACCCGTCCTGCTCGGAATTTTTCTCAAGCAACTTTATAAACCCTCGGTAGTCGAGCATTCCGAAGACACTCAACTGGAGCTCTCTCAGATCGACCCCAACAATGATTGGATGACATCACTTCCTGAAGATGATATAGAGGCTGATCGTACAACTGATATTCTGTGAACTAGTACTGGACCCAATTCCAGGATATTCCTTTCGTGCGGTGGATAAAATATGTGCCTTATCCACTCCAAAGAGCATGACGTTTCAGCCCTGAGTCTCTGACAAATAAGTGCCATGCGGTTATTTCTATTGTCATCTCTCATTGACAACAACCGATGATCAGACGTCCTCTCTCTGACAATAATTGCCTCCCCGATTGGACACATTGGTTCCATAAGGCATCGTCCCCATGGATAATTAACGTCTCTTCATTGGTATTTAAGGCTGGACAAGAGAAGACAGAAGCAATTCAAAGGAAGTAATTCGATAATACAATTGATATCTCATTCAATTCAGTGTAATTAGAGCTAGTCTCATGCCTTGTTAAAGGCACCCTGTAACTAGTTCATAGCAATAAATAGTATCCCCATTCTCTCCTAAGGATTTCAGCCATTTTTCTCATATTATTTTGTAACATCGGTGACTCGGTCATCGACAATCATGTAATCCTAGGAATGAATTAATATCCATCTAGACCCGAAATAAAGAAGTATTGAAATAGGAGATTCTATACGTATATCTTGCATGCTGACTTGAAATATTGGCAAGATATGATGCTATACCTTTAGATGGTATTAAGCATATCCTAAAAAAAGGATAAGACCATATGTGCGTAGATGGCACGTAAGTGTGCAGAGATGGCACATAAGGGCACTACTATATTTCATGAATTATGTATAAGTCTGATACCTATATTCATGATTGTTTTAACGGTACTACATAATGTATCATCATACCAAAGTGTATGAAAAGAATGGTCATTGTTTCTTCTAAAGTTCTTTGAAGGAATTGATTGTATTGGTGGTCAAGTAAGATTTTGTCAAATTAGTAAAATCCCTACTATGCCAAATTATGGGCTGGTTATACTCTGAGATGGTATATCCGTTATTGGTCTACTGGATAGACATTGGATGTATCCATAGAAGAACCACTTAGAGATAGTTATGAAAGGTAAATCCTCATATGGTTAAGGTACTCCTTTTTCTATTGGTTGAGTGCAATGTTAAGGACGTAAGTATGTACTCTTTTCTTCTTACCATTTTTTCCACTGGATTTTCAGAAGGAGTTTTAGTACAGCATAAACATAGCGTTGACAACGTGTCCAAGAGGAGTATTGTATATCGGCCCGTTTTAGACGGTTTGATGGTATGGATACTCTACCTAAATGAAGCCCATTAAGTAATAGCCGGTCTAGGAGCCCCATTGGCTAGTTTAGCCGTATATTGCTCACTTTATTAAGGAGACACTCCATCTCCTCTATGTAAAGAAGGACAAAAAGGCTGCATATTATATACACGTCTCTACAGCAAGAGATAAAATAAAGAATAAACCCACCCAAGGAATAGAGTGGCGCATACGCTCGGTCCACCCCGACCGGAGCCACCGCACACCACTTCAGATGTCACCACGTACGCCCCGGCCTCCACCCCCCGCAGCCTCCTGCACTTGCGGGGAGCCGTGCCGTGAGAAGCCGCACGACCAGACCGGCAGACCCCCAGTCCTGCACCAGTAGTGCTACCGACCGCTGGCACCAGCATCGATCAACACGTGTGTGGTTCATACGTGTCATGTAGTATGATTGAGCATTGCAATTTTCGCATATACCGATATGCTTCGTCTCTATCCCGATGCATGCGGAGGATGGAAGGATCGGCACGGATCACGCGCTCACGCACCTTGACTCGATCGGACCACCGGAATCCTTGCGTTCTCTCACTCGTGTTCGCGCTGCCGAGTCTGCTCGGCTAGCTCGCACCGAAACGTGTAGGGGAGCCAATGGACCCCGGTGACACCGTTGCGGCTATCTCGGCTTGAACTGATGATCTGCTCGTGGTCAATCTATATACATCTAGCGTGTTTGACTCAACTGACTGCTGGAGCAACTCGGCACGGAGTCGAAAGTTAAAAAAACACGCGGATAATTAACTGGTGGGATCTGTTTCGTGTACAGATAAGCTAAGATGGTAGGTGGTGCATTACGCATCTGCTCCTAAGATGCAAAACGGCTCGGAAGAATTGCAAGGGATTAACTGTTGCTGCTTTTTTTACTTGACGTCTTTGAATTTATACTGTCAAATTTTCAAAAATTTGACTTGTCAATATATTTAAAACTATTTTTATTGGTTATCTAAAATTTGTATTATTAAATTTATCGTTAAAACTACTTTTATAATACTATAGTTTTACTAGCACATTTTAATTTAAATATATATAAAATAACAGTTAAGTTGTGTCACGGAGATGTAAAAAATTAAAAACATCGAGTAAATAAACGGAGACAGCAGTACTTATGTGCAATTATTGGTTAGAGTCTTGCTTGCTCGCTACTAGTATTAACATCAGGAGAACTATAATGATGTTGCTCTTGCGTGGCAGGCCACTCGCAAGGCGTGATGATGCTTACCATTATTGTGGTGTGATTTGCGCAGACGAAGACATCAACCCGCATTTAGTTTCTAGGAGGGGCGGCGGGCCAGAATTGACGGTGATTAGGACAAGTGACAGAGCCTCGATCGTCAGCATGGACCGCAATCAAAGAAATTGATGGCTCAGATTGTTCCTGGGATCTTCGAGGCGGGGATCAGTCGTTGTTATAGGCCACCAGAATTGCCCGATATTCACAAGGCCCACAAGCCCACAATGTTTGCTTATAAGGCTGCGTATCTCTAGGGACTATGGGTTTCAGCCCTCCCGAGAATTGTGATCTTTATCCATCCTTCTCAATCCTCATCTTGTAACGAGGCTGCAAAATTACTGGAAGGTTGACAATTGACATCGCCCTGATCGTCCTAGTGTTTCCTCCACTTACAAGTGGTGCCTTTCGTTTTCCTTTTGGAAGCGAGCAGCAAACTTTACTTTTTTTTTATAAAAAAACTTAATATTGTAGTGCAGGTGGACTTCACTTTGTACACACGTCACTGTGTCCCGCTCGTTTTAGTTTCAGCTTTTAGCTTTCTGGCTTATTTTTCACTATTCATAAATTTCGTATTTTTCTGAACTTTTATCTTTTTTGAGCTTTTTTGCCGGTTCTTTTTCCCGTATTGGTTTACGTTGTCCGTGATGAGCTAGCATATTTTTTCTATTTTTAATTTTTCTAAATTTAATTACGCCAAATAAACCATTTTCAGCTACAATGAAATTTCAGCCGTTATAGTATAATTTCAACTATAAACCACAACTTTTCAACTCAACCGTGCAGGGCCTAATTCATCAGGCATCACCGAATCATCGTGCTGTGCGTGCAACGTTATCTACAACAGTGATTAGGGAACGTGTACCATCTGATGTTTCTTGTTGATTTGAGTATTGCTCCAGGCTAGACTTTTCTTGTCTGACCCAATCAATCTATAAAGCAGCAGTACTAGTACTACCTCGTAGCGGCAGGTGTATATGTCTTTTAGCATCTTGGTTAGGTTGCAATTGTAGATGCATTGCTCATGTTTTTTCTCGTCAGTTTCAACTTTTCAAACCATGCACTCCAGTCCAGATGCATATAGCATACAGTAAGACTAGGAGACAGACTTGTGCTCTCCTGAATGCATGGTCTTTTTCTTCGAAACTGATATTTTTTAGGTTTTTTCTACAGTATCTAACTTTTAAATAGAGTATTTTCTCAAAACAGGGTCTACAAGTTAAACGATGTACACATTAAAAACCTAACATTTGTACCATCCAAAATCGCAAATGAATATCTCTCTCTATAATCTGTACCGTAAACAGCTAAAATTTAAAAATTTCAGCCAAAAGTCATAAGCCGAAATCGTTACTAAACATGCCTATATATGTACTTTTCACTCATGTAATGCTTACAGTACCATTAGTCAAGACTCTAAAGCTAGCTGTTAGTATTAAGCCTTCAACGTTGCAATGGTACTAATTGAATTCGCGATGAGTTAGGTGTAACAATATACTTTGCGCGTTCTAGACTTGTGGTTTACATATTATTTTCAGCGACCAAAGAAGCAGGATAAACAAATGGGCTTCTAGAAACGGATCGACTGACTAAAATTCACGTTCCACTCTGGAGTATTTGTTCCCAGATCTCTCAGTTCACTAGCGCATATCTAGCTGGAGAAAGCGCAATATATCAGGAGACGGTATACTCAAGGTTAAATCAAGCTCATCAGAATGCAATTATTACTACTTTGGTTCTGAAGTTTCATAAGTGATATTGAAAGCAGCAAATCATCTTTACTATTATAAAAGAAGGAGTTGGTGATTGGTCCGGCCTCTTCCACCCTTCTCATAAAAGGCAGCGCTGACATGTGGCTCTAAAAGACCTGTACCGAATCCAAAAGACCTACGCCGAATTTTATCATACTATATGTTCTGAAACTAACGGGTGGTAAAAATTTTTAAAACATGTATATAAATATGTTCTAATTTTTTTTAAAATTCGTAGCAATGCACGAACATTCAGCTAGTCAATTAGACATGTGAGTACCAAGAAGCGAGTACAGCTTCTAATTTTCTACCGACTCATATGCCGTCATGCATGACCGTGGAGAGCAGCCAGAGCGTGTAGAGTCTTTGCAGTAATGTGGTGGTGTTACAAAAGTTTTATTTAGTTCATCTGAGGGAGGTATCATTTGCCGGTGTCTAATGACTACATTCCACCATGGATGGAGAAAGTTTCAACTCTCTCTGTGTGGGGGCTAGCTAGCTCTTCTGTGATGTTTTCGGAACGGGTGAGTCCGATTTGACGAAAGTGCAATCTCTCTTTTGGCATTATTGCCTCAATTATATTCTCCTGTTGAAGAAGATGGACCTTTCATCCTATGCTCGTGTTTCAGATTTCCTCCCTGTTCAGCAGGGTGGTTAAAAAGCTAGGAGTAGGAAGTCATGGATCATCAATGTTATTTAGTGGCCAAGCAAGTCTAGCGAGCTCTTATGAAAGTAAAGAGAGATTCTGAATTCCATTATGTGTTGAGAAATGTAGGACTGATGACGGAAATCAGACAGGGTGCATGATCTTTGTTTCTTTTTCGACTTTAATAAAATCAACCTCTTTGATTTCTTCACTTAATTAGCTATGAAAAGCAAATAAGATCGATGCACAGTGGAAATATGAACAAATAGAAGCCAACAACCCAAGTGAACAGAAAAGGCAACGAATGGGCTAAAGCCTCACTGGGCCGGTCTAACCACCGGCTTAAGACCTGTTTGACCAGGCCAAGGCAATCTTGCTGGTCTAGGGCCAGACTGATCGGTCACCAGTCTGACTGCAAGCCTGGGGCCGGTTTGACCGGTCCCATGTTCTCAAACTGAAAAGTAGGGATGGAAACGGATTAGATACGATTGAATAGTCTCAAATATGAATACGAACCTATATTTTTAAAATGAATACAAATACAAATTCGAATATTCTCAAATGCGGATACGAATATTCTCGAATACGAATACGGATATTTTCGAATACGCATTTTCTCGGATACGAATATCGGATAAAACAGATTCCTAGCGGTTTTGCCGATTTTTCACCTATTTTTGACAGGCTACCGGTTTTAAACCACCTAAATTCAAATTTTCAATCACAAAATTCGTACGGATTTTTCATGGATTCTAGAAAACGGATCACCTAAACCACCTTCCATGAATCTTTGCGCTTCCTTCATCTTGAAGCAACCTCGCGCTTTATCTTCAACTCTATCTGATCCCAACGACTTGCTGTCAAGCCTCTCACATATCTGAATCACACCGAATCGTCCTCACTTACAAATAAGCCCAACTCAATTGGCGTGACACATGCCTTTTCATGCACCTTGATGGTATCAGGCTTTTCTGACTGTTATGGGCCTCAACTCGTCTCTAAGCTTAACACTGATTCACCTTGTCATTGCCCGCTATATCCACCACTGGTAGCTCATGTTCGGATTCCTTGTCTTCCTAGCTTGTAACTACTCCGCTAGCCTCAATCATCTTGTGGCAGCACTTTGATCACTCTGGACCTCAGCTCCCCTAGTTTAGTCCCGATCCCATCCACCTCATCATGATCCAGCTCCGAAGTCCTACAACCAACAACAACAAGCCAAAAGTCACATAGCACCGTACGATACAAAATTATCAATTTACACAATTGATGAACCAAGAATCTTTACCTTCACATCAAAACATCTTCTCATGCTTTGACACATAGCCCATAATACCCAATTACTAGTCATCATGTTTTCACGCATTCAGTTTTCCCCAATTGTCTCTACATGCATCGGCCTCATCACTCGGTACACTATATGCATCAACTCACCTCTTCATGATCCTTATCTTCTCTATGCTTCTTGCTTGATCCATATAGCCTTACTCGAACTTACTTGATCACACGGACCTCAGCTTCCCAGCTAGTCCCGGTTTCTTACCATTAACCGTTAACGTTCTTCAAACCACTTGCATATTCAAAAACCAAGCAACCATATCAAGCACAAGTTCTATGATTTGACTCATGTTAATCAAAGCAATGCATCATACCACACACCACACCAAAACAACGACACTCGTGTTGTTCTCACACTCAAACTAACTCAAAATACATTCCCATCAACACCTCAGACATGTCTAGCCTCTCCAGAACTTCTTTGAACACCCTAGACATGACTAGGATATCCCTAGATATGTCTGGTCTCTCGAGAAGCCAGTCTGACCGTCATGCCACGACTGATCAAAGCGTCCAACACCAGTTTTACCGCCCTCCCTATGGCGGTCAGACCGTCAACCACTAGCCACCTCACTCCTTATAACTAGCCTACACAACCACACTGGTCTTTCATGACCAACTTCCACAACCACACTAGTTTTGCACGACTAGCTTCTATGACCACACTGGTTTTAATCAACCAACACCAGTCTGACCGTTTGTCCCATATCGGTCAGACCACTGACCACCGGCCGGTTAGACCGCTATCCCTAGAGCGATCAGACTGTCTTACACTTGACAACAACTCTGAACATTGCAAACTCCTAAAACCAAACTCAAACTTCGACAACATTTTCATAACAAAGTCAAATACTCATTATATACCATGGAGTGATATCCACATGGTCTCACAAGAAGGACATCAACATATGTTATCTTCTCCCAAGTAAGTTGGAAATTGGAATATTTAGTTCAGCATTTAGATTATGGGGAATTGAGATCAGGGAATGTTGGTAGTGTTATCAGTAATGTTCTAGCGAATATTTTTAGTGCCTTTCTAGCTAACAATGGTGTCGATATTTTGTTTGATGAATATGCTAGTCTCTTATTGATGAGGCTTTATATAGGCTAGAATCTTGAAGAACTATTTTAGATAGAAAGTAAACTTTCTGGCAATACAAGACTATACAACTGTGATCCAAATTATGAACGTGTATTTTTTTTAATCTCATCCTCTCTTTATCGAAAACAAGTGCATATCATGAACATTTGTCTGTCAATCAAATGTGTTGCAGTGGCACCACTATGTTATATGCAATCTTACTAGTGTTGCATGACGAGTGAAATAGCATATGGAATGGAAAAGCTACTATTTTGCAATAACTAAATGGCTCTACTTGGTACGAGAGGACACAGGACAGAAGAAATTGGACATCCTTTTCTTTTGGATTGCCAACTTCTTTCCCTCTGAAGTCTGAAGAATGTGTACTATCCAATCCTAAACAATGGCTCTAGGTGATACGAGAGGCCAAATTATTCAGGTTTTAGGTGATGAAGAGGTATCATGATTCAGGAGGGTATTGCACATGCTTCTTGTCTACCTTTAGATAGTGCAAGATCAACGCACTACAACGAAAATGGTCCAGTTGAGACTGTTGTTTTTGACTTGGATGAATCTGAACATTGAAATGCATAGTACGTTTTTTCTGCTGCTAAAAAGTAGCGCATCGAAAGGCTGAACATATGCTTCAGTCAAGCCAGGAGGATGCTTGGATAAAGTCAGTTAACTACTCAGGTACATGTCATCTATGCTATGTACATGCACGTGTGACATCTACATTGCGACTAGATCCGACTAGAAGTAGGCCACATGAGCAACACTGAAGCACGCTAATGGCTTTGCGTTTTTGGGAGTACAACTTTGACGCACGCTCGCACTCACACGCGTATCTCACACGAACGTCCCAACTCACACACACATGAATACATTTACTAGCATATATCTAACTAGAGTGAATGCCTATATCACATAAAGTACGGATACATGTTCTGATCACTAAGTCTAGTTATGCGTATATGTATTTTTCTCTTTTTAAAACGTAGAAAATCCTCTGTTTGATCCAGAATCGAACTCAGGACCGAAAATTACTGAAAACTGCACACAGTTGCTCACATAAGGGCTGCAGGCATTCCTACTACAGTACTACCACTCGATCGCTTCTACTAGAAGACGAACGAATAGTCGGTACTCATTACTCTGCAGCACACGAGGCCATGAGCTACCCAACTCACAGCATGTACGAATAGTTTCCTGGCATACATGAGGTAGACAAACAATTACCAAAACCGAATCACTTTCGTTGCTAATTTCATCTTAGATTAATTTGTCCTAGCAAACCACAGAAGCGCACATTAAAAGTTCTTCAAGCTTTATGTTGCAGGGGCGATATAACTTTTAGCGTTGCAACTGATCTAATATGTAATAGATCTAATAATATAGAGAAGTGTATTAATATATCTTTACCTTTTATAATTATTAAGGGATATGATAGAATTTTTCTATTTTACTCTGCTCGTACGAGGAGATTAGAACCACTTATTTTTACTTACTATTAGGCTCTCTCTAATTAATTTTTTATATACTGTTTGCTCCGTAGCCAGTTTACTTCAGCGATGCCGTCGATTCATTGGGATTCACTTTTGACGTACCACCACCCGCGCGGTAAAAGCGAGATCCGATGGTGCTGCGTTCATCGTACCGGTGGTGCGCCCGGCGGTGACATGTCCTAGTCGTGCGCGGCGTTGGTTCCGTATGCACAAGCTAGAACTGCCTCTGAAAACCACTTCCCCAGAAGCGGACGCGCGCGCGCAGTAACGACTAACAAATCAAACGTATGGTCGCATTAGCATCGGTATGGAGTCCGTCCTCAACACGGCCACCTTTACGCTGCACCCCTGTTATGGTATGTTTTTTTCTCCGAAACTAACGGGTTTTAGTTTTTGTTATAGTATCTAACTTTTAAATAAAGTATTTTTTTAAAATGAGATCTACAAATTAATTGTAGTACATGTTAAAAACCTAACATCTGTATTAACAAAAATCGCAAGCGAATATCTCCCTCTCCGTAATCTCTGTCGCAAACAGCTAAAATTTAAAAATTTCAACTAAAAACCGTAAGCCGCAGCCAAAAAGAACATGCCCTATGTCACGTGCCCACCAACTCTTATTGACTCCATCTTCACCATACGTATGAGGCTCAGTTCTTTTCGGCTTCTAAAAGCTGCTTTTCGTCTTTTTTATAGTAACTAGCTTTTAAACGAAGTATCTTTTTAAGATATGGTCTACTAGTTAATTGTAGTACATATTATACCGACTTCATTTATATCAGCAAAAACCACACGTGGATTTCTGTTACTCTATAATCTCTTACGAAACATTTAAAAGTCATAAGTCATGACCAAAAGCCACAAGCCGTAACAAAAAAAAACAGGCCCCTTATAACTTTTTATAATCTATAGTTTCTTTTAAACATATAAATACGGTTTATCATATTAGTTTTTTTTAAAGCAGCTTATCAGTATTTAGTATATTCACATACGTATTTGTATTAAGATAAAAAATCATAAAAGCCATAAAAGAAGATGGAGAATTTCACAATGTAGAATGAATTTCACTGGGATAAGATTGAGTTTAATTGTTCATGTGTGTATGTTATTATTTCTGAAATGAATGAATGTGAATTGGATATATATATATATATATATATATATATATATATATATATATATATATATATACCGTGTTGATCCGCTTGTTTTAGAGGGCATGACTAGCATTTTTTTGGACTAGCCAATAAACAGAAATAGATTTAAAAATAGAAAAGAATATCATAGATGGTTATTAACTCGTAACCATCTGTGATATATGACTATCACAGACGATTTTTGGTAGAAACCGTCCATAATATATGATTTATCACAAACGGTTTCAACTACAAACTGCCTATGATATTTATATATCATAGACGATTTGTAGTTGAAACATTCTGTGATAAACCATATATTACAGATTGTTTCTATTAAAAACCGTCTATGATAGTCTGCATCATAGACGGTTCTAAAGCCGTCTATGATGATCCCGTATTATTACTGACCTATAAACTTAGACGGCTGACGAAACCGTCTGTGATAACGTTTTTGAACCGTCTATGATGACCTTTTCTGCAGTAGTGAAATCTAAAGATTAATAAAGACTTCTTTTCCTTGGTGTCTTCTCCTAATTATTCTATGTTGATTGATTGCGTTTATTACATTGGTGATTATTATTTCTCAATAGTCCCTATGGAGGATGGCTCGCATCTCTTCATGCAAAAATCAGGGCGTTCGGTTGCCTGGATGAAATCCTAGGATAGGCTTGCCTCATGCAAGACGACTACTCCACACCGGCGCTGCATCCGCTCGTGCAGGGAAAGAAGCCAGCAGTCCTCTTCTTTTCTTCTCAACATGTGTTTTATGATTTACGGTTCCTAATCCTTCCGAACAGACAAACAAGACAATTTTTTTATCATTTTTTTAAAGCGATTTATTAGTATTCTATACGTTTACACAATCGTTTATATTAAAACTAAAAATTATTAGTCGTAATTATAAATCATTAGCTATAGTAAAAAACTCAATCATAGTCTTGTTCTCCGGGTGGCTTGGGTGACACGGCGGGGACGTGGGAAGGCTGGATAGGTCTAGAAAATATGGAAAATGGGTTGCACGACACGTGGTCGTGCCAATGGTGGTGGTTTCCAAGGCGGGGGAGTCCCGCTTGATATCCGGTTCCAAAAGCAGTCAATGCATTATGCATGCTGCAGTACACCTTTAAGCTTTTTGGACAGGCAGCCCTGAAAATCAGACAAGGAGTTTTACTTGTCGACGACGGCCGGTTCGGCGAATAATTGTAGGCGATGAGGGGGAGTTCAAGATGGAGTTTTGCTGGCAACCTTCTGCTTGACATGCCTGAACAGAGAGGTACCTTTCGTACGTCGCAGTCCAAGTGCGTGCAGAATTCTTTCATGGAACCAAGAGTTGGAATTGTGTTGGGATCTAATGGCTCATCTTGGTAGTATCCTCTTTGTTTGGTTGCCACGCCAGGAATTTCCAGTCACTGTATTTACATGTACTTATGTTTTAGAAAGAAAAAAAAGCGCACATTTTGTTAGTTTCCTTTAGACCTTTACAAGTTTAAGCACTTCCACAGATACGATTGGGCTTTAGATTAGCAGATTTTGCAGTTAGGCGATTAAAGCGATTCGCTGTATTTACATGTACTTTTATTTTAGGAAAAAAAAGGTCACATTTTGTTAGTATCATTTACAAGTTTAAGCACTTCCACAGATACGATTAGGCTTTAGATTAGCAGATTAGGCGGTTAGGTGATTAAAGCGACTCGTCAGTTGTCACATTTGGTTTACCAAAACAAAGATACCTAGCAGATGACCCGTGCATCCATCGCAAACTTTCCGTTGCGATGGTTTCTGACGAGGTCTTCACGCGGCCGGGTAAACAGTGCCGAGGACGGATTCTTCACGAGCCCCGGATGAACAGTGCCGAGGACGGGTCTTCGCGAGCCCCCAGGTGAACTATGGGTCACGGTCTGGACGAGTGAACAGTGCCAAGCACGGGTCTTCGCGGCCTGGGTGAACAGTGCCGCAAACAGGTCTTCACCACCCTAGGTAAACAGTGGCCAGGTCGAGATAGTGTGACCCCAGGCGGACAGATGCCAAGGCCGGGACGGTGCGGCCCCTGAGGAACAAGAACCGAGGTCGGGACAGCGTGATCCTCGGGCAGACGGAGACGGACGGTGCGACCCTCGGACGGACGGGGATCAAGGTCGGGATGGTGCGACCCCTGGGAACAGGAACCAAGGATGGAACGGCGTGACCCCCAGGTGGACGGAGACTAAGGGCCTGTTCTTTTCGGCTGCGGCTTATGATTTTTGACTGAAATTTTTGAATTTTGGCTGTTTACGGTACAGATTACGGAGAGACAGATACTCACTTGCGATTTTGGATAGTACAGATGTTGGGCTTTTAATATGTAGATCGTTTTACCTGTAGACACCGTCTTGAGAAAATACTCCGTTTGAAAGTTAGGAATCAGAGAAAGCCAAAAGCACGGCGGAGGAAAAGAACAGGCCCTAAAGCCAGGACGGCACAACCCCTGGGCGGACGGAGAGTAAGGCTAGGGCGGCACAACCCCCAGGCGGACGGGGAACGAGGCCGGGATGGTGCGACCCCGTAGGAACAGGAACCAAGGTCGGGTCTTCGTGACTCCTGGGTGAACAGGGACCGAGGTCGAGCGACCTGATCCTTGGGCGGCCAAGAACGGAGGCCGAGTGATGCACGCCCTAGGCGAACAGGGGCCAAACCCAGATTCGGCACCGTTCACCCGGGCGCATGAAGACCTCGTCCTCGGTACTGTTCACCCGGGGCTCGTGAAGAATCCGTCCTCAACACTGTTCATCTGGTGCATGAAGACCTCGTCCGTGGCCACTGTTCACTTGGGTGTCGCCTGCTGAGGAATTTCGGGCTTTCCTTAGATAGGTCCTTGAGTGTAGAGGCTTGCCTCTTCGAGGGGTGTCTCACGGTGAAGCTCTGTGCTGACCCAATCACCACCCGACATGGCTTCGGACCTCGCTCATTTGAACTAACTTCTCATGTTGTAATCATGAAGAAGGCCGTAGCGCCTACTGGATCTTCCGGTAGGAAGGGCAAGACCTTCACCTCTCGGGGGCACGTCCTAGGGGTGGAGCCCCCGAGAAGATCGTTCAGTTATCTCGCCACCTGGGCCCTTCCGGGGCAACGAGGAGCCTCTAGAAGCGGCTGGAGAAGGAGGGCAAGACAAGGAGGACCGACTCGGTCGTCTTGCCTCTGCCTGATGAGGTCTGCCCCAACCCAAGGCTAGGGATGTTGGTAGTCTTTGCTGCCCAATTCGAGGCTAGGCTATGCATTCCTTCTGTGAGGTTATTGAATGACATGCTTGACATGTTTGACCTCGAGGTTTCCCACTTCAACCTGGGTTCTTTTCGTCTGCCTTGTGGTGTACAAGTGGGCGATGCAGAGCCTGGGGGTGAGCACCCCTCAACCAAGCTCTTTTGCTTCCTCCACTATGCCATGCTCACGATGGCGTACGCCTTCGAGAACATGCTCTCCTTATATGGGGGTGATCGCCTTTCAGCTCCGGGGGCAGCCAACAGAAGTTCGAGTTCCCCGCTAAGGCCCACAAGGTCAAGTGGGAATCATGGAGGGATCAATGGTTCTACTACCCCACCCAGGATTCTAGCCTCACCAGCGAGGGGAAGAAACCATTGGTGGATCGCTCGCTGCAGAAACCATTGGTGGATCGCTCGCTACAGAAACCATTAGGGTTGTACTGGCTATTTAGAGGGGAGGGAAGGAGGATGTAGCCTTAAGGACTCTACGGTTTAGTTTTTGCTCTACCACTTTGTCTCCTTCCATGGTTGTGTGAGAGAGATCTTGATAGAGAAAGGGTGGTGTTTTAACTGCACTTTGCAATCATCCATGAATATGTAAAACTCATCCTCCACTGAAATAGATCAAAGCTTTGTCTCAATCATGTCCTTGTTTGTGTTCTTGTTGGTTGTTCTTATTCTTGAGCTAGTTTTGTGATTTCGAGTTTGTGGTAGTTCGAGCCCAATTTCTTACTTAAAGTACATCGCTAGGACATATGAGAATAAATCTGAAAGACCTCATATCTTAGATCCTCATGAACAAAAAGTAATTTGAGATTTATGATTTTTGGTGTTTTTGTGATTTAGATTCGATTATTTTCAATTTGATGAACTCGAACTCAAGAACCTTGTGACTTGATTGGCTTAGGTTTTCATTGCTTTAAACAAGTCTCATGCAAAACTTTGATATGTTTGGGTGAGAATAAGGCAAGTTTTTGATAATTGAGCTTTTGTTCCGAGAGGTTTTCATGTCTAGGAACGAGGACCGGTCAGATCGGCTCCAGACATGCGGCTAGACCGGTCAGCTAGTGTGACTAGTCTCGGTTTGGCGGTCAGACTGGCCCATCAACAACAGTCTGATAGGCCTTATGTAGAAGGCTATTGGTTTTATTGGCTCTTGTTGCTAACTTTGTTTTGCTTCTCGTGTTGGTATAATATGAACTTGGTGACTATCATTGTCACACGAATGGAGATTTTGAATACCTTTGAGAGAAAAAGTTATGAGAATCATTGATCTCCTCTCTAATTGCCGATACCTGTCCTACACAAACAATTGACCCCCAAAATTATAAGGGCATCTTCTGTATGTAGAACCCTCGCTAGATGCAAACCCCAGATGAACACACGAGGCATACAACCCCCACGCGTTATACAAACATGTGTTCGCTCACCAATTAGCTATTTCTGGCGATCGTTCAGACTTTAGCAAATCATCACACACTACTACAGAAAGCCTAATACTAGACACCAAATCACAGACAGTTTTGTGAAACCGTCTGTGATGTATACTATTATAGACGGTTTTAATTTAGAGGCCGTTTGTGATATTTGTGGCGGGAAAAAGGAGTATCATAGACGGTTCTTACCGCTGAACGGTCTATGATACTGGAATATCACAGACGGTTTTATAATATAAATCGTCTGTGATATTTCAGATTATCACAGACGGTTTTTATTATAAAACCATCTGTGATACTGGAATATCACAGACGGTTTTTATTATAAAACCGTCTATGATAATTTGGAATATCACAGACGGTTTTTATTATAAAACCGTCTGTGATATTCTAGTATCACAGACGGTTTTATAATAAAAACTGTCTGTGATAAGTTTTCCGCCTTGCAATCCCTTAAAATTTCATATTTTCCCGCTTACTGTCCGATTATGATTCAGTTTTGAGATACCTTCAGTAAAATGGGCATAACTTTTGCATACGGTGTCCGTTTTTGACGTTCTTGTACTCGTTGGAAAGCTAACGACGAGCCCGATCCAGACGGTTTTTATTATATCACAGACGTTAATTAAGAACCGTCTGTGATTATAACTATCACAGACGGTTTTTAGTTAAGAACCGTCTGTGATATTTGCACCACAGACGGTTCAAAAGCCGTCTGTGATGATCTCGTATTATTACTGACCCATAAATTCAGACGGTTCATAAAACCGTCTGTGATGACGTTTTTGAACCGTCTGTGATGACCTTTTCTGTAGTAGTGACAAATCATCATTATAATTATACCCAGGGCACCCTGCATATGGAGCAATTCTCGGTAAAATAATGCCACTAAGAAAATAGTCTGTATGAAAACAACTAAGGAATTTTTCGATTTTGAGGCATGTCGGCAGAGTCGCAGGACATGACAAATACATGTCAGCAAACTCTAGTTAGCACCTACGTTGATATATAACTGCACATGCTAAGACAAGTAAGCATAAATGCATAATTATCTTGGAAGATTAGTATCCTCCAAAAAAAATTAGAAAGACCTAAAAGATCATTGCACCAGACCTTCATGCCGAGGCAGATAGGAAATACAGGGAGTTTACCTCTTGCTGCAAAATAGGAATATCAAAACGGTGTTGCACTTGTATGTTGATTTTTTTTTGTTAGAAATAAGTTAGATTTTCTAGCCATAAAATTACCTTCCAGACTTATGAGTCAGGCTTTGATTCTGCATTAGTTGTTAAAAAAATTTGACATATACTTGAGAAAATATCAACACTTATTATAGATAGACAGCCCTATATCGAAAAGACGAAAACAGTGCATGTGGCTTAATGAAACACCGGATTTTCTTTTTACCTTGTTTAAACTCTTACAGTACGCCTGTTCATGAGTAATATAAGCTCCTGGTTGAGTATAAAAAACAAAGACGAAAACAGAGCAAAGACCAGTCTGAAAAAAAAAAGGTGATAAAAACAGAGCGACGATTGATCCTTCAGATTCACCGGTTTGATTGATTAGGCGTGGATTTGGCATTTGGGAACTGGGTAACTAAAGCGACTAGTGGTAGATACCATGGTACCGATCAGACCCGTGCGTGAACTTTCCGCTGGCGCCATACGCACGCCCTCAGGCATGCGGCGCGTGGACTAAGTTTGGACAGCGTCCAATGCTATCTATAAATATATGTCACAAAATTTTAGGTAATAGAGAAGAAAGAGAAATAGAAAAGAAAGATATTATCTACTATTTAATAAACAGTTTTTTACTGTTTGTATTATTATTTAGATAATATATTAATTACATAAAACTATTACAGATAAGATAATATATTATATATATTGATTTTAGTTCTACCTGTAGATAACAGGAAGATATATTCGTCCTCTTACCGAATTGTCTCATGCCACCACCACATGCATGCACAGCCCATCCGACTAAGCATAAGCTACCCGCTTCCGCGCGCGCCCCACGTCGTCTTCGATGCCTTCTCTTAAGTTCTCCCTACCCGCCGCCGCGCGGCCGTCTATATATACGACCATGAGCTCCTCACACAATTCACAAACACAGCACTCGTTGTTCACATAACATAACCCACACGGGCACACTGCGCGCGTGTGCTTGCCCGGCCGCTAATACTGCCCTTAATTAGGAGCGAGAAGATACTGGCCACAGAGAGCAAAAGCACGTCCGATTCGATCGCTTTGGTTTGGTTTCCTCTTCTCGTCCCATTTGGTGACAGACCGGTTAGCCCGGCCAAATCGTCCCGGGTCGATCGACAGATATATGGGGACGGCGGCCGGCGACGATGACCGGGGCCACGTGACGCACCACGGCGTGGCGGAGGGGGTGAACCTGTCGGCGCGGCGGCCGTTCGCGGAGAAGGTGCGGTCGGACCTGGCGGAGACGTTCTTCCCCGACGACCCGTTCCGGGGGTTCGGGGCACTGCCGCCGGCGGCGAGGGCTTGGGGCGCGCTCAAGTACTT
This sequence comes from Bonia amplexicaulis, assembly GCA_036346245.1. Taxonomy (NCBI): domain Eukaryota; kingdom Viridiplantae; phylum Streptophyta; class Magnoliopsida; order Poales; family Poaceae; genus Bonia; species Bonia amplexicaulis. Next base: position 12,464,935 of record CM070736.1, on the reverse strand, counting down.
CGTGCCGGCGCTCGAGTGGGCCCCGCGGTACGGCCTCGGCAAGTTCAAATACGACCTCCTCGCCGGCGTCACCATCGCCAGCCTCGCCATCCCCCAGGGCATCAGCTACGCCAAACTCGCCAACCTCCCGCCCATCATTGGCCTCTGTGCGTGCCAACACCAACGCTAGTTCCTTCTTGCTTTTTCCACGTACATCTTCTTGCATGCGCACCCATTCATTAATCGTTGAGTTTGGATTGTGTTCTTATAGATTCGAGCTTCGTGCCGCCGTTGCTGTACGCGGTGTTCGGGAGCTCGAACAACGTGGCGGTGGGCACGGTGGCGGCGGCGTCGCTGCTGCTGGCGTCCATCATCGAGACGGAAGTGACGGCGGCGGAGAACCCGCAGCTGTACCTCCAGCTCTTCTACACCGCCGCCTTCTTCACTGGCGTCTTCCAGACCGCATTAGGCGTCTTTAGGTACGTGGTAAATTAACTAATTAATCTCTCTATAACTAATCAGATCCTTCATTACTAGGCTAACGAGGTAAATTTCGATACGAACTTTAACTTTTCATTGCTGGCTGGTGAAGATTAGGGTTAATAGTGGATTTCCTGTCGCGGTCGACGATCACCGGGTTCATGAGCGGCACCGCGACGATCATCATACTGCAGCAGCTCAAGGGGCTTCTGGGGATGAAACATTTCACTTCCAAGACCGATCTCATCTCCGTCCTGCGCTCCATCTTCCATTACAGACATGAGGTGATCATTCACTACTCTCTTTTCTTTTCTTTTTTTGTCATCTTGCACACATATTCTCCTCTACACTTGACCGGGAGGAAAAGTTGCCTCGCTCTTTGCTTCTGCACTTACTTTTCCCGTTTTTCCTGGACGTTTAAGAGTTTTTGTTCGAATTTGAATGGGCTTATCTCTTGATGTCCAATGAATATAACCGCTAAAAGTAGCATGCAGCCGAACGCTAGAAAGGCGTAACTGTAGGGAAGCAGTTGCAACTGCTCCTGTAACTTATCCGAGCTGGAATTAACCGCCTAGGACTAGTATAGTATTGACTTACTGTTTGTTCTTGCAACTATGACTTTCTCGAACTAAAATAGTAGCTGGATCGTCTCAGGGTTAACAAATTTCAGAACAAAACAAGCGCGCATCAATGACGCACGAACAAACAATATGTTTTGCTGTCACAGGATCTTTTCCGTGTAAGAAAAGACCCAATTATTGGTAGATCGATCCTACGAGTTGTGTTGCACATCAGTTGCGTGCGCCGAGGAAATGTCGTGATTGGTTTTGTACAGCGCCGTAGCTTTCTGAACACTCTACCTTGGTGACCTTGGTCAATGTCATACATATAGAATGGTCCACGTCCATTGTGCGCATCAGAATCACCAGACGATAACATCTGAAGGCGTCTAGCACGTTTGTTTTGAATTCCAGGCAAATGATTTGTCACTGGAAAATGCAGGCGTAAGCTTCTGAACTGAACTGACTGCCTTCTTTTCCTATTTGCAGTGGAAATGGCAGAGTGCAGTTCTTGGTATATGCTTCCTCTTGTTCTTGACCTCAAGTAAGCACCTGGTAAGTGGGGATTTAGACTACGGAATCTAGTTAAAAGTACGCGCTACATAGCCACTGCTGATTTTTTAGTGTGTTATCCTTTGTTCATGTGAGCTGATTTGCACAACTTTCAGAGAAGGAAAATGCCAAAGTTGTTCTGGGTGTCGGCCATTGCGCCTTTCATGGTTGTCGTCATCGGAGGCGTCTTCGCTTTTCTTGTCAAGGGCGAGGAGCATGGCATCCCAATAGTAAGTCGTCCTTTGCAAGATGTTCATCTGCTTTGGCGCCCTCTAAAAAAATACTTCGGGATCTTCAGACTTCAGAGCCACATGTTTTTCAGTGCCTGACTTCATGCTGTACGCTGCTTGCAACAGGTTGGTGACTTGAAGAAAGGGCTTAATCCTCTCTCCATTTCACAGTTGACATTCGAGGCTAAGCACGTCAAGACGGCCGTGAAAGCAGGTCTCTTGTCTGGGATCCTAGCAATGGCAGTACGAACACAATTTTGACTCACCTCTCAATCACGAAATTTTTGATGTTTTCACCGTGGCAAGCGTTCTCATCGGCGTACGTATATCGATTGTTCTTAGGAAGGAATAGCCGTCGGACGAAGCTTGGCGATGGTCAAGAACGAACAGATCGACGGTAACAAGGAGATGATCGCGTTCGGCATCATGAACATTGCCGGTTCTTTCACTTCTTGTTACCTCACAACAGGTATAAACTAGCCTCTGCAGCTTCCGTTCAGAAGTGATACGTTTTGTCTGACTTTTGCTGACTAATAATGTGTCGTTTCAGGGCCGTTCTCGAAGTCGGCGGTGAACTTCCACGCCGGGTGCAAGACACCAATGTCGAACGTGGTGATGTCGGTTTGCATAATGCTGGTGCTGCTGTTTCTGGCTCCGCTCTTCAAGTACACCCCCCTGGTGGCGCTCTCTTCGATCATCGTCGTTGCCATGATCGGGCTGATCAAGGTCAAGGAGTTCTGCCACCTCTACAAGGTCGACAAGTTCGACTTCTGCATCTGCATGGTCGCTTTCGTGGGTGTCGTCTTCTTCACCATGGTCATTGGCCTCAGTGCATCAGTAAGCATCCACTACCATACCATGTGTTCTACTTACTGCCGTTTGCTCGGTAAATTCACTTTATACTAGCGTCATGACTCATGTTTCCCTGCGCAATGTTGATGTGCTCCATTTCTGTTCGTCTGCAGGTAGGCTTGTCAGTACTCAGGGCATTGTTGTGTGTGGCTAGGCCTACCACTTGCAAGCTCGGAAGCATAGCGGGGAGCGAGACCTTCCGCGACGTAAGGCAATACCCGTATGCGAAGAGCGTCCCTAACATCCTAGTCCTGCAGCTGGGTTCTCCTATCTATTTTGTCAATGCGGGCTACTTGCGAGAAAGGTGAGTACGATTCATGGTACTAGAAACCATCGTTCTCCTTCCTACCGTTTCGGTTTTGGATCTTCAGCATGCAATGAGATGCTAATCGACCGTGCCTCCTAGGATTTTGAGATGGGTGGAGGACGAGGAGAACGTTTGCAAGGGAGACGGGCAAGATTTGCAATACGTGATTCTTGATCTTGGTGGTATGACCAAATATTCAGTTCTCCCATTTCAGCACTTCTCATCCGTCTCACGACTGATCCTACGGAGTTCAGGCCGCCAGTCTTTAACCTGACATGTCTTAATATTGTAGGTGTGACTTCAATCGATAACACAGGAATCGGGATGCTCGGAGAAGTTCACAAGAGCCTCGACCGGAAAGGGATCAGGGTAAACACAACCCCAATGCTGCAAGTTATCACTGCGCATTTTGAGGTTTAGTTGCAGAATTTGATCAGTACATGCGCTTGATCATTGCAGATAGCTCTGGCAAATCCCAGGCTAGAGGTGACAGAGAAGCTGGTGCTGTCTGGGTACATCAAGGACGTCATAGGGGAGGAGTGGGTGTTCCTGACCGTCAAGGACGCCGTCACCACATGGCGGTACGCGCTGCAGAGGTCCAGGAGCAAGGGAGAGAACGAAGTGTAGCTTTCGTGGACATTGCCGTTTAGGGTGTGCTGCTGTAGATACTGCTGTGGCAGGCAAGCAAGGAGTGTCGCCTTAGCATGAGGAGAAAGATTCAGGCTGCGAGTAACAATTCTATCACATGGATTGGGAGTCTCATGTCTGGATGGCCTCTGCGTGTGCTAAATTGTATCAAGATAGGTTCAGGGTCTTTGTAAGGGAGAAATAGTGAGGCGGATGGAAGAGGTGTTCGTGTGTAAATCAATTTAGACTGTGAGGTTACAGCGAACCTCTCAAGTTTGCTTGTATCAGGGTGACGCTGCAGGATGTGGAAGAAAGGGCTGTTCAATTGCTAGAAGAATAAATCGTGCTCCTCTACAAATGATGAAACCATGTAGATTAGTTTTCGCGTTTACTGCATCAGCGTCCTTCTAAACAGCATAAACTAGAGAACTAATCCAAAAATAATAGTTGTTTCTTCCACTGATTTTTTTTTTTTGAGGGGACTCTGCCACCGATGTAGGTGTACTGAACTTATAGCGTGCATGTATCACATAGGTAAATTTTGCTGGTTTTGTTGATGGCTTATCCAATATTGACATGTGGAATAAACGGTATGCAGCTTGCCCTGATTTCAACACATTGCATGCATTAAGCTGTAGTTAACTGTGATGAGACCAGAAAAACACAAGATAAGAGATGCGGAGCGGTAACCTCTTGAGTTTTGTGTCTGAAGTAACGGGTGCGGCGAGTTGGGATGAATAACTTCTTAAAGCCTTCCTCTAGTATTATCAATTTAATACAGCGAAAATCTCAAACCTACAAGTTCTATCAAAACTAAGAGCCAAAAAATCATAAAGCACTCGAGACAACACAGTCTCACCAGTCTACCAAAGCTAAGAGTCAAAAATCAGAAACACCCAAGACAACAGTCTCACCAGTTTGACCGCTAGCCGCACAGAGGCTGAAAAATAGCACGACATACGACCAAGAAAATAGCTAACTCTTAAACCAATAATCTAAATAGGATGAAACTTGGTAGAAATCTTCCCTGGGATGTCAGGAATCTATTTCAATCATGGATCATGAAGATCAATGCCAAAGTTTCGATATTTATCCAAAACAAGTAAGGTTGTACCGAAACCAAGCAAAAGAGGATAACATCAATCTGTTCTTGCTCGTGACTCCTTGATGATCTAGATAACCTCGCATGGGTTCTCACATGTCATTACAAGCTAGATCATAATACGAGCACAAGTCAAAACACCCACAAAATCAAAACCCAAAATCACAACTTTCTTGAGCAAAACATGACAATCGCAAGCGCTTTTCATAGAAATGGCCTAAATGGATGGGATCTAATCTCCAAGAGATATCTCCACCTCTCACGTCCTTGCCACAAAGAGAGATCAAGAGAGGATGAAATCCAACCAAGAAAACAAAGCAAATCAAAAACACAATGAGGAATATATGGCACAACTCACTTGAATAAAGTTTGGATATTCATTTCGTTTGGAGAGGAATGTTTTATAGCCACTCTCTCATGGAGGACGGAGCTCTAACCCCTAAAGCACACACACACAAAGTTTTCAGCACAAGAAAACCCTAATTTCACAGGATAGCTCTCTTCGCTCTCAACACATACAAAGGCTATATACTGGAGACTCCTCACCTACCATCAAACTCTAACCAGCACACCTTTGGGGATACAATCATTTACAAATACAAAAACCCAGTAACTCATATATATATATGGATTTTACACTTACACACACTTGCACACTTTTTAAATCGCAACGTCACATTGCTCCAATAGCCTCATGAGATCTGGGATACCCTCGCTAACTACCATGCCGGCTCTACCGCGATCAACGAAGTGAGACAAAACCAACTGAAGAAAGAATACTCAAACATCGAGCAAAATCTTGGTGAATCCTTGGCTGAGTTGTGGGAAAAGTTCAACAAGATTCTTCATAATCTTTATTCTATTGGTTTGATATTTTTATTTTGAGAATGCATGTCAGATATCGGGTGCACTTGATATGAAGGTTTGGGGAATGAAAACCACTTCCATCAATGACAACAATGTCGTGAGTGAACATATCATGGATAAGCTCTACTCAAGGTTGAAGACGGATGAGATTGACTTCATCTCGCAACTCTCCAAGATAGAGTCGATGGCACTTGTGGTTGACCCTTCTCAGAGTAGCTCTTCAAGTTTTTTGGATTTTGGCTCTTCTGAATTTTCACTATATGCCTTGCATTTCTTAAGTGATGAGCAATGAGCAACTAGAGAGGCTTTCTGAGGATAGCTTAGCCCTTCTATCTATAAAATTTACAAGAGCATACAATAAGGTAAGGCAAAAGAGAAGAAGTTATCCTGTCACGAGTGTGGTGAGCTAAACCATATTCAGGTCAAGTGCCCCAAGCTGAAGGGTAAGGAGGAGAAGGACTTTCGAAGGCATCCTCAAGCTCATGACACGAAATCTAAGAAGCCTAACTACCGTAAGTTCGTCAACCAGGTCCTTGCCACTTTTGAGAACGTCGACATGAGCAATGTAGACTCGAGGACAGAGGACGACAAGGATGTCTCCCGCAGCAAGAAGAAAACCTAGGACTTCACCGGCGTATGCTTTATAGCCAAGGATAGCTCCACTGATGTCGACTCCTCCTTCGATGAGCCCTACAGTGAACCTGACAGGCATGCCTCTCTTCCAAAGAGATAAAACATGCTCTTGTTGCTGCTGAACAAAAACTAAAGAAACAAGATAAATAATTAAGAACCAGGACATTATGATTGACAACATAAATCTAGAAGTTGTTAGGTTCAAACTATGAATCCTGATAATAATTGTGAATCTTACTTATGCTTGTATGATCAAATGGCTAATCTAAAAATTGCTCATTCCTCTTTATTAGTCAACTTAAAAATGCTATAGATGAATTAGAATCCCTCAAGTCTAGTGGTCATCATGATTACTTAAATGTTATTGCCCTAAATGTGATTCCTTTAGATGATATTCCTTCATTATGCTCAAACTGTGCTTTGGTTGAATTGAGATTGGATAGTGCTACGAAGGAATTGCTCAAATTTAATCTTGACTATATTTGATCTCATTGTGAGGATAGCAAAATTAAAATAAAAGAAATAATTGAAATGCTTCTTCATTTTAGAACTGAATCTTGTGAAAATTATTCTAGGCTTACAATTGAACTTGATATTCTTAACGAGACACTTGAGGACAAATATAAAATTAAAAAATCCATGTTCATGACTACATCTAAAAAAGTAATTGATTCTATTTTTTGTACATTTTATGCTGAAATTTGGACTGATCTAGATGAGATGGACGATGCATTTAGAGTCAAGTACCGAGAGCAGTTGGATATAGTTTTCCCCTTGTGTATCTTGTGAGATTTAAAAACTAAAGGTACCTCACCATAAGGAGAGATATGCTAGGGCAACTAAAACCACTGAGTGTGCCATATGTGAAAACCTAACTTAAGATAATACTACCCTAAAAAGACTCTTGACATATTTTTAGTGGGAAAAAGAATGTCAATATGATTTTACTTACTATATTTACGTTTTCTTAAATATAAATATCAGATAAAATAAATTATCCGTTACCGTTTTTCACCCCTACCGACCCCTCTGTGGACTTGTCTTGTGGTACTCCGTTGTTAGGTGAGATCTCCGTGGTATACGATACGCTATGATTTTGTTTTTTTTTGCCGAGACCATGGTATTGAATACCGATGGCTTATATGACCTTGGCAGGTCTCTCGCCTGCGAAGGACCCGAGGTGGCAGTTACGTTCGGTAGCTCTTGCTCATGGGGAAGAGGAGACGGCTTTGCTTCTTCTCGTCTTCCGTAGTAGTTTGCAGTTGAAGTTCTCGTTTTCTCAGCGTGGCCGTTGTTAGTTAAAATCAGCACCTCGCACTGGCAACGCAGGAAACACCATGTTACTTATCACTTAATCAGTATGATACATGCCTTCTTATTTATATGCTGGTTACGGTTTATCTGTACCTATGTGCTGCTGGGAGATAGTTCAAGCAAGTCGTCCAAGGCATACGATACCTGACTTCTTCCCCTGCACAGGGGGAACGAGTCATACTATGCGTGTCACTGTTCGCTCAGCTATTCGAGCCTGGTGAACAACTGGCTGGAACCGCAGAGATTACCCTCGGAATAGGGCAGAACGGGCAAGGGAGAAGGAAGCCCCTGCTGTGCCATGTCAGGTCCTGTTGATCCTACATTCATTTGCTGCCCCACCCAGGGGGTGGAAAACGGTAATGGATAATTCGTTTTATCCGATATTCGTATCCGAGAAAACGTGAATGTGGTAAGTAAAATTCGTATTCGAAATTGTTCATATTCGTATTCGAGAATATTCGTATCCGTATTTGTGAATATTCGTATTCGCATTTGTATTCGAGAATATTCGTATCCGTATTCATATTCGAGACTATTCGATTCGTATTCGATCCGTTTCTAGAAGCCATGAAAAATCCATACAAATTTTGTGATTCAAAATTTGAATTTAGCCGGTTTAAAACCGGTAACTGGTGAAAAATCGGCAAAATCGCTAGGAATTCGTTTGATTCGATATTTGTATCCGAGAAAATACGTATTCGAAAATATCTGTATTTGTATTCGAGAATATTCGTATCTATATTTAAAAATATTTAAATTCATATTTATATTTATTTTACAAATATATATTTATATTTGTATTTAAAACTATTCGATCGTATCCGATCTGTTCCCACCCCTAGCCCCACCCTCCAAACATGTCCACGTTGGTTGTCTGGCTTAAGACATGGCGAAGGGAGCCCCACTTGAGCTTGTGAGCTGGCGACAAGCAGCGTCCTATCTGCTGCGACCGGTGTTCTTTCTCTCCATGGATAGCACTTGACATCGCAGCAGGGAATCCGGAGAAAACCATCAAGCCTAGAGGGCAGCTCGTTTCTGGTTGCCCCGCTGAAGAGACTGAACGATGGCTTTTCTTCTCCTTGCCTATTCTTTTTAGCTTCTAAAAACTATTTTTAAACTTTTTTACAATAACTAACTTTTAAATAGAGTATTTTTTCAAGATAGTATCTATTAGTTAATTGTAGTACATACTGTATCGACTTCATTTATATCGGCAAAAACCGTATGTGAGTTTCTCTTATTCTATAATTTCTTTCACAAACAGCCTAAAAACCACAAACCGTAGTTAAAAATCATAAGTTTCAGCAAAAAAAAAAAAAAAGACGTGCGATAGATAATTCTTCACAGGAGAGTGCCACTCTATTGCCCGTCTGCTTTCCCATGGTCTCGTTTATGCATAGCATGGGTCTTAGCCCCTCACGACTCACGAGGCAGAGCACGCTCACACTGTATTACTTTACCGAGCATATGGCCCATCACTTTCATTTTGAAGAACTAGGCAACAAACACACCGTACTTCTGGCAAAATGTCTTGTATCTCATCTCTCGAGAAACAAGAGGCATGGCATCCGAGACATTTTGTTTTCTAACAAAAGCCTAGTACTCTGTTGCTCCACTCATTTTAGCTTATTTTTTATTATTTATAAATTTTGTCTTTTTTAAAAAATTTTGGTTTTTTTTGAACTTTTTACCGGTTCTTTTTTCCCGTATTCGTTTGCGTTGTTCGTGATGATCTAACATATTTTTTCTATTTTTAAATTTTTTTAATTTTAATTACGCCAAATAAGTCATCTTCAGTTACAGTGCAATTCCAACTATAAACCACTATTTTTCAGCCCAACCGAGCGGGCCATATCATTCGGTTTTGGTGGCTCAGAAAGACCCGACGAATGGCAGAAAATACTAAAAAACATTGTATGGCTTGTGTGCATTTCTTAGCGTGATAATTCGGTGATTCATAGAGGCAAGCCAAATGGTACACCAATCCCTCCTAGGTAAGCGTACTGCACACCATCTGCTGCCCCTCCCACTGAGCCGATAATTCCGTGTCGTGTCCACCGACCATGCCCCCCACCCCCACTGGGCCAATGGCCAGTTGGGCACCACTGATGAGCCTCTCAGATAGATGATGGATATATGCACGTCACCGCGCCTCCTCAGCGAACAGCCAAACCGCCGAGGCCCACCACCGTGGGGTGTTCTGTGTTCATAAGGGCTTGTGTTAAGGGTTTTCAAAGTTCGAAGGTAATATAAACATTTTTCTTTTTAAAATAGATTCTTCGTTCCTCTCGCTCTGAGGATAAGGCAGATGTTATAGACGCATCACGCGTCTGACTCCTTTCACTCCCATCTCACACATGCATCTCTCCCTTACTTTCCTCGCCACTCATCCTCTCTTTCTAAAAGCCACTTCTTTCAACCACTAGGCCCACTACTATTCATTTTCAGCAAAATCCATCAATCGCAGCTAATACGAACAACCCCATAGCTGGGAGCGATTAGGATGTTCCGAGTAGCTATAAATATTACCAATTAATCAATCAATCATGTTTCATCACCCAATTTGATGGATCCTGAAACAAACCAAAAATTTTGAAATTTTTCCTGAATTTTGTTTGAATTTGAGTTTTTACCAAATTGGAAAGCTCCCTTAGGATTTCTATCTTCCTCTTTTAGCTTTTCACTTTCTCCCTGCCTTGGCGTCATTTGAAAAACCATCTCCTTCCCTATGCCATGATATCACCTGGCCGTTCGCCCTTCATCGCCACTGCCATGGACGTCGACACTAGCACAGCACTGCCACCTCTCCGACCACGCCTTCAATGCCCATCACATCGCCTTTCGGCCATGCGCCGTGCTCCGCCGCCACCGACATCATAGCCAACATCTCGACCGTCGCTCAGCTGACACGCGCCCGAGACCATACCACACCGTGCTATCACGCTCCCTTGTGCATGTGAGACGCGACATGCCTAAGATGCCAACATCATAGCTAGCAACACCGCCGAAGCTCTCCATCCGCTAGCGTCGCCTCACACACGCCACCTCTACCATGACTGCTCCACTGCTCTCACCATCTCTCGTAGCCTATAAAGCCAATCTAAGCCTTCAGCTAGCACACCTTAGCAACTAATCACACTCCCAAGCCATCTCTCTCCCAACTCCAGTAAGTAATCGCCGTCACCGCCGTGCCTGGTGCCGATAAGCCCCTAAACACAATCTCCTGCTAGCCTCGGCTAGAACCAAATTCATCGCAACCCTAGCACCACTCGGGCACTATAAACTCAACCCAATCTTGCCGACCCCCCATGGCCTCTAGATTGCCGGTGCCGTGTGCCACCGCCGTCCCATCTAGGCCACCGTGGACAAACACACACAGGACGAGCCAACCCAAACCGCCACTGTCATTACCTCCCTCATTCACTATAGATGCTCGAACTTCTTTGACCTTTGTCGGAACATCATTAGAGGGCCGCCATGCCATGGCTTTGCTCTGGTGAGCTCCTACGACCACCAGCCCTCACCGGTGAACCTTGGGTCTTGCACAAGCCAAAAAGGGAACCCCCTAGACTTCCCTGATCCTATCCATTCCACCGCTCGCCGCCGTTGACTTCCACTAGCGTGCAATTTGTCGTCACCGCTGTGCACCCTGCTCGGGTATCCATGGCGCCAAGCCAAGCCACGAGCAGGCTTTAAGTTTGGTAGGCTACGTATCTAGGCCGGCGGAGTCGGCCCAAGGCCAACCTAAGCCTAGTCCACCAGTGGGGCCAGGCCCAACAGTAGTAACCCAGTATTGTTCCAATCCAGTCCAGTACTATTCATGTCCCAAGTCCATACTATTCAGCCCAAACAGCTAACCCAACCCATTACTGTTCATTCAACCCAACCCATCAGGAATAATGCCAATCTGTTACTATCACTTAGCCTGTATTGTTCATCCAAGACCTATTAAACATGTTTATACCTATTTCGACCTTCTCAAGCCCGTATAACACATTTTTAACTCTATTCGACTCAATTAAGCTTAATTTGATCCCTATATTCCCAAAATCTACTTTCTTTTGTATCTCTTCCAAATATTTTACTGTATTTTATTCCCATCTTGCATTCTGCAAAGTAGAAACTTATTTATATTCATTCTTTTGCGCTAGTATCCGAATTCAACTAGTTGACCACAAAGAATCTACTGGAGCAATTAAGGTGGATGGTGTAAACCTAAAGGCTACAAAGAAATAATAAAAAAACTCTAAATAAAAAGGCGAGTCACGTGTTTTTTTATCATGTTGATCCTACATCATTATTTAATTATTGGTACTTTTATTATTACTATTTGTACATTATTATTTATTTAAAAATAATAATTTAGAATAACACGATAAGTAGATAAGTCCTACCACTGAAAAAGTCATGTTTTGCTGAAAGGCCACATTCACCTTGGCAGCCTTAATAATAACAAATTACTATATAATTAATCGTTAGTAGATTAGACAATGAAATATTTTACACTATTAAGTTGTTTCGGTGTCTTGTCGATAGATTTTAAAATGGTATTAGGGTTCAGGATGATTCGTGAAAAGTCACTAAATGGTTGGAGTCCACAATCTTACCCTAGGGTAAAGACTTTGGTATGAATTGGTAGTAGTGTCGTAACACACTGGGTTTGTGATTGGTTGCCCCACTTGTAAAAAGTAAGGACTATAACCTTATACTATGTAAAGGGCACAGAAATTACTCAACAACAAGTTTTGACTTGTCAGATCTGGTTTAGCGGCTGCTTAATTCGATTAAATATCTACAAGATGGTTATCTTTTTTGTTGTGGTGGAACGACATCTATCATTATCATATTACAACATGTGACTTTATCCACTTGAACTCTTTGCATATTAGTTATATAGCATTTCTATGTGACTTACTGAGTATCTAATATACTCAATCTTACTTATTTTCATCAGAATAGGCACAAAAAGAAGAAATGATGATTCAACATTTGTGTTAGAGTTATAACCACACTCAAGCGTTTCTGAAGGATTTATTTAGATCCTCTTAATATAAGTTAAGTTTTGGTTTAGACGTCTGCAAAGCTGTTGTAGTTTGGCCGTTATGTTATATTTTAATCAAGTTAATTCTTTTTAAATGCTTGTGAGTAGGTATGATACTCTTTCTATCTGCAATCAAACTCCTAAACTGTTACGTGAAATTTTTCAGCCCTATTATCAAAAATGGGATCTTAAAGAGCCCATTTGGATCTTGTCAAATGAAGTCGATGTGCGTTGTGCTTTCGGAAAGTCAAAGGTGACACCACTCAAGATGGTAACATTCACGAATAATACTTTTGCGAACGTAGGGGAAGTGCGTGTCTTTGGAACATTCGCGATTAATTTGCACCTAGTAAACGAGTTTAGAAGACCAAATTACCTCCTCGCCAAAAAAAAGGACCAAATTGCCATAGAACGTGCCAAGTTTGCATATATAGTGGAAATTATCAAAGGTTAAAAGGTCGTCGCTTGCAAAGTCGTGGCCTGATGCAGGCCGAGAATCGCTATGGCATATGTCTATGAAGGAGACCTACGACCATTTCATATTCCCCGACCATTTTTAAACCTTTTGTCCTCTCGTCGACGTAAGGGCAAGTGGATATGGTTTTATATGGTAATTGATGCCGTCTTTCTTGGGTGCCTTTTGCTCAGCTTACTTAGAGCCATATTTATATTGATTTTGAAAACTTATTTTTCTATAATACATAATTGTTATCCAGTATTCAACCTTCAAACGAAATGTCTTTTAAAACACATCTATCAATCGATTATAATATACATTATAGTGATTTTATTTATACTAGCTAAAATCACATGTAAGTTTCTCTCGCTATACGACTATCTACAAACTATTACTATTTATAAATTAAATCCAAAAGCTATTAGTAAAAGCTAATACAAATGAACCTATATATTCCGCACCGTATGAAAGGAACAAACATATATATTGATGTACGCAAGTGAAAGAAGCGTATGTGGCAATGGGTGACTCTTGGCGTCGTCTAATCAAATTTTCTATGTTGTGGATTACTTATGTACCGACGAAAGGATTCATTGGCATGCATGATTGAGTGCGTCCGCATTGACTTTAGTTTTTGGTTTTTATTGAAAAAACTAAAAATTAATATGAACTTTTAGTTTCTCGAAGCGATATCTCTTCTTTTGTTGTTCTTATTTCACGCATGTATCTCCCATTACTTTCTTTTAAAAAGATATTTTTTTTAGTCACTACTATTATTTTTAGCTAAAAGATACCAACTACAGCCAATACTAACGCTCTCAGAATCTTTTCTATAGTTATGCTTTAGCTCAAGGTATTACCCCTAAATGGTGTTATCTTGTACTAATAACACATTGCAATGTGTTCTCAGATGCATAATTCCACCAGTTCTGGTGCCAATAAGCAAGCACATGGAGAGCTTACTAGGTCGTCTCCTTGTCAAGTTATATGCTGTCTTGCACCAAACAAAAGTTAATGTTAAAGTACGACACAAAATCGTATATGTGTCCAAGTTGACATGTACGTAAACCTCATCTCGTTTTCATAATCTTTTATGATTTTTATTTTCTAACATATACATGTATCCTTGTAATCACACAGATGAGATACATTAAAGTTCCCCTTGCTTTTATAATATCTTCTCGTATAATGATTTTCGTCTTCGTGCTTTTGTGGTTTTTTTTCAAATTTTTTTCTATTTTAAATTTATGTCTCCTGCCCGTTTAATCATCTATTTTTTGTCATACATTTTATAACAAATGGTATTAAAACTTCAGATTCAAAACCCTATCTGGTGCCCCAGGAAGAGGTGGCACCTGCGTGACATTCGGGCAGCCATCGCGCGTCATCTTTGGCATCAGCATCGCGTGACATCAAGGAGCCAGCATCAGGAAACTCCTTTGCGACAGGTCTTGCTGCTCACGGTGTGTTTGCAATTTTGATTCGGCGGCGTTGGCTCAAGGCAGCGAAATTGGGAAAATGCATCCGCGGTGACTCATCGAAAGCCAAGTGTATCGAGAATCAGGAATAAACTCGTCGAGTCGGCAACCTGGCGTCTTTTCTGTAGTCACGGAATTCGAAGCAAACGGACTTGCAAAGCTAAAGTAGAAGGAAACCTTGCATCCTGTCCTGTCGAGTCCGAGATGAAGTCGAGAACGGATACAGAGAGGAACTCCATCCTACCATCGTGTGTGTTTTGAAGCCATCTTACACGGTGAATAGAAGAAACACCTACCAGTTTGCTAGATGCATGCGGCAGCACATCAGAATCTACTGTCCGTGGCGCGGTTTTGGTAGTAGCTGCTGGTGTGCTACCGTGTGCACCTAGCAGAACGGTAGGTGTGTCTTCTGCTTTGCGTCGGTTCTCGACTTCGTCTCAAACTCTGACACAGGACAGGATGCAACGTCTCCTTCTACTTCGGCTTTGGATGTCGGTTTGCTTCGCATTCCGCGACTGTAGAAAAGACGTCGGGTCGCCGGCTCCATGAGCTGATCCTCGCGCCTGATTTGATTCCTCATTCCTGATGCACTCGGCTTCCGATGAGTCTCCGTGGGTGCGTTTGCCCAATTTCACTGCCTTGAGCCAACGCCGCCGAATCGAAATTGCAAACACACCGTGAGCAGCAGGATCTGTCGCAAGGAGTGTCCTGACGCTGGCTCCGTGATGTCACGTGATGCTGATGCCAAAGATGACGCGCGGTGGCTGCCCGAATGCTGCGCAGGTGCTGTGAGCCACTCTGATACCACTTGCTACGAATAATGCACTAAAAAAATACAAACTAGAGATAAGAGAATTTAATATGAAAAACTTTTGTGAGAAAAATCACATACACACAGAGACAAGATTTACTATATGAGAAGATATTATAAATACAGAAAACTTTGGTGCATCTCAAACGGAGACAAGGTCAGCAGTCTACTTAGACAAACATACAAATTCATATCATACTTTGACAGTCAATTATATTTCTCGGAACTTGCTTCAGACTATTGAGTAATAACCCACTTCGGAGTTCACATACTACTTCTCCAGCTTATATATATATATATATATATATATATATATATATATATATATATATATATATATATATATATATATATATATATATATGCCCATCCTTACCTCATTTCAAGTACTTTGGTAGGTCTAGTAGCTCAGCTCGCATACGCCAAGCTGTGCCCTTTTACATATGGCATGTGCATCATCAGTAGATCCCAGCCAATCTTGACGCGGGG
Source organism: Bonia amplexicaulis (assembly GCA_036346245.1). Classification (NCBI taxonomy): domain Eukaryota; kingdom Viridiplantae; phylum Streptophyta; class Magnoliopsida; order Poales; family Poaceae; genus Bonia; species Bonia amplexicaulis. The sequence goes on along the minus strand of CM070736.1, from coordinate 12,449,156 downwards.
GAAATATTGGTTGCTTTTTAAGGGTGTTTGCACTGTGCAGTCTGGTGTTAACTTCAGACCTTCGTTTCACACAAACACACAGAGAGAGAGAGAGAGAGAGATGGGGAGGAAGCTAGGTTTTGATAAGGTCCTAGATTTCTTCTCCCTCACCCTGTGTGCGAACGCTTGTGCCTGCATACATTCCGTGGAAGATGAGGAAGAGGCCATCGAGAGGAAGGCCTTGGTGAGTGCTCAGCTGGATGAGCTGGTGAAGCTTAAGGATTTTGTCGATGGAGCCAAGACTCTTGCTTTCCATCTAGAGCCAAAGGTAACCCCAACTAAGATAGCCCTGCAGAGCATGTTGGCTACTGTTCACTTCCCCTGCATAATATGCTCTGTTACATCTATTTTGTTTGCTTGATGCAGACTGTGGAGCTCAGGGTGTCCATGCAATGCTATGGATGTGCCAGGAAAGTTCAGAAGCACATCTCCAAGATGGACGGTATGAGAGCTGATCCTTCAATCTTTTTTGGGACAGTGTTCAGATTCTTTCGATAGGTCGTAGGGCAAAAAGGACGCATGCATGTTGAAGTACCTGTTATCATAAAGTTACTGTTCTTCTACCGGACCAACAAAATTACAAGCTTATGCAACTGATCACACTGAACTCTTTATGTGGCTGACTCTTCACTCAGGAACAAGTTGCCCATTTGTACATATTTCCCGTCTTGACTATTTTACTCTGGGACATGGGAGTGAAATTTCTTTCAACATTTTTGTAGAATTTAAGACAAAAAAAAAGCTTTTTATTGAAGGTGCTTTGGCAGCCCTTCAACTGCTGGGGATATGGCTACCTGAAACAAATAGGAATAAAGCTCTAGTATCTAGAAGCACGCTGGTGGTACACTACTGTAAGACCAACACTACTACTTCTGTGTGTGTGACAAATTCTCTTGACTAGCTGTTCTGACAATCCGTAGGTGTGGTAAGACTTCTTTCTAAGGAAAAGGTGATACGTAAACAGAACTGACAAAATGCTGCTTCTTTCTTTGCTTCAACATCTCCTCAGTGCACTATTAGTTATGGTATTTACAAAACTGTGAAAACGAGATATGGATCGAATAATGACCAAATTATATGAGTTTTTACCGAATTTGGCACTATTAGTTATGGTATTTACAAAAGTAGCAATATATGTATCGTATTTACAGAAATGTCACTTTTGTCATCCGGTGGACGGACGACGCGGCGGGCGAGGCGACGCGGAGGGGAGCGGCAGCGCCGCCGAAGAGACGGCGAGCATCCTGCCGCCCGGTGAGGAGACGACTGGTGATTAATCTGGCTTAATTACCTGTCCTAATTTTTTCGCTTAGTGATTGTTTGAATTTTAAATATACCAAATGAGATAAAAAAATTACAAAACTTTATATGCAGTCTTTCGACACAACATATTTGACAGCGTAATTTTCAGGTAATTTTATCCACCGTGAATGTTGCTCAAAAATTCATACAATTTTGATATTTGTATAAGTTTTTACATATAGCAAACTAGCTTCAACAATTACAAGATTTTATACAAAACATCCCGATATAGTCGTAGTTATTGTGTAATTTTTTAAAAAAAATTATGTGATACGAATTTACCACCTTTATTCTGGTTAATTTACCTAAAAATTCATGATTAAATTAACCCAATAAATATGATAAATTCAGATCACATAAAATTCTCAACAAATTGCACAATAACTATGACTATATAAAAATGCTTCACATAAAATTTCGTAATTTTTGCAGCTTATTTACTATATGTAAAAACTCATAAAAATATCAAAATTTTATGAATTTTTAAACAACATTCACAAGGGATGCAAGTATTCAAAAATTACACTATCAAGTACATTATGTCGGAAGGACGTACATAAATTTTCGTAATTTTTTAATCTCATTTGATATTTTTAAAAATTTAAATAAATACTAAGAGGAAAAATTAGGCTAGGTAATTAAGTCAGCTTAATGACCTACGTCGATGAGGAGATGGCAGGTGATTAGTTGGCTTAATTATTTGTCCTAATTTTTTTGCTTGGTGTTTTCATTGAATATTTAAATATATAAAATGAGCTCAAAAAATTATAAACATTTATATACAGCCGTCCAACATAACGTACTTGAAAGTGCAATTTTTAGGTAATTTTATCTATTGTGAATATTGCTCAAAACTCCGTACAATTTTGATAATTTTATGAGTTTTTATATATAGAAAATAAGCTATACAAATTACGAAAGTTTATGTGAATGCTCCCGACATAGTCATAGTTATTATGTAATTGTTTGAGAATTTTATATGGTTCGAATTTGCCACGTTTATTCAAGTTAATTTGCCGTAGATTCATGATTAAATTTTTAGAGCTAGTTTGCTCTATATAAAAACTTATATAAATATAAAAATTATATAAATGTTTTAGAAACATTCATTATAGATAAAAGCACCCAAAAATTACACTATCAAGTACGTTGCATTAGAAGACTTCACATAAATTTTTGTAATTTTTTAAGCTCATTTGATATATTTAAAATTTTAAACAAATACTAAATGAAAAAAATTAGGACAAGTAATTAAGCCAGCTAATCAACCCGTTTAATCACCTGTCGCCTCCTCACCGAGCGGCAGACTACCTGCCGTCTGCTGACCGGGCGGCCAGCGGCTCCTCCACGCGTTGTCTCTAGGGATGAAAACAGATCGGATACGATCGAATAGTCTCAAATACGAATTCATGTTTTTAAAACGAATACGAATATGAATTCGAATATTTTCAAATATGGATATGAATATTCTCGAATACAAATATAGATATTTTTGAATACGGATGTGGTCGGATATGAATATCGGATAAAACGGATTCCAAGCGGTTTTGCCGATTTTCACCGGTTGTTGATCGGTTACCGGTTTTAAACTGCCTAAATTCAAATTTTGAATCACAAAATTTGTGTAGGTTTTTCATGGGTTCTAGAAACGGACCGAATACGAATCGAATAGTCTCGAATATGAATATGGATACGAATATTCTCAAATATGAATGCGAATATGAAAATTCTCAAATACAAATATGAATATTCTCAAATATGAATACGAATATTTTCGAATATAGATTTTGCTTACCACATTCACGTTTTTCGAATACGAATATCGGATAAAACGAATTATCCAATACTGTTTTCCACCCCTAGTCGTCTCGCCCGCGCTACTGCCCGCCCACCGGACGGCAAAATTGATATTTCTACAAATACAATGCGAACACTGCTACTTTTGTAAATATCGTCGATAACAGTGCCAAATTCGCTAAAAAATCCAAATTATATTCGTATTTATAAACGAATACGAATATGAATCCGAATATTCTATAATCCGAATCGAATATTATAGCGAATACGAATTCGAATCGTGTATCTACTCGATTCGGTCGGATCCGTATATACTCATAACTTATGTAGTATGAAAATATTAATAATATTTTATCCTTGTACAATCACGTTTAATCATTCTAATTAATTTACTTTGCCTAAAAACACGAATTCGTGTTTAATTAGAAAATTTTATCCAACTAATTAATCGCACTGTAGTAAAATATGCTTATTGCTTCGTCGAATATAAATATAGGTAGTCCGGATAAAATAACATTTTTGATGGTAAAAACATATACTATATTCGTATCCATATTTTTTATGCGAATACGAATACAAATAAGATAGAAATTACTAATCAGATGAAAAAAATCTATAGAATATTTACATGATAATAGAGATAATTTATATCCAGTTTTCCCTAAGTACGTTTGCGTCTTGCATATGCAAGTGACGTATATCTAAGATCTCGCAGTGATCACGGAATGTGAAGTGGCACACATCTGTAGAATGGAAGAATTTTCTAACGGAGTAGTGGCACATGGGCGTCTTCGGGATGTGAGCAGGGCCTCAAAAGTTTTGAGACCAGAAAGCTACACAGAGGTGGTGATCATTTGGGTTTATTTTTGGTGGTTTATGGTTGAAAAGCATCAGAATGGTGAAAAAACACCAGAATGACAGATGCTTATTTAACATAATTAAATTTAAAAAATTAAAAAATATAAAAAATATGTTAGCCTATCACATACAACGCAAACAAATACAGGAAAAAAAGAACGGGCAAAAAAGCTCAAAAAAACAAAAAGTTCAGAAAAAAATGAATTTATAAATAATAAAAAATAAACCAAAAGTAAGGAGCTGAAGCCGAAACGATCACAGCAGAAGCATTTGGAGCAGCGATAAGACGCCTGCCGTCAGATACAGGAAGAAAAGTGCGCTCCAGTGGTTGACATTTTGCTCCTCCAATCATTTTGATACAAGAAACGAACCCCAAATATTTGCTAGTACTCTGCTTCCCTCGTTGTCAATGAGCGTTCCTAGCAAATATCATCCATATCCTTACTGGCTTGGTTATTTTTTTTTTGGAGACGCTTTCTGGCTTGGTTTATTGGCTTAAAGAACGAAGTTGTTGTAAACGTAATTTGTCACTGTCAAAGAAAAGTTAGTCCAGTGAGAATTTTGTTTAGTCATGACTTGCAATCATGCGTGTTTTTCTGTGTCCAGGCGTTACATCATTTGAGGTTGATTTGGAGAGCAAGAAGGTGGTTGTGATTGGGGACATCACACCGTATGAGGTGCTGGAGAGCGTCTCCAAGGTGATGAAGTTTGCAGAGCTGTGGGTGGCCCCCAACGCCTCCAAGTAGATGGTAGGCAGACGAGAGAGGTCTCATCAAATCAAATCAAATCAAAATATATGGTTATGTTTATATTTGTTAAGGTTGAACCGAATTCGTAGAGTGTCTACGTAGAACACTTTATAGCCTTATGTCAGATGTGGCATAGCAGGTGGATGCACAGATTGTATTAGACGTGTCAATCGGTAGCAACCGACTGTGATTCGGTTTTCTCTTCGTGTGGAACTCTTTTCCCTTACACAATATATGTACCCCAATAGTTCATAGGAAGAGCAAACGCTCCATTGTAAACTCTCCTTATTATAGTGATTTGCCTTCGAGCGTCTATGATTTTTTCCCGCAAAGGTTTTCCATATAAAATTTTTTGTGCCACTTATCTCTATATTTCTGTGCATTATTTGCAACAAGTGGTATCAAAGCATAGAAGATTAGAGCTTGAGAAATCGAGAGAAAAAATCCATCACCATCAGCGTCCGCGTGTTTCACGCGTTCACTCGGTCCACGTCGCATCCGAAGTCGTCATCCTTCGTTGTTTTCGTCGAATCCGAGGCACTTCGCGGTCTCCCTCCGAGTAGGCGACCGAGCCATGCGATAAAGGGTGTGTTCTTTTTAGTTGCGGCTTATGGCTTTTGATTGAAATTTTTAAATTTTGGCTGTTTACGATACAGATTACAGAGAGACCGATACTCACTTACGATTTTGACTGATACAGATATTAAACTTTTAACGTATATTACATTTAATTTGTACAATGAACTCCTTCAGTCAGGCGAACTCGTTCGGCAAAAGGCGCAATCCGCCCTTTGCTGCCTCGATCCAGGCGCCGCTGAAGAAAAGCAACCAGAAGACGGTACGACACCAGGCTGGTGATCACCAACTCATCACCTCCTCCTTATACCCGAGGGGGTTTCCGCGCGGAGCGAGCGCCACCTCACCCCGCGCCGCGCTCCGCCCGCCGCGTGGCCGGCGAATCTTCGTACGGTCGCGCGAGCAGTTTTGCGAAAAAGTCTCTTTATTTTTCCGAAATTACGTACAGGCCCTTGGTTCTCGCAAAAAGGTCCACGTCGGTTTTTTTAGTCCCTCCACTTTGCAGGATAGCCCCTCGTAGTTTTTGAAATTGCGCATGGGTCCTTGGTTCTCGCAAAAAGGTCCCTGCCGGTTTTTTAGTCCCTCCACTTTGCAGGATAGCCCCTCACGGTTTTCGAAATTGCGCACGGGTCCCCGTTTGTTTACATACAGGTCCTTATTTTTTTAAAAAAAACTCCTCACAAGTTATCGTCTCTTTTATTTTTTATACGTACGGTGGCTGACGCGGCGTGGCGCCGCGTCTATGCTTGCTAGTGAAAGTCAAAGCAAGACCAAAGCAAAAGCCAGCAAAACGCAAAGCATTCAGAAGTAGTAAAAGGCGCACGGAAACCAAGGCTAAAAGAAAAGACCTCCACTCTCTAGAAACGTTTTTTTTTGTGTGTTAATTTCGACAGAAATTGCTAAGTACACCCGTGATTCATACCAGGAGTTTTCCCTAGCGAGATTTTGCTACGTACACACAAATTCGTACTAGCAAAATTTGGTTTTCTTCCGCATGGCGACTCTGAAGTACGATTTTCCGCTGTTGGATCGCGACACGAGATTTTCTCTATGGCAAGTCAAGATGTGAGCTATTTTATCATAACTTGATTTAGATGTTGCACTTATGGGGATCAACAAGATGACAGCCACATTGTCCGTTGATGAGAATCAACGTAAAGATCGTAAGACATTATCTTAAATTTATCTTCATCTATCAAATAATATTTTACAGGAGGTTATGAAGGAGACATCCGCCGCCGTATTATGGCTGAAACTGGAGCAGATTTGTATGACTAAGGATCTGACCAGCAAGATGCATCTGAAGCAGAAGTTTTATTCCCACAAGATGACAAAGAGTGTCTCATTGTTGAACCACCTGACAACTTTCAAAGAAATTGTTGCAGGCCTCGAAGCTATGGAGGTAAAGTATGATGATGAAGATTTTAGGTCTTATTTTGCTATGCTCTCTGCCCGGTTCGTATTCTACTTTTATAGATATTATTCTATATAGTCGAGATACTCTTACTCTCAGTGAAATTTATGAAGCTCTGTATGCTAAAGAAAAAATGAAACTTATGGTTCCGGATGAAAGTTCAAGTACGCATGTAGAAGGCTTATCTGTCCGCAGCAGCCAATACGAGAAGGGTTCAAATGGCAATTCAAAAGACAGAAGCAAAACCAGATACAAAGGCAGATCTAAATCCAGGAACATGAAGTCATGCAGGTACTGCAAGAAGGATGGCCATGACATATCTGAGTGTTGGAAGTTGCAGAACAAGGAGAAGAGGAATAACAATTTCAAGAAGGATCAACAAGATGATGAATCTAGAGTCACCGTTGTCACCAAAGAAGGTTCTGAGGGAGATGTTCTCATCGCCTTCGCTGGTAATTGCAAAACCAACGATGAATGGATTCTTGATTCACCATGTACTTTCCATATGAGCCCGAACCGCGAGTGGTTCGTTACCTATGAAGCTACGTCATGTGGATCCGTATTGATGGGTGATAATATACCATGTAAAGTTGCAGGCATTGGTTTTATCCAGATCAAGATGTTTGATGGCACTATCAGAACTTTGTCGAATGTTTGTCATATTCCGAATTTGAAGAGAAATCTTATCTCGTTGGGTACTCTTGATGCTAAATGGTACAAGTATTTAGGTGGATATGGAGTTTTGAAAGTCACCAAAGGTTCTCATGTTGTGATGAAGGGTGATATAAAGGCTGCCAACTTATATCATCTACGACGAGGCACTACATTTTCAGGTAATGCTACTGTTGTCTCAAATAAATTATCTGATCCTAATGCTACTAATTTTTGGCATATGCATCTGGGGCGTATGAGTGAAGCTAGAATGATGGAATTATGCAAAAGAGAATTTCTTGATGGCCAAAACATCGACAAGTTGAAGTTTTGTGTACATTGTGTCTTTGGTCATATTTCGTCAAGCACAAATTAGATATATTCAAAACATTCAAGGAGGAGAAGATTATGATTGAAAGACGAGCTGGTAAGCATGTCAAGAAGCTACGTACCGACAATGGCTTGGAGTTCTGTTCTGGAGAATTTAAAGCTTTATGCAAGTTAGAGGATATTGTGAGACATTATACCGTCTCAGGCTCTCCCCAAGAAAACGGTGTGGCCGAACGCATGAACAGAACCATTATGAAGAAGGTATATTGCATGTTATCAAACTGTGAATTATCTAAGAGTTATTAAGCTGAAGCCGCTTCCACTGCTTGTTATTTGATTAATCGATCACCAAATTTGGCTATTGATAAGAAAACTCCAATGGAGGTATGGTCTGGCTCTCCAGCAGATTATTCAAACTTAAAAATATTTGGTTGTCCTGTTTATGCTCATGTTAACAATGGTAAATTAGAGCCTAGAGCAGTTAAATGCATTTTTCTTGGTTATAAAACTGGTGTGAAAGGATATAAATTGTGGAATCCTGAAACTAGAAAGGTAGTTATTAGCAGAGGTGTTACTTTTGATGAGTCTGCTATGTTTCATGATAAACCATCTATTGATGTTACCGTTGAGAAGCAATCAAGTGTGCAGGTGGAGTATGTTATTGATTAGGGATCTACACCAGAAGTCCACAAGAAAAATATTTCAGAAGCCCCTATTGTTGAGCCACCAACACATCATTCCATTGCAGTTGATAGACAGAGGAGGAACATTCAGCCTCCTAAGAGATTGATTGAAGAAGTTAATGTTGTGGCTTATTGTTTAAATATGGCAGAAGAAATTGAAGATACTGTAGAACCTCTATCTTATTCAGAGGCTATCTATTCTAGTGATTCAGAAAGATGGATGACTGCTATGTATGATGAGATAGAATCTCTTCACAAGAATGACACTTGGGAGCTAGTCAAGTTGTCAATTGAGAAGAAGCCTATTCGCTGCAAATGGTTCTTCAAGAAGAAAGAAGGAGTTTCACCAACCGAAAAGGTTAGGTACAAAGCAAGGCTAGTTGCGAAAGGATACAACCAAATTCCAGATATTGATTTTACAGATGTCTTTTCCCCTGTTGTGAAGCGTTGTTCTATTCACACTTTACTCAACATTGTGGCTATGCATAATTATGAGCTTGAACAATTGGATGTGAAAACCGTATTCTTACATGGGGAATTAGAAGAAGATATTTATATGGAGCAACCGGATAGTTTTGTTAGTCCGGAAAAGGAGAATTTTGTTTGCAAATTGAAGAAATCTCTTTATGGTTTGAAACAATCACCTAGACAATGGTACAAGAGATTTGACTTCTTTATGATATCTCAGAATTTTAAAGATCTAATTATGATAGCTATGTTTACATGGAAACTGTTAATAGTTCATTTATTTACTTGCTTCTATATGTTGACGATATGTTGATTGCTGCAAAAGACAAGGCTGAAATTTCAAAGTTGAAGGCACAGTTAAATAGTGAATTTGAGATGAAAGATCTCGATGCAGCACAGAAGATTCTTGGTATGGAAATCATTAGAGACAGACAGTTTGGCAAATTATATCTAAGTCAAAAGGGATATATTGATAAAGTTGTTCGTCGTTTCAACATGCATAAGGTCAAACCTATGAGTACTCCCTTAGCTGCACATTTCAGACTTTCTTCAGCGTCATGTCCACATTCAAATGATGAAATTGAGTACATGTCTAAAGTTTCATATGTGAGTACAGTTGGTTTGTTTATGTATGCTATGGTATGTTCTCACCCCCGATTTATCTCAATCATTAAGTGTGGTTAGTAGATATATGGCTAATCCTAGAAAAGAGCATTCGAAAGTAGTTCAATGGATTTTCAAATATTTGCGGGGCACATCTAATGCTTGTTTACAGTTTGAAAAGACTAGAGATGGACTCGTTGGTTATGTGGATTCTGATTTTGCTGAAGATTTGGATAAAAGAAGATCTCTCACTGGTTATGTGTTCACTGTTGGAGGGTGTGCCGTTAGCTGGAAAGCAAATTTACAAGTTACCGTTGCCTTGTCTACTATAGAAGTTGAGTATATGGCTATTTCTGAAGCTTACAAAGAATCCATTTGGCTAAGAGGTTTATTTATTGAGCTTTGTGGAAGTACATCTTGCACTGCAATATTTTGTAATAGTCAGAGTGCTATTTGCCTTATAAAAGATCAAATGTTCTATGAGAGAACAAAGCGCATTGATATCAGGTATCACTACATTCGAGGTGTCATTACTCAAGGTGATATTAAAGTCAGCAAAATAAGTACTCATGATAATCCAGCTAATAAGTTGACAAAGCCAGTTCCTGCATCGAAGTGTGAGCTATGCTCAGACTTAGTTGGTATTACTTACTAGTCTTTTGGACTTTCGGCGCTTAAGGTATACATGATAATTTTATTGGATGAGTCTATCATATTCTTCGACTACTGGAGGGAATTCGGCTCAAGATGGAGATTGTTAAAGTTGATTCGAATTCGTACCGTGTCCATGTAGGACACTTTATAGCCTTATGCCAGACGTGGCATGGTAGGTGTATGCGCAGGTTGTATCAGACATGGTGTTAATCTGTAGCAACTGACTCTGATTCGGTTTCCTCTCCGTGTGGGACTCTTTTCCCTCACACTATATATATGTACCCTAATAGTCCATAGAAAGAGCAGGCGCTCCATTGTAAACTCTCCTCATTATAGTGATTTGCCTTCGAGCACCCGTGGTTTTTTCCCGCAAGGGTTTTTCATGTAAAAATTTTCGTGTCTCTTGTCTCTATTTTTCTGTGCATTATTTGCAACAATATTGGTATTTAAAAATTGGTTTTCTACATTGTTGATATTTTAAACGTGTTTTTAGACAGTGTCTACTAGTTAATTGTAATAGATACTGTAGTGACTTTATTTATATAGGTCAGAATCGTACACCAGTGTCTCTTTATAAGCTTATTACTATTTATCAACTAAAGTAAAAAATTATCAACTAAAACCAATATAAACGCCTGTATGACATGTAGGGGTGAAAATGGATCGGATAGTTTCCGACCTATTCGGACAAAAACGGATACGGATTGTGTCGGATCGGATTTTCTTCGGATAATTCTCGAATTGGATACGAATACGTATTTTTTTGTCAGATACGAATACGAATACAGTAAGCATAGTATCCGTCGAATACGAATATGAATACGGATTATCCAGATAATACGAAATCGGATATCCGGAATTTTAGCCCAATAGTCATTACCCAGCCCATAACCATAAGGCCATAGGCCCATAACCGGTGCGACCCATTAGACGTCGATGTCGTCGTGGCCCTGGTAGACGGGCGGCAGGGAGGCGACGACAGCGATCTGCCTCCATCGCCCCACGCCTCTTGACGGTCACCGACGCTGGAACCCCGACAACCCTCGCGGGCGCTCGTTGGAATCGACGTGGCGACCATGGCGTGGTATCAAGCAAGAAGATGCCTCGCATCTAAGTCCGAACGATGGCTTGAGATTCGATCGACGCGACTCTTCTCTTCCTTGGGCCGGAGTCCTTGTCCCCTTCTTCTCGCCGGCGTCCATGTCGGCCTTCTTCTTCTCGCCACCGTCCTTGTCGGCCTTTGACTCGGCGGCCTTCTTGGTCCACCGCCAATGGAGACGATCTCGACGGTCTTCTTGGTCTTGGCCTCGATCCATGCCTTGAGCGCGGCCGCGTCCGTCCCACCACGACGACCTGTCACGCCGTGTCCACCACGACCGACTCCACCCCGCATCGTAACCGGTGAATCACCATCAAGTCAAAGCCAATATGCCTTCTCTCGTGGGGAATCAAAATCAAACGTGTACCGTGCGGTGCTTGATGGACTTCTTGACCTTCTGCAGAGCGGCCAGTAATGCAACTCCATCCCGAGCATGACCAACAAGGCGGCTCGGCCACACCGCCTCTTCTGAGCCTTCTCCTCTGCTATGGGTTGGGTTGGGCTACTCTCCTCTTGGCTTGGCTCTCACCGTGGAATGGAAGTGAGGAAGATATTGCTGGCGAGCTCTTGCTGTTTTGTAGGACTAGACTGGACTGCTTTGCTTTGGTGCGATATGGGGGAAGAACTAGCACAATACGGGTGGGTGGAAGATTGGGCCACGTGCATAGGTCCGTTCACTTATTACTTTCTCCGAGCAAATAGGCATGATTGTTTTTTATAGTTTTTTTAAAAATATTTTATTGAAATAGTCTTTTAAAAATTATTTATCGATATTTTCATTAATTTTGGATGTATAGTTTAAGGGGTTTTCATGTTCTGATAAATATTCGTAACCGTATTCGTTTCGATTCGTATTCGCTCTGTATCTGTATTCAATATTACTCGTATTTGTATTCATATTCGAGTTATCCGTATTCGTATCCGTATCCGAGAAAAAATATGAAAACAAATATGATAGGGATATTATCCATCTGTATTTGATCCGTTTGCATCCCTAATGACATGCATGCAGTCGTGGATCTAGCTTGAGCGAGTTACGCATAGCAGCACACAAGTACGGTCAGAAAACGCCGAAAATTGTTGCAAGGAAGTGAAGGAAGGAGGGTTGGTTATCTTTTGTTGTTTCAGCCCGCCCGTCCGTCTACATGCATGCTTGGTTCTGCATTGGAGGGCCATTATATTACTGGTGGTGTGTACAATAGATCGAGTATGGGTTATATCTCTTGACGCTTGTAACAAACATGTGTTGCTCTGGACTTTATGCAAGGGCAATTGGGAAAATGTACGCTTCTGCCAAGAATTTCCCTCTCGCGCGCGTACATCACGTCAATCGTGCGCCAAATTACGCAGAAAGCTTTCCACTTCACACTGGATCGACGAAAATCTGACGCGAGAGAAAAGAGGCCCAGCTCATCATCGAGACCAACGAAAACCAACCAGTCAACCACGTTTGCGTTCTCGGGCTCCCACCGTCGTCTGTTTGTTCGCGCGCACACAGCGCATCCACGCAGGTAAAACGGGCGAATCCATTGGTGTTGTGGGCTGGAGCCACGCAGGATGAAGAGAGACGATGGGTTATTTTTACAGTTTTGCTATTGCACAGTTGACTGAAATTTTTTTTATCTCTTAGTCATTTGAAGTTGTACTCTCAGTCACATAAAGTTACAGTGTACTAATTTCCTCTCCTGAAGCTGCACTCTCGGTCACCTAAAGTTGGCTTATGATCGTGGCTAATGACTTTTGGTTCTAACGTAAGCGTTTATTATAGGACCGAAGATGTCAACAAAAAGAGAGTGAATGGTGCCTCAAAATTTTCCAAAAATATTCCATAATCTTTACTATAATAGCTATGAAAAATTATAAAGATCAAAAGTAAAGAATAAATCAACATAGACTAATTTAACAGAGAAAAACTAGTGTGGTCGTCCAAGACTAGTATGGTGAAGCAAGACCAGAGTGGTCGAAGGCCAGTACGTTCGAACAAGACCAGAGTGGTAAAAAAATACCAGTGTGATCAAAGACCAATGTGGTCGAATAAGATCAATGTGATCGAAGAATAGTGTGGTCGAAGACCAATGTGGTCAAACAAGACTAGTGTGATAAAAAACTAATGTGGTCGAACAAGACTAGTGTGGTTGAAAACAATATGGTCTAACAAGATCAGTGTGGTCGAAGACCAATGTGGTCGAACAAGACCAGTGAAATCAGGGGGTAAACATAAACTTTAGCACTATTTCACGAACAAAAAATACATGTAACTTTTGATTTCTAGATCCAAATGACATAAAAATTTGCAGGAATTTTTTCTAGAATATCATGAACCTATTCTAAAAAATAATCATGAAAAACATTAACAAAGTTAACACCATTTTCAATTTTAAGATAGATTGCACCAAAACCGATCAAAAATCTAAAATGGTGAATACGACTTGCTCGTAGGTAGATGATGGCCAACATGGCTCTAGATATATTTCCACATATCACAGCAAATTAGAACACTGACGAAATGAATAAAAATTCATCAGATCAAGAAATCACTTGGAATATCCAAAATATGCAAAAACCAAGTTTCTTGATGAACTTGCTACCAAAGTGTCTAGATGGGTGGAGATTGGTTTCCTGAGATTATCTCTATGTTTTATACGTCCTTGTCACAGCAAGATCAAGAAGAGAAGAGAAAACACCAAAAACCAAACCAAATCAAGATTTTATCACTCGATCAAAAGAGGGAAATATTGGACGAATTTTGATCTCTATTGATACTTGAACATGAATATTTACAGCCACTCACTAGCCACATACAAATCCTAAAGATGACAAAAAGCTCAGCCACAAGAATCTCTCACATCTCCCATAAACTTCTCTCAAAGAACACTAACTTCTCTCTCTACATGGCATGGATGGCTTAACCCTAAACCACACTCTTCACCCTTTTATAGTGGAGGCATATGAGAAATCCTAACCAGTCCCTCTAGTTGGGTTTCATCCACTTACATAGACTAACCCGTTAACCCAACACAATTTTGGGTTTTACACTTACGTAAGCACGCTTTTCAAAGCGCACACACCCATTAACCCATTAGTGAATCAACATTTGATCCACTTCATATTTTCAGCACAACTAAGACCTAAACCACTTAGGTCACACCGTGGTTTTGCACACCACTACTTTTCGGTATTAAGAAATTTACCAAAATGCATCTCTACCGCCTTCCACGAAGTTTCTTACTTTGCCACGAAGCATCGTCCATGCTTCACTATTTGCCATGTGTCCCTAATGACTTGCCAGCAAGCCTCTCATGTGCCTAGATCCCATCGAACCGTCATCACTTGCAAACGACCTAAGTCACTTAGCGCACCACATATTTCTCCTCTCGTATGACGGTACACGACTTCCTTGATAGCACAGGACCTCAGCTCCTCCCTGAGCCTAGTCCCAGTCCACCTTGCCTTTGCCCGCCATGTCTACCACCGGTAGCTCTCGCTCTGGACCTCGCTCCTCCTCCAAATACCTTGATTATTTTGGACCTAAGCACTCCAGCGTAGTCCCGGTCCTATTCACCTCACTATGACGTAGCACCGGAGTCCTACAACTAGCAACAATAAGCAAACCATCATGTAACACTGCACAATGCACAAAGTCATCAATTGATACAATTAATCCATACAATGCACCATGTAAAATATGTTCAACCAAATCACCGATCCTAAACCTAGGACCAAATAATAAACCCATGTGCACATAAGCAACAACCCAAGTCAAACCAAATTCATCTCGCGACTCAAAAATCCCAAAGCTAAAAACCTGGTCGAAGATCCCTGTCAAGCCAGTCTGACCGCTTGGTCTCAGCAGTCAGATCGCTGACCCCGAGCGGTTGAACCACTGCCATGCACTTGACTCTCCAACAGTAAAACAAATGAATGCACACACGTCATGACTGACACATACATGGACTCCTCCATGACTAACCCTTGCACAGCACCCGCTGTGACTAACACCCAAACCAGACTCAAACAACACAGCCATTGCTGGGGTTGGTCTAAATGTGGCACATAAGCCGGTCAGACTGCCCAAACAGCTGCCGGTCAGACCGCTAGGTCCCTGCGATCAGACCACTTCCGCCGGCATGTCTGACCGGTTTTCCAACACAACACCAACTTAATTAACAAAATCAAAAGTTTAACTCAAGCAATGAAATCAATACACGGTCAATATCAAATACTTATCACTGATATGGGGTTACCACCACATGATCCTTCAATATCCCCATTGATGAGCAATTTGACAAACACCCTCAAGCCAAGAATTTGAGTTTATTTTTTGGAAATTTAAAGCACATAAGATGCAAGAGCCACTAGTGGTCCAGATTTAAGACAAATCAAGAACATGACCGCAGTGGCGAGATGTGGAATGGTGCTAAGACCAGAAAGAGCAGGTTTTCAACAAAAGCTCTGTTCACACCTAAAATGCCTTAAATAGCACAATCTTGCTCATGATCTAAATAAATGAACAATTATTCATCATAACCATTGTTATAGCAAGATGAAGAACAAAAATAGCAAGTAAAAACAAATGCAATACCTCTTGATAACAAAAGATTAAATATGACCCAAAATACATTTTCCGCACATAAAAGCTCAATTTGCTCTAATGCAACCTCACAAAGCCCATTCCCCTTATTTTTCACCTTTTTAAGCATTCTTATCTTTTTAAGTTCATTCTCGTTAAATTCACCATATTTAGACTAACACCAAATTTTGCCTTCATCGTTTTCCTCCTTTTGAAAAAAATAGTCATAAAGGGTAAGGGGCTATGTAAGCTCACTACCACTCCCCCTCAAATGATGCATGAAAACACCTGTAAACAACAAGGGAGCAAGAAAGAACATGTATGCATAAAGAAAAATACACAACCTAAAAGAGCTTTAAAAATTATCCAAAGTGAGATTAAAGATAGAAGGTACCACTTGAAGCCATAAAATACATACAAAGCTATCTAGATTATGATAAGGCATATATAACCAATCTATGCATAATAGTATAATTTAAAGCATTCAATTTGATTTCAAGTTAAGCAAGGCTTTAAAATTGATAAGTTCAACTAAAGGTACCTAAATATGAGTTAAGCCATATCAAGAAGGCTAAATGGAACCAAGAAACTCAAATTGAATCGTTTAAAGTGCTAGAAGTTCAATTTTGATCAATTATGCTCAAGTACTAGATAAAATCTATTCTTGAAAAATTAGAAATTAATTAGCCCTTATGTTAACAAAGAAGGTCCTGGACTAGTAGCCATCTACAACTGCCTTCTGTTCATCTATTTTTCATATTTTTTATTTTCTTAGTCATGTGGTAGATCTCAAGTCTTACTACGACCATTCCAAACAAGAAGCTTAAAGGAGTGGTCTTAGTCATCCAAAAACCCCTGAATTCATGCCTAGTGTAATGGCAAGCCGTCTTATAAGAAAGAATTGGTGCGATCAGTTTTTCACACAAAAAAGAGATCATTTTTATCAAGTTAGGTAGTAGTTAAATGAGCAAGACATGCTTTTCGAAAGAACTAACAAATCACTTGATAGAGCTCAATAAGGGATCCAAGATTCAATAGAGAATTTTTGATATGACATATATCATAAAAATATCACTAGATGCCTTCAAGGATGTCAAGAGATATCTTATGAGTGCTTCTATTCTGCTTTCTCCGAAGCCAGGCGAGACACTCTTAGTATATCTTTCTGTCACACCATAGGCAATAAGTGATGTACTCATTGCAGAATGCGAAGGTGTCCAACGACCAGTATACTATGTAAGCGAAGTCTTGCATGGGCCTAAGGAGTGCTACTCTCAGGTCTAAAAACCCTTATATGCCCTCTTCATGTCTTCGAGGAAGCTAAGGCATTATTTTCAGGCGTACAAAATTATTGTGTCGTCTAATTTTTCCTTAGGAGAGGTCCTCCAGAATAGGGAAACAGCGGGGCGCATGGCAAAATGGTAGGTAGAACTTAGGGAGTTCGAACTTTATTTCATATCCTGAATGACCATTAAATCCCAGATCTTGACAGACTTTTTCACCAAATGGACAAATCTTGAACCTATCCAGGATCGCTAACAATACACTTCCCATGACCAGTAGATGAAGTACTTCGATGGGTCCCTTACTCTTTCCAGCCATTGTCGGAGAGGGGAGGGGGAACACATTGGATCAGGAGATAGTGCTAGGCATTTCACATGATTCTCAGTTGTAAACATCTTTCTGAGCAATAGCCACACAAGATGTAGGGTTATTATTCTACCAGGAGAAGGCCCAAACTTGTATAAAAATTCCAATATCGCTACTCTGTATGCTCATACACCGAGTCTTCTAGAGATCCCCAAATCCAAACAAATCATACGTAAGATCGATATTAAAATATTGACAATGCTTAACCTATTTCACAGTTTTGTCATACAAGTACTTTGCTTTGACTATGTCCTACCATATTCCTTTCTCATTTTCCAGCTTCCACCACCACTTACATAAGAGACTAACATTCAAAGCATACATATTCTGAATGCCCATACCACCTTTTTTTGGGCCTGCAAATTAAAGGCCATTTCACTAAATGATACTTTATTTTATTCCCGCCACCTTGCCAACAATTTTTTCTAGTTTTATCCATCTTGGACAACACAGTCTTACACAACAAATACATAGACATGTGGTATATAGGAATACTACTCAAACTTGAATTTATTAAGATAACTCTACCACCCATGGACAAAAACCCACCCTGCCATCCATCAAGCATTTTTAAAAGTTTTTCTTCCAGATTTCTCCAATCAATAGCATGTAATCTAGAACTATTTACATGCACTCCAAGGTATCTAAGAGGCCAAGAACCAAATTGACAATTGAACATACTAGAAGCATGGGCGCGGCGCCACGCCGCGCCAGCCACCGCACGTAAAAAAATAAAAGAGACGGTAATTCGTGATGAGTTTTAAGAAAACGGGGCAAAAATGTAATTTCGAGAAGGCAAAGGATGAGTTTGCTAAAAACCGGGGCAAAACGTAATTTCGAGAGAAGGCAAAGGGACATTCGGAAAAAGAGGACCCGTTAGAAAAACCGGGGGCAAAACGAATTTTCAAAAAGCAAAGAGTTTTTGAAAAATCGAGGACCAGACGTAAAAAACGGGACCAAGTCGCACTTCAAACCGCGGGGCCATCCCGCAAAATAGAGGGACCCAAAAAAATTCCAGAGGCGAAAAAATTCTAAGGACTTTTGCAGAACCGTGGACCTATACGTAATTTTGGAAAAGCGGAGGAAAATGCCTCGGTGGTCAGATGAAGATTCCCCGCCACGCGGCAAGGCGGAGGGACGTGGAGGCGCCGGGGCGGAATCCCGGCTATAAGGGGCTTTAGCATTAGAATATTGAGTGAGTTCCTCATCCTCTCCTCTAATAATTAGAACTTCACTTTTCTAAAAATTAATTTTCAACCCAGTCATGGTTTCATACATATATAACAATAGTTTCATGTTCCTAGCCTTTTCCAAGTCATTTTCCATTAACAAAATGGTATCATTTGCATATTGCAGAATAGATACCCCATTGGGAATTAAATGTGGCACCAAAACAATAACAAGACCATTAAATTGAGCTTTAAAAATCATCTTTGCTAAACAATAATAGGAAAGGTGATAAGGGATCACCTTGCCTAACACCTTTATGACTCACAGAATAAGAGTCGGTTTTGTTGTTCACTTTTACACTCAAAGTTCCCTTCATCACTACTTATTTAATCCAACCACACATTTTATTATTGAACCCCTTAAGTTTTAAACAATAGAATAGGAATTCCCAATTCACCTTATCATACACTTTTTCATAATCTAATTTTAAAACCAGGCCTTTTTTCACACTAGTTTCGTGCAGAATTTCATGTAAAGATAACACCTCATCCATTTAATGAAAGCATTTTGGCATTTATTAATGATCTTATCCATGAAGGGTTCTATTCTCAAAGTATGAAATTTAGTTACAATTTTAAAACACACATTCAATAAGCAAATTGGTTGAAATTGTTGCATTGGCAAGACACTATTCACCTTTGCCATTTGACACTTTGCTCCGGTCAGGAACTGCCCGCACCACCAGCGATCCATCATGGTGAGCCTCATCCAAGGCGTGTACGTCCTGGAGTGCGATCAACAATGGAACCGGTACGACCCCGACACCCGTGTGCCGGTGTGGTGGAAGTTCTTCCACTTTGAACTACGACAGGTGCTCATGGACACCGCCGACTCCTCCATCATCGGTGCGGTGTATGTGTTCTAGCCGCCACACCACCTCCTCGACCCCGCTGCCACCACCAGCGAGCCGCACTATGTTGTCGCCTTTGGCGGTACCATCACCAAGAAGGGCTCGGCATCTAGGGACCTTGAGCTCAACCTCCAGCTCGTCCGCAACGGACTCAAGCACACCTCTCGCTTCCATACCACTACACATACCATCCACAACGTTGTGGCGGTGGTGGCCGTAGGGCACAATCATGTCTAGCTGGCCGACCACTCCTTGGTCTCCGCCATCTCAACCCTCAGCACGAAGACCATGGCCAGGGCAGGCGTCGTCCTCACCACGTTCCTGTTCAATGCGCCATTCGTGTCGATGGTAGTGGAGAGGATCCAGGATAGGCGGGTGAAGCAGGGCATCCGCATCGCCAACAGCTTCATCATGGCCGGGGTGGCCACTGTCCTGTAGAAGGGTGGTGGCAGAGACCACGAAGCCTTCACGGTGCTGGCGTAGTGGCTGCCGAACGTGTTCTTGAACCCGACAGACCTCATCAGCGTGAAGTACGTGAGGTACTTCGACCACCGCAAGAAGATGGAGGACATCGGCGCGAGTGCCTTTCGGAGGCTGGCGACGAGGAACTCGGTGAAGAACCTATTGTTGGGCATCGACAGGGCAGGCGGCTATGTGCCACTGCACCTGTTCCTGTGAGTCATCCTTGCAGTGAACTGCGACCTACCGCTAACGGGTCACTGCACCTGTTCCTCAACGCTAGTGAGTCTTCACCCTGCACCGCTGCCACCTCTATCACGCTGACTCATCCACTTTTCTCATCCAAAACCTTGAGGCTTCTGTATCTAGAGCAAACCAGGTGAGGCAAAGGGGCGAGCACTGGCAACAACCATGGCAAGCTCCGACAACCACAACATCTTTGCCTTCGTCCGTAACTCCCATAGAGGTTATCACCCGCCTCCACCTCCCTTCATCCTACCGGTGCCATCCCACCGATCGCCTCCTCCTGGCAATGGCGAAGCTAGAAATTTTACTATAGAGGTGCATACTTTACAGGCACAATTCCATAGTCTTGTATAATGGTTTCATAACATTATAAAATCCAACACATAAGTTTAAAATTTTCCAAAAGTACAATACAAAGAGTTCATATAAGGCCTTACATGAATAGAAGATTACAAATATGTAATAAAAATTAGCTACTACTTCATGCATTTTCATGCCTTGGAGACGCTTGATTATATCATCTCACACATGACTCCTCATATGTTGCAATCTATTCTTAACGAAATTAACAAGTGACATAGCATTAATAATATCTTGGTCCCTCTTTTGCAAAGATTGACACAAGTTATACATGTACCTAAGTATGACTAGCATCAATTTTGTTATGAAAACAAAAATCAAATGACTCAAAGGCTGCCACCAGTGGGCTTCCCTCTTCATTCTTTAGGGTGGGATCTTTGCCTACCCTTATGAGTGCTTTGTGGATTATAGAATACATACCATCAAAAATGAAGAAGGAAGACAGTACTGGGGTGGGAATATGCAAAACAATTTTATAATGAGAACCATAATGATTATTATTTAACCTCATCTCTTTTTCAATCCTCGTCCACTTTCAATTTCACCTGATTCTTGTGCTTTCAACACTCCAATCACAAGTTCATAACATTCCACGAATCCCAAATCAAATCAAAATCAAGAATCTAGCCTTGACTTACTGTGGCTGTGTGTCGTTGTTGTATTGCGTACTGCGCCATGTGTTGCTGTCGCCTGCTTGTTGCTCCCATGCCGCGCTGCACACTGCTACTCCTAGCACCCCCACGTTGCA
Organism: Bonia amplexicaulis; assembly: GCA_036346245.1. Lineage (NCBI taxonomy): Eukaryota > Viridiplantae > Streptophyta > Magnoliopsida > Poales > Poaceae > Bonia > Bonia amplexicaulis. The sequence goes on along the minus strand of CM070736.1, from coordinate 12,427,820 downwards.
CGGTGGCTCCCGCGTCGTGCCCCACTGCTCCTCTCTACACCACTCATTGCTCCTCCTCTCTGCACTGGCCGCCGAGTAGCCAACCAAAGCCGTCATCAATGGAGAGGAGAGAAGAGAGTTAGGGATTAGGGTTGGGGAATTCGGGGTATTGGAGAGAATGGAGATGGGCTGAGTGGTAAGGTAGATGTCGACTGTGAGCTGGGGGGCACATGTGGGCCGTCCATTGTGGACCGGTTTTCAAGGAAGGTGCACATGAATATGGTCCAAATGCTGCACTAATCCCTTGAAAAATTTTGATTGTTGGGTGTGCCTGGACTTACCTAGCACCCCTGCGGACTCTGCCCTACCTCCTTGCCACTGCTTCCACCGTTCAGATTTGAGCTTTTTGACGTTGTGCAATGACATGCGTCATATTTATATATATTTACCCGTCATTTTACCCTTATATTTTTTTATATTTTGGGACCATTTATCATCATTTACACGTTTTTCTATATTTAATTGCTCGAAATGGACCATTTTACATTTTTATGTATTTTTCTGCAGGCCGGCGCGATTGAGGCGCATAAACGATAAATCTGGACTTTTGGGATTGCTCCGTACAGATGTGCGCGTCGTCACATACGCATAGGATCTTTTCGCGATGAAATCGGACTTCCAGAGGGCCAGAACGGAAGAAAACTCATTGGGGAAGGATCTATTCGTAAATTGAGAAAACTGGGAGGGCTAAAACACAAAATAACCAAATCCCCCACCGGCCACTAAAATCCCTAGCCGCCGCCGCCGCCTGGGAAAAACCGAGCCCGGCCTTTCTTCTCTTCTCCCCTTCGCCTTCTTGCTTCCCCCTTCCTCCTCCAGATCCGGCGCCGGCGAGCGCCGGGCCGCAGCTCGTCGCCGCATCTACTCCAACGCGCCACCTCTTCCTTCTCTTCCTCCCACATCCGGCCGCCCCGTTGCCCTTCTCCACCCGCCGCACCTCCTGCGCGCCTCCATCTCTTCCACCTCCGGCCGCCGACCTCTACTGCTTCTCCTCTCCCCCCTCCACCGGATCTTCTCCAACCCCGGTGCCTTTCTTCGTCGGATCCCCCTTCTCCACATCCGACCGCACCTCACCGTCTCCCTTCTCAGTCGCCGCATCCTCCTTCTCTTCCACGTCCGGCCGCATCCACCGGCGCATTCCTTCTTCTTCACCTCTTCGCCATATCTCTCCGCCGTCCTCACCCACCTCGACGCCGGCGACTTCATCTACTCCACCACCGCACCGGCACCGACGGCGACCGCTCCACTGCTCTCCCTCTGCCCTGCTCCTCCACGGCGCCGACGCTCTGCATCATCTCTCCACCGACACCGACGGCGTCGACATCTCCACCACCACAGCGCCGCCGCCTTCTTCACCGGTATCTCCATCCTCTCCACCCACACCGACGACTTCTTCCTCTGCCTCAACTTCACCGAGCCCTCCTCTGCTACTACTTCCTGCTCTTCGGTCTATCTCCAACCCTTCTCCTTTACTCTTTTTACTAACTTTTATTGCTCAGTGATTGCTTCGGTTAACTATTACTTCATGTTAATTGTGCACTGTTAAACTGTTGGATTATGCACTGTGATGAATGAGATCAGTGGATATGATATTATGCCCAGTTCTGTGATTGTGATATGTGATCTGTGCAATGTGCAATGTTTTGTGTTCTTTATGTGAGCTGTTAATTCAGTTGGCAATTATTTAGCAATTTCAGTAATGATCACTGTAATCTGTTGGGCATTGAATATAGAGTTAGTTGTCTATTGTTCCCAGTTCTTGCTTTGTGGTTATATGTGATAGATTGATTAGCATCAATATGCTGTCAGGTTAGTGTCTATGTGTTCAGTGATATGTTAGTTGTCAGTGTTAGTATCTATTGATCTCCTTGTGTTTGTTTGCGCGGATTAGCGAACCGGCGACCGTTTCCCTTCCCCTTGCTATCTCGACCCACCTATTGCTTCTCGATCTCCCTCTTTTCCTCTATCTCGCGGTTGGTCGGTAGTTAAGTCGTGCGTGCATTCGTAGTTCTGTGTTTAGTGCCGTCTTGTGCCGTCGTCATATAAGTTAGCTGTCGACCACTCTCTCCCTTGTTCTCTCTCGACTCCCTCCGTGCTTCTAGACTCTCCCAGTGCTTCTCGACTTTCTCCTGCTGTCTCGCGGTCGGTAGTTAGTTATTTCGTCGATCGGTAGTCATTGTAGTTCGTGTGTCGTTTGTGTCGTCGTCGTGTAGTTCGTTCGGTCGTACGACGTTCATTCGTGCGATCGTTCGTTCCGTTGTCTTTCGATTGTCTAGTTCATTCCTCGTTTAGTTAGTGCTAGTTAGAGTTTGTTGAGTAGTTTAGTTCTCCCCCGTTTTGTTTGACCTAGCTTTAGCTGAGCACCGTTAGCCTAAGTCTAGTCCCTGTGGAGAACACGACGCCGCTATTTCAGTGGCAACCCGTTCACTTGCGGGTGTGCTAGTTTTGCACGATCATGCAACAACTAGCAACAATGTTAGTTCTTTGATTTGTGCAACTAGTTCTTGATTACTTCTCGATGTTGATGCTTGTATGTTTGCAAAATTTGATTACTTCTTGATTGTGATGCTGAAAATTGATCCTTGTACGTCACAAATTTAATCCAAAGCCAAACTTCTAGGCAAACACTTTTTTTGACAACTTCAAATTCTCTGAGGAGTGGATCCAGTGAGAATCCAGGAGCTGGAGATGAAAATCAGAATCTGGAGCCATGCTAAACGCCCCTAGAATGCATGGATTTTGCAGCTAACAAAGTAACAATGACCCAATTCTTTCAGTTTATGGCTTTCCCCAAACAAATAAACGAGACGACTTCTCGGTTGTTGCCATTAAGCGGTTTATTGAGATAGCATTTTTGAAGCGGCTTATCAGCATTTGGTTTGTTCGCACAATTGCTCATGTTAGGGTCAAAAGTTGTCAGACGTAGCTATCAACCATCAGTCGTAGCCGAAAAGAACCCACCCAATATTATTGCTACATTATTTTTACAATGTCCGTACCAAATCAATCGGTGTTTAAATAAAAAAGGCGGCTCATGGAAATTTGTTTGTCACCCAAATGATAATGCAAATATCTTCAGGGTTCCTTCTAAAATAAGTCTCTTTTGACGTTCTCCATAAATCTGGCCGTTCAAGTTTGATCGGACGGCTCCAGGAAAACCCAGCTGTGGTTCGGTTCGACTGCGACGCGAATTGGACCGCACGCCCGCACCGGCGCACCCTCCCCTCCCCTTTCTTCCCCGGCCACCGCCACCGACCGCGGCGAGGTGACGCGAGCTCGATCGCTTCCAAAACCTCGACGGGAGCCCCCTACCCCGACGCCGACCCAGTAGCCTTTTCCGCCTCCGCCTCTCCCAATCGGAATCCGTCCGGGCTAATATCCTGCGGTAATCGACTCCACGTTTCCCCAATTTGTGTCGCGAGATTGCATTTGCATCCAGCTCTTATACTCCTTGCTTGGATTACTCACGAATTTTGTTTTGTGGCTGCTGTTTCTGATATACAGAATTCGTTAGCGGGCGCTTCCGTGTGCGAATGCTCAGCATCCGCCGCTGATCGGCGACGTCGATGCAAATGGATGTGGATGTCGAAACGAGTGGAGCTCTGGGAGGGATGGATGATCCGGTATTGCTTCCCTTTTCTCTGCATAGTGAATCTTGCAGTGCTGCTTCTATATCTGCTACTTCGTTGTTGTGCTAGTATAATCTAAGTACTTGCTGCTATTGCCGATTGAGTTGAGGGAAGGAACTCAACTCAATGAATTGATGCATTGCGGATACCAGTGCCCTGGAAGCTGATATGCTGTCTTTCATAGTCAGATTTGTAGCAATTTTTCTTATGTGATACGTTTCATGTTACTATGGTGCTCGTGGAGTAAGTCACGATTGCGCTCATGCTGTTACATACTTTTTCTCATAGTGTATGGAAAGGTGTCAATTTAGTCTGGTGGTTATGATATGCAAAAGAAATTCCTGCATGAATCTGATAAAACTTTTGAATTAGCTCCCCATGTTTTAGTTGCAAATGGTTTTCGGGAGATGAGAAGCCACACTAATTTCTACAGCTGAATTTTTGTAAGGAAAAGGAAGACACTGATAATGGAAGTTTTTATTATTCATGGGATTTCCATTTTCTGCCTGATCCCCCACATTTGTGCTTTATTATGGACTTTCCTGCACCAACTTTTGTAGCCACACCTGTGATTTAGTGCCGCCAGGTGTTAATGTTTAGGTGAGATGAAGTTTCATGACTAGGTGTCACTGCTCAAACTTAAAAGAAATATCCTATTACTAAATTAGTAAACAATAACAAAGTATAATGGGTATACTAGCAAGGGCAGAGCCAGCCCATTTTGAGAGCCCGGGCAGATGGTTGGGGCTCGACATGCACGGCTGTACAGAGCGGCATCATCTTCGCCTGTGTCGGCCGCTTCAGTGTCCCCGCTGCCATGCTCTCTGTCTTTGACACACTCAGCGTCATGCTTTGGGTGCCACTCTACGACCACGCCGTTGTCCCGCTCGCGCGCCGCCTCATCGGCCAAGAGCGTGGGTTCACGCAACTGGCCCGCATGGGCATGGGGCTCGTCATCCTCACCGTGGCCGTGCTCACGGTCGGCACGCTCGAGGTCGCGCGGCGCCAGGTCATCGCGCAGCACGGCATGTATGACACAAACACCGGCAGGGACAGGAGCTACCTGCCGCTGTCGATATTCTGGTAGGTCCCACAATACGTGGTGGTGGGCGCGGCGGAGGTGTTCACGTTCATCGGGCAGTTGGAGTTCTTCTACCACCAGACGCCGGACACCATGCAGAGCCTCTGCTTGCCTGTACCTACCCGTGTTGGAGGCTGAAGGCCATGGGCGGAGCCGGCTAGTTCAAGGGCTGCTCGCTGGCGAGCCTGGGCAGCCGCCCAGGGTCGCCGGGCCTTGGCTTCGCCCCTGTATACTAGTGTGCTTGCTTTCGTAGGAGCTATCTATTCTTTGTACATTTTGTCCTTGTTTCCTGACATAATTATGTTTTGTGCTTTAATATGGTCCATCCCAACTGTTTTGGCAGGAAAAATATGCATTTGACAATGATAATTGCGGCATTTGTAGAGACATCGTCATTGATAGAGGAGTTTTGGATTGTTGCCAACACTGGTAGGGCTTCAATCGCGGATCTATAATATTTAACACTTGTGTATAACTAGATATTGCATTAAGGTCTCGAGGGTCAACATTGTGCAGCTATGGTACTTCCTCGGCTATAATATATATTACTGGAATGTAAATCAGTGTGAGATAGTGAAATCTGTATATTTGATGGTTTCTTGCAAGTATCTAGGCTAAGCCTTTCAATGCATATAGTTGTTTTGCACCATCCAGGTCATACTCATCTGATCCTGCATTTCTGCAACTCTACTCCACCATTACTTGCTTATTTACTCTTTTACTTCAATGCTTTGCATTGGCTGTGCCATTTGAAGTTCAAGTGCTTTACGTCCAAATTGATGTTCCCATCATTTGCTAGATTTTCAACCTCACATATTGTATGTTAGTAACTGCTCATTCTGTTCTCTTTGAAATTAACTTCTGTATATAAGGAAGTTGAAAAAGGATTTGCAGGCTTGCAGCAGCATAAGTACTGATATTGTATTGTTCTTCACAGAGTGATACATGATTTTTTTAATTCTAATACGTATAATTGAATTTCATATATCAGGTTTTGCTATACATGCATCGACAACTGGGCTGCCATCACAAATCGCTGCCCCCTTTGCAAAAGTGAATTTCAGCATATAACATGCACTCCAGTAAGTGGAAAATATCTTTGGTGCTGACAATCTTTGTTTGGAAGAAATTCTAACAACACCTGTGGGAGAAATTCAATAGAAAAAAAAAACTTAGCTCAACGCCTCAAAAGGTAGAACTGCATTCAAATATATATTTTTTGCTATTTATTGAAGGTATATGATACTACTGGAACTAATAATGAAGATGAACACTCTTTAACCAGGTAAAGTCCCAAGTCCTTGTACTTTCAGTTTGCACATATGTCAATTCAATATTTGCGTGGTTAATTGTTATGTTATTTACTCTGTGGTTCCCCTGTTTCCTCATAAGGTAGACTCTTGCTATCATTCTTTTTGGCCTTCATCTCAAAATGGTATGTGTTCATCATCAGCTTAAGTAGACAAATACTTTAGTCATCAATCACAGTGCCACTGAAAGCCCTTCCTTGGCCAAGGATACTGACCAAAATTAGTAATTGAGTCACCTGACCTTGTTAGGCAGGAAATGCTGCTGGTATACCTTGATGCTTGTGTGTAATCACATCATTTGCCTGTGAACTCGTGTCATATCCTTTGGTCCACAAATATCATGATTGTAAATTTCTTTTACGCTTCCTTTAATCTTATTTTAATTTATTTGCAGTTAATGCACAAAGAAATAAAATTAGGGTAAATTTACTTCTCTTATTTGTGTTCCTTATTGTGCAGTGGTGGTGATGATTGGTATGTACAAGGGGAAAGCAACACACTTTCCTTCCCATCATACTATATTGATGCAGAAGTAACAATATTCAAATAGCACTCATCATTTCCTTTCAATTTTTTCTCACAAAGCTGATCGTGTGGCTGGCTATTTTTCACCCATTCTCCAGGCAGTAATTTGTTTGGACGATGGTGAATGCAAGATTCGGAGTGGACTTGTGGCAGCTGAGGATGTTTCAACATTCGATACATCAATTGCTTGCGATTCCTGTGATATATGGTAGTTATAACTGTATTGTCCTTATGAAAGTGTCCACTATTAGTTGAGACTTGGAAACCATATTTCTTTTCTAATTATTGTGATCCTTAAGCCAGGTATCATGCTATATGTGTGGGATTTAATCCAGAGATGACATCTGAAGATTCGTGGTTGTGCCCAAGGTAATTTGATGTATTCTGACTCCTCTCTTTGACCACTCTTCACCAGTAGTGAATATGTTTGGTTTGCTCTGCATTTGTTATGGTTAAATTATCAATTCCATTTTATAGATGTGTGTCTACTGAAGTGAAACACAAGGCAGATGTTATCTTGAAGCAAAACTTCAGTGGGGATTGTGTAATTAGTTCTGATAGGACAGCTAGTGATGCATCATTTTCTGGGAGGGTATCAGTATCTGTTGCTGATGAGGGTGAAACTGCCCTTGTGGTTTCGATGGTTGGTGTACATTCTGAAATTGGGGATGGTCTATCAGAAGCTGTTGCAGATGCCAGTACTCTGAGGAACACAGATAGTTTCGGTAGGTCATGCGATAAATATTCTGAAATGAATCTTGTCTGTGCGGTTTCTTCTGAGCCAACAGAAAGGTCATTAGAATTTTCGCCAATACGTGAGTCAGCAACTACCTTATTTAGCTCAGAGCAGGGTAACATGTCGAATGAACAGTTAGAAGTTCCACAGCAGGTGTCATCTTATTCATCATTACAAAGCAGTAAGGAGGCTGAAAATACAGGAGAGGAGAATGCAATGTCTAGAAACAATAGTGACATATCTCTTGTCATCAAATCTCCACAACTTTCCTCACCAGGTATGTTGGGGTAATTTGCATATTCAATACTTGAAAACCTCATACTTCTAGCTTATAAGAAATTATTATACTTCAGCATGTCCAAACTTGTTGTTCAATCAGCATATTCGATCGTTTAACTGTTTAAGTACACCATGTGCTGTTTTATTTGTATATTCTTTAGAAGTTTGTTGATTTCATAGTGTGAAAAGATGTGTATTTGATAGTTTTTTATATGCCATGGCTACTACACTTGCCACAACTATGAAAAGTAATTCCATGTCGATCACTGTGTTTCTTACCACTTTGCATACCAAGTAACTTCAAATTGTGAAGTCACTGAAGTGGCCTAATCTTGTTTGGTTATACTGCATTTTTCTGTTCTAGGACCAGATCTTGTGGTCATTGCATTATGCAGCCAACATGACATCTTCTCTTTTATCAATGCAGTTAATAAGACAGCACGATGGACTGACATAGATATGATCGACGCAGATGCAGTTCAGCAGATGAGAAGTGCTGAGAACACGCAGTTGCCACCCATGTGAGAATCTTTCAAAGCTTAATACTCGCTTGCAAGAACTACTGATTGTCACACAAGAGTTGCATAGATTTACACTATATGGCGCATTCATGTAAAGTTTGACAATTTCATTTCAGCAATCATTATTTTATTTTATTTTATTTTATTTGTTCAGGCATGATGGACAAAATAGCAGTGACATGGAAGAAGTGAAAGGCATGCAATCAGGAAAGGAAATTGGACATCCTGCAAAGAAAGCAAAACTGGAAGTGCCTGATCAGGAAATGCATCTGATTAGAAACTACGGTGTTTCTTCAACAGACCGTCAAACTTCTTCGAGTGCAGCAAAAGCTGTTTTCTGTGATATGTCAGAATTTGCCTCACAGGATAAATCTGTTCCTGATATAATGAGTATAGTTGAAGGAGAGGACTACAGAAGAGATCCTGGTAGAGAGCTGGCAAAGCCTGTAGGAAGAAGAGCAGGAGATAAGCCTGGCCTTAGAGTGAAAAGGATTTTCCGAAAGGAAGAAGGAAAAGAATCATCTGTTGTAGTTCAAAAGCTACAACAAGAGATAAGGGAAGTAGTTAGAGATACTGGCATTAGTCTACTCGAGAAGGATAATGCTTTTGATGAAAAACTTTTGACCGCATTCCGTGCAGCAATTGTAAAGCCGGTGGATGGACCAGCCAAACGAACCAATCCTTCGCTCATAAGAACAAGGAGGGCATTGCTTCAAAAGGGCAAGATACGTGAGAGTCTGACCAAAAAGTTGTATGGAACATCCACGGGAAGGAGACGAAGTGCATGGCACCGTGATTGGGAAGTTGAATTCTGGAAACATCGTTGCTCCCCAGGGATAAATCCTGAAAAAATTGAGACACTGCAATCAGTACTTCAGCTACTCAAGAAATCCTCGGACACTGGCATGGACAAAGAAAGTGCTCCAGAGAAAAGGGGCGAGCACACCAAATCCATTTTGTCAAGGGTATATTTGGCTGATGCATCAGTTGTTCCCAGGAAGGATGACATAAGACCTCTCTCTGCCCTTGAAGGATCCTCACCATTAGATAAAAATAGCCAAACTAAAGCTAACAATGGAGCACCTAAGAAACCTGCACCGGGGACTCAGACGATCAAAATCAATTCACCCAACAGCACTGGAAAAGTATCAAGTTCTTCGATCCTGAATAAAGAAGCGTCTAGCAGAAGAGAAAATAAAAATAGTCAGGGAGCACAGAATCAGCCAAACCAATCTGCTGGTGATATCAAGCATGACAAAAGAAAATGGGCTCTTGAGGTCCTGGCAAGAAAAAATGCCAGCTCTCGTACAAGCAAAGACCAAACTGAAGGCACTGATGATCTCAAGGGGAACTACACTTCATTAGTATGTGTCAGCTATTTTTTTAAAAAAAAACAGAAGTTCATTAACAACTCCTCTAGAAACACTAATTTATTTTGTTTTCTTAGGCACAACTTCCTGTGGATATGAGGCCGAAACTCACAACTGGCAGCCATAATAGAGTTCCCATATCAGTTAGACAGGTAATCATTCAGGGAGGCCTTTATTGTTCTACACATTTCTAGCTTCATCATTTTCTCCTGTTTTGGTCAAAAGCATTATCGAAGGTTATCTGGTTACATTTTGACTAAATTTTGATTATAAATTCTAAGAGTATTTGTATATTTTTTTTATCCAAAGGTCAAGTTATCATCCAAACTTATGTATTTCAGGCACAACTTTACCGCATCACTGAGCATTATCTGCAGAAAGCAAATTTGGATGTCATTCGCAGATGTGCAGATACTGAATTGGCTATTGCTGATGCTGTCAATGTAGAAAAGGATATTTACGAAAGGTCCAATAGCAAATCAGTTTATGTGAATCTTTGCTCTCAGGCTACTCGCCAGCCTGCCAAGGCAAAATCTGAGGATGATTCTTCAACTCTAACCGAAAAGACTGAACTAGGCAGTGGTCCAATATCACAGCAAGTCACAACTGTAAATACCAACATTGGTAGCAGCGATGTGGAAGAAGCTCTAAGCAGAGAAGACCTCTTTGATCCTCCTGCTTCTACTGGAAAAACTGAAAAGAGTGACCTAGGTGGTGATCTGGCGCCAGAACAAACTGTGAACAAACATACTGTTGGCTTCATCAATGTGGAAGAAGCACTAAAAAGGGCAGGCCTCTTTGATTCCCCTCCTAACAGTCCTGATAGAAAGACCACCACAATTGAAGGTAATTCCATTACAGTTTCCAATTCTCCAAATTTTTCACAAAGAAATTTTTCAAGTGTAAAGGATACTTTGTTGGTGAATGCAGGAGAATGCAGCCTTAGGTGCATTGTTGATTTGGACACTGAACCGGGCAAAAGCTTGCAGTCAACTTCCGATTCTAGGGTGAGGGATGTATCATCACTTAAACGTGATGATGATTCATCAGTGCCAATTGATCTTGATGATGCAAATTGTCAAAACCTCGATATGTCTTGTCAGCAACCAAAATGCAATTCTGAGGAGCATCAAAAGTTGATTCCAAGCAGAGAAACTACAGATGCAACAGCAAATATAACCTTCTCAGTGAACTTGGCTGAAACAGACAGATGTAGTGTGCGGTGTGAAAAATCAACTGGACCAGATAAGGAAATCGTAGCTGATACCAACACGCCTGATGAAGGTACTGGGCATGTAGGGGACCCAAAAGAGAAGGAAGTAGCAGCAAGAGGTTTGCATAATCAATCTTATTATGGGAATAGTTTGCCTAAAGAAGGTGAAGAAGAAGTCAGCAGACCAAGGAATGTGGACTCTAAAGAGAAATCTTCCAGTGACAATCCAGCGTTGAACAGTAAACATTCCAAAGGAGACAAGTCAACCCATCCAGCTGAAAGTGGAGATGTATCAAAGAAGCCAAAAGCAGATCCAGCAAATAATAACACATCAGATTCCTCCGGTTCTATACATAAGAAGGTAACCCCACTTGCATGTTTATGGTCTAAAAAAACCCACTTGTGTGTTGCACTAAATTTTTATTCTAGTGCTCACAGTTGTCAATTCGTTTTACATGCTTGCCTAGCCTGATAATTGCTAACTCTGAATACCACTAGGTGTTGCACTGTAGTATGTTACCTATTTACAATTTTACACCCTTCTAAGCTGCTTTGTTTCAATGTAATAGGTAGAAGTGTTCGTGAAAGAGAACATCAGGCCACTTTGTAAGAGTGGTGTAATTACTGTCGAGCAATATAGGTGGGCTGTCGCAAAAACAACAGACAAGGTTATGAAGTACCACTGTAACGCTAAACATGCAAACTTTTTGATCAAGGAGGGCGACAAGGTGAAAAAGCTCGCCCTGCAGTATGTTGAAGCAGCTCAGCAAAAGATTAATTGACTCAGCCAGATTTTGTAAAATGTTATCACCGTAATGTCGATGCATTTCGTGCCCAGCTGTTCTGGTTCTGTAATTACAACAGCAATTCTGCGAAACGTAGGAGGGTTTTTTTTTTTTTGCTGTCGCTTATCGTTTTTGATCTTTGCATGAATGTTTATGTAAATGAATCGAATGTTGATAAGCTATTTTGAAAAGTTTGTCTAGACAAGCTGCTTTGAATCAGTGATGAAGAAGTCATCTCGTTTATTTATTTAAGAGAAACCATAAACTATAAACTTTATTTGAGAGAAATCATAAACTATAAACTGAAAAGGAGCTTGCATAAACTTCACACTGGCAAATTGTCCATTCTTTATAGACTACTTCCCTTCTAAAAGTGAGTTTATTTTCAGGATTTCTTTGGGTTTGGAAAGAAGGCTGCGACTGCATAGCGGAATCGAAAGGCAAAGAATTGTTGACTTCGGAGTTTATGAGGTAGTTTTCTTATTTTTAAGCTGTCGACCGATTGGGAAGGAACAACCGAAAGCAAGGATAGATCATTGCAAAGTGTATCAGGTATGAGTGCAGATCTGCAATTTCTGAAGTATGATAGTGAGTTATAGTTTTTTCAATGTCATATTTCACACTTCAAAATAAGATTGTAACCATAGATCTATACACGCGCGCTTTCGATTAAAGGCTGTGTAACTCGTCCTTGATTAATCAAACTGGGCACCCATTTGGCGCGAACCCGACTCGTTCCTTCTCCACATCAAACACGACACGGAATCCTTGCTGCTGGACGTTGCCGAGCACGTTTAGCTCGTCGTCCGCCGTCACTATCCCCAGGCAGTAGTACGTCTGCCGCTTCCCGCCGTCCACGGGGACGAGGTAGTTATCCGGAGGCAGCGCCATGTCTGCACCGCCGGCGAAGTGCAGCACGATTTTGGGCACGTTGGCCTTCGTGATCCCGCGGAGGTCGTAGCACTCGTCGAACACCGAGAAGTCCCTGGCCAGCTTCCGCATCCCGACCGCGGCAGCGCGTGCGTCGAAGGCGTCGCGCAACGCCGCGTACGCGTCCCTGGCGAACCGCGAGATGGCCGTCCCCGAGTCCACAACTACGCCGCCACGCCCGGTCGCCGGGTCCAGCGCGAGGCTGGCGTTCGAGAACCCGGTGACCCGCTCGCCTCCGACGCTGAAGCCGACCATATTCACGTAGTACAGGCTCGGGCGCCGCGGGTTCGACAGCAGCGGGGTGAACACCGTGGACAGCAGCTCGGGCGTGCGGCCGAACAGGAGGTACGAGCTGCTCCGCGCGCGGAACGTGCGGTCGCCGAGGCAGTACGCGAAGAAGTGGCCGTATGCCGCCGCTACCTGCGTCGGGATGGACACCTTTCCCCGGCCGACGCCGAGCAGACCGGCCGCGGAGTCGAACAGCCCCTCGTTGTGGTGGCCGCAACCCAGGGTGACGTTGTAGATGTACGTGTTGTTAGAGAAGAGGAGACTGTCGATGGCGAGGTTGCCGGTGCTGGTGGAGCCGTCGCCGTAGGCTATCATGTACTTACAGCCTCCGGTGCGGCTGTCGCAGCCGGGCTTCCGGAGCGCATGGCACTGCGGCGACGAGCAGGGGATCTGCCTATAAGTGCTGGAGCCCCGCGGGTCGTAGAGCGGGCTCACCTGATCGTAGCAGCGGCGGCAGGGCTTGCACTGGAGCCAGACGAGGTCGCTTCCCGTGTCGATGACGAGGAGAGCGCTGGTGGACGGGGTGCCGACGCCGATGAGGGCAAAGTACTCGCCGCTCTCGAAGGGGGGCCCGGAGATGACGGGGGAGTGGAAGCGGTCGTGGGCGGTCGAGCTGAGGGACGTCAGCGCGGTATAACGTGCGGCATCGGCAGCGAGGCGGCGGCGGAGGCGGCTACCCCGCTTGGCGTCGGGCGGGGGCGGGAAGACCGCGTCGCGGTGGACGACGGGAATGTGGAGTGTTCTTGGTGGTTGTGTGGCATTGGAGGCGGAGAAGAGTAGGAGAAGGAGGATGAGGAGCAAAGGTTTGGGCGGCGCCATGAGGGCGCGGTGGCGAAGTGGTAAACGGATGGAGTACCATGGAGAGATGGGAAAATGAAACGAACATATGCGATGGAGACGTTGGTTTCATGAACGTTTTTATGTGCTTGGTATTTGCGTGTCTGGAGTTTCTGCTTGTGCATGCGTTTAGATTCTTAATTTGTTAATTACTCTATAGGGTGCTTCTTAATAACGGTACCCCGTTCTTTTATTAGTGCAAAACAAAAATGTACTCAAAGCTTACATGCGCCAATGGATGGCGACCTCATGGCTCATCGGCTGGGAGCCGGCCGGCCACCGCGCAACCGACGTCGGCTCTGTTCTTTTTATTTTTTTTCAGCTATTTTTAACATTTTTTCAGTAACTATTATTAGTTTGATTAATATGTCGTAGCTAAAATAACGTCCTCGTAATCACGTGTGTGATGGACGAGAGGTGCGACCGTGTGCGCGAGGGGTTTCCGTCGCGTGGAGATGTGCGACCCAGGAAGGCTGCAAAAAAACACGTATCCATCAGTAAATATATCAAACTTCTGAATTCTGACAGGTGTTGACGGTATCATATATGAAGTACGTCTGTTACATTGTGCAGGTATGCAAAATGAAACAGAACAATCTCATTAGTCTTTTTTTAAAAAAAAACCGCTTGTCCTAGTCACATAGGTACAGACATAACTCAGAATATCTGCATCCACAAACCTAGATCATCAGGAATTCAGGATCCCCTAGAGTTCATTCCATGTGGATATCATGGATTTTGTGTGATATTTGTTCTTGATCTAACACTTGAAATTTAACTCCATCAAGTGAGATGTTTTATTTCAAAGCCCTAAGCGACATATACAGTTCTCTTAAAAACAATGGGGATACACAAACTTTTATGTAAATTAAGCCAATTTCATTCAGCATTGGGACAGCAGACATTATCGATGAATATCAATGCAGTACAGTCTGTAGGATTGATCAGGAAAAAAAAAGATAGAGTTAAAACTTAAGACTACTGCTGTACGCTTAAGGTGATATCCGTAAGTAATTTGCAACCTCGCAGAAACTAGAATTTACATTGGTTAGAAGGCCCGAAACCTTAATATTTTGGGTGTCTAACTCAGCTCATCGTAAGGATTACGTGTGCTGTAAAATTTTCTATGGTCTATATGCAAGAGGGAACTTAACCATCATGGCCGCCTCAACATGACACAGTGATAGGATTTTATCATAACGTCTGCAACTTTCTTTTGGGTTTTAATTTATAAAATCACCTTTTTAAATTCAAAGTAAAAAAAATGCAATTTACTTCCTGATACTCCGAACCAATCTATATACTACAATATATGAATGCCTTGAAAACCATCTCATCAGAGCTTTTTGCATCATCATTCGATCACTAAACCCTGTAACAAGAAAAACCCATAATACACCATCCCGTGCTACACAAGCTCACAAATTGGTATACCGACACTCAAATTAACACCATAGAAATATCCAAAGATGTATCCTACAGCCTTATAACTTTCTAATCATACTTTAATTTAGACGATACAGAAGGATTTAGCACCATTATTAATAGCACCGAATCGATAGCTAGTTGACATATGAATATCAAAAAATAATCTACCAGCATTCAAGATTCAAGAAACTATCCGTCATCAAGGACTCAGGTGCATAGAAGAGCTGGATGGTAAAAAATAAGGCACAATAAGTCAAGAGCATAGGGGACCTGACGAGGCAGGTGTAGAAGAGCTGCTAGAGAGCTCCTGGCATTTCTCGATGGTGGGTGGGTCGACAACGTATTGCTTGTTCCTCTCCATGAGCGTCTTATGGTACACGCACCCGTGTTTGGTTGCGAACCTCATCGCCTCGCACGCCTTGAACTGCAGCTGTGCCAATTTCAAAGCTAACGCTGCCATGGATCTGTTGTCGTTTCACGGTTAAATCAAACCAATGCGGAAGAGAAAATTCAAAACAATATATCTACGGATTGAGAAGCATGGGATCAGACTTAGCTCGATGGCTTATTTTGTTTACCTATTTCTCTCTGGTTTAGGGATTGGAGGAAGGGGGTGGAGAGATCCGAGAAGAGGGCACGCGCTGCTTGAGTTGGTTTGCGGCAATGTTAGCTCTGGCCCTTGTGGGAGTAGAGATGGCAACGGGCACAAACCCGCTGGGTTTTGCTATCCCAACCCGTGCCTATAAAAGTTGGACGTGCCCGCTAAAAAAATCATACCTGTGACGGGTGCAGATTTTTTCCCAGACCCATGTCCACTCGGGTAACGGGTACCCACGAGTCACCCGTGCCCGACAACAGCTATGCAGATTGCAGACAGTGCAGTGCTTAGTAAGTCAACAATAAGTTCAATTTATATGTTACTATACATGAAACAAGCAACGACAAATCCACAATGCACATCACTAGTTCACTTCATCAATTCTCAGTTCATAGTTCACTGGCATAGCATATCATTACAAGTTCACAGTTCACAACTCAGTTAAAACCAAAAGGAGAGACATCAACTGCTCCTTGTACTTGACTAATGAGCTATGGACTGGGCTGGTTTGCCTGGAAGGCTGGGAGCCTGGGTTTATAACTCCTATGGATCGGGTTTATATTATCTATGAGTTTACGGGTTTGGATACTATAGAAACGTACTCGAACCCGGCAGACCCGATGGGTTGGGCTTTTTGCCCATTAAAAGACCCATGTGTTAGAAAATTAACTCAGATTTATGCTCTAATAAAGTAAAAATCCACTGGATATCGGGTACCCAGTGCCATCTCTATGTGGGAGGCTGCTATGGGAGGAGAGGTGTTGTGCTTGTAGCGGGCGTTCTTGGCTTGGAGTAGAGGTTAGGAGCTTAGGGCTGCTTTGCCCAAGTGGACTCCATTATGCATAAAAAACATAATCGTTTTGGGTACTTGCAGTTAATTTTTTGAAATTGTAGCTGTCATTATCTTTTTAAATATTTAAATTAGATATATAAAAATTATATGTATAAATTTATCTTGAAAAGTTCTTTTATAATATTATAATTTTATTGAATTTTATAAATATATCATAATAGAAATTAGTGTGTGCTTTAAAGTCCATATATAGGCGTACCGATGTCCAAAACTTGCGACCAGATGAAGTATTTGATAACACTATTTAAGACTTCCGGTAGATAAGGCTCGCAGTGTCAGGTTTGGACTTCATAACATGTTTGGGCTGGAGTCGTTGGACACATTAGCTTAGCACTCGTGTGATTTGTGTTGACATAGAAATCTCCATCAGACACAGAAAACAGCATAGCCCAGGAAGCTCCAAGAGTCCAAAATTCCATGATGAGAAGAAAAAAAAACGATGCGCTCAATTGTACTTGGGAGAATTCTTACACAACGAAGTCAACAGGTGTATTACAATGTAAAGCAAAAACCAGTTCCAGCATGCAAAGAAATAAAACAAGCAAGAACAAGAACAAACAATTCTTCACTTGGTCCACCAGTGAAGGAAATCCTTGCGCCTGTTGATCTTCTTTTGGAGCTGGAGAACACCGTACAGTAGAGCCTCGGCAGTTGGGGGGCATCCAGGGACGTAAATGTCCACAGGAACAATACGGTCGCATCCACGCACAACGGAGTAGGAATAGTGATAATATCCACCGCCATTGGCGCAGCTACCCATCGAAATGACCCAGCGAGGCTCAGGCATCTGGTCATAAACCCTGCAGAGAAAGTTATGAATGTCAAGGGCATTAGAAACCTACGAGCAGATAAGAGAGAGTGAATGACATTGAAGCAAATAATCTCCAAATAGCAACAGGTACAATCAGAAGATATATTTTCTCAAGTACAAACACACGTTTTTTAAAAGAAAAATAATGGAGCGTGGTAGAAGCAGCCTAAAGCTTACAGAAACCACACCTCCTCACCCTAAGTGATCAGGACATTCACAAATCACAACAATATTACTCCTATTCGATTTGAAATTACCAAAACAGCACATCACCCTGATCGGAATCAATCACATGGATAAACAAATCCAAGCATATCCAAAGAAGCTAGCACATGTATATCGTTCTTTCTACCATGATATGGAAATACAGTACAGTATGGATATTAAGGACTCCTTAATATCCATACTAAGGAGTTGCAAAAGTAGTGTACCATCAGCCAAATAGCTCTACATTATTTCGTGAAATAGAATAACAAAACTTAGCAGAGCTTAAATAACCTATGTGCACACTGTATCTGGCACACCAAACAATCCTTCTTCACTTTTAAGATTGAGTAAACGACAGTGTAAGAGCCTAAGAACTGACCATGGAATTGCCACTATCTAAACATGAAATCAATATATCCGTATATCTTGTCTAATCTCTTCAAAGTCATACAGGATGCTGGAATGTATAGGGCATTTCTATGTTTCAACCGCTGCCACGGCCCAATTATCCTAAACAGACATTCCAAAGATCAGTGCTAGTGTTCAATTTGTGGCAGGTTTTGATATCATATCCGAAGATGGGGAATAGGGCATTTCTACAATATAGACTAACATCACATTAGCGGTCATTGCCTCTGGGAAGATCCCTGCAAACAGCAAATCCAACCCAAATTTTCTTCCTATCGAGTCCTATTGCTCGCTACCCAGATACTTTCCGAGATCTAAGTATGCGCAACACCAAATTCCCAAATCGGAGATACGGAAGCGAAATCTGAGCAGTAAAGAGAGGAGTAAGGTGGCACCGACTTGCGGAGGGCGGGCGCCATCTTGTTGGTGAGCGTGCCGGCGACGATCATGCAGTCGGACTGGCGCGGGGATGGGCGGAAGATGACGCCAAAGCGGTCGAAGTCGTAGCGGGCTGCGCCGGCGTGCATCATCTCGACGGCGCAGCAGGCCAGCCCGAACGTCATAGGCCAGATCGACCCCCGGCGCGCCCAGTTCATGAGGTCGTCCACCTTGGAGATCACGAACTCGGCCGCCTTCGACGCCGGCGCCGGCGGCGGCGCGCCCCCGTACGGCGCCGGGGAGGCCCCGCGGCAGCCGAGGAGGCGGAGTAGGCCCGCGGGGCAGAGAGCAGCGACAGCCGCGCCGTGCGCGGAGCAACGCCATGGTCGTGCTGCCGCTCCCTAGGGTTTCCTTTCCTCACCTCGTGGAGGGGGATGTGGTAGCGTAGGCGTTTGGGGGATGGCTTCTCTCTCTCTCTCTCTCTCGGACCGAGCTTTTCGAATTTTGGACACATCTGGCACCGTAGCAATCTAAAATTTCAAATTTGACTCCCGGTGCAAAAAAATTCCAAAACTGGCCCTTCCCGACCGCGGGATCACCCGGCGGCGACACGTGGCGGTCGTGCGGTGCGGCACCGCACGACCGCCGATTGCTCACAGTCGTGTGCGGTGCCGCATCCGCACGACCGCCGTGGACTCATGCGCCGCCGCGACGATTCCGCTGCCGACCGCACGACCCGCCTCCCCGACCGCGAGATTCGCTGCCGACCGCACGTCTGGTGCTGTCCAATCCCTCCGAAAGCAAAGCGGACGAGTTGCATTTTTTCACAGGCATGGGACACGCATTTGCAACCCGGTTGCATGGCCCCTCGCAACACATCTCCCTGCGCACATTTATATGGCTCGAAGAACGGATGTATATACAGGAAGCTCATTTGCATTTGGGAGTGAAGACCGAGCGAGCGAGGCGAGTGAAGAAACCGAGGAGCGAAGAAGGAAGATTTGAGTTGATTTCGTTGGAATCGTGGTTTGGCAAGTAGAAAAGTTGTAGATCGTCTTGTGAGCTTCAAGAAGAGGTAAGTTTTGTACCGTGGAACCAATATTTTATGTATGTCATTAGTTTATAATTAAGCAAACCATCTTTGGTTAATGTTATTTTATGTCCATCTTTAATAGCTATGTATTTGTAGCAAATCTTACATATGTTAGGCATGATGTATTGTAGTGTATGTAATGTTGTAGTCTGTTTTTTTGAGATCATACGTATTATAATGTAGTTTCATGTTGTGCGATAATATGAACTTGTAGATGTGTAGAGAGTGAGAAAGTACTTATTTTATAGCATTTGTAGGTGATAACAATAGTAACATGTTTACAAACATACAATTAGTACGGTTAGGGAAGAAGTGGATATAGGCGGTGGGTGGTAAAATAAATTAAAAATAAAGTACGGTGTAAGACAGTTAAGTAAAATATTACGAAAGAAATGAAGAGAAATTACTTATTGCATTTTTTCGCATGAATTGTAACAAGCTTAATGCAGAACAATAGTGAAAATAAAATAACGTTGTAATGCAATTTTCATTCGTATTAGAAATGGAAATAAAAATGAAATGAATATGTAATATGATGTATGCTAGAATTTGGAAGTAAAATAGGTAAAACTAAATTATAGATTTATAAATAACGCACTGTTAATGTTACAATGAGGCGATGGGGTGTGATGATACGATTGTTGCATGTTGTGTACCGAGATGGTTGATTGTGCACTTATGTTAGGTACGCCATGGCTGACATTCAAGACTTGTTCGTATTCTACGGGAGTGGTCTCGTACGCGACGGGCCGTATGGGGCGGACCTGTCTAATTGTGACCGGATCGTGATCCGGGCACCCGGTTTGAACGCCATGAGCTTGTCTGACCTACGGAGGTGTGTCCGTTCGGCGTTCGATCGGTACACCGCAAGGAAGAAGTTACGGATCGAGGCAGTCTATGCCTCAATGGTGGGTGATGCAGGGGAGAGAATGTGGCAACTTCTGAAGGTGACCAACGATGCCTTGTGGGCCAACTACATGGAGGTTGTGTGCAACCCTGATGCTGCGATATATGCCAGACCAATGGTATATGTCGAGTTCGTGGAGAGGACAGAATCATCCGCCATGGGTGGTTCTAATGCCGCTGGTGCAGATGTAGTGGCTGGGTTCATCTTGGGCGGTCGTGAAGACGCTTCTACGGGAGAAGATGTGGGCGAGGAAGTGGGTGATGAAGACCTCAGGAGGCGTGCGGAGAATTTCCAGGCCAATGAAGGTGTCGAGAGGTGGTGGGCGCCCGTATTGATATCATGAGTACCTTGGGGACCGGTGGAAGAAGTGGGCGGCGAGGAGGAGGAGGATGAGAAGCGAGCAGTTACAGAGGGCGATGATGGCAAAGCTGCAATTGGAGGGTGGTAGGTGGTGTTGTGACCACCGACGGTGCGTCGTGTCATCCAGATCGGGCGACAACGCAGCGGCATCCCTAGTTACGCCACAAAGCGAGGAGGAGAATGGGGTTCGCGAGGGCACACTCATTTTGGGGCGTGCTTAGTAATAAGTCTTTGTCGGCAAGAGCTATTGCTAGATACGCCGTGAACATGGCCGGACGTATCGGGTGCAGGTCAAACCCGAACACGTACATTGTGAAGTGCGTTGACGGGTCTGTCTTGGCAAAGTTCGTGCACACGGTTCAAGGGCGCCGCACGAGTTCGGATAACGGTCTTTGCATGATCACGATTCTGCGAGCTTGCGGGGCGATGCGTGAGGCACCGCAACATGACATCGACATATGTTGCGGGCGGTGAGCCACCTCATCGTGACGAGATGTATCCATTTCTCAAAGGTTATAATGGCGGTAGCAAATTCGGAGGATTGAGGTGAGCTACAAGAAGGCATGGAGGCGAAATGAAAGGTCTTTGCACGTATGTTTGGGACGTCGAGGAGGCGTGCGACCGGTCCCAAGAATGCTTGCGAGAAATCACGTAATCAAATCCAGGCACGTACATTAACAGGCAGGAGAGGGTTCATCCTACAGAGTGCCCGAACTGTTATATTCTTGACAGAGTGTTCTGGGCCTTCCATCAGGCGATACAAGGCTTCAGGTCGTGCCGTCCGGTGCTAACGATAGACGGGACGTTCATATCCGGCAAGTACAAAGGTACTATCCTCACCGCGATTCAGCGCGGACGCAAATGACCGATTACTCGGTGGCATTTGCAATTGTGGAGAATGAGAATACGGATAGGCGGCTTTGGTTCCTTGCCAATGTGAAGCGAGCCATAGTGCAAGGTCGTCCGGTGTGTATCATCTCGGACCGCAATGCGAGCTTCTTTGTCTGCGTTGCGAACGATGCGAATGGGACGCACCCCCTTCGGTGGAATGATCGAAGAACCGTTGGTGCATGAGGCATCTTGCAGCGAACTTCCACAGAAGGTTCCGTAGCAAGGACTTAATGAAGATGTTTAAGAAGCTATGTGTCCAGAACCAGAAGCGCAAGTTTGACACCTTGTGGAGGCAACTCGATCAGGAGGCTAGCAAGCATGTCCGACAGAGCCGGGGCCGTGGAGGAGGCTCCACAAGAGTTGGGGTGTTCACACAATGGGTTCAATCAAATGCACGACTTGGAGATGTGGTCTTTGTTGCACGACACCGGGGCGAGGTATGGGATCATGACAACTAATATGTCGGAGGTTTACAACGGAGTCTTGAAGGCGTCGATCTCTACCAATCACGGCAATCGTGGACGAGAGCTGGAACCGTACTGTCGGGTATTTTGTCAATAGAGCCATGATGGCGAAGAAGCACCTCGACGAAAACAAGCAATACTCTGAGGTAATGCAGGCGTATATGGGGAAAAAGATGGAGAAGAGTCGTTCCCACATTGCTCGGCCCATTGATGGCCTAAGGAACAAGTTCGAGGTTCGCCTCGAGTGATACGTCATGGGTCACATCGGAGGATCGCAAACACGTATGCACGATTGATGACAAAGCATCTTGCACCGCAACAAGCCCGACTTCTTCACAAACCGTGCTCCCATGTGTATGCGACTGCGGGTATGGCGACAGCGTCGACCAAGATATCTCACGGTACTACGACATGCAGCACTTGTATGCAACCTGGAGTGCAGAGTTTCATTCATACGGGGTATATATGCACTACAAAGAATTATGGCCAGGGGAGGTAAAGTGGGTACCAAATGATGCACTGAAGCATGTCGGTCGTGGCAGACGACAAAGCCGTCGCATCCGCAATGACATGGATGACAGCCAGCGTGGGGATCGAGTTTGGCGGCCAAAGTGTAGGCTATGCAAGACGATTGGGCACTCCCTCAGCCAGTGCCCAAACGGGCCGACATCAAGCAGCCCTCCGTAGTAGCACATACAATATTTTGTTGTACTCCATGTTGGTTCGTTCCATGTGTTGTTGATGTGTTCTGTGCATTGCGATGCACTGCTGCCATGTGTTGCGAGGTCCCTTTCATTATTGAGGAGATGTACGATGTATTGTTGGTTCTATGTCTGTATGTCACGCACATTTTATATTTTTCTACATTATGTATGTTGTGGTTGTACATTATGTATGTGTAGATGTTGTCTGGGTCATATTTGTGTGCATATCTGTCGTTACGTTTGCCGTTAATTATGTTGTCATTTGTTGCACATTATATTATCAATGTAGACTCATTTATTTTTCTTCTTTGGCAGGAGATGGCTTACGAGTTGCTTGACCCCCGGTGGGATGAGCGGCACCGATGCCTATCGTGGTCGTCGGGAGACGGGCCTCCGAGCTTGATCCTTAGGAGCCCCCGAGAGCACTGGCCTCTCGACCAGCGGTACATCCCACTACTGCGGTACACCGGGCTGCTGCCCATTGCCCGCATGTTGGATGTACCGCACGCGTTGCGCTTTGATCTTGCGTTCTTGTCCGCTCTTGTTGATCGCTGGAGGCCGGAGACTCACACGTTCCACTTCCGCTGGGGAGAGATGACGGTTACTCTGCAGGATGTGACAATGCTTACAGGTCTACCCCTCCGTGGTGCTGCTGTAGTGCCACCCCCGAAGGCTGCAGATTGGAAGGTCCATCTGGCTCAGCGGTTCGGTCATCCGATCCCGGACAATGTAGCTGGTGTGCCACATGGTCGGCTTCGTCGGTACATGACATGTCCTGGCATCGCACATGAGGACCAAAGCGGACACACTTCGCTAACGTACTGCTATTTACGTTCGGGTGGGTCTTGTTCCCTAGCACCACTAGAGATTCAGTCGACCTAGCTACATACATCTAGCGAGTCCTTGGCGGATGGTCGGCACGGTGAGGTGCCACATTATAGCCGGGATCACCGTTCTTAGCGCCACATACCGAGGTTTGTGTGATGCCTCACAGCGTACTACGGCCAGCGAGCCGGTCCTAGCCGTGTGCTACGTTCTTCTTCAGTTGTGGTCGTGGGAACACTTCCCGTTGGCGAGCCTTACTTTGGTACTACATGCACCCTTACGAGTTCACCCGCATTTATGCGGCCTTGGTAATGGAGACGACCCGTCGATGGGCCCACCATGGAGTGCGCATTGGACACATGCTCGGTTGCGGTGGGCCAGGAGAGCCGAGACGTGCGTGCAGGAGTTCCACAACATGTTCGAGACACTCCACGAGGTAGAGATAGTCTGGTGGCCATGGACTCCACCGTTCATTATGGACACGGCCCCCCACGGATTATCATCACGGTCGGGCGGGATCACATGTCTTGGTTGACGACTTGCCACTTGGTGTTCTCTCACCGTCGAGCCATACAACCCGCAGCGAGTCATGAGGCGATTCGGCATGTACGGGTTGTCCCACCCCGCCAGGGCGCCTCTTGCACCCACCACCCACCGGTATGTGATTTCACGGTAACTTTAATTAATGCATTACTTTGTGCCCCGCTAATTGTGGATGTCTCAATTAACTTGCGAGCAATCGAGGAGAGGCGAGCGAACGAAGACGGAGAGGCGTACAGCGGAGTGGGCGGACATGTGGCGTGACCACGCGGACACGATGGTTGTGGATGAGACCCGGCCGTACGACCTCGGCACGTATAGCACATACCTCGAGTGGTACGTTCCACGCACCCGCAGAGGGCTTCTTGGGCGCCGCCACGCGTCGATTGAGATCATACGAGGCTGCTGTGGCGAGTCCGAGCCGCATCGGCGGCGCGGCACGACGAGGCGGTAAGAGATTAGTATGTAATTAACATATGCACGATTATGTTTTAACTGGTTACTTGTGTAACTGCAGTTCGACCGATTGCATCGTATCCACGACGAGGCAGCTCAGGCTCTCCATCGTGGGAGGGCAAATTCGATTGATCGCCTGCTCACTTCGATGCGCAGCATCTATGATGACGCCAGGTCTGCGATACGGACCATCAGTTGTGGTCGGCCACGAGATGACGTTGTTGCACGCGCGGTGCGTGGGCGGGCGACCACCACCACCCCTCCGCGGCACCGTCGGCGGTGCCATCGGCCGTCCATCATCGGCACGTCCGTCGGCGTCCGGCGATCGACCCGGCTCGCTCGCTCGTCGTCCACGCGATTCGGGCGTGATGCGTGATTTGCGACCTATTTGTTCATGCACTCGTTTGCCATTTATCTCTAACCCCATATTTTTCTTGCGGCAATTGCGGCGGGATAGCACCTGCTGCGACCATCGTCATCACGGAGAGTGCGGGAACGAACAATCTCGCTGGCCGACGGGCCCGATCTGCGAAACGACCACGACTCGGCACGGCGGTCGGAGGTGCGGCTGCCGCGTTCGCCCATGGTGGTCGATCCGGCTGCGGGAGCGGGAGGAGTGGTTTGGCCATACCTACCAAGATTACGGTTCGAGAGTACGGTGGGTCATCGGCATTTCGACCTCGCGGTAAATGCCTTTGATATTACTATTTATTACTAACAACGCTGTGCATGGCGTAATTCAGATGTGACATCTCAGTAGGATATAGACCCCTCGTCGACCGATTGGCTTAGCTCTATTCTCGGCCATCCGACGGACCTCCCCACGCAGTCGTACGCAGCACCACCTCGGACGCGAGCCTCGCGATCGACCTTGAGATGCACCGCACTCCCTAGCAGTTCACCTTCTCGAGGAGCACATCGCCGTCAGGGAGGCGACGACGAGATCCATAATGCGCTTTTGTAATTCTGAAATGACCTTTTGTAATAGTTTGTTGTAACTATTTATGAAATGTACGTATGTGTAATACATATCCATGGCATGTTTTGCAAATTATTTATTTATAGCTTGATTCACAGAAACATACATTAACCCTCCAGCACTAAGACAGACGATAACAATAAACACAATAATAACCTCCAACACTACACCTTAACGATAACAATAAACACAGGGGACTGCCTCAAGTCGCCTTCCTACAAAATTATCAGTTCAATATATTTTTCACGGTCAGCAATCTACAAAAAACACAACATCAATCGTTACTTCACATCAACATATTACGAAGTGTATTTTAATTATCAGCATAAAATCTCCTCATCTTTTCGCATTCATTTTTCCCAGCTGTTAAATATCACTTTCCTTCCTTTCGCCTAATTGTTCTTATCACAGTTGTTTTCAAAAAAAATTTCTTTAAATTTTCTACAATAAAACAACATACCATGATCGAAAATTGTTATTGTCAGTTCAACATTTTTTTCACAGTCAGCAATCTACAAAAATCACAAATACATCACTCATTACTTCACACATATTTCGTTCGTACTCTACCAAACAAAATTTTCAATTTTCTAAAATGCAACAAAAATCACACAAGCTATAAACTACACTCTACATCAAATTCACATTTTTTGAAACAACATTTCATATATCTAAATTTATTTTTATTGTAAATAACTCAATAATACATATAAATTCTTATACTAAATACATATATCAAACCCTAAACAAAAATTTTGTGCGGTGAGGTCGTCGGTCAACACCGTGGTCATGCTGCGGAGGCGGGGTCGTGCGGCGGAGGCGGCGTCGTGCGGTCGGGAGGCGGGGTCGTGCGGCGGCCGGAGCACGAGGCGATCGTCTTGATGCAGCGCCGCACGACACAGTGAACAGATCTTGATCGTGCGGTGCCGGACCGCACGACTCGCACGTGTCGCCGCCGGGTGATCCATGATCGGGAAGGGGCCGATTTGGAATTTTTGCAGGGAGCCAAATTTGGAATTTTAGATTGCTACGGTGCGGATGTGTCCAAAATTGAGCTTTTAAGGACGACTGAGGAGTCCGGCCGACCTGGCGGGGCTGTTCTTTTCATTGCGACTTATGGCTTTTGACCGAAATTTTGAATTTTGGTACATTTACTGATGCAGATTATGGAGAGACAGATACTCATTTGTGATTTTGGATGGTACAGATGTTGGGCTTTTAATGTGTAGATCGTTTTACCTGTAGACCCCGTCTTGAGAAAATACTCTATTTGAAAGTTAGGTACTATAGTAAAAGCCAAAAGCCGCCGGCTTCGGAGGAAAAGAACAGACCCATTGTCGCGTGGTGGATCAAGCTGGTACGCTACAAATGGTGGCCTATGTTAGACCTGAAAAACCAGTCCATCGAGTGGTCTGATCCAGCCTATGGTGTCATGCTCAAATCAACCCGACACGACAGAGGTCGGTCGGACTAAATTGCACGGAGTCACAACGGTGGTGTAGGCGCAACGGTGGAGGAGCGGCGTGATGTGTTTTGAGGGCGATCGGATCCGACGGCGGTGTAACCAAGGACCGTCGAATCTGACTGGCGATGGTGGCACGGAGCCGCAGCGGTAGTATAGATGCAACAGCCCGGAGCAGCGTGGTGCGGAGAGTGGCGCGACGCGGTCCGGAGATGTCAGATCCAGCGACGGTGTGGCCAAGGACCGTCGGATATGACGGCAACAACGTCTCCGATGTTGGGGAAGAAGCACTCGGTCCAGCTAGCATTGTGGTCGAGGACCGCCAACTCCTTGTCACCCGCGCCGTTCGCCATATCCTCGCCACCTCCAGCCATAGCCCTTGTCCGGCACGCTGAGGGATGGACGGAGCACTTGAACGACACTACAAAGCATGCTTGAGCAAGATAGGAGCGCATAAGCGAGGGGGAGGAGTACAGACGTAGTTGAACTTTGAGCCTATGGCTATGTGAATACTTGGGGTATAAAACCCGTTTTCTACCTGTGAGAAAATTGCTAAATATATTATTTTTGAAGATCAACCAATTAGAATAGGTGAAAATCGCGTGTTCGAAATAATGATCCAACACAACTTTTGCCCACAGCCCATAGTACTAATATATCAGCGGTAGAACTACCATGTTTATTAAATATTTTGGATCTATTTCACCGCTATAATCTAGAATTTTATTTTACTGTTTTTGGAAGCATATTTTCCTCTAAGCATGAAGATGCCACGTCACATCAATAGCAAATTGGCCCCTTATGAATCCAAAAGGTCGCAAC
Organism: Bonia amplexicaulis; assembly: GCA_036346245.1. NCBI lineage: Eukaryota > Viridiplantae > Streptophyta > Magnoliopsida > Poales > Poaceae > Bonia > Bonia amplexicaulis. Next base: position 12,400,091 of record CM070736.1, on the reverse strand, counting down.
TCGTAATATTCTCAGGCATCTCGTAATGTTCCTTCGGCATATTAGTGGGGTGCCTTTCGATAAGCCGCCTGCACGAGCAAGGTCGCACTGGCTTGGCGAGCGTGCCGGCGACGATCATGCGGCCGGAATGGCGCGGGGAGAGGCGGAGTACGGGCGCGGGGCGGAGAGCAGGGCAAGCAGCGCCATGGGCACGACGCCGCTCGATCGCTAGGATTTCCTTCCCTCGCCTCGTGGAGGTCCGGGGTCCGTGCTGAGAACACGCCTGTAGGGCCGCTCGCCCAAGCCTGTTGCTCTTGCTGAACAGTGGCCCAGCCCCAGCGTACCGCTGAAACCGAAGTAACCCCTCTGAGTTCATGCTTTCGGCCCGATATAACAGGCTTAAAGAAAAGCGCACCATAGTGGAGTAGCTAGAGGAATTGTTGGTGGCGTAGAAACCATACCCGAGTGAGTGGGCGGACGTCGCTCGTGTTACAGGTCAATGTCCACAAGATCGAAAGTGACGTAAGAGTTTATGCACGTTTGGACGCTCTACTTTTGTCGGTGGCTTATTAGGGTTTTGAGGGGTCCTCCTAGAAGCGCACTAATTTTGAATGTCTTTTTTATTTCTTTTGAGTTCAAGTTATAAATGAGTGATACATAAGATATTTATAGGACGAAAATACCCTTCAGTAAGATAACTAGTCTATAGGTACAAATAGAGGTGTTACTGTCTTTCCTAGATAAAACTGCAATTCTTCACTCTGTACATAGGTATACAGGAATAAAAGTATTCCTCCATATTCCAGCTCATTTGTTCTTGACCGGTCCCGTCAGTCAAAAATCGATGCGCAAATACCACATGTTCCAGTCCAACTGCTTTCTCGCACAAATGACGGTACAAGCGGAGAGCATTACCATCTTTCCTAGATAACATTGTAATTCTTCTATCGGTGAAGGACACAAATATTCCTCCAACAGGAATGGATGGGTGGACTCCTTTGAGTCTCCGACGTGGTCCACCGCAGGTCGGCGTCAGTCAAAAAATCGACGTGCAAACACCACACGTTCCAGTTCAATTGTGATAGCATATCCCAGGAATACGTGCCTAAATTTTGGTGGAGCGGAGATCTGTGGCGAACCTGCCAGGGCATATCTCTTTCAATTCACGGGAACAGGATGCGCAAAGATACATCTTTGTGGCGTGCAATAGCACATCTTTCCATGGTAGCGTCTGAGAAAGATTTTAGCGCTACAGTTTAAGAAAGCAACGAATTTAACCGGTCTAAAATCATACATCCTTTCAAATCGTAGGATAAATATGTGCACACCGCGCTCACTTGCGACCAGGGTTAAAACTTTCGGACGCAAAAAACATTCAGTCATCGGCGAAAGAAACGAAATCCGAAATTTCATCAATTTCGTTGGAAATTTCGGACGAAAAAAATCATTTTTAATGAAATTTACCCAAAATTTAAATAAAATTTGAACAAATTTTAAACAGAACCAAATTCGGCTAAATTTTAACCGAATAAAACATATTTCGCTACCCTCCGAAAGGAACGAAATTTCGGACTAATTTTGTTTCCCTGCTTGCGACTAGGAACACTAGATTGCTTGATGCTAGCTGTGGCTGTTACTGTAAGCCAAATAGAGCTTTTGTTTTGTTTTCGTTTCTTCTAATGTTGGTATGGTTGCATCCTACTTAAGATATGCGGGCGTCTTTTTTCCCCATGTTTAGACTTGTTTGAATAGGCTTGTATTAGACACAATGGACCTGTTCTTTTGAGATGTAGCTAATGGCTTATGATTGTAGCTTATATCTTTTGGCTCTAATACGAGTACCAGTATGAATGAACTGAAAGCTGATAAGCCGTTTTTAAAAAAATATCAAGCATACCATTTATTTGTTCGAGAGAAGTTATAAGTCGTAAACTAAAATGTTACATTGGATAGACCAATTGAAACTGGCGACAACAACACTAGTCAAGCCGGTTTTACGGTAAATTTGTTTAATCCTGATTGTTCAAGTCAGATTGTTGAATGCAAATGAGAAGTGCCAAATTATTTATTGATTTGAGATCATTTTTGTTCAACTGTCTTGAAAATACATGTAACGTCAGCTGTCAAATCTTTTTGTTGTGATGCAGCTGCATGCCCAAACCAGAACTGACAATTTAACAGACAACAGGGGAAATTCTGCAGATGACAAACATTATTCCTACACATTATTCCAAACATTTGTGCCAATATGTTTCAAATTTGGAAACAATTTCCCCATTCGCCTTCTTACTGTAAATGTCTCAGAGCTCTTGTTTCTTGGTTGCTTGTGCCAGTCTTTGCGTGTATTCAGGCAAAGACAAAGATTGTATGTGTGTGATCCGTCATGACTAAACCTGTCATGCCAACTGCTACCCTCCCTCTTACTAGGAAGTAGCACGCAAGGTAACACAGCAAACGAGAAGTTGAACTGAACATGTGCATGAGCAGTTGAGCACTACTTCCTGTTTAGTATTGCCTTCGATATCGATTCAATACGGAGATGTTTTTCAGCAGAGCTCTTTTAGAGGTACACTTAATTTAAGATGGGCTGTTATTCTTTTTTATTCAATAGTTCCTATTAGATAGGATTTAGTTATACTACGACTAGCAGTATGAGAAGTAGAGTCCCAAGAAGAATAGAATTGTAATTGTCCATGTGAGGACCGTATGGGACAAGAGTAATATTTTTAATCCTAGTTGGTTTAATAATAGGAAAATTACAAAGGACAATATATTATGCCTTTTAGCAATCCAATGGCCGAATTTGATTTTTACTACACACTCTTTGCTAATAGTAGAATGTACTGTAAATTTTTTCTTTCAGCATCAGGACACTATGAAAATACACAAAGCCCAAGCACAAGCTACATGCCAAACCTGAACCGACCATTCTTGCAAAAAGACATGAACGCCAAAAAAAATATTTGCATTCATCATTCTGGAACAAGACAATTTTTGTGCTGCTGTGTGCCAAACATGATCTGACACTTAGCTGTAAACAGTTTCATCAGAGCATCCTTGTCCTCCTATGCTTGGGAGTTTATCAAGTGCGAGTACTGTTTGAGACCATCTAAAAAAGTAAAAACGGTACTGTTTCAGACAAATTTGGCTGAATTTTTGACTTTTATCATAGATTCATGTGTTATTTTCATCAATAGATACGATACAACGAGCCTCACCAATGCCAGGCTCAATAACACAGAACAGAGCACACAGAAATTAGTCAATAGTTACTACCACAGTCCTCACACATTATTCGATCCCGCCATTGGCGCTCGAACTATGTTTTTACCACCATCATCTCACCCTCAATTTCATGAAAAGTATACCGGCACCCTACCAGATTCGTACCCACAGAGGCGGCAATCAGAAGACGCCGGTTTCAAAAAAAAAAAAAGCAATCAGAAGACGAAGGAATCCTAATGGGCCAATCAGTTCTTGACTCCGAGCGCCATGGGCATGCCGTCCTGCACGGCGACCGGCAGCGACTCGAGCTTACAGTCGAGCGGCGGCAACGCGGCCTCCTCGACGAGCACCTTCCCGACGAGCCGCAGCAGCGTCTCCTCCATCTCCTTGCCGTCTCTCCACGGGTGCACCTCCGCCTGGAGCAGCGCCGGGTTCTGGCAGATAAGGTCCCACACGGGGAACCCCCTGCGCGGCATCATCAAGTCCTCCCTCGCGAGCCGCAGCGACGGGCAGTAGTCGCCGCGGCCGTCGCCGAGGTAGATGAACCGCTTCTTGCTGCCGTCCGCCATGGCCGAGGCGCGGATGCGGTCGAGCACCTGGCCCTTGCACATGTTGGGCGGGCAGATGCCCGCAAGGCCGCACCCGTGCGGGGCCGAGTGGAAGTCGTGGTACGGCGCGATCCGGAGGCGGCCGTCGGCGTCGACGCGGCTGGGGTTGGTGTTGATCTCCGAGAAGTATCCGCGGAGGCCATGGTGGTCGAGAATGGTCTCGATGAAGAACTGGTTGGCGTCGCTGAGGATCCTGAGGTCGCAGCCGAGGCCGTACGCGGCTTTGATGGCCGCGACGACGTGCGGGTCGAGCGGCGCCGCCTTGAGCACCTCGGCGACGTCGCGGAGGGTCTTGCCCTGCGAGTGCAGCTCGGCCATCATGGTGTCCATGAGGGTGTTCCAGGGCATGGTGGGGAGGAGGCGGTCGAACAGCTCGGTGGCGCCGAGGCTGTCGACGACCCAGTTGTCGCTGTCGACGTCGATGATGGTCTTGTCGAAGTCGAACACCACCACGGTTTTCCCGGCCATCTCAACAGCTAGGGTTCGCGCTGCTGCTGCTATTCTTTGCGGTGTGTCTCCCTACGCTTTAGGGTTCAGCTCTTGAATCTCGATGGGCCATGGCCATTGCTGCGAGCCGGCTTATATACTGCCCCGCGAGGCGTGAAGATGCCGGGGAATATTACGAGAGATGCCTGAGAAAAGCGGTCGGTCTCGGACCGTTCGCGTTTCGGCGCGTTGGACGGAGGTTTCGGTCGCCGTTTCGGTTGCGGTTTCGCCGTGTGGTGCGCGTCAAGAAGGCGCGAGGCGGCTTCTCCTGCGGACTGCGGAGGAGGCTCCGCATATGGCCGGGGAATATCCTCTCTCGTGCCGTAGTGGAGTCGCTCTCGCCGGATCTGCCGGCCGCTGGTTTTGGCCGTCCGCTGGAGAGTAGCAAACGCCGTTGATTAGGTAATTCACAGTCGGATCGCAGCTTTTTCCGAGCTAATCGCACTCTCCTTCGGCTTGCAGTTACGTTTCCTCCATCCGAACGCTCGAATACAAAATTGTGCCAAAAATAAAAGATGCGCGCGGCTCATCTCGCGTTCTGGTTGAAGTGCTTGGCACAAGATCCGGTTCCTGGCACGTGAGGTGACAGAAGCTGAAAACATTTCGTGGGGCGTCTCCAAGTGGATATTCGGTGGATGCGGAGAATCTCCCGTGGGGCGCCTGCCTGCCTCTTTTGAGCCGCTAACAACGTGGGGTGGTTCGTATCTTTTGGCTGGTGCCTGGTGTCTCTCCTCTCGTCGTCAATCGACTTCGTTTCTTGGTCAGTTTTCACGTGCTAGCTTTTCTTCCTCTTCAATTAACCAACTAAAAAAATCTATTACATTTCTCTGAATGAGTAAAGGGAGTCATGTAGGAATTGAGCCGTGTCTTGTGAAAATCTATTAAATCCATACATTCCAGACAGATCACGTGTGCACTTGCGGCAAATCCATAGTAACTTGGTGACTTGAGATCCTTTTGGTTTTGCAGCTGGTTTTAAAACTGAAAAAGATTCATGTTATACGTGTGGATGTCATAGATTTTAAATAGTACCAACCCTACTGAACAAACATTGGTAAAGAAAAACTTCGTCATTTCCTGTTCCACGTCTGGTGCAGAAACATCAAGTCGTGTGGAGAAAGCCTAGTCAACTTGGGAAGGCTCCTACTAGTTGCTTCCCAATTCTACCTTATCAGGTTAAGGTGGTGATCGATTCGACTGAAAGTTGAAAGCTTATGGCTGAAAACACTGTAGTTGAGAGAGGCTTATTTAACATAATTAAATTAAAATTGAAAAATATAAAAAATATGTTAGCCCATCATAGACAACACAAACGAATACGAGAAAAAAAGAACCGACAAAAAAGCTAAAAAAAGTCAAAAATTCAGAAAAAGACAAAATTATGAATAGTGTAAAAATAGTGACTTAGGCCCTGCTCAATAGAGCTTAAGCTTATTGGCTTAAGCTTATTTTTGCACTATTCATAATTTCGTCTTTTTCTGAATTTTTAACTTTTTTCACTTTTTGTCGATTCTTTTTCTCGATTCGCTTATGATGTCTGTGATGGCTAGCATATTTTATATATTTTAATTTTTAAATTTAATTATGTCAAATAAGCCTCTCACCATTCTGATTTTTTCGACCACTACGATGTTTTCAACCATAAGCCTTGACTTTCGGTAGAACCGATCACCACCTTAAGCTGTGTTGAACACCACCTAAGGAAAGAACAAATTCTCACCCAAAGTTCCATTCTCCTTTTAGTCGGTGGATGTACAGTACAAGCATGAGAATAACAGAATCGAGAACAATGCTAACTTTAGTCAAGAAAAAGAAGAAAATTCCTGTGGTTCTGTTTACATTGTATATGTACTATAGCTGGACTTCCCAGTCTCATGTAACCGCACAAAAAATATATCCGGTGTATTTATAATTGCAAAACCCGTACGCCTTGAAATGCCAAAATCCCAAAAGGACTCAAAAAAGTTGGTGTCGTCAGTCGTCACCGATGAGGTCAGGCCTATAAGATTACACTGGTTGTAGATGGGAAGGTTTATTTTGATTAGGTTCTTTTGGGCTACGGTGATAAGGGTCTGTTCGGCATAGAAGAAGCCGGCCGCTTTACCGCGACTTTTGGGAAAAAGCCATCGGTCGCGCGAGCAGTCCGACTTCGAGCGATGCAAAAGCACGGGCATCGTGTCGCCATAAGCCGTGCAACACTTTCCCTCCCCACCCTCCTTCACGAGTAGGGCGTCCGCGAGCGACGCCCCGACTCCTGCCCACCGCCCCGACCTCCGTCGTGCCGCACGAGGGCCTCGCTCGCGACCGCGCCCACAACACCCCGGCCCGCCTCACGCGTAGATCCGTCGGCCGCCAACCCCTCCAGGTGCCCCCGCCCGCGCCCCATCCCACACTCGTACCCTCTCCACACCCCCTCTCCGGATCCCCAATCGCCACCTCTCCACACCCCGCTCCGGATCGGCCCCTCTCCGGATCCGCCCCTCCCCGCTCCAAATCCGCCCCGCGCCATCCCACACTCCTACCCTGTCCCTCCATATCCGGTGACCCCAGACCCGGCTCGGATCGCCCCCCAAGCGGATCCGGCGCGGCCTGGCTTCCCGTCGGTAGGCCTCACGTCGGCGTCGCGAATCCAGTGACCATCGGTGAGTCGTCTTCCTCCGCCCCGACGTCCGACGCCACCTCCCGCGTACATTCGGAGTCGGCATCGAACGAGCTGTCCTGCCCTTGTCCTACGCAGTCCTCCCCTCGCCGGCTTTGTGCCCCTTCCTCCCCGTCCGCATTCAAGCCCCCCGTCGGACGCCCCGTAGAGCTCCCGGTGTGCGCCGACGACGTACTGCTGCCGCCTAAGGTAACAAATATTTACAATTGCAGAACCTTTTTGTGCATGCGGGCACTTGAAGCGGATATTACAGCTCAGATGTGTCAATTAGGCGATGCCCACAACATCTTGGAACCTTATTTTGACCTGTTGTTTTTGTTTATACCGTATGAAATTTTGCAGTCCTGAGTAGTGATACTTCCACTTGTTGTTCAATGCTTCATGTTGTGTTCTCTGCGCGTGGTGAATTTATTCTACTACATTACGTGTTGCTGCGGATGGGTAAGGGCGGCTCGTAATGATAATACCGGAAATGCTATCTGGGATGAGGCCGCCCATGTGGCTATGCTGGAAATCTGCCGTGAGGAGTTCGAGGCACAGAACACAGCTGTGGGGTGCCTAAACAGGCGTGGGTACATCAACCTAGGGAAGAAATTCAAGGAACGGACCGACCGCGAGTATACTAGAAAACAATTTAAGAACCACTGGGACGCGCTGAAGATGGAGTACTATATATGGAAGACGTTGAAGCTAAATGCGACCGGCCTAGGAATCAATGCACTGACTGGCTCCATCGACGCAACGGAGGCATGGTTTGAGGAGCAAAACAAGGTAGACATGAATTATACTGTTTGATTACTTGTGAACTCACAGTAAGTTTGAATTGAAAATGATCTTGCATGTTGCAGGCGATGCTAGGGGCCAAAAAATTTGCGAAAGCACCTTTGGCTCACGAGGACGTAATGGACATCATGTTTCATGAGGGTCTTTGCACTAACGAGCATGCCGAAGTCCCCGGAGCGAGCAGGCACAATGCTCATGCCGGGTCTGGTGGTAGCTCAGACCCGGAGCCGGATTCGGTCTTTGAGCCTGCCGTCTTGTCCCGCAAACATGGCAGCGGGGCAGCAGCGTCCGCACCGGAGTCCAAGAAGACCCGCAACAACGCAGACGAGTGCATTCTACGGATTGCTAACTTGTACGAGGAGACCGTGAACCAGGCTTGTGCAGGGCGAGCGACGAACATCGATGGGCCAGAGCGCGATGAGGTTCACGTGCTTATGCAGCAGGTCGTTAACGATGGGTACCCCGAGGGAACAGACGAGCATTTCTACGCCGCGATCATGCTGCATGAGAGGAGGGTCAGAGATGCTTTCACGGGCTTCCATACCGCGCAAGGTCGTATTGGTTATATACGCAGGATGTGGCCTGTCTTCCAATCCGAACGTGGCTCGGGGTCCAAGTAACGGTAATGTCTACTTAATTGTGTCCTGTTATTTACGTGTTCATGTCGGGATTGCTTAATCAGTGTACCTTTGAGGACAGTTTATTTGTTGTATCGGTCAGGGCATCCTTTTATTTGTTGTATGAGTGAGGACATCATGTTTAGTTAATCATCTTTATTTGTTGATGTTATGTATGCTTTGTCCAATTTTCTATTATGTTGGCTTTGTCTTTGCGAGAGGAGGTCTTCTTGGCTATCTTTGCATGTGATCTTGTTGTCGGCTGTCTTTGCCTGTGATCTTATTCTTGGCCTGTGTTGCTGTGATGCCGCTTTGTCTTTATCTGTGATGCATCTTGTGGGGTATAAAAGGCGCAGGTGAGGCGCCGGCTGTGTATTCGTTTGATCAAGGTGGACCGGCAAAATGTGGGTTTCTTTTACTTACTTGCATGCAATGAGTATCAGTGAGGGTCTTATGAGTATTTCATAATTGACGGTGTGCGAGCAGATATTGGTCACGCGAACACTCTTGTTGGCTCATTTGGAAATGAACACACGGGTCATTTCGAAATGAATCAAGTTCGCGAGACGATAGCAGACGGCCTGGTGGCATGATTTATTGTAGCTTGCATGCTGCCTTGTAACAAGGCATGAAAAATATTTTTGTGCAATGCATATTAATGTAAAAAACATCTCCTGTTGTGTCCCGTGTATTTCGTAAGTATCGTAAATTTTTTTTGGGTTTGTTTCAACCGCTACAACGTATTACAGCTTATTCAGCAAAAAACTATAAGCCAACAGCCGTACAGAACAAATCAGCTTCTACTCCAGCCGTTACTATTCACCAGCCGCAGCCAAAAAGAACAGGCCCTAATTCTTATTTGTATTTTTTAACACGATATTAGATAGTGAAATTGTAATTCAGACGGTACATATGGCTTTCGACTCAGAAAGCCGTTTGAAAGACATGTTCCAAAAAATCGCTTGAAAAAAAACCACCTACTTGTTTTAAGTTTTGGATGAGCTAAAACCAAAAACAACCCAAAAACCTGGAAAAGCAGGGAGGGCCTCTGTGTAGGAAGCTATCCGTGCAATTTATTTAGTGACCGACACATCTCCGTGACTAGATGCTTCTCATGTGGGCAGAGGGAGAAAGGGAGCCCGATGTCCACTAAACTTCACGCGCCTGTCGTGGTAAGATGCGCGCCTCTGTCACTCCCACGCATCAGCTACTAGCGGATTTGTCACGGTAACGCATGGTATGGTGCTACGTGCTGCGTGCGTGGTATGCTGCGACAAAATGATAACTAGTAATTAGTAAAGATATACAAGGAGCTGGCAACATGTTTCATGCATGGAGCAGAGCTTATGTGATACGATTGCGTTTTGATTTTTCGTGTTATTTGCAACTATGAACTGCGAAACAGGGCGATCTGTTTCTGCAGCCTGGGATCAAAGAGTTGGCAGGGATCGCGAGAAAACATCCACGAAGGCGCGCTGTTTTTGAGAGTGTTGTCCAAAGATCGCATTGCATGATGGAACATGCATGTACGTTGCTTTTCTGAACTCTATTTGTCGATACTCGATACAATTTGCTGGGACTCAAGTTGATGGATTTGCATGGTTACATCAGGAGCGACCTATAGGCCATGTTCTTTGTAGCTTCTAAAAATGATTTTTAATTTTTGCTACAGTATATAACTTTCAAACGGAGTATTTTCTCGAGACGAGGTTTACAAGTTAATTGTAGTACACATTAAAAGTCCAACGTCTGTATAAACCAAAATCACAAGTAAATATCTCTCTATAATCTATATCACAAACAGCTAAAATTCAAAAAAAATTAATTAAAAAATATAAGTCACAGCTGTTTCAAACAAGTCCATATACCCCGCAATTATTAAGGGGGTGCATTATTCCTAAAGAAACTTCTCGGTGAGAAATTTCTGGTCTCTTTGACCATTCAAATGAGTTTAATTAAGCTACTTTTGTCCCCTTGTTTCTGGAAGGCACATTCTGTGTCATTCCCCTTGTTATGGAACGTAGACGTAGCACGTGGCTCAGCTCTAGCGGAAAGAAAGCAGTAGCACAAACCAAGACCGCCCGACCCTCTTGAGCCCAATCAGCTCGGCCTCACAACTACCAAGCTAGGCTTGACATAGGGTCTTTTTTTTTTTTTGCTGTGACTTATAATTTTTGACTGAAATTTTTAAATTTTGGCTATTTACGGTATATATTACAGAGAGATCGATACTCATTTGCGATTTTGGTTGGTACAGATATTAAGCTTTTAACATGTACTACGTTTAACTTGTAGACCCCATCTTAAGAAAATACTCCGTTTAAAAGTTAGGTACTGTAGCAGCTGCCAAAAGTCGGCCGGCTTGTGACCTGTCAAACACCCCCATATACACCATGTTGAGACATAACCCGACGATGCTCTAGCATATCCCTATATTGACACATGAGTATATAACTATTGTATTTTATGATCTAAATCTAATTAGATCTGAATACTACTGATCTTTTCAACCATTTTAAGAGTTCGATCAAGGCAAGTAAACTAGTCGAAGGTTATGATTGAGATAATCTTTGTGTCCGCGATGGACTCTGCACCGACTTGCATTAGACGTGGTGCTTTACGACATGTGCGCCGACTGGAGTCAGACATGACTACTCGATCTGACTATAACTCGTCATTGATATCTGCTGAGACTCTCTGAGCAGGGTCTCTGTTTCATTGTCGACTAGGACTCTGTTTCTAGCCTCATCTGAAACTCTTGTTCCGCGTCTATTTATATTCCCTGCAAGCTATTGGTAGAAGCATGAATAAGTAGAATAACATATACACCAAGAGTGTTCTGTAACTTCTCCTCATATAGTGATTACATCGATTGCACGTTCGTGGTTTTTCACTCGAAAGGGTTTTCACGTTAAATCTCTGTCTCGTATTCTTGATTGCTCTTTATTGCTTTCGTGCTATGTCTTGTCAAGTTCATATCAAATGGCATATCCAATCCTAACAAGTGGTGTCAGAGCTACATTCTTTGCCCAAATCAATCTAGGGCACTCTTGACATGACAATAATGAAGTATGATCTTTCACTACTTGACCGAGACACAAGATTTTCCCTGTGACAGATCAAGATGTGAGCAAGTCTAGCATAGCTCGATTTGGATGATGCATTATTGGGGATCGACAAGATGCCTGCTACATGGTCTGCAAAGAAGATATCGTAAGGCTCTCTCTCATAGCCATCTTTATCTATCTAATAATATTCTCCAGGTGGTCACAAAGGAGACCACCACTGCTACGTTATGGTTAAAACTAGAATAGATCTACATGACTAGGGATTTGACCAGTAAGATTCTTGTGAATTAGAAGCTTTTCTCACTCAGATTGGTAGAAGGCAAATCTGTATTGAATCACTTGATCGCTTTTAAGGATATTGTCACCGATCTTGAAGCAACAGAGGTCAAGTATGAAGATAGAGATTTAGACCTTGTTCTACTCTGCTCATCGTCCAGTTCATTCTCTACATTTAGAAATACAATTCTTTATGGATAGATCATTCTCACCCTCAAGGAGGTTTATGATGTTTTGCATGCAAAGGAGAAGCTGAAAACCATGGTGTCGAGCGAAAGCTCGAGTTTGCATGCAAAAGGTTTATCTATTCATATAAGACAAACTGAAAGGTCTCCGACTAGGGATTCCAGGAGCAAGAGTAAATTTTAAGGCCATTCTAAGTCAAAGAACAAGAAGTCATACCATTATTGTAAGAAAAGTGTCCACAACATATTCAAGTGCTGGAAACTTCAGAACAAGAAGATAAGAAACAATATTTTCAAGAAAGATCAATAAGATAAAAAAAAGCCAAATCCACCATTGTTACTAAAGAAAGTTCCGAAGGAGATATCCTTGTTGCCTTTGGCAGTGATTCCAAAATCTGTGATGAATGAAATCTTGATTCAGCTTGCACTTTCCACATGGGTCTGAACCGTGATTGGTTCGTTATCTTTGAAGTGACCTCAAGTAGATTAGTGTTAATGGGAGATAATACTCCATGCACGATTGCTAGTATTGGTTTTATCCATATCAAGATGTTTGATGGCACCATTAGAACCCTGTCGGAAGTCCAATATATTCTAAATTTGAAAAGGAGCCTAATCTCATTAAGTACTTTTGATGCCAGAGGGTACAAGTATTGAAGTGGAGGTGGAGTCCTTAATGTCTCCAAAGGTGCTCTTGTGGTGATGAAAAGTGATATGAAGGCAACAAACTTATATCATCTTCAAGACACTACTCTGGTCGGAATAGCTGCTATTTCTTCGGCCAGATTGTCCAATATCGATCGGACTAATCTACATTATGTGAGTCTAAGACACATGAGTGAAGCTAGCATGAAGAAGTTGTACAAAAGAAGCTTGCTTGATGGTCAAGATGTCAACCAGTTCAAGTTTTGTGAACATTGTATCTTTGGCAAGCAGAAGAGGGTAAGTTTCAACACTGCTACTCATTCTTTAAAAGGCATATTGAATTATGTTCACTCCGATTTGTGAGAAGAATCATGCATTCTATCCCTTGGAGGCGCAAACTACATGCTGACCATCATTGATGACTACTCGAGAGAAGTTTGGGCATACTTCATTAAGCACAAGTCTGATGTGTTCGAGATATTCATAGAGTGAAATATTACGATAGAAAAACAAACTGGCAAGTATATCAAGAAACTCTAAATAGATAATGGTTTGGAGTTTTGCTCTTGAGAAATTAAAGCATTGTGTCGATCGGAAGGTATCGTGAGGTATTATACTGTTCCGGGTATACTACAGCAGAATGGTGTGGCCGAGTACATGAATAAAACTATCATGGAAATGGTTAGCTGTATGATATCAACCTCAGGTCTGTCAAGGAGTTTTTGGGTTGAAGCCATTTCCACTGCATGTCCTTTTATGAACCGATCACCGAATTCTGCCAAAAACAAACAAATTCCGATGGAGAAGTGGTCGAGTTCTCCCATCAACTACTCGAATTTGAGGATTTTTGGTTGTCATGCTTATGCCCATGTCAATAATAGAAAATTAGAGCCAAGAGCTATTAAGTGTATCTTCCTAAGCTATAAATCTGGTGTGAAATGTTACAAATTGTGGAATTGTGGAACTAGAAAGGTCGTGAGTGTGTTACATTTGATAAGTCTGCTTAGATGAAAGATGATACGACCAGTGTTGCTCTTGAGAAGCAACAAAAAACCAATGTTCATGTGGAGCATGTTATTGATTTAGGATTCTCACCAGATGCCGACAAAGAAAATTCACACGAAGTCCCTGTTCAAGCTCTGACTAGTAGTCATCCAACAGGAACTGGTCGGAACCAATAATTCAGTGCAGCTAATCGGGTAAGGATGGCTTTTTAGCCTCTAAGGAGGTTAATTGAAGAAGTCAATATTGTGGTTTACTGTTTAAATGTAGCAGAAGACATTAAAGGGACTACTAAGCCTACAACCCATTTAGAAGCCATCTGTTTTCATGAGTCAAAGAGATGGATAGCTGCAATGCACGATGAGATGGAATCTCTCGAGAAGAACTTCACTTAGGAGCTGGTCGATCTCCCGATCGAAAAGAAACCCATACGTTGGAAGTGGATTTACAAGAAGAAGGAATGTACATCACCGACCGATTAGGTCAGGTATAAGGCAAGGCTCACTGCAAAGGGATATAACCAAATCCCTGGTATGAATTTCAATTGCATTTCCCCTGTAGTAAAGCATAGTTTTATTCGTACTCTACTCAGTATTATGGCTATGCGTGATTTTGAGCTTGAGAAACTGATGTTAAGACTGTGTTCTTACATGAGAAATTAAAAGAAGATATCTATATAGAGCAGCTAGAAGGTTTTGTAGTTCCAGGAAAGGAGATTTTTGCTTGGAAATTAAAAAAGACTCTTTATGGGTTGAAGCAATCACCTAGATAATGGTAAAATTTTTTGACACATTTATAATCTCTCAAGGGTTCAAGAGACCTAACAATGATAGTTGTGTTTATTTAAAAACTATCAACGGTTCAGTTATCTATTTTCTTTTATATATTGATGGTATGCTGATCGCGACAATAGACAAGTCTTAAATTTCAAAGCTGAAGATACAATTGAGCAATGAATTTGTGATGAAAGATCTCAGTGCAGCAAAGAAGATTCTTAGTATAGAAATCATGAGAGACCAGCGGTTTGGGAAACTATACCTAAGTCAGAAAGGGTATATTGAAAAAGTTCTTAGTTGCTTCAATATGCACAAGGCCAAACCGAGCAATACACCACTAGCTGTACATTTTAAGCTCTCTTCAGCATTAAGTCTCTAAAACATTGAAGAAATTAAATACATATTGAGTGTTTTATATGCAAGTGTAGTCGGATCACTTATGTATACCATGGCCTGCTCTCACCCCGACCTATGTCATGCTTTGAGTGTTGTCAGCAGATATATAGCAAATCTTGGCAAAAACCACTAGAGAGTTGTTCAGTGGATTTTCAGGTTTTTAAAGGGCACTTCGGATGCTTGTTTGCATTTTGGATAGACCAGTGAAGAGTTGGTCGGGTATGTTGATTCAGACTTCACAGGAGATCTGGATAAGCAAAGATCTCTTACCAATTATGTTTTCACGGTCAGAGGCTATGCTGTGAGTTGGAAAGCCAGTTTACAAGTTACTGTTGCTCTACCACTGAAGCCGAATACATGGATATTTTAGAAGCCTGTAAAGAAGCTATTTGGCTAAGGAGTCTTTATACCGAGCTTTGTGGAAGTACATTTCGCACTAATATTTTCTATGATAGTCAGAGTGCTATTTGCCTTACAAAAGACTAAATGTTCTATAAGAGAACAAAGTACATTGAAGTTAGATATCACTTCATCTGAGAACTTATTACACAAGGTGATATCAAAATTTGCAAGATTACTACTCACGAGAATCCAGTTGATATTACTACTCACGAGAATCCATTTTATATGATGACAAAGCCGATTCCTACCGCTAAGTTTGAGCTCTGGTCAGAATTGGTTGGTATTACTCGTTAGTCATTTCAGATCTTTGATGCACAAGAGGTATTCTACAATTTTATTAAAAAGTTCTTCAGTTTTTTCATTACAAGAGGAATTCGGTTTAAGGTAGAGATTGTTGTATTTTGAGGAATTCGGTTTAAGGTAGAGATTGTTGTATTTTGTGATCTGAATCTAGTCAGGTCCGACTACTGCTGGTCTTTTCGACTGCTTGAAGAGTCCGATCGGGACAAGTGAACTGGTCAAATATTATGATTACGATCATCTTCGTGTCCATGATGGACTCTGCACTGACCTGTATCAGATGTGGTGCTTTATGGTGCATGCGCGTGATTGGAGTCAGACGTGGCTCGAGGTGCATCCGACTATCCTTCACAGATATCTTCCTTGACTCTTCGAGTGGGGTGATGTTCCTATTTCTGTTTTCAAGCAGGTATTTGTTTTATTGCCGATTAGGATTCTATTCCTAGTCTCATCTGGGACTCTTGTTCCAAGGCTATTTATCTCCTATAAGCTGTCTGGTAAAGGCATGAAGAAGTATGATCACATATACATCAAGAGTATTCTGTAACTTCTCTTTATATAGTAATTCCACCGATTACGTGTTCATAGTTTTTCAACTGAAAGAGTTTTCCTCGTTAGATCTCTGTCTCATATTCTTAATTGTTCTCTGTTAGTTTCATGCTTGGCTTGTCGATATCATATCAAGAGGACATATTCCATCCTAACATGACCATAAGTCTATAGGAGATGTAGGCACATGGACTAAGCTAGTGAACAAGCCGAACTGAATGCCCGTGGGGGGTCTAGTACATAGTTCAAAAAATATGTGCAGTCTATTCCTCTAAAATATCTTGTACTCTAAAGGGTATTTTATTTGTTTTTTATGTATGAATGTAGTTTTTTCTGAAACAAACTGTTGACCCCTCAGGAGGTACTGGACTGAACAGATGATCCTCTCTCTCTCTCTCTCTCTCTCTCTCTCTCTCTCTCTTTGAAACAGAGTTTTCCAGCTTTGTTGAAAACTAATAAAATCTGTTACAAAACAGTTGCCAGCTAGGGTTACCAGTTAACCAGACAATACCAAGACACAAAAGATGAAAAAGCAGGACAACAAGCATCACAAACACACACAACCACAAATAACACCCATATCACAGTCTTCAGACAATTCTATCTTTCTCCTCTGCTCCTTAAGTCCCGTAGCCAGTTCTTTACCTTCTCGATTATGCCTTCAGTGTTGCTCCGGTCTCCTTCCCGTAGCAAGCTTCTCCATAGCTGCATGTAAGAGAAGATTTTGTACAGCACGTCACTTGGTTGTTTTGGAAAAAGTTTTTCAATCGCCATCTTGTTCCTTGTGTTACATATTGGCCAGGCAAATGCTGCAAAAATGAACAAAACGTGTGATAATTAGTAGCCAACCAGTTGTCCTGAAAGTCTTGGAAATACGTGGGTATTCTGTCCCAGACAAAAAAACTTCTTTAGCACAACACCACCCAAACTTAGCAGGTACACAAGAGAAAAAAAAGTGATAAAATGTTTCAGGGCATTTACAAATGATGCAGTTAATGTAATACCAGTAGAACGCAAAAAGAAAAGGAAAACGAGAAAATGAAAACAATCCAAACGAGAAGAAAAGAAAATAAAAAGGATTTTTGCTGTTAGAACCCTTCGGCTCTAAAAGTGCTGAAGCAATAGCACTCACAGAGGTTTCCAGATCATTCGGGGCCGGTTGGCGCCACTCACTGAAGTGGGCAAGTCATTTAGAAAAAAAGTTTAGCCAATGCCTACATTTTACCGACTTATCTACCACAGTAGAAAAATCTCAAAGCACAGTGTAGAGCACCCTTTGGACCAAAAGGCCCTTAAGCAAACAGTCATCCAAGAGAGCTAAAGAGATGAGGCAAGGGCAGTAATGGTAAGGCACAAGCCAAGAGAGAGAGAGAGAGTCATAAGACCAATGCCTCAATACATAAGCAAGCTAGTCAACCGAGAAGCCTCATCTCACTCCCATTTCTTCCCTCAACCGAGAGTTCATCCAAAGAGCAAAGCCAATAAAAGGGAGAGAAAAAGAAACTATTCTCACTTGAGCAAGCACCAGGGAGGCAGGGAGTAGCTCCCTCCACCTCTTCCCCTTTTCATTCCCCACTGATCCAACTCCCACACAATCATTCCATTTGACCAGCACAAGGTAAGCTCAAGGTAAACAACCAATCACTAGAACACCGCACAAGCGTCCCTCACCAAGCATCACAATCATGCACTTAGAATAGAAAGGAGGTAATAAGGGAAGGCATATATTGAATGTGAGGACGTTGTTGTAACGGCGTGCCGTCACCGGTGGTGAGCTATGTGCTCCTGACAGCCGTCCCGTGCTCCCTGGCACACGGGAAGGCCTCAAGCCCCATCATAGCAAGTCTTGTTGCACACGACCACTACACGCGCTACCCAAAACTATGCCTGGCAGAAGAATGAAACCAAGCATAAGTAGTAACTAAAAAAACAAACGCACAAAGAGAGTGAGAGTCAGAGCGGCGCTTGGCGACCATGGTCATAGCCCATGGTTGGTGTTATAGCCTTCATGACTGCTCTCAGGATCTTTACGACCACCTCCTGTGTCGCTACGACCGCTCTATTGGTCCTCCGACCACGTTGACAATCGTTACGACCATGTTGTGACATCTCCGACCACTCCTCGCTGCTCCAACCACATAGTTGTAAATTTCAGCTGAAGTTACGACCACGTTCACTGCCTCTGCGCTGCACTTCCTTCGACCATGGTCGATCACCGTAGTCGTAGCTCCTTACGACCACGCAGTGATTCTGTCGACTGTTGTGGTCGTAACGCTTTACAACTACGTCTCCCCGCTGTGGTCGCTTACGACCATGCCTTCTCGTTGTGGTCGTAACTCCTTTACAACCACGTCTTCTGCTCTATGCGAACCTTTGCAATCTCACCGACCGCCTGTGACCACACTGGTCGCCTCCACTGCGATAACACCGACCGCTTCCGACCACACCGGTCGCCTCTCTCCTCTGCGATCACGTTGACCGCCTGCGACCACGCCGGTCGCCCTCTGCTCTGCGGCCACGCTGACCGCCTGCAACCACGCTGGCCGCCCTTCTCCTCTGCGGTCACGCCGACCGTCTGCGACCACGCCGGTCGCCCACTGCTCTGCGATCTCCTCGACCGCCTGCGACCACATCGGTCGTCTTTTTCTCTGCGATCTCCTCGATCGCATGTGACCACGCTGGTCGCTCTATGCTCTGCGGTCACGCCGACCGCCTACGACCACGCCGGTCACTCCATGCTCTGCACCTCCTCTGCGACTGCATCACCTCCACTCGGTGCTCCTGTGACCACACAGGTCGCCCTCTTCTCGGCACCTCCTCTGCGACTACATCGCCTCAATCTAGTGCTCCCACTCTCTTCACTCGGTACAATGGCCTGCCCTTTTATACCCTCCTCTTCGACTTCGACTTGGGTACGACCACGACTATGACTCCAACTCGGCTACGACTATGAAGCGGACCCTTATACGACTACGACCAAACTCGTACACGACCACCAAGTCGTACACGACTACGACTTCTAAACTGAAAACAAGATTACAAATTCTAACAACTGGCCGAAGCTGCAAACCACGGACAACAAGCCCGAGGGAGCGCCGAAGGGGGGGTAAGGCACCGAGACTCCCGGCCGGCTACAAGCTGTGGCCGACGAGCTGAAAGAGGGCGAAGGACCAGCGTAGAGGAGGCACAACGTCGGCATCCTCGCCATTCACACGAAGGCGTGAAGGAGGTGACCGACGGTGAGACCGAGGGCGCAGGGGAGACGGCCACTGAGGCCGTGGAGGCAATGCACGAGGAGGAGATGAGTGGAGCTGAAGCTCGAGGGGAGTCGGCATGGTGCTCGTCGGTGCCACGTGGGTGGCCGGCAACACAACTGCAAGTCGACACGCTGGGGCCGATGAGCCCGAAGGCGGCGGCGCCATCTCCCAAGTGAGAGAGAAAGGAGAGGAGGTGTGGGGCGGGGACGGGGGGTCGGGAGAGGAGGCGACCGACGACCGGTGGCCAGCAGCCGGCAGCCGATGGCGCGGGGAACGTCTGTTCTCCCCCCAGATCTGGAGTGGGAGAAGGCAAGGCCATTCGGCCAAAAGGAGGAAGAGAGGGAGAGAGAGAAATAAGAGGGGGAAGAGATAAGGATGAGAGAGAGAGGAGAGACAAGGGGAGGAGCCAGTGAATGGCAAGGCTGTTTGATCGAGTAGAGGAAAGAGGGAAAAAGTAGAGAGAAGAAAAGAAAGAAAGAAAGAAAGGGAAGGAAAAAGAAAGAAAAAGGGAAGAGAAGAGAAGAAAAGAGGAGAAAAAAAGAGGTTTTACGATGTGCGCGTCGAATTCTCATCTTTACGCATGTTTATGCCAGTGTCAAGTGTTGCGCGTAGAATTGGGACGTATGTATAAGTGCATGTGTTGCTATAAAATATTGGGTCGGGTTGACGCTTGTACATGTGGAGGTCCTGGTGGGGAACTGTCCACACATCGTCCTTGAGGATAAACAGTCAAGTGCATAGTAGTACGGTAGACGATAATTGTTGTGTAATATGTGATGCTTACGCTTTATGATGTTGCATTGTAAATGATGACAATGATAATAGAGCAGGGTAAGCAATGATGCTTACCCGCTAATGATAATAATGAGGAGTATGGTTATGACAATGGATATATGCATTCGTATCATGTGCACTTCTGAGATGAGAACTAAGATTCACCGTGGGTGGATTCTGTAAGACCTACTTTAGTAGGCCTTCACGGGAGTGGATTTTATAAGACCTATTTCGGTAGACCTACACGGGAGTAGAAAGACCCCCCGAGTTGATGAGGACGGGCCTACGATAGGGTGAACATCAATAAGTGTTCACTCAGGCTATACCAGCATATGCAATGAGATGAGAAAATGAGTATGTAGAGTAGTGTTGCATTGCACTAACGGTTTGACAATGTTAAAACATGATAATGATGGTATGAACATGGAAATGTATGCGGAGTATGACATAGCTGATTAATTGCTTACTTGTTTGGTAGCATTTATCGTTCTATTATGTGCTTACTAAGTCTATAGACTCACCCTTGCTTTGTATTTTTAGGTGATTTTTGAAGACGTTATGCACGGGCAGAAGTAGCACATGTATAATTTCACGTACCAACATCACTTCGCGTATCACGTTTTGTTAGTATGTTTAGACTCTACTGGTATGCTATGGTAGTTAGAGTCGAAATGGTATAATGTATGTTGAGTCACTGCAATATGAATAAATCAGTGTTTGCTTAAAGCTATTAGCAGTAGTTGAAAATGGTAAAAATATGCAATGATGGTAGCATTTCAGACCCAAAAGATGAGCCATGTGTTAACAGTTAATGCCTTTCTTCCAATTCCTTTTCTAATTCTTCAGTTGCACTGCTGATTGTATTCTATCTTGGAAAGCCTGCCAAAGAAAAACTTCAATTTTCATGGCTATCTTACATGACCAAAGTTTCTGCATTCTCCTACTTGTTATGACACCCATTTGGCACCCGAATTCTTCGTCCAGGCCATCGTCACCGGCAAGGGGTCCTGCGAAAACCTGGCCGACCACCTTGCTGACCCCGTCAACAACAACGCCTGGGCGTACGCCACCAACTTCGTCCCCGGCAAGTGATGATCGGTTGCGACTTGCGACGTTGAGGCTATGCCCGTTGTTGTGCGAGTTGGAATGCAGTGCTGATTGCCAAAGGGCAATGGAAGTATGGAACAGATGATAGGCAGTTACAGTAGGTGCTAAGATGAGTGAAAAGTCCGATCCGAAATTTCCATTCTCAGATTTCTGTGTAGATATGTTAGAAAAGCTTCGAAGCCACAATTATAGCTAAAGGTGAGAATAGTTAAACCAGGTACAAGTTTCTCAAGCAAAGAAAAACAGCATTTTTAGTTCTAATGGATATGATTGGGAAATTTTAGGCAGTTACGGTATGTGCTAAGATGAGTGAAAAGGAGCAGCATGACAATCTTTTTTTAAATTTGAGCAGCACACTGATTGCAGCATGCAAGACCTTTAACATACAAATTTCAATAACACTACTAAATAAGGATGAATTCTATTTCCAATGCCATCAAAATAAAATGCCAATTGCAAAGCTAAAGTTAGGAAAATGCATCTAATTGTTACGAATCAGGAAATCTGGTTAATATTCACCCTAAGTCACTCTATAACGAAGTTGCCCTCCCAGGAAGTTCGCAACAAACAAGATGGTATAATATATTGAACAGTAGTTTGAACTCTAAATACAACTGAAGGATTGTAATTCTTAACAAATGGCATGTAAACACTTCACTTGGAAAGTCCCAAAAATAATCTTTTTTTAGGATGACATTACATTAGTTCAAAGCAGAACATTGTACTAGTTGTAAAATGATGTATTATTAAGTAGAAGTTTGGAAATTTAGATCTCTTACACAGATGTTTTATTTCTTCATTTCACATTATTATTGATTCTGCAATATGCTTCTAGTTTCCCTTTTTGTTATTTTTTGCTAACATCCTGCACCATAGTTATATAATTCTGGCAAATTTCAACTAATATGACTGCATCCTTAAATAAAGTAAATGTAGGACATGTTTTAACTTTGAAGAACAATGTTATCAAGAGCCCAAAGAACCTCAAAAAAGTGGAACCCATCTAAGATTTGTTACTGATATACAGCACTTTTATCACATGTTGATCTTGGGATAAATAGCATGTGTGGAAGTGTAAGTGAAACAGATACTCATTAGCAGATTGGTTTTCAAGTAGCAATAAATGAGTAACATAAACAAAAGTTCAAAGTCTTTGACCCATGAATGTAAAAGCATGTATCTCCTTTCATTGGTCAGCTTATACCTCATCACATAATCTTTATCATCTGGGTTTTTTTTAAAGAACACTTTTCTTCTCAAAAAACAAAAACTAGTCCTACGGAGCAACCTAGACTAATTAAAACATATGAAGCACTACCCTGCATCTAAAAGTGGGTACTAAGTGCATAAGGTACCAAAAAGACTCCAATACCTCTTGCTGTTCATCGCCATTGGCAGCAATTGTTTCATCCCTCGAGCCAATAGCCCCACTGGTGCCATTCTCACTGGATGCACTCTGCTGAGGAGGTTGCATGCAAGTTCTAGAGCTGTACTTGGAAATTGGTCGTCTTCCTCGATAGAACTTTGTCTTTGAAGAGATTCGTTTTGGGGCAATGTTTTTCCCCCGCTGCCTCTTCTGTTGTGCACTACCAACACAGAGAAGCTGTCAGTCACGAGGGCCAAGTGCAACAGCAATTGAACTCTTAACAACAAAATGACCAAACATAAGGAATTTCAAGAGCAGCATCAATCTATGACGACCTGACCATGTTTACAAAATTACTTAATTATATACCGTGCTGTTTTGAGATGATAGATGGTTGCAGCAAGACAATCACTGCAGACAACTACAGAAGGCAGCCTCACCAAATGAGCTGTAAACCCATTCACCACTTGATAGAATACTAATAGCTGCTCGATTTGTAAGCAATCTGAGACACGACAACACTACGCCCGGATCAATGTAATGCTAGGGGCATGAGAGAAAGCATGTTCATTTCGCCCAAATGCTAGCCCAACGCGTATGTCTGGAAGCAACAACCGCGCGCGATCGCAAATGTGCTCATCAGCAATTCGTCGAACACGTCGCGGAACCCCACGTAACGGCGCTCGGATAGGTCAGGTACGCACCTGGGGTTGCGGGGCGAGTGCGGCAGGAGATGGTGAAGCGGCGGCGGGTGCTCGGCTCGCAGCGGCGGGACAGGGGAGCCGCGGCCGCCGCTGGCTTCTAGAGGCTTCGAGAGGGCCTGGGGTTTGCGCGATTCGCGCTCGAGGCGCGAGGGTTTATAGGAGCGGCGCGCCGTGGACAGGACAGAACACGTGAGCGGAGCGGGAGGCAAGGGAGCGCGGCGCGCGACCCCGTGCTCTGCCTGCTGCTGGGGAGGTGGAGGCGGCGGGACGAAGCGGCTGAGGCTGCGGCGCTTCCGGCGCTTTCCGCCGGCTTGTCACCTTGGTCAGGTCGGCGACGGGCAAGTCAATATGTGGCCGTACGTACAAGATTATGCTTTCGTGTTTTAAAAAAACCGGCTCATGCCTACTGTCGTACTGATGTTTCAGCTTGAGTTTGTCATGAATTCATAGAATTCGCTTGTATTTTCATCTCCCGACGATGGAATATGAGTATATGACCTACCTTCCAGGCACCTAATGGGATAATCAAACATGTGTAGCCTTAGGCATTGACACGGTTAGTAAAATATTACTTTTGACTACCAAAATCTTTTGTAATAAATTTACAGATCCAATAAAACTATATTATGACAGTATTTTAATTGTAAGGCGCTACATTAACGGTAAGGTTTATTAGTAACTATTCTCTCCTGTTACAAATACATGCCGCTTTAAGTATCTTTTAAAACTTTTAACTAAATTGAATACATAAAAACCGTATGGAAATGCTGAAGCGCCGAGCTACGGCGCGCGAACATGCATTTTCTCGACTCGACGGAGGCTGGCACGAACGCTTCCAGCCACTAGTGGCACGTGCAGCGTCTGTCCATCGGAGGAGAATGTTCCTCACAAGATCATCGACGATGGCAGACGATGTGCGACGATGGAGCAGAATGTTCCCTGTTGATGCGGTCACAAGATCATCGACGATGGCGGACGATGCGTGAACAAAGGTACACAAACTCGACTCCGTTTGGTTCCTGCAGCTGGGTCGCCTGGTCGGGCTCGTGCTTTTCGTGTGTGCCAGCCCGACTGGCCCACGGAAGGCAGCCAGGCCTGTGGACTCCGCTTGCCCTCGGCCTCGTGCTCATCGTGTGATCCACCTTAAGCCGAGCCCATGTCGGAGACACGCTCCGATTGGCTGGTCCACGTGTTCCGCGCCTATATATTCGTTCCGCGGCGGCACCGAGTCACGGCGCCCTCATACGCCAGCCGGCCAGACAACGACGAGACGACGACGACGATGGCCGGCCAGCCCCTCCGCGCCGACCTACAGCGACGCCGCCACAACCCGCCGGCCTTCCACCCGCCCGTCGTGCCGGCGTACCCGCCCCCGGAGTCGGACGACGACGAGTCCTGGGTCTGGTCCCAGATCAAGGCCGAGGCGCGCCGGGACGCCGACGCCGAGCCGGCGCTCGCGTCCTTCCTCTACGCCACCGTGCTCTCCCACCCCTCCCTCGACCGCTCCCTCTCCTTCCACCTCGCCAACAAGCTCTGCTCCTCCACCCTCCTCTCCACGCTCCTCTACGACCTCTTCGTCGCCTCCCTCTCCACGCACCCCACCCTCCGCGCCGCGGCCGTCTCCGACCTCCTCGCCGCCCACTCCAGGGACCCCGCCTGCGCGGGCTTCTCCCATTGCCTCCTCAACTACAAGGGCTTCCTCGCCGTCCAGGCCCACCGCGTCGCGCACGTCCTCTGGGCGCAGCACCGCCGCGCCCTCGCTCTCGCGCTCCAGTCCCGCGTCGCCGATGTCTTCGCCGTCGACATCCACCCCGCCGCCGCCATTGGCAAGGGCATCCTCCTCGACCACGCCACCGGCGTCGTCATCAACGAGACCGCCGTCGTTGGCAACAACGTCTCCATCCTCCACCACGTCACGCTGGGAGGGACCGGCAAGGCGGTGGGCGACCGGCACCCCAAGATCGGAGACGGCGTGCTCATTGGCGCCGGCGCGACGATTCTTGGTAACGTGAGGATTGGCGCCGGCGCCAAGATCGGCGCCGGGTCGGTGGTGCTCATCGACGTGCCGCCGAGGACCACGGCGGTGGGGAACCCCGCGAGGCTGATCGGCGGTAAGAAGGGCGAGGACATGCCGGGAGAGTCCATGGACCATACCTCCTTCATACAGCAGTGGTCGGACTACACCATTTGAGCCGGACAAGGTGTAATGCGACTGTCTCCTGTAGTACAGATGTTTATGTCCCTTTCTTTCCAGTTGTGAACTGGTACTAATCGTACTAGTGGCGATGTGTTGTGTTTGCCTGTATTGCCTGTAAGCTCTGCCTCCGGCGAGGTGATGGTGAACCGTACTGTACATTGTCGTGCTCGTCTCCGGGCACGTGTACTGAAAGTTCACTCCGTAATTTTGCGAAGGTGTTGCGGAATGAAATGGTACTCATTAGTCATTACTCGAATTGGCCTCTTTGAAGCCTCCGATATGTTTGCTCCTTGATGCTATGTTCACAATCAAATAATTCCAGACACGCAGGGGGCGACGAGACCCCTGGGCGCGAACGTATTTCTGCAATTCCAAATAATCAAGTGGAGAGGAAAGCTTCTGAAGACATTTTCAGCTCTGTCCTTTTCTTCTTAAGCACCGAAACCTCAACGCAGCATCTGCATTCTGCGAGAAAAGATCACACATAGGCCATATCAGTTATTTGGCACAGCAAAAAACTTCTGCTTCAGAAAAAAACTACTATCACAGATCTCCCTTCTTATATTGATTCAAGTGTGCTGTCAGATTGACACCTTTGCAAATAACATCACGACAGTTCTTTGTTTCAAGAGTGAAGTAAACCTTTTGTCGCCTCGAATCAGTCTTCGTACTGTATCGCGCATGGTTGTATACTTGTAGCACATGGTTTTTGAAGTTTTCTTGTGCGTGATCGGAACGGGATCTTGGCGTGTTCGCACGAACTGCCACCAAGTACGGTACGCTTTGTCACGCGAATATTGGCAATTTGATGCTCCTATGTGTGATCTTGACGGCTTTTGCTTCGATTTAAAACGATTTTGACGGTGTTGTTAGTTCGATCTCTGTATCGACCAGAGCAGTTGTTGAATGGAAGCATCGGCAGGTGAATTAACTGGAAGAAATGGAGGGGGGCAAGCTGTTATTCTCTCATCACACTCAGCTTCAGTATGCAGATAGGATGGACAGTGCTGATGTTATCTGAATTCAGCTAATGCTAAAAACTGCCATGACTAAGGTTTTTCTTTCGGGTGTGTATATGTATCATCCGGATGTTTTCTTCCTAGCAATCATCCAGATTTGAGACCGTTGAATTAGAGATCTAACTGCCCCTTTTTTTGGTGGAGGGGGAGATTTTTTTTTTGGAGGGGTGGGGGGAGAATTCATAGCCGTTAGATCTCTAATCCAATGGTCACAAATCTGGATGATAGTTAGGAAAAAACATTCAGGTGATGTTTATCAACACCCTTTTCTTTTATTCCCCTAAAAAAGAAAAATGAATAGTACTAGATTATTTGCACAAATTGCAGTATTTTTTCTTGAGTAACTGTAACTGTATCCCTTCATCTTAGCCGTAGGCATGCTGCTTTCCTCAGTGCTGTGCTTGCATCGCTTTGATAGTTAGTTTGATTGCATAGGCACCAATTGGTCGAGGATGGACTGGATGGTATGATATTGCTTGAAAACGACCGGAGTTTCCACTATGTATCTGGGTCGACCTTGCCGTAACTAGATTTTTTTAGCAATTTCACCCTTTTGACTTAACCTAAGGAATGCTGTTTTTGTCAGTGCTTTGCTTGCATCCATCCAACAGAATGGATGCTGCTTCCGTCACTGCTTTGCTTGCACCTCTTCAGTCAACGACGCTTTGCTTGCTCCTTGCCCCCACCAAACTTGCAATGAACCGGCCATTCTAGAAAGCAAATAACCTTCAGATTAGCTGGACAAGTAGAGTCATCTGATGAGTCCAGCTACTTTGTTTTCGGGGGGAAAAAGAGCCCGGATGCTTTTGCAAAATCCAGCCTCTCTTTTCTCCCCTTACCTAAACATGGACGAAGATGCAGTATTTTTGTTTTGTTTTTTCGATGAGAACTGTAGGGGAGAGCCCTACTAAAAAAATAAAATTGAAAGAAGTTACAAATATTACAAAAAAAAAGAGGACCACAGGACCCCCAAAAGGAAAGAGAAAAAAAGACTTACAGAAACCAAACAAACAGCAAAGAAACAAGAACAAAAACTTGATTCAGTGCTGACAACAAAGAAACTAGAGATAAGCATGTTGTAACCAAACATTGAGAGGCTCCAGCGTCTTAGAAGAAACTCTGTCCTTTAGGAGCTTTAATTCTGCAAGCAACATTCTTTTCCATCTTGCTTTACTATTAGAAACTTGATCAAAAATACATTTATTTTGTTGGATCCAAATGAACTAACATCCCAAGGTGACTAACTCCATGAAAAACAGACTGATATTAGCATTTTGACTTTTTGCCAATTCAATCATTTCCAAAATATCCAGCGAGGTGTCCCAAGAAAAGTTGATTAGATCTCAATATTCTTTACTAAATTGACATTCGAAGAACAGATGCTTTCACTCTTCTCCGATCCAACTATTGCAAAGCACACAAGAAACAAGATACATCATCAACAGTATGTTTTGTTGTTAGTCTCACATGCGGTTTGCTTGTAAACCAGATGCGAAGGATCAGGAGCTGGCAGCCTAGCCTTGCATGCGGCGCGCGGCACTCGCGCAGAAAACACGGATGCGAGATGCAAATCGATCCAGGGCACTCAAGAACTCAACAACTAGGCCCGTAGATGGCCCAGAGAACTTGTCCTAGGGTACTGTATCTTGGGGTTGATCGGGCAGGCTAACTGCCTCCCGAGAAAACAGGGAGGAACTCCTCCACTCTCACGCGTCTTGATCGGAGACAGCAACCAACTTTCCTTGGTTTTCGGTCCCGGTCACCGAGCGCTAAAATAAAAGTGGGTCTCGGCAAGGCTTGAGGTACGCGTGTTGTTTCAAGCCTAAAACGAATCCAAATATACCCGATCTATCACGGCGCTTCGGTGAGCGAAGGCCGACGACCTCGCCGCGGTCATCTACACCACCGTTGTCTTCATCTTCTTCTCCGCCGCCGGCCGACCACCACTCCGTCCTCTTCACCGACCACAGCACCGCACCATGGCCTCTCCCGGATCCGGTATGTATTTTGATGTTTCCCCTCTCAACTTTTTCATTAGGTGTTCATGATCTTTGGGCTAGGATAAACTTCTATCAATGGTATCAGAGCCTTACTAGTCCTTCATGAACCCTAATCTATTAACCGAACTCGGTTTTCTCCCACCCAGATCTACGGGCTTTAGCGCTAGGATTAGAAATTAGAAGGAGAGGATCCCCACCCCGAACCCCAAACCCGAAACAAATGTGCTTAGATCGGCAGCGAAGAACAAAAAAAAACTTACGGCGCCAGCCGCCGAGCCGAGCCGAGGTCTTTGCGCCGGGCGCCGCCGCCTCTCCGGCTTCCCCGGGTGCCGATGTCAGGCCTCGGCATCATTTTCAGCTTCAAAATTACGAGTACAAACTATGTCTTTGACAAACTTAGCATGCCCTTCACCGAGGACGTTGCATGGTCTCCGCTAAGGATTTCACACTGTTGAAATACTGAGGGCATTTCAGTAATTTTCTAATTTAAAGAAAAAGAAAAAAAATCAGATTGGGGCCCACCTGTCGGTGGGCCGACTGAGGAGATAAGGAGGGGACGATTCGTCTCCTCCCCACAGGCGGTTGCGAGCGGCGCGATCCATCTAGATCTGGCGATTCTCTTGGGGCGACGGCGGCGACCGGGTCATAAGGGCGATGGCGACGGAGGCGGCGTCGGCCATGAGCGCTTTGGCGCCACCACACCGACACCCGTTCCCCTCCTCTCTCGGCTCCGCAATAAAAGCTCGGGCTTCTCCTCTCCTCTGTGCATCAAAAAAATCAGTGAGCTCTCTTCCCCTCCTTGCTATAATCTCCGGCAGCCAAGGGATTTGACCCTTGATTAGGGGTCTTGATCTGGGCTTGGACCGAGAAAATCACTAAGGGACTTGGAGTGTTGATTTGTGATTTGAGTGTTCTTGGGCGGAACACTCTTGTGGTCTTGTGCGGCATCCCTGTACCTCGGCTTCCTTCTTGGCTTCGGCTGAGAGAGGAAGTGCGGCATTGTATCTCCGTGAACCATCTTCTTGCTTGTCACAGTGGGTTGATAGGTTTTCTGGGACCGCGATTTCATCGTGCATTGCTATCTTCGGTTACTTCAAGTGATTTCGAATATCACTACACAGTGAGTGTCATCTCTGTTCTTTCAGAAATCTGTTGTAGAAAGAGATGCTTGTGGGTCTGTCATATGCTCGATGAGGATAACTGTGGTCTAATACTGAAATTGAATGATCAAATTTGAGCTCTAGATCTTTACCTTTGCTATCATTGGTCTCCCTGTTCTACAGTTTGATACTTTCGGTATTTGATACATGCTGTGATCTCTAGTTTGTGTTGGCTGCACCTTGATTAGTCAGTTCGGTTTGCTATATAACTTGCTAAAATTGTGACTCCAAACTCTGAAAGCTGATCAAGTTATTTGATTAAATTAAGTGCAGTTTCTGTGATCACCTAATTTTGGTTCCTCTGCTGGCCGAAAGTAGTTGTTGATGACAGTTTGAAGTTAAGATTGGTAAATTGATTCTTAGAGCTCAAAATTTGAATCTCTCTTGACATATTCAATTTAGGAAGAGTATAGACCAAAGTAGCGGGACGGTCGAGATTGAAATCTTGTGCTACCCAATATCTGAGAGCAATTAAAACCAATCAAACATGCTGATTTTAGTCATTTGTGTTTGGCTATATTTGATGACAGCATGTTATTATCTTAAATCTGAATATATGCTTGATTTGGTCATATATGTTAAGTCTTCAATGAGGTTTGCATATAGATTCATTAATATACTTAATGCCATGCTGATTTTGAACTCATATATGACATTTATGTTGAGCATATATTCTTCTTGCGATGACTCAAATGATTCCTATGTCAATTTGTTGTTTAAGTCATTCATATGCCATGCTTGGGTGATTATTATTATAATTATTATTAGAATTAAAATTGAAAATATGCTTATACCGCAAATATTACAACACACACGGCCTTCACTGAGCGTGGAATGGATGTCGTCTCCAACGGACTTCGCATGACCTCTATAGGACTCCGCACGGTCTCTGCCCATGACTTTGCACGGTCTCCACTGAGCTCCGTGCAGATGTCGTCTCCGATGGACCTCGCACGGTCTCCGTCGAGGACTTCGCACAGTCTCCGCTGAGCTCCGCGTGAATGTCGTCTCCAACAGACTTCTCACGACATTCGCATGACTTCATGTGGTCTCTTCCCATGACTTCGCACGGCCTCCACTGAGCTCCGCGCGGATGTCGTCTCTGACGGACTTCGCACTACCTCCGCTGAGCTCCGCGTAGTTGGGCAGGCCGGAATGCCACCGTATCCCATCGAAAAACTTGACACTCAAGATAAGGCTTGAGAGCACTTGTGTTTGAGGAGGTAAGAACAACATTGTCTTCCATCCAAAAAACTTGGCGCTCAAAACAAGACTCGTGAGCGTTGTGGTTGGGGAGCTAGAATGCCACCATCTCGCATCCAAAAAACTTGGCACACGAGACAAGGCTTTGTGAGTGCTTGTGTGTGTGCCTACTCGACCTTCGAAGGTGAGAAGAAGTCCACAATAGGCTAAGTCCACTTATCCCCGAAGGTTAAGTATGTGTTTACTCAGCCCTAGAGGGTGAGTATCCATTCACTCAGCCCTGAAGGGTGAGTATCCGCTCACTCAACCCCGGAGGGTGAGTATGTGTTCACTAGGCCTTAGAGGGTAGTATCTGTTCACTCGACCCTAGAGGGTGAGTGTGTTCACTCGGCCCTAGCGTGGCTCACTGAGCAAGGAGAGCCACACCGACCAAGTTATGACCTTCAGGTGGGAAGGCGTGCCCAGAGGTTGGCCGAGGCAAAGCCATTGAGGCCTAGTAGAACCATGCTGAGATCAAGCCGTAGAGGCGTGCTGGTGCTTGTTGAGGTGAATCTGTAGAGTTAGGGTGAGCCCTTAGTCTAGGAGACGCTGTCGATATGAACCGAAGTTCGACCGAGGCAAAGCCATCGAGATCATGTTGAATCACGTTGAGGCTAAGCCATCGAGGCATATTGGGGCTCATCGAGATGAAACCGTCAAACTAGGGGGAGCTCCTAGTTGAGGAGACATTGTCGAGGTGAAGTGGAGTTCGGCTGGGGTAAAGCCATAGAGGTCGAGTTAAGCCATGCCGAGACCAAGTCATCGAGGTGTGTTGGGGCTCGTCGAGGTAAATCCATCAAGCTAGGGGAACCCCTGGTCGAGGAGACGCCTTCGAGGCGAAGCGAAGTTCGACTGATGCAAAGTCACTGATGCTGAGTTGAACTACGCTGAGGCCAAGTCATCGAGGTGTGTTAGAGCTCGTCGAGATGGATCCATCGAGCTAGGGAAAACCCCTGGTTGAGAAGACGCCATTGAGACAAAGTGGAGTTCGACCGAGACAAAGCCGTCGAGGCCGCTCCTCCTAGTAGAGGGTCCGGCAGAGTCCACTGCCCTCTTCAAGGTCATGGCAAAGGGGCAGTGCGTGCATGCGGTTCATCTAAACCTATCAAGGAAGTGCCGTGTACAAATTTTGTACGACCGTTCTGAATTGAAGGAATTTGATTTGTTTTTTAGAAAAAAATTGCTAGTGTGTGAGATAATATTCTGCCATTCGGAACGCAGGATTAAGCCCATAAACTTTTTGTGGTTAATCTGGCTTTCTTTTAATTCCTTTTTTTTGACAAATACATATATACTGTTGAACTGTAACGGAAGTTAGAGCGTTAATTTAAAATTTATGCATCTGAGCACAGTACGCTTTTGGGGTTTATAAACGTATTCGCAAAAGACGCTTTGAGGAGAAGTGAGCATATTTTTAGGCAGAAGGGTCTCCTTTCATTCACTCTAACCTTATCCATTTATTGTGGCTTGTTCCTCCTCATCGCTAGCTATTTTTCTCTCCCCCCTAATACTTCAGTCCCAAATCCCAATCGACAGCAAGAGCAGGGAGATTTTGAATGGGGCGTGACTGCACCGGCGGCCGTCGCTTCCGTCGTCGCTGCAATCCTGCCGCGGGATTGCTTTGCAAAAACATGATTTTTGCAACCCTGTTATGAGCATCCCTAGCCAGATGGTTTCTAGTCAAACAGCAGGACTAGTTTGTATCAGTATCTACCGAGGATTTTTTTTTTTCTAGTCGAACAACGGTACTTTTTTGTAGATTAGTCGGACAACGGTATTTTTTTTAGATTAGTCGAACAACAGTACTAATTGTATCCGTATCGGCGGTATCTATCGACTGAAATTGTGGAAAGTGATGGGCATTTTCCCGAAGCAGTCTGTGCTAAGGCCGTAAAAAAACTCAGAGGCGTGAGCTACTCAAATTCCATTCATTCTAGACTTGATTTTAGTTTGACTTGAATTTTAAATGAGCTAAACTCGAGTTTGATCTCGAGCTCATGAGCTTCACCGAGCCGAATTCGAATAGTTCGCGAGTCTCGATTCGAGTTTAAATAATAATACATATTAACTCTTATCGAGTTGACCCGAATTTGAGCTCGAGCTCGAGTTTTTCTATTGTTAAAATTTAGTATATGTTTAAATTATTTGGACTGTTATCGAGTTTACTTGAACCGAGTTCGAATACAAACTTTTTTTATTATTAAAAATTAGTGTATAATAAATTATTTTAATTATTATTGAGATTCAACGAGTTGAGTTTAGGTCTATCCAAATTTAGATAGAACCGAATTTAAGTCCAAATTCAGGGCCTGTTCGGTAGGTGATAAGTCGGACGGTTTTTAACTTTTGCTACAGTACCTAACTTTCAAACGGAGTATTTTTTCAAGACAAGGTCTACAAGTTAAACGTAGTACACGTTAAATGACTAACATCTATACCAACTAAAATCGTAAGTGAATATCGATCTCTCCATAATCTGCAACATAAACAACTAAAATTTAAAATTTTTAGCCCAAAACTATAAACCGTAGAAAAAAGTACTAATTGTATCCAAACAACCGAGGAATTTTTTTTCTAGTCGAACAACGGTACTTTTTTTGAGATTAGTCGAACAACAGTACTAATTGTATCCGTATCGGCGGTATCTGTCGAGTGAAATTGTGGAAAGTGATGGGTATTTTCCCGACGCAGTATGTGCTAAGGTTGTAAAAAAACTCAAGGCTCGTGAGTTACTTAAATTCTGTTCGTTCTAGATTTGATTTGAGTTTGGCTCGAATTTTAAATGAGCTAAACTGGAGTTTGATCTCCAGCTCGCGAGCTTCACCGAGTCGAATTCGAATAGTTCGTGAGTCTCGATTCCATCTTAAATAGTAATACATATTAACTCTTACCGAGTTCACCTGAATTCGAGCTCGAGCTCTAGTTTTTTTATTCTTAAAAATTAATATATGTTTAAATTATTTTACAGTTATCGAGTTTACTCGAGCCAAGCTCGATCTGAATTTTTCTTATTGTTGAAAATTAGCGTATAATAAATTATTTTAATTATTATCAAGATTCAATGAGCTAAACTTAAGTCAATTGGGCGGGCCCACCGGTCAGGCTGCCTCCTCACCAGACCTGTCCAAATGGGCCGGGCCTACCCGGGCCGCACCATGGCCCGACATCAGAGACCCGACCAGTTCAAGACAACCCGCCTGCTAAACCAGGCCGGCCAAGATGGCACGACCGACCGGGTCATGCTCGGGCCGGGCGGCACGGCAAGACGGTCCGCCTAACTCTAAGCGGTCGTCTTGCCTTGCCGCGACCAAGACGACCCATTTATTTCGAAAATAGCCGTTTTTACCGTTGGGGAAAAATCGGATAAAAATACAAAAAATTCGGAAAAAATCTGAAATTTTTCTATAAATAGGGGGCATCCAGCCTCCATTTTCCACACCTCAAACCTCACTCTCATATCTCGGTTTAGCTGTAAAAATTCCGAAAGTGTTTGCGCAAATTTAGTGAAAATTCGGGCAAAATTCCGAAAATTCAAAAATCTTCAAAGATTTTCTACAATTTTCTTAATTTCTATATTTTTAATTTTTCTTTTTTCGCTTGGAGATCGGTAGGGCCAAGACGTTAAGCCTTACGTGCCCTGCACCCAAGACGGGATCGGCCGTGCTGGACTCGCACCGCAGTGGCCGCGGCCAGACCAAGACCTGGCTTGCTTATTATCTGGCCCCAATAGACCGTGCCTAAACGGGCAGGCTGGGATAGAGGTGTCCAAATGGGTCGGGTAGAACGGTCGCACCGCTGCCACCATCGTTGGTCCGCCCGCGACGACAGCACAAGACGGAGGATTAAGCGGTAGGGCCGACACGGCCGCAGACGGACGGGACGGGTGCTTGGGCCGAGCACGCGACGCATGGGCAAGACGACCGACGGCTTGGTTTAGCAATCGGCCGTCTTGGGCCCGCCGACGCAAGACGGCACGGCCGACGACGCACGACGCCTAAACGGGTCGTCTTGGGCCGACGCTGCACGCCTACCGTCTAATTCAAAAATAACTGTTTTTGACCGTTGGAGGGAAAAAATCGGGAAAAATAGCAAAAAATTCGAAAAAAATCTGAAATTTTTCCTATAAATAGGGGGGCTGCCGGCCTCCATTTTCCACACCTCAAACCTCACTCTCATCTCTCGGTTTAGTTGTGAAAAATCCGAAAGTATTTGCGCAAATTTGGTGAAAATTCGGGCAAAATTCTGAAAATTCAAAAATCTTGAAAGATTTTTGTAGGAGCTGCAAAGGAGGTAGTAGTGATGTATTATTTTAATTCTTGGTATTATTTGTTGGTTTAATAGTAAGTTAATCGTTCTTTCATATTTCAATTTGCAGTTGATTTAATGGAGAACTACGATTTTGAACTCTCCGAATTCGGCCTCTCGGCGGAGGATATGCAACCGTTTCAACAAGCGTATCCATCCGCGGAGGACATACAACAAACTGGAGAGGAGGCCCCGGTGGAGCATATCCATCCATCTTCTGCTGGCTCAACAAGTGCATCCACAACGCAAAGCACGGTGCAAAAGAACAAGAGCCAAGACATCGGCGCTTGGAATGATTTCGACAAGAAGATCAAGACCGACGATGATGGAAATTCAATGAGGTATCTTTGTTTATAAAATTTGTGGTAATGAACTGACTACAAAATCTTCAGGTGGGACGGGTCACCTACAACGACATGCGGCAAGCTGCAAAAGAAGGCATGGAATACAAATGCGCCAGACATAGCTGCAATACAACCCCGACGGCTCGGTACGTACGTGGGAGTACAACCCAGAGGTAGCTCGAGAATCTCTTTGTAGATTGATTGCTTCTCAAGATTTACCTTTAAATTTTGGTGAGTCAGATGCTTTTCAAAAATATATTAGGAATGCTCATAACCCTCGATTTAGTTCTGTATCTAGGCAAACAACAAGTAGAGATTTAATTAAATATTATAACAATTGTCGTGATAAATTGAAAGAAATATTTCATACATGTACATTCTCTATTGCTTTGACATCCGACATATGGAGTGGTAGGGCTAGAAAGATTATATTAGTGTTGTTGCTCATTATGTTAATGATGACCGGATAATGGAAAAAGAATTATAGGATTTAAATTAATTAATGTTTCACATAATGTTGAAAATATTGCGAAAGTATTATTAGAGTTGTAGAAGATTTTGGCCTCATGAGATAAGATTTTTCTATAACTTTAGATAATGCAACGCAAACACTAAAGCTATGGAAATTTACTCCTATGTTTAATTCTTATGCACAATCTTTTTCTTGCATCAACGTTGTGCTTGTCATATTATTAATCTCATTGTTAAATCTGGTTTAAAAGATTAAATGCTTGTATTGATTCTTTTAGGGATGCAATTTCATTTATTAATTGTTCTAACCAACGAATAGTCGCATATAAGAGTTTTACGTAGCAATGAACGTTCGTCTTAGAAAATTTGGTTTAGACATGCTGTTAGATGGAACTCTACTTACCTTATGCTTAAACATATATTGCCATATAAGAGCACATTATCTCGTATTCCTTCACACCCAAAGCCATCAATCTCGTAGCTCCTCCAAGAGAACCCAAGTTAGAAACCCCGAACTTCTCGAGGACGATTGGGTTGTTGGTCAAAAATATTTTCCTTTCTAGAACTTTTTCATAATGCTACGCTTTGTCTTTCCGGAGTATACTACCCTACATCTCCTCTAATTGTTCATAACATTCTTGAAATTGTCACTCACCTAAAAGCTTTTGAAAATGATCCTATACTACGGATGTCAGAGTTGCCATGAAAACTAAAATTTTAAAATATTGGAGGAAATTCCTATTTTATATGCATTTGCCTTTATTTTGGATCCTAGGCCAAACTCAAGGATTTATAAATGTTTTACAACTTTTAAGTGATGCTACCGTTTAGACTCATCGTACATACTATACTACTCAAGGATAAATTATATGAGGTATATGATAAATATGAAAATAAATTTGGGTGCATGCGTTTGGAAAGACCCCGTAGTCCCTAGCACCTCTAGGGGACTATGCAATGGGGCAAGATTTTTGGTTCTTCGCCCAGAGATTCTCGTGCAGTGCGGTACACACACGGTCGGGGAGGAGGAAGGCGGCAAAGCACGGAGACCTATCAAGCTATCTCAACAAAGATAGCATTAGCTTCGAGCGAGGAGTTGAACATCCTCTCATGGTGGCAAACCCGAAGGTATCATATCCGATGCTATCCATATTAGCACGAGATGTGTTGACTGTTCCCGTCTCTACAGTCTCCTCGGAGTCAGCATTCAGTCTATCTGGAAGAATAATCGAGGAGAGACGAACAAGTCTCTCCAACGAGATGGTCGAAGTCCTTATGACCGCCAAAGACCGGAACAAGTCAATCAAGACTCCAACATACTACGGATAATAAAGATTTGGAAGAATCTTTTGAGAATTTATATCTTGATAGCAATGAATAGGATTTTCAATATTTTTCTTCACATGTAGTCATTAATGAGCTTTACAGTCAGACTCTTTTTCTTTACCAAGGTTTTCTCAAGTTGAGTTTTACTTGGTAAAGTTTTTAATGAGGCAGCTATCCCATGTAATTTAATAAATTAATAAAGCTCATTATGCTATTGAAACTATTTATTTTCATGATTAACAATGTCTACGGTATTCTATATTTTTTCTGATTTTTTTCTTAATTTTCTACAATTTTTCTACATTTTTCTTAATTTTCTACATTTTTTAATTTTTTATCTTTTTTCACCAACGGCCGGGCCGGGCCGACACTACCGTTAAGCCTTCACGCGTGTCCGGGCGGCACGGCACGGCTTCGGGCTGTGCTCGAGCTCGCACATGCGCCCGCGAGCCGGCACAAAGACGACCTGTTTATTACACGAGTTCTAACGGGCCGTGCCGAGTCCGGGACCGTGCCGTGCACGGCACCAGTGGCCAGCTCAGTGCCGGACCGGCACCAGTGGACAGCTCTACTCCTCACCGGCTCACTCATCTAATTCTTCGCCTCCTCGTCTCTCATCTTATCCATTTCTCTGCCTCGTCCTGTTCGCTCCTCAGCAACCTGCCATGCCGCATCTGATTAGCCTCCGGCGACGTCCGATCTCACTGTCGGCCACCAAAAAAATGGTTCCCCGTACAACCTCGTCTCTGCTGCTCTCCTTCTCTTGGTCCGATTTTGCGTCCTTTGCTCGTTGCGCCAAACCCTAACCGCGAAGGCGTGGATGGAGGAGCGCGGCGCTGGCAAGCTGGAGTGGGCTTTCTTTTCAATGCGGAACATGCGGCGCGGGGTAGAAGGAGGGCGGTGCGCTAGGTGTCCATGCCGAACTTGGTTGGATCCAGATCCGCAACAAGGTATCGTCAGGTGTCATTCTTGTATTTTTGTAGTACTTTGTGCAAGTCCTGTGGTTTCCAGTTTGATTGGGAAGTTAGTTGCATGTTGAAGTGATCAACTTTCCCTTCTAGTTTTGATTTGTTGTCGCATGGTACGCGTGCGACGTCGTCGGCAGGCAAGGCGGGGTGTTTGGGTTTGGGTTCGAGACGGCAGCGCAGCAGCAGCAGCAGCAGAGGCCGGGAGGAGTAAGGCGGTGGTGTCGGGGCTGCTGGGGAGCCTGCAGGCGGAGCTGGGGCGGATGACGGCGCGGAAGATCTTGGACGCCAAGACGCTGGCGGCGTCGCGGAAGCACAGAGAGGCTGAGCGCCGGCGGCGGCAGCGCATCAACGGCTCGTGTGTTTATACCCAAGGTAATCGTTATATTTGTCTTCTGAATATTATATTATATATATGCATTTAATAATTATGCATGTGTTTATAACATAATATAAGCTGGCTGTTTGTTAATATGAATAACGAATGAAATTATGAACAGGAAACTTGATTTGAATATCACATAATATAATTAAATTTGCAAATACACCATAATCAATTGATGTATTCCTAGAAAGTGCTTGATACAAATATGCCATAACAAATATAGTACATTTAAACCTTTATTCTCCCGTAATACTCATTATACTCATCTATGTAGATGTCAATGATCTTTTCATTGGAGATAAAAGTAGACTGCCAGAAATTAAGACATGTCTGCATATTTTCGGTTCATTTTCCTTATTCTCTGAGGTCTTGTTTCAAGTTTTTTAGCCAATCTTTTTCCTGCCTTTACGGCTGCAGTCACAATAGATTTTTGTTTGGTGTGATTGTAGTCAACATCTGAGTCTTCACCCTCAAGCCTTATTTTTGTGCATTTTGTATCAACACTTTTCATCTTTTTGCCGTGAGCTTTTGTATGTATTCTTTCTAGCATAGTTTCATTGCACTCTTCTTATAAGTCGTCTTCTATTATGGCAAGTTTGCTTGATGCAGATATTCTGTCTTCATTTGCTTCTTGGTTCAAGATACTTCCATCAATATCTTCCGTGATTTTTTTCCTGCAAAGTTAAATTAGCATGTTAAAATTTTACATGTTTGAAAATTAAGGAAGGATATATGGTTATATGTGCAAGCACCTTTTTAACTTTCTCTTTCAATTTAAAACATATGTTAAATTAATTTGTAGGTTTCTTCTCTGACAAATAATAAGGAAGATCAAATGTCAAGTCTACAAAGGCGATGGTATTATCTCCGAAAAGAAGTCTGATGCATTACCTGATTTGTTGGGTTGTCGTGCCTCATTTCAGTAATGTCCCTTAATGTTCTCCTGTTATAAAACATTTGCTTTTTCAATGTCCCTTGTGCACTTTTATCTACCTCCATCATTTTTGGTACATTTTCTTTGGTTGAGTGCCAATAAATTATTTGATGTTGCTAAAGTAAAACTATTTGTAGTTTATTATTCAAGAAATAAGTATGAGAACATATTGCATACCTGCCAATAAGTTCCCAGGTTTCTGGTACATCAAAATCTGTATATAATCTTGTGGCGTTGGTTGACTTTAGAGACAAACCTATTTAACCCACAAATTATTTGTTAGTTTTGTATATTTGGAGAGACCATAATTACGTGAAACATTACCGGACTTACCATTAAATTATTGCACTATTGTTGATGTGACAACCACAACTGTTTGATTGCCAATTACATCATCACATAAACAATGAGCTAAGTGTCCCCATAATGTTACTCTGATTTTATCACCCCTGAAAATTCTAATACATAGTAGTTGAATATTAACCTGAATGTGTGACGATAGTGTTTAATGTTCAATTAAATTTAAAGCACAGGCATGTTCTTACCCCTGATAGTAAAAGTTCAGTCTCGCGAATATCTGAAGGTTGCTGTTTGGCAGTGTTCTTCCTTGTTATCCTTGATCCAATAGGATTAACTTTGGTGAGTAATCCAATGACAGCTGCAAAATTTAAACATTATTTATTTGACAGTAACAACTTTTAAAAAACGAAGGAAAATGCAACTTATAGGCTTACCTGATAATTATTCTTTATTTAGCTGTTCTAGTAGCGTGTGTCTGGTAGCAAACTCAAAATAGTATTCCTGAAAATTATTTAATGATCCTTTCACTTCCTTCACCTTTGTATTATTCATGAAATTAATTTTAAGTTCAGTGCCCACTGGACGGTATTTGGTGGCTTCTTGGACCTTGAAATTGTTGAATACATAGATAGAGCTCTCATTGATCTTTGGTCGCTGATTGTCTTATCAGATTATTCCAGATAGTAGTAGCATGAATTGATTCACCCTGTCAAAACAAAACATTACTTAGCAGTTGTTAAAAACAGTGCACAACACAATTGAACATGCGAAGACTCAATTGAGTGTGTGAAAACAAACATGTTCATCCATTAAGATC
This sequence comes from Bonia amplexicaulis, assembly GCA_036346245.1. NCBI lineage: Eukaryota > Viridiplantae > Streptophyta > Magnoliopsida > Poales > Poaceae > Bonia > Bonia amplexicaulis. The sequence continues at coordinate 12,359,462 of CM070736.1, read as the reverse complement.
ATATCAAGGCTCATAAGTTCATCAGTTGCAAAATTGATAGAATCCCACATTCACATTACTTTCACTTTGATGCTCCATCTCTGTCCTCTTGTTGTAAACTCAATTTCTTGTATGCCATAGTGCTACTACCTTAAAAAGGTTTACAAATATTAATGGTAACCATAAACAAAATACCATGTTGTATCAAAGGAATAGTAAATACATTATTGGACTGTGAAACAAAATCTATAATTCAGGGAGTTAATTCAGCTCAATTGGTAATTACTTTTATGGTAATGAAGATATCAACACATGATTTCTTATTGTGTTTCCTTCTTTAGTGTAAAAACAGGATGCGATGAAGATTTCAGTTCGTGTTTTTTTTTAAAAAATTTTTACTCTAAAAACAAGAGGTAATGAAGATGTCAGTACATGATTTCTAATAGTATGAGTTTCTTTTTTAATCTAAAAACAGGATGCAATGAAGATGTATGTCACAGGAGGCAATGAATATGTCAGCACATGATATATGATATACATGTGAGTAGTAGCAAAATGAAAGTAGACATGAAGAGGAGGTTGTAATGGAGCTTACCAGAAGTGACGGCTTTGAGCTAGCAGCAACTACTCAGCGACTTAAAGGTAAAATAATCTGGCGACCTAAACTTTGCTGTCTTGCTTCTAAACCTAAAAACGAATCTACACCTATACCTATTTCTAAACAAGCAAACATACATATTTCTAAACAAGCAAATAAACCCTAAAAACATACCTATTTCGAAACATTCATCAATCTCACTCAAATCAAACCCTAAAAACAAATCTACACCCATGACTACTCTTACATTACGCATATCTATTGCAAATCCAACCTAAAACCGAGTACCTTGGGCATCCTGCTATGTACCTTGGGCGCCTTATCCTTTGGCGTCGTGCTGAGAATCTATTTTTGCAAATATTTTCTTTAGAGGTCTATATGTAAAAAACTTTCAAATTTTAGGCTAAAAAGAAATTTTTCTCCAGTCACCACCTTACGGTCTTATCAAATGTGCAAAAAATGAAATGTCCTTGACAGTCAGTACAGATGTTATCGATTTGACCTGAATGCTGTGTGTCAGTGTGTGCACAATTGACTCTGCGCGCACATGTCTGACTGTAGCAATATTATACTAGATGCCGTAGTAGCTGGCCATTGTTCCACGACCGTTTCAATGGTCACCTGTCGTAGACTCGTAGTTCTCAAAGATGAGCAGAGCTTAATAGACTTGGCTGTTTACTTCTGGCAACACCTTAAGCCTTATTCCATTCTATTTTCATTGGTCCGTCCAAATAGCTATGGTTTTTAGCGCGGTTTTCCTCTCTTTTTTCGCCCTTTGCAAAGATATAACGACATATTATATTTGTTATATTTATTTAATTAAATAATTTAGAAAAAGTAGGAGCTATAGTGTTATTTTAACTAAAAATCATATCACTTTAGAACAAGACTACTATCCATTCATTGCATCATCTTTTGAGGAGGATCATAACGGAGACACTTCTCTCTATGATATATTGTGAGCGAACTTATCAAGAGATCCCTATCGCTCCTAATCCATAGATACCCAGAGTACACCGGCTTGGAGGATCGTCTTCTGAGGCTACGGCCTGTTCTTTTCTACCGCGCTTTTGGTTTTTGGTGAAATTTTGAATTTTGGTCACATTTACAGACTGATTACGAAGAGACAGATACTCACTTGCGATTTTGGCAGATACTCACTTGCGATTTTTGAATCCGTCTTAAAAAAAATACTCCGTTTAAAAGTTAGGTACTGTAGCAAAGGCTAAAAGCCGCTGACTTGCGAGGTAAAGAACATGCCCTACATCTTGCGCTGCTAAGAATCCGCACCATTGTTGAGGAGGCTGAGGGGCGGCACATCACGAACCAGGGATGCTCCAAAGCATCTTGAGATCTTGAGAGAAGGCATGCATCAAGGGTACAACAGCTTGACACCTTCGTGATCACCGAACCAACCAAGACTAGGTCAAGATCGGGTGAGTCGGGGTCACTAGTCATCCGTGACCGTCCATATTTAATCCCGACAAGCGTCTTTGCTTCCTCGTTAGCAATACCCAAGGCATGGCATCCGCCAACAAGATGAAGGCCCTACAGCAGATGCTTGATTGTATTGAGAGCATGATTGCTGGTATGAATGAGTTTGTTGTTTTTCTGTTGAACTATCCTCGTTCAGACCATCAACCTTCTAGCGCATACTTTGGACAAGTGCATGTTCGGTCGACAAGCGGAAATAGAGGATGTTGTGGTTACACATCAAATAGTGGATAATAGGGCTAAAAAAGGCCACAATGGGCTATCCGAAGCCTAAGACTCGTAATAGGAAGAGGTGTGGAGTGCATATACCATGCTTAGTTACTACTTAGGTCATTTCTTATAGAAATGTTGTCCCCCACTGGTGCCCTAGGGACTATAGTTATAGCTATGGTAGAAGTTGTTTACATAAATGCTCCTCTTGAGATCTACAATAGTGAGGATAAACATGTTTTTTTCTTGGTATAACCATACTAGCCTTGTCATGTAATCACACACATAATAGGTCTTTGGCCTAGTGGACCGTTTGGGTCAAGGTGGGGATCACTATCCTAACAGTAGTCTCTCATGGTCGAAGGCTTTATGGCTGGCAAACCAAAACCATGTTGTTTGCTTCTTGGCCCTCTCCATCCCTTCGGCCCACTAGTTCGTCGCTTGGTAAATTTGCTCGCTTTATTTTGTTATTGTCGACAGTGATTTTGGTGTTGACGTGCACGGGCCTATGGCTAGGCTCCGGTGTCCCGCCGAAGGCCTTTGGCCCTTGGTCTTGTTCTTTGGCTTGTCAATGCTCGCCTCGTATCACGCCCCTGATCAGGAGCATTTGGCACTATATATGTGGCTTTGATCCACTCGTGGGACGTGCGACGTGGGATGTTGAGCCGGTTACAGGGCGCACATGTCCCCTCGAAAGGCGTGCCCTTCCCGTCACAATTAAGACCCATATCCTGTCAGTATTTAAGGCTTATGGCACGTGGATTGAAGCCATTTCCTCCTTTTTCGTCTTGCTCATTACCACTGGGTACTCTTGCTGCTCACCGCCAAGTGCTCGGCTTGTTACGTTGTTGTCTTGCACAATGACTCGAGGAAGTGAGCGCGTCGGATGTGGTGATATGTCAGCGGCATCGACAAGTCATGATGGTGAGGACACATAGTCTAAGCTCGCCACCAGTAAGCGGTGAAAGGTGTTGGAGAAGGTGGTCGGCTCCTTTGTCAACGCTCTTGGCCAGTTGATAGCCACCAATGAGCTCCTTGATGCTCTCGTGCGCAATGGGAAGGTTTTTGACCGACATCATGTTCACCGTTTGCCCACAGACGAAGTCATCCCCGCCCACATGAGGGTAAAATGCTCGTTTTCATGGCCTACTTTTGATGCTGGGCTCCACATCCCTGCCGCATGTTTTGTGGGTGAACTGCTTCGCGCCTAAGACTTGGAGCTTCTGCGGCTTATAGCAACGCCATTGCGTGGCTTGCGGTTTTCTCGTGGGCTGCTCGGTTGGAGGTCACCATTCCCAGCGCAATGGTCTATCTCCATGCTCAATGCCTGGTGCCAGCCGAAGCGGGTGGGTGACGGTCAATATTCGAACCTGACGAGCATCAACTTCCAAGCTCGCTCCGGTACTCAAAGGACTTCTCTTCCAACTCGATATGGACGAAGTGAGAGTCGAATTGGCTTCATAGTGGTTCTACCATACCATCAAGCCAGGGAGCAGCCTCCGCTGGTCCAAGCACAACCTGGACTTTGTTCCCTCCCCGCACGTGAAGCTCGAGTAGGATGACGAGATGCGTGCAATGACGCTTCGCGGAGCGGTTCTGCATGATACGTGTGTCCCTCCTGGCCCGTTGCTAGGGGTTGAAGACTGGGCGCGCTCGGGAGGATATGATCTGCACCCCCTAACACAACTGGAGAGGCCTTCCTTTCGGAGTGGATTGCTTGGGCTTTGCTTTTTATATCTTTGTTTTTTGGTCCTTTGGTCGTGTTCCTCAAGCCGTACATCCTGAAGGAGCACGCCTGTGAGATGCCATAACATCAAGTGGGTCACGCATCAACCGAGTTTGCGAGGCCCTTGGAGTCCCTGTTTCCGAGCGGCCCATTCCCCTACTAGTGGCTGTTGATCACGCGGTTCGTGCAAAAGCGATGGCAAGGGTGGCGATGTTCGTGATGACCTCGATGGGTGCAAAGACTCGCCTCTGCCCCTTGCTGCCATCCCTCTATCATTAGCCCCCTGCTCCACTTGGCCTTGATGCGAGCCTAGAGGAACTAAGCGGGGGTGAGGGCGTTGTGGCGGGAGAGGTTGAGAGAGAAAGTGGGGAGAGTGCTGACAAGGGCTGCCATCGGATGACCTTGAGGCTTGTGCAGAAGGTGATGCATAGGCCGGCTATGAGGACCCTGACCTGTCTCCAGCGAGGCGCTCGGGGGCTCCCATGGAGCCCACGTCATCTGCTTCGTCGGGTCACCCAGCAAAGCAGAGCCGCTTGAATTCTCCTCCAGCTAACCCTGCAACGGGGTCAGGGCCGGTCCTGGGATTTTAGGGGTCCGGAGCGAAACTAGGAATAGAGGCCTTAGTATAAATATCTAAATATAAATCTACATACACACATATATATATATATATATATATATCTAATTTTACCAACAAATACTTAAAATACGTTATGTATTAAAGAAAATTAATATCAAAGAGTTTATAGATATTACCTTAAAATTTCTTCGACATTTCTAGATGCGAAGTCATTGATGATGGTATTGATATCAATCTCATCCAATAATTTCTTCTCAATACATAAAGTTGCCAAACCGCTTAACCTCTCTTGAGACATTGTTGACCTTAAATGATTCTTCACAATTTCAACTTTGAAAAGCTTCTTTCACCGATGCCACATCCAGGCATAGTAAATAAAATCCGATAAGCAATAGAAATATTAGGATAACAATCCGCTTCTCCGACAAACTCAAAGATCTCCATAGCGAGACATTGGTTTATCCGATAAAGTCAATTGCATAACACTTAACTCGTAAATTAGATCATTTAACTCAACATCGATGAACCATCTAGAGAAAGTTTCGCAAATTTTGTACAACATTCTTTTAATTCGATTCGATCCAATGACTTCAATGTTGTTGAACTCATTAAAATCCAAATATACTTCGAATGTTTGGAGTTCTTGAAATCTACTTTTCAATGAATTGATTGCCATATCAACCATAACAAAAAATAATTAACTTCAAATTCCTTCTCGACTTGCAAAACTACTTCATCACAATCAATTTCATCAAACTGCTTCTTCCTAAGAACACGCCGCTTAACTCGAAATGATGGCTCTACATTCATTTGAGTCGCAATATCTTTGGCAATGATCATACTCGAAGCAAACCCTTCATTTCTATAAGTATTAAAGTATTTAACCATGCCTTCTATTTGTTGCAAGGTAGACTCAATGCACATGGATGGTGATTGCAACTTCTTGCTCACAGTATTTACAGCAAATAAAATATCATGCCAAATAACCATACCAATTATAAACTCAAAGCTACCAAGCACTTCATATAAATTTTTGCATCACTCCTATCCTTGGGTTCGGTATCCCTATCTTCCATTAACTCAAGTAGAGTCGACCTTAATTGAGGAGCTTGATATCTAATTGCTTTGACACTTTTGATTCTACTCTCCCAACGGTATTGCTCAATGATTTCACAGTTAAACCTTCTATATGGTCAAGCAAAACTTTCCATCTTTTAGTAGAACCGTAAAATAATACATATATCCTTTGCACAATTCCAAAGAATGAAATAGCTTTAGCACAAGATTTAGCCATATCACAAAGGGTAAGATTAAGACTATGACAAGCACATGGTATATACAAAGCTCTTTGATTTATATCAAGCAAACCGTCTTTGCACCCCTTGTTTTTCCTTTCATATTAGAGCCATTATCATAACCTTGACCCCTAATATCATCAACATTTAAATCAAAAGACTTGATTGCATCAAGCAATACACTGAAAAGCCCTGAACCAGATGTGTCATCCACTTTCAAGAAACCAAGAAAGTACTCCTCAACTTTTATTTTGCCATCAGAAATATCAACACATCGAACCAACAAGCTCATTTGTTCTTGGTGACTCACATCTGGTGTACAATCAAGGATAACGAAAAATATTTGGCCTCTTTAATGCCTTTATGATTGAATTTATAATTTCGAAGCCAAAAGAGAAACCAACTCATTCTGAATTTTATGACTAAGATAATGATACTGAATCTCTTTGCTTTGAATACGTTTGAGGTGGTCTTGCATTACCAAGTCAAATTCAGCAACCATCTCAACACAAGCTAAGAAATTACCATTAACATCATTGTAAAGTTGTTCGCTGGATCCTCTAAAAGCCAAATTACGTTTGCTAAGAAATTTCACAATGACAACTATTCTTAATAGAACATGCCTTATACGTTCTTTCTCCTTTGTAATTTGCTGTTGTAGCTCTTTATCGATCGTTTCATGTTTGCTCAATCTAACTCTTAGTTCATTCCAAGAATTCATGTTGGAAATATGCTCGACACTAACTTCATGTTCTTTCAGCCTCTCATTGATATGCCTCCAATCTCTAAACCCATCACGCCCCAATGAACTCTTGCAATTATCAGAATTGAAAAGCTTGCAACAAAAGCAAAACACCTTATCAACGTGTTTTGAATAAACTAACCATTTTCTATCATGTACCTCTCCATTGCTCATTTTCTAGAGTAATGACCGTATTTAAAAATGTCTTGAGTTGTCATCCAAAGGAAATTCAATATTTTCTTCTCTTATAGGCCCCTTCTCCACTAATATGTCTCTTGCTTTGTTATCAAGATTACCCCAATTTATCGGATCATAAATATTTGTAGTAAATACTGGTTCATCAAAACTAGCGATTCTCATAGCGGATGAATTAAATATGTGCTCATGATCACTCACATTGTTATCATCTCGTGTTGATGTTGACATGGTCTTCAGAGGGCCCTCATCTTCTAGATTCACATTAGCATCTTCCTCCACAAAGAACTATCGCCAATTCATCGATTTCTTGAACTCGCTCAGACACTTTTAAAAATTTGTCAATGGATCCCTCCGTGATTCAATCAACTCATCTATTTGTTTCCTCTTTTTCTTTTTCATCGCTGGGATGCATATTTTCTAGATGACATGGTAATCGAAAATTTAATGAACAATAGTATAATTAGTAACTACAAATAACAATTAACAAAGCAATAATTATTGATTAAAATTCATAATATGCAAGATTGCAAACTACGATCCTACAAGATAATCATTCATGATGAGTTGATGACATGATTCATCATTCATACAGCATGCCAGCATGCAGGCCATCCCATCAGGCCATGCAAATAATGCAAATAGCCAAATATGCAATGCAAAGCGGATGACGTATAATATGCAATGCAAATATGCCAGCATGCAGGCCATCCCATCGAGCCATCGAGGCTCTCGGCGGATGAGGATCACGATTGACGATAAGTGTATAACGATTCACGCACTGACGTACGTGCGCGGCGGCTCGGCTGCGCGCTGCCTGCGCATGCGAGGCCGAGAGACGACGAGACGCCTGGGGCCGACGGCAGACGGGCGACGGCCACGGTCGGGCGAGCCAACCTCGGCGGTACTCGGCGGCTTGGCGCCTCGGCCGTAGCGGCGGTGGCGTGATGACCGATGAGAAGTCGAGGCGTTGGCGGTCGGTGCCTAGACGAAATCACGAGAAGATCCGAATTCGATTTTACGAAGATGGCGTCGAGCCGTCGGCGTCGAAATGGATAAGAATAGTATTAGTATTACTATACGCTACGCATGCATGTATATCGGTGTATGGGGCCCCGGTTTTGGGGCCCAGGCGGCCGCCGCCCCCCACCGTAGGGCTCGAACGGGTATCATGTTGCTCTAGACGTCTTGGAGGAAGACTCGAGCTCTGAAGCTAGAGCGACTGAAGCCCCTGGCGTTGTCGTGGACTCCGCGGATGTTGTCTTCGTGCGAAGCCCGCGGGCAAGTGCAACCATTCGATGCGTGGCGCGATCCACGCTTCGTCGTCCTCATGTTTACTATAGATTGATATTGCTATTTCCAACGTGCATAGAGATTATCATGATCAATCGCTTGGAGATTCTTGATTGTCTTTTGTATATGGGACAAAAGTCAGTTACCCAACTGGAAATCGCCACAGTATGGTACAAGAAGAAAATTTCCATTTTGAAGTACATTATTGTAAGTCATCAAATTCGTGCTGACATGTACGGATCTTCTAAATAAAATAATCCTTTTTATTATCTTACTTTTAAAAATTGTACTTCCTCACAAGTGGCAACTCGCATTAGGAAGGTGGCTACGGAGGTGCTTGGAGTGACCCAAGGGACAAGAGGAGAACCAAAAGACACATGGTAGTGGAACGGGGAAGTGCAAAAGGCTATTAAGAAGAAGTTATGCTATAAGCACATGTATCATGATAGGAGCGATGACAACGTACAGAAATACGAAGCAGCAAAAAAGAATGCGAAGAAAGCAGTGAGTGAGGCACAAGGCAAGGCATATGAGGAAATTATCAGAAACTAAGTACAAAGGAGGGAAAGAAGGATGTCTACAAGATGGCTAAAATTCGAGAAAGAAAGACAAAAGATTTCAACCAAGTTAAATGCATCAAAAACGACACTAATAGACTTTTGGTGAAAGACGAGGAGATCAAGGATAGGTTGAGAGATTACTTCGATAATTTGTTCGATCATGATAATGATTATAGTATGATTGAACTGGATAATATTTTTGACGACACTGATAAGTGGTTTGTTCGAAGAATCTAGGAGTCGGAAGTAAGAGAGGCATTAAAAAGGATGAATGTGGGTAAGGCGTTGGGGCCTGATAACATCCCTATTGAGGTGTGAAAATGCCTAGGAGAAGTGGCGATTGTTTGGCTAACTAAGATGTTTAATAGCATTTTTAGGTTGAACAAAATGCCAAACGAGTGGCGGAGGAGCACATTAGTACCAATTTTCAAAAATAAAGGAGACATTCGAAGTTGTACTAATTATAGAGGAATTAAGCTCACGAGCCACAATGAAGCTCTAGGAACGAGTGATTGATCGTCGTTTAAGAAAAGTGACTAGCGTGACGACAAACCAATTTGGTTTTATGCCTGGGAGGTCGACCACGGAGGCGATTTTCCTGTTATGACAGTTGATGGAGAGGTATATGGAGCAAAAGGAGGACCTTCACATGATATTTATTGACTTGGAGAAAGCCTATGATAAAGTGCCAAGAAATGTTATGTGGTGGGCGCTTCAAAAGAAAAGAGTCTCAACAAAATATATTACTCTAATTAAGGACATGTACGAAAATATTGTGACTAATGTCAGAACGTGTGGTAGTGTCAGTAATGACTTTCCCATTAAGATAGGACTACACCAAGGATCAGCGTTGAGTCCATATATTTTTGCCCTAGTGATGGATGAGGTCACACTGGACATACAAGGAGATATCCCTTGGTGTATGTTTTTCGCTGATGATGTGGTGCTGGTTGATGAGAGTATGATATGTGTTAATAGGAAGCTCGAGTTATGGAGGAAGACCGTAGAATTGAAGGGCTTTAGACTTAGTAGGACTAAAACTGAGTATATGAGGTGTGATTTCAGTGGTGCTAGAGTAGATGATAGAGATGTTAGATTGGATAGACAAGTAGTGCCTAAGAAGGACACGTTTCGTTATTTGGGATCGGTGCTACAGTGGGACGATGAGATTGATAAAGACGTGAGCCACAGGATAAGAGCGGGGTGGTTGAAATGGCGCCAAGCATCTAGTGTTCTGTGTGACACAAAAGTCCCTCAAAAGTTGAAGGGTAAGTTCTATAGGATGGCGATCAGACTCGCAATGCTATATGGAGCAGAATGTTGGACGTCTAAAAGACAACATATACAGAAAATGAGTGTAGCGGAGATGAGGATGCTGCGGTGGATCTGTGGTCATACAAGGCGGGATTGCATCCGCAATGATGATATACGTGATAGGGTGGGGGTGCTACCAATTGAAGAAAAGCTTGTCCAATATCGTTTGAGATGGTTCGGACATCTTCAACGACAGCCTCCTGAGGCACCGGTACGTAGTGGAATTTTAAGACGTACTGAAAATGAAAGAAGAGGCAGAGGTCGATCAAAACTGACGTGGGAGGAAGCAGTTAAAAGAGATTTGAGGGATTGGAATGTATCTAAAGAATTAGCTTTGGATAGGAGCGCATGAAAGTTGGCGATCCACGTACCGGAACCATAAGAAAGTTAGGGGCAGTGTTTAGACTCTTAGCTCAGATAGCAGGTTGTACGGCTTAGGTTTTTATCATTGTAGGTTTTATTTCAAGATTTATATCTCTTTGATCTTGAAACGGTTTCATTCCTAGCCTACCTCAACTTGTTTGGAACAAAAGGTTTTGTTGTTGTTGTAAGTCTGCCGAATGTCGGCGTTGCAAGGGCTTCTACTGGCAAGGTTTAAGAGGGGTTTATTTCAAAAAATAAAATTCCAAAAGGGCTATTTCAATAAAAAAATTGAGGGACCCGTTAAATACTGAGACCGACGAATTCAACATAAACCAACCAGACGTACGCGTCGCTCCTGCGTGTTTTCCAAACAAAACAGAGACCAGGCAGCCGTATTCTCACGAGTGATGTAGCCGTTTGTAACGCCGATAACTACCGTGCAATGTAATGCGTTGACTAGTTGACATTTCCTTGCGGCTAGGCTAAGGTTCCAACCTCGAAGTCACCTAGTCCACAGATGTGACTTGAAACAAGCAGTATAGATCAATAAAGCCTCTTCTTCCCCTTCCATCCAGAAGGATTGGATTCACAATGGAGCTGCTCGTTTCTGCAGTTCTTGGCGATGTTATCAGCAGATCCATATCCTTCGTCATTGACAGTAATCGCCGGCCGCAGGCCGGAGCGAAGGAAGAGAACCTGCAGCGGCTGCGCCGCGCTGCTGCGAGTCCGAGCCATCGTCCGAGGAGGCCGAGGCGGCACATCACGAACCAAGCGATGCTCCGGCAGCTTGAGATGCTGAGACAAGGCATGTACAGAGGCTACTACGTGCTCGACACCTTCAAATGCAGAAGCCTTGGATACAATGAAGCTAAAGCAAAAGATACGGTGAGCGATCACTCGTCTGCCTTGTCTAAATTCAATCCAGCGAAGCGCCTGTGTCTCTCTACCGGGACATCGAGCGTTGTGTTCGACGGCAAGGAGGTGAACGAGCTGAGAAAGATGCTTGGTAGCCTTGACATGATCATTGCCGATATGGAGGAATTTGTGGTGTTCTTGAAGTGCTATCCTCCCATGCGCCGCGAACCTTATAGCAGGTACTTATTTTCAGACAAGTGCATGTTCGGCCGTCAAGTGGAGTATGAGAGGATTGTGAACTTTCTGCTACAGGTTGGCCCCCCCGGCACAGCAAATTTGAGTGTTCTTCCGATAATTGGACCAGCAAGAGTTGGGAAGAGCACTCTCGTTGAGCATGTTTGCTACGACGAGAGGGTGAGAGATTACTTCTCCTCAATTGTTTTCTTCAGTGGAGATGATCTTGAAGGTGCAAAGGTGAATGCTCTGCAAGACAGCGGTGTTATCAAGTACAGAAATGATGCTGCCTCACATGGGAGGCTTTTTATTGTAATGGAACTAGTTGGGGATATGGATAAGGAAATATGGAGAAAGCTGTACTCTTTAGGAAGCCATATGGCACAGGGGAGTAAGATAATAATTACAAGCAGGTCTGAGAAGATCCAGCATTTTGGAACAGCACAAGCTCTCATGCTGAATTTTTTGCCTCGGGAAGCTTACTGGTACTTCTTCAAGATGATTGCATTGAGAACTGCAGATCCTGTGGAATACCCAACGCTGTCATCGACAGCTATGGAGATTGCGGCTGAGCTTAATGCTTCTTTCACTCTTGCAAACATAATTGGCACCGTACTGAGAGATAATCTTGACATTCAGTTTTGGCGCAAGGTTCTCCAGTGCTTGAGGGAATTCAACGCCAAGCATTTCCTTATGTTCGGTGAACATCCAATAGAGCTTCTGCAGAAGGACCGACCTGTGTACCTCTGGAGAATAGTCAGCACTTCTGAAGCCCTGTTAGCTTATCGCTGTTATCAGATATGCTCTCCTCTGCAAGAAGTTCCCAATGTTACAATGCAAGATATTGTGTCGGGAAGAGTTAGGCTTCGCGGAAAATTCAAAGTCCTTGCATGGAAATCTCATATACCTCCCTACTATAGCTACCTGATTAGTTGCGGCATGGTGAAGAAGAAGCGCTCTCGGTTGCAGGGTATTTGATGCAAATGTGCACTGCTAGAGTAGATCATAGGGATAGGTTTGTGCACGTTGTCCCTACAGTAGTCTGCAAGTAGTGCAGCAAAACCTGAAAGAAATATGAATATTAGATTTCGAATTAACTATAAAACTTTGTAATATAACTTTCAGTTTGAAATGAAACTTTAACTATTAATCTATTGTTGTGTGGTTAAAACTGCATGCTCCATCATGTCGCATTAACCGCCTTGATTATTCAAGTGAGTAATCTGGAGTATGTTCTCACTGGTACAGCATGCCCCAGGCGCAAAATATCTCACTATGTATCTTTTGCATGAAAACGCAGTCATGGTATCTATTAAGGATAGAATAGAAAATAGAATAGAAACGTTATTTGTTTTCTTATATACTTTATATTTCTTATCTGTATATGGCATATTTCTCCGTATATTCCCCTTGTACTATCTCTATATATTGCCTTTTGGATCTCATGAATATATGCACAATATTCATAACATGGTATCAGAGCTAGGGCTCTGACCTATTATCCGCTGCTCCGACGTCACCTGTGCTGCCGCCCGGGTCGTCTCCGCTTCGAACCACCGCCGCCACCGCCGCCGCCGCTTGTCGCCGCCGCCACCTGTGCCGTCTCGCTTGTGCTACCGTCCGCTGATCGTCTGCCGCCGCCGCCGGATCATCTTGAGCCGCCGCCGGTCGACTTCACCCGAGCCGCCGTAACCAACGTCGTCCGTCTTGCGTCGTCACCGCTCCGCCGCCGGGCCGAGCCGCCGCCAGATCTGACATTGTCTGTCTTCGCGTCATCACCGTTGCCACCGCCGGGCCGTCGCTTCGTTGTCTCTGCCCGATCGATTCGATCGGTGCCGGCCGTCGCCCCGCCGGTCGTCGCTCCGCCGCCCCCCTCCCTCTTGGTGTTTTTTTTGAGTGAGTCGGCTAGTGTTTGGCTGACTCGGCCGATATTTTGCAGATTCACAAAAAAAACGTTGATCTAACCGCCGCTGCTTCGGTGGCCGCTCGTTAGACTTCGTTGCCTTGGTCGCCGCGTCGTCGGTACCGCCACTGATAACTTCCGTTCCATCTGCTGCGATCCCATTTTCGGGAACAAAGCTCCATGGAACGAACTACAGGTTATGGTCTTCCCTCATGGAGATCATGCTTGATGGTCTTCGTCTTTGGGGACATGTTACCGGTGCACGTCCTTCTCCGTCACCGCCGGTTCAGCCTCCTCCTAGGCGACTTACTTACACCTCCCAGGCGGATGAGGTCGCTAAGAAAAGGCGAGGTCTGCCGCCGATCTTTGCGATGAGGCTTTTAAGTATGTCATTGACGCTTTTGAGCGCTAGTGTGCTGATGAGGCCCGTGTCCGTGCCATCCTTGTGGTCAGCGTCGACGACTCCATTCAGCCAGATATCATTGGTATGCGGTCTACTCGACAGATCTGGGAGTACTTGTGTGATTGATACCAGCAGAGCAGTGATGCTCAGTTCTTTTCGCTTCAGCGTGAGTTGGAGACGCTTCACCAGGGAGATTCTTCCGTCGACGACTTCTTCCGAGCTCTGGCTAGTCTCTGGTGATAGCTAGATGAGCTGGCTTCTCCACTGTGCTAGGAGTGCCACAGAGTTCAGAAGGCGGATCATGATCATCTTCGTCTTTATGATTTCGTCTGTCGTCTTTGTCCAGAATTTGAGCTTGTCAGAACTCAACTATTGAGCCGCTCACCACGACCGACTGTCACCGAGACTCTTTCGACACTTCGGGTTGAGGAGCTTCGTCTCGGGTTAGCAGCACAGTTTGTTCTAACTGTACTTGCTGCTTCTTCGACTACACCGATGGTTCCTGCTACGACTACGGTTCCTTCTTAGGTGCCTGTTTTCGCTCCTGCTTTTGCACCAACCGGAGTTTAATGCAACTACTGCAAGAACTTCGGGCATGACTACCAGAGTTGTGCGGTGCGAAAAAAGTAGAATAAGGCGCGTGGGGTTGGACGATCCAAGGAGGGCAGGGAGGCTCTTCCTTCACAGGAGAACAGACCAGCTCATCAGGATCTCAGCGAGGTGACTCTGTTCAGCAGCTCTACCAGGCTCTACTTTAGCAGCTCTCTCACAGCTCAGCGGGTTTTGCCAGTCTAGCTCAGACGTCTCCCCCAGGTACCTCTTGGGTTCTAGATTCTGGTGCCTCTTTCCACATGACACCGGATTCCACATCTCTCACTCCAGTAGGACCTTCTGCCCTTCCTATCTCTGTACAGACTGCTGATGGCACTTCCTTGTCTGTTAACTGTCAGGGCACTCTTTTGTCCACTTTCTTATGTTCCCCAACTAACCATGCAGCTTCTTTCAGTGGGACAGCTCACTGATCTTGGTTGTAGAGTTGGTTTTGACTCTCACACCTGTTTCGTTCAGGATCGACAGACAGGGACGATACTTGGGACTGGCCAGCGCCGTAGGGATCGTCATGGTCTCTACATTCTCGACTGTCTTCATCTTTCGTCCACTTCAGTTGCTCCTACCACGTCTTCAGCTGCTCCTACCACTCCTGCCACGTCTACCTCCACTGCCACTACTGCCACCACCCCTGGAGTTTTTGTGCAGTGGCATCACCGTTTAGGTCACTTGTATGGGTCCCGTCTTTCGTCATTAGTTCGTAAGGGTGTCCTTGGACAAGTTACTATTGACACGTCCATGTTTTGTCGAGGTTGTAAGCTAGGCAAGCAACTACAACTTCCATCATTCTAGTGAGTCATTGTCTTCTCGTCCTTTTGATTTAGTTCATTAAGATGTTTGGGGACCTGCGCCTATTATCTACAAAGGCGGGCATAAATTCTATGTTATTTTCATTGATGGTTATTCCCGATTTACTTGGCTTTTCCCCATGTCTAATCGTGGTCAGTTTCTTACGATGTATCATAGCTTTGCCATGATGGTTTGTACTCAGTTTGAGTCCTCTATTCGTATTTTTCGATGTGATTCTGCTGGCGAGTATTGTTCTAGTGTGTTTAGATAATTTCTTTCTGAGCAAGGAACTCTTTATCAGTCTTCTTGTCCTGGTGCCCATGCTCAGAATGGGGTTGTTGAACGCAAGCATCGTCATCTGATTAAGACTGCTCGCACCCTTATTCTTGCTTCTTACGTTCCACCACAGTTCTAGGCTGATGCTGTCTCTACGGCTGCATATCTCATTAATATGCAGCCTTCCACCGCTCTTAAGGATGTCAGTCCTATAAAGCATCTCTACTCTAGAGTCTTCCAGTACAGTCATCTTCGTGTTTTTGGCTGCACCTGTTTTGTCCTGCTGCCGCCTCGTGAGCATACTAAACTGACAGCCCAGTCAGTCGAGTGTGTGTTTCTTGGGTACAATTCTGAGCATAAGGGTTATCGCTGCTATGATCCTTCTACTCGACGGATTAGGATCTCACGAGATGTTGTCTTTGACGAATCTCGATCTTTCTTCTTGCGAGATTTGGCTCCTCACACTACTTCCACCATTGAGACGATCTCCTGGTTGTCTCTCTCTGACTCACCCATTTCCCCCTTTTCCATTCATAACAGTATCTATGCCCTTTGCAAATGATAATGTTACTGTTGTCACATGTCAATCATACTTGTAGTAAAACTATTATCGTCTGTCCTTTACAAATTCCGTTTCCAGGACAGATGAAGTCATCTATGTTGTCGCAGCCGGTGTATTATTTCAAAGCTCATGAGTGGAGCTGAAGCTCGAGGGGAGTCGGCGCGGTGCTCGTCGGCGCCACGTGGGTAGCCGAGAACGCAACTGCGAGTCGACACGCCGGGGCTGATGAGCCCGAAGGCGGCGGCGTTATCTTCCAAGTGAGAGAGGAAGGAGAGGAGGTGTGGGGCGGGGACAAGGGGTCAGGAGAGAGGGCGACCGACAGCCGGTGGCCAGCGGCCGGTGGCGCGGGGAGCGGCTGTTCTCTCCCAGATCCGGAGTGGGAGAAGGCAAGGCTATTCGGCCAAAACAAAGAAGAGAGGAAGAAAGAGAAATGAGAGGGGGAAGAGATAAGGATGAGAGAGAGGAGAGACAAGGGAAGGAGCCAGTGAATGGCAATGCCGTTTGATTGAGTAGAGGAAAGAGGGAAAAAATAGAGAGAAGAAAGGGAAGGATAAAGAAAGAAAAAGAGAAGAGAAGAGAAGAAAAGAGAAAAAGAAAAAAAATGGGGTTTTGCGATGTGTGCGTCGAATTCTCATCTTTACGCGTGTTTATGCCAGTGTCAAGTGTTGCGCGTAGAATTGGGATGTACGTATAAGTGCATGTGTCGCTATAAAATATTGAGTCGGGTTGACGCTTGTACATATGGAGGTCCTGGTGGGGAACTGTCCACACATCGTCCCCGAGGATAAACAGGCAAGTGCATAGTAATACGGTAGACAATAATTGTTGTGTAATATGTGATGCTTACGCTTTATGATGTTGCATTGTAAATGATGACAATGATAATAGAGCAGGGTGAGCAATGATGCTTACCCGCTAATGATGATAATGAGGAGTATGGTTATGACAATGGATATATGCATTCGTATCATGTACACTCATGAGATGAGAACTAGGATTCACCATAGGTGGATTCTGTAAGACCTACTTCGGTAGGCCTCTACGGGAGTGGATTCTGTAAGACCTACTTCGGTAGGTCTACACGGGAGTGGAAATACCCCCGTGTTGATGAGGGCGGGCCTATGATAGGGTGAACATCGATAAGTGTTCACTCAGGTTATATCGGTATATGTAACGAGATGAGCAAATGAGTATGTAGAGTAGTGCTGCATTGCACTAACGGTTTGACAATGTTAAAACATGATAATGATGGTATGAACATGGAAATGTACGCGGAGTATGACATGGCCGATTAATTGCTTACTTGTTTGGTAGCATTTATTGTTCTATTATGTGCTTACTGAGTCTATAGGTTCACCCTTGCTTTGTATTTTTAGGTGATCTTTGAAGATGTCATGCACGGGCAGGAGTAGCAGATGTATAATTTCGCGTACCAACATCACTTCGCGTATCACCTTTTGTTAGTATGTTTAGACTCTACTGGTATGCTATGGTAGTTAGAGTCGAAATGGTATAATGTATGTTGAGTCACTGCAATATGAATAAAACAGTGTTTGCTTAAAGCTATTAGCAGTTGTTGAAAATAGTAAAAATATGCAATGGTGGTAGCATTTTAGGCCCAAAAGATGGCCGATGTGTTAACAGTTAATGCCTTTCTTCCAATTCCTTTTCTAATTCTTCAGTTGCACTGCTGATTGTATTCTATCTTGGAAAGCCTGCCAAAGAAAAACTTTAATTTTCATGGCTATCTTACATGACCAAAGTTTCTGCATTCTCCTACTTGTTATGACACCCATTTGGCACCCAAATTCTTCGTCCAGACCATCGTCACCGGCAAGGGGTCCTGCGAAAACCTGGCCGACCACCTTGCTGACCCCGTCAACAACAACGCCTGGGCGTACGCCACCAACTTCGTCCCCGGCAAGTGATGATCGGTTGCGACTTGCGAGGTTGAGGCTATGCCCGTTGTTGTGCGACTTGGAATGCAGTGCTGATTGCCAAAGGGCAATGGAAGTATGGAACAGATGATAGGCAGTTACAGTAGGTGCTAAGATGAGTGAAAAGTCCGATCCGAAATTTCCATTCTCAGATTTCTGTGTAGATATGTTAGAAAAGCTTCGAAGCCACAATTATAGCTGAAGGTGAGAATAGTTCAACCAGGTAAAAGTTTCTCAAGCAAAGAAAAACAGCATTTTTAGTTCTAATGGATATGACTGGGAAATTTTAGGCAGTTACGGTAGGTGCTAAGATGAGTGAAAAGGAGCAGCATGACAATCTTTTTTTTAAATTTGAGCAGCACACTGATTGCAGCATGCAAGACCTTTAACATACAAATTTCAATAACACTACTAAATAAGGATGAATTCTATTTCCAATGACATCAAAATAAAATGCCAATTGCAAAGCTAAAATTAGGAAAATGCATCTAATTGTTAAGAATCAGGAAATCTGGTTAATATTCACCCTAAGTCACTCTATAACGAAGTTTCCCTCCCAGAAAGTTCGCAACAAACAAGATGGTATAATATATTTAACAGTAGTTTGAACTCTAAATACAACTGAAGAGTTGTAATTCTTAACAAATGGCATGTAAACACTTCACTTGGAAAGTCCCAAAAATAATCTTTTTTAGGATGACATTACATTAGTTCAAAGCAGAACATTGTACTAGTTGTAAAATGATGCATTATTAACTAGAAGTTTACAAATTTAGATATCTTACACAGATGTTTTATTTCTTCATTTCACATTATTATTGATTCTGCAATATGCTTCTAGTTTCCCTTTTTGTTATTTTTTGCTAACATCCTGCACCGTAGTTATATAATTCTGGCAAATTTCAACTAATATGACTGCATCCTTAAATAAACTAAATGTAGGACATGTTTTAACTTTGAAGAACAATGTTATCAAGAGCCCAAAGAACCTCAAAAAAGTGGAACCCATCTAAGATTTGTTACTGATATACATCACTTTTATCACATGTTGATCTTGGGATAAATAGCATGTGTGGAAGTGTAAGTGAAACAGATACTCATTAGCAGATTGGTTTTCAAGTAGCAATAAATGAGTAACATAAACAAAAGTTCAATGTCTTTGACCCATGAATGTAAAAGCATGTATCTCCTTTCATTGGTCAGCTTATACCTCATCAGATAATCTTTATCATCTGGTTTTTTTTTTAAAGAACACTTTTCTTCTCAAAAAACAAAAACTAGTCCTACGGAGCAACCTAGACTAATTAAAACATATGAAGCACTACCCTGCATCTAAAAGTGGGTACTAAGTGCACGAGGTACCAAAAAGACTCCAATACCTCTTGCTGTTCATCGCCATTGGCAGCAATTGTTTCATCCCTCGAGCCAATAGCCCCACTGGTGCCATTCTCACTGGATGCACTCCGCTGAGGAGGTTGCATACAAGTTCTAGATCTGTACTTGGAAATTGGTCGTTTTCCTCGGTAGAGCTTTGTCTTTGAAGAGATTCGTTTTGGGGCAATGTTTTTCCCCCGCTGCCTCTTCTGTTGTGCACTACCAACACAGAGAAGCTGTCAGTCACGAGGGCCAAGTGCAACAGCAATTGAACTCTTAACAACAAAATGACCAAACATAAGGAATTTCTAGAGCAGCATCAATCTATGACGACCTGACCATGTTTGCAAAATTACTTAAGTTAATTATGTACAGTGCTGTTTTGAGATGATAGATGGTTGCGGCAAGACAATCACTGCAGACAACTACAGAAGGCAGCCTCACCAAATGAGCTGTAAACCCATTCACCACTTGATAGAATACTAATAGCTGCTCGATTTGTAAGCAATCTGAGACACGACAACACTACGCCCGGATCAATGTAGTGCTAGGGGCATGAGAGAAAAGCATGTTCATTTCGCCCAAATGCTAGCCCAACGCGTATGTCTGCAAGCAACAACCGCGCGCGATCGCAAAAGTGCTCATCAGCAATTCGTCGAACACGTCGCGGAACCCCACCTAACGGCGCTCGGATAGGTCGGGTACGCACCTGGGGTTGCGGGGCGAGTGCGGCAGGAGATGGTGAAGCGGCGGCGGGTGCTCGGCTCGCAGCGGCGGGACAGGGGAGCCGCGGCCACCGCTGGCTTCTAAAGGCTTCGAGAGGGCCTGGGGTTTGCGCGATTCGCGCTCGAGGCGCGAGGGTATATAGGAGCGGCGCGCCGTGGACAGGACAGAACACGTGAGCGGAGCGGGAGGCAAGGGAGCGCGGCGCGCGACCCCGTGCTCTGCCTGCTGCTGGGGAGGTGGAGGCGGCGGGACGAAACGGCTGGGGCTGCGGCGCTTCCGGCGCTCTCCGCAGGCTGGCCACCTTGGTCAGGTCGGCAACGGGCAAGTCAATATGCGGCCGTACGTACAATGCTTTCGTGTTTTAAAAAAACCGGCTCATGCATACTGTCGTACTGGTGTTTCAGCTTGAGTTTGTCATGAATTCATAGAATTCGCTTGTATTTTCATCTCGGTTTGCAATTACAAGTTCCACTAAAGAACTTATATACATTTTGAACCTTTCGTCTCCCGACGATGGAATATATGACCTACCTTCCAAGCACCAAATGGGATCCTAATGGGATAATCAAACAAGTGTAGCCTTAGGCATTAACACGGTTAGTAAAATATAACTTTTGACTACCAAAATCTTTTGTAATAAATTTACATATCCAATAAAACTATATTATGACAGTATTTTAATTGCAAGGTGCTATATTAACGGTAAGATTTATTAGTAACTATTCTCTCCTGTTACAAATACATGTCGCTTTAAGCATCTTTTAAAACTTTTAACTAAATTGAATACAAAAAAACCGTATGGAAATGCTGAAGCGCCGAGCTACGGCGCGCGAACATGCATTTTCTCGACTCGACGGAGGCTGGCACGAACGCTTCCAGCCACTAATGGCACGTGCAGCGTCTGTCCATCGGAGGAGAATGTTCCCTGTTGATGCGGTCACAAGATCATCGACGATGGCGGACGATGCGTGAACAAAGGTACATCTAGTTGTGGCTCGGTGAAGAGCAAGAGGAGGTGCACAAACTCGACTCCGTTTGGTTCCTGCAGCTGGGTCGCCTGGTCGGGCTCGTGCATTTCGTGTGTGCCAGCCCGACTGGCCCACGGAAGGCAGCCAGGCCTGTGGACTCCGCTTGCCCTCGGCCTCGTGCTCATCGTGTGATCCACCTTAAGGCGAGCCCCGGTCGGAGACACGCTCCGATTGGCTGGTCCACGTGTTCCGCGCCTATATATTCGTTCCGCGGCGGCACCGAGTCACGGCGCCCTCATACGCCAGCCGGCCAGACAACGACGAGACGACGACGACGATGGCCGGCCAGCCCCTCCGCGCCGACCTACAGCGACGCCGCCACAGCCCGCCGGCCCTCCACCCGCCCGTCGTGCCGTCGTACCCACCCCCGGAGTCGGACGACGACGAGTCCTGGGTCTGGTCCCAGATCAAGGCCGAGGCGCGCCGGGACGCCGACGCCGAGCCGGCGCTCGCGTCCTTCCTCTACGCCACCGTGCTCTCCCACCCCTCCCTCGACCGCTCCTCTCCTTCCACCTCGCCAACAAGCTCTGCTCCTCCACCCTCCTCTCCACGCTCCTCTACGACCTCTTCGTCGCCTCCTCTCCACGCACCCCACCCTCCGCGCCGCGGCCGTCTCCGACCTCCTCGCCGCCCACTCCAGGGACCCCGCCTGCGCGGGCTTCTCCCATTGCCTCCTCAACTACAAGGGCTTCCTCGCCGTCCAGGCCCACCGCGTCGCGCACGTCCTCTGGGCGCAGCACCGCCGCGCCCTCGCTCTCGCGCTCCAGTCCCGCGTCGCCGATGTCTTCGCCGTCGACATCCACCCCGCCGCCGCCATTGGCAAGGGCATCCTCCTCGACCACGCCACCGGCGTCGTCATCGGCGAGACCGCCGTCGTTGGCAACAACGTCTCCATCCTCCACCACGTCACGCTGGGAGGGACCGGCAAGGCGGTGGGCGACCGGCACCCCAAGATCGGAGACGGCGTGCTCATTGGCGCCGGCGCGACGATTCTTGGTAACGTGAGGATTGGCGCCGGCGCCAAGATCGGCGCCGGGTCGGTGGTGCTCATCGACGTGCCGCCGAGGACCACGGCGGTGGGGAACCCCGCTAGGCTGATCGGCGGGAAGAAGGGCGAGGACATGCCGGGAGAGTCCATGGACCATACCTCCTTCATACAGCAGTGGTCGGACTACACCATTTGAGCCGGACAAGGTGTAATGCGACTGTCTCCTGTAGTACAGATGTTTATGTCCCTTTCTTTCCAGTTGTGAACTGGTACTAATCGTACTAGTGGCGATGTGTTGTGTTTGCCTGTATTGCCTGTAAGCTCTGCCTCCGGCGAGGTGATGGTGAACCGTACTGTACATTGTCGTGCTCGTCTCCGGGCACGTGTACTGAAAGTTCACTCCGTAATTTTGCGAAGGTGTTGCGGAATGAAATGGTACTCATTAGTCATTACTCGAATTGGCCTCTTTGAAGCCTCCGATATGTTTGCTCCTTGATGCTATGTTCACAATCAAATAATTCCAGACACGCAGGGGGCGACGAGACCCCTGGGCGCGAACGTATTTCTGCAATTCCAAATAATCAAGTGGAGAGGAAAGCTTCTGAAGACATTTTCAGCTCTGTCCTTTTCTTCTTAAGCACCGAAACCTCAACGCAGCATCTGCATTCTGCGAGAAAAGATCACGCATAGGCCATAGCAGTTATTTGGCACAGCAAAAACTTCTGCTTCAGAAAAAAACTACTATCACAGATCTCCCTTCTTATATTGATTCAAGTGTGCTGTCAGATTGACACCTTTGCAAATAACATCACGACAGTTCTTTGTTTCAAGAGTGAAGTAAACCTTTTGTCGCCTCGAATCAGTCTTCGTACTGTATCGCGCATGGTTGTATACTTGTAGCACATGGTTTTTGAAGTTTTCTTGTGCGTGATCGGAACGGGATCTTGGCGTGTTCGCACGAACTGCCACCAAGTACGGTACGCTTTGTCACGCGAATATTGGCAATTTGATGCTCCTATGTGTGATCTTGACGGCTTTTGCTTCGATTTAAAACGATTTTGACGGTGTTGTTAGTTCGATCTCGGTATCGACCAGAGCAGTTGTTGAATGGAAGCATCGACACTTGAATTAACTAGAAGAAATGGAGGGGGGCAAGCTGTTATTCTCTCATCACACTCAGCTTCAGTATGCAGATAGGATGGACAGTGCTGATGTTATCTGAATTCAGCTAATGCTAAAAACTGCCATGACTAAGGTTTTTCTTTCGGGTGTGTATAGGTATCATCCGGATGTTTTTTTTCCTAGCAATCATCCAGATTTGAGACCGTTGAATTAGAGATCTAACGGCCCCTTTTTTTGGTGGAGGGGGAGATTTTTTTTGGAGGGGTGGGGGGAGAATTCATAGCCGTTGGATCTCTAATCCAATGGTCATAAATCTGGATGATAGTTAGGAAAAAACATACAGGTGATGTTTATCAACACCCTTTTCTTTTATTCCCCTAAAAAAGAAAAATGAATAGTACTAGATTATTTGCACAAATTGCAGTATTTTTTCTTGAGTAACTGTAACTGTATCCCTTCATCTTAGCCGTAGGCATGCTGCTTTCCTCAGTGCTGTGCTTGCATCGCTTTGATAGTTAGTTTGATTGCATAGGCACCAATTGGTCGAGGATGGACTGGATGGAATGATATTGCTTGAAAACGACCGGAGTTTCCATTATGTATCTGGGTCGACCTTGCCGTAACTAGATTTTTTTAGCAATTTCACCCTTTTGACTTATCCTAAGGAATGCTGTTTTTGTCAGTGCTTTGCTTGCATCCATCCAACAGAATGGATGCTGCTTCCGTCACTGCTTTGCTTGCACCTCTTCAGTCAACGACGCTTTGCTTGCTCCTTGCCGCCACCAAACTTGCAGGGAACCGGCGATTCTAGAAAGCAAATAACCCTTCAGATTAGCTGGACAAGTAGAGTCATCTGATGAGTCCAGCTACTTTGTTTTCGGGGGGAAAAAAGAGCCCGGATGCTTTTGCAAAATCCAGCCTCTCTTTTCTCCCCTTACCTAAACATGGACGAAGATGCAGTATTTTTGTTTTGTTTTTTCGATGAGAACTGTAGGGGAGAGCCCTACTAAAAAAATAAAATTGAAAGAAGTTACAAATCTTTACTATTATAAAAGAAGGAGTTGGTGGTTGGTGCGGTCTCTCTCATCCTTTCCACCTCTCTTGACAGAAAAAGATACTTTGTCTAACGTGTGTGCCCACCCATCCCTCACATGTGTTGATGGTTGGACATCCATTCTCCTCTAACCGTTCTATTCCCTCAACTTCTCACATCCACTTTCCAACCGATCAGAATAACTTTCTTCTATAGCACGATTATCTATATATGCAATTGAGTTTCGTTGCAACGCACGGGTACATAACTAGTATTACAAAAAAAAGAGGACCACAGGACCCCCAAAAGGAAAGAGAAAAAAAAGACTCACAGAAACCAAACAAACAGCAAAGAAACAAGAACAAAAACTTGATTCAGTGCTGACAACAAAGAAACTAGAGATAAGCATGTTGTAACCAAACATTGAGAGGCTCCAGCGTCTTAGAAGAAACTCTGTCCTTTAGGAGCTTTAATTCTGCAAGCAACATTCTTTTCCATCTTGTTTTACTATTAGAAACTTGATCAAAAATACATTTATTTTGTTGGATCCAAATGAACTAACATCCCAAGGTGACTAACTCCATGAAAAACAGACTGATATTAGCATTTTGACTTTTTGCCAATTCAATCATTTCCAAAATATCCAGCGAGGTGTCCCAAGAAAAGTTGATTAGATCTCAATATTCTTTACTAAATTGACATTCGAAGAACAGATGCTATCACTCTTCTCCGATCCAACTATTGCAAAGCACACAAGAAACAAGATACATCATCAACAGTATGTTTTGTTGTTAATCTCACATGCGGTTTGATCGTAAATCAGATGCGAAGGATCAGGAGCTGGCAGCCTAGCCTTGCATGCGGCGCGCGGCACTCGCGCAGAAAACACGGATGCGGGATGCAAATCGATCCAGGGCACTCAAGAACTCAACAACTAGGCCCGTAGATGGCCCAGAGAACTTGTCCTAGGGTACTGTATGTTGGGGTTAATCGGGCAGGCTAACTGCCTCCCGAGAAAACAGGGAGGAACTCCTCCACTCTCACACGTCTTGATCGGAGACGGCAACCAACTTTCCTTGGTTTTCGGTCCCGGTCACCGAGCGCTAAAATAAAAGTGGGTCTCGGCAAGGCTTGAGGTACGCGTGTTGTTTCAAGCCTAAAACGAATCCAAATATACCCGATCTATCACGAGCGCTTCTGGTGAACGAAGGCCGACGACCTCGCCGCCGGTCATCTACACCACCGCTGTCTTCATCTTCTTCTCCGCCGCCGGCCGACCACCACTCCGTCCTCTTCACCGACCACAGCACCGCACCATGGCCTCTCCCGGATCCGGTATGTATTTTGATGTTTCCCCTCTCAACTTTTTCATTAGGTGTTCATGATCTTTGGGCTAGGATAAACTTCTATCACTGTAGGGCCTCAGGTCTCGCCGCGTGCCGGCATGCCCGCGCGCGTGCGTGGCCGCGTGGTTGTTGCATTGCCTATTTGCCTTGCAGGCTCGCAGCGGCGCCTGCTGCTGCTGCAGCAGACGGAGCTCAAGTGCTTCGCCGGCGGCACGGCCCGCGCCTCAGCGCCGACGTGAAAGCGGGTGATGGGTTAAGCGCCGAAAGCGTAGCAACTTGCGTTTTCCCCCGTCGTTTTTCTGCTCTATTAATTCGTTTGCGTGCCGCGCCATTGCTCTCAGGCCTCGGCATCATTTTCAGCTTCAAAATTACGAGTACAAACTATGTCTTTGACGAACTTCACATGGTCTTCGCTGAAGACTTTGCATGGTCTCTGCTGAGGACTTCACACGGTCTCCACTGAGCGTGGAATGGATGTCATCTCCAACGAACTTCGCACGACCTCCATAGGACTTTGCATGGTCTCTGCCCATGACTTTGCACGGTCTCCACTGAGCTCCGTGCAGATGTCGTCTCCGATGGACCTCGCACGGTCTCCGTCGAGGACTTCGCACAGTCTCCACCGAGCTCCGCGTGAATGTCGTCTCCAACAGACTTCACACGACATTTACAGGACTTCATGTGGTCTCTGCCCATGACTTCGCACGATCTCCACTGAGCTCCGCGCGGATGACGTCTCTGACGGACTTCGCATGGCCTCCGCTGAGCTCCGCTCAGTTGGGCAGGCCGGAATGCCACCATATCACATCAAAAAACTTGACACTCAAGATAAGACTTGAGAGCACTTGTGTTTGAGGAGGTGAGAACACCATTGTCTTCCATCCAAAAAACTTGGTGCTCAAAACAAGACTCGCGAGCGTTGTGGTTGGGGAGGCTAGAACGCCACCATCTCGCATCCAAAAAAACTTGGCACACAAGACAAGGCTTTGCGAGCGCTTGTGTGTGTGCCTACTCGACCTTTGAAGGTGAGAAGAAGTCCACAATAGGCTAAGTCCACTTATTCCCGAAGGGTAAGTATGTGTTCACTCGGCCCTAGAGGGTGAGTATCCATTCACTCAGCCCTGAAGGGTGAGTATCCGCTCACTCAACCCGGGAGGGTGAGTATGTGTTCACTAGGCCTTAGAGGGTAGTATCTGTTCACTCAACCCTAAAGGGTGAGTGTGTTCACTCAGCCCTAGCGTGGCTCACTGAGCAAGGAGAGCCACACCGACCAAGTTACGACCTTCAGGTGGGAAGGCGTGCCCCGAGGTTGGCCGAGGCAAAACCATCGAGGCCTAGTAGAACCATGCTGAGATTAAGCCATAGAGGCGTGATGGTCCTCGTTGAGGTGAATCCGTAGAGTTAGGATGAGCCCTTAGCCTAGGAGACGCTGTCGATATGAACCGAAGTTCGACCGAGGCAAAGCCATCGAGATCATGTTGAATCACGTTGAGACTAAGCCATCGAGGCATATTGGGGCTCATCGAGATGAATCCGTCAAGCTAGGGGGAGCCCCTAGTTGAGGAGACATTGTCGAGGTGAAGTGGAGTTCGGCTGGGGCAAAGCCATAGAGGTCGAGTCGAGCCATGCCGAGACCAAGTCATTGAGGCGTGTTGGGGCTCGTCGAGGTAAATCCGTCAAGCTAGGGAAACCCCTGGTCGAGGAGACGCCGTCGAGGCGAAGCGAAGTTCGACTGATGCAAAGACACTAATGCTGAGTTGAACTATGCTGAGGCCAAGCCATCGATGTGTGTTGGATCTCGCCGAGATGGATCTATCGAGCTAGGGAAAGCCTCTGGTTAAGGAGACGCATCGAGACAAAGTGAAGTTCGACCGAGGCAAATCCATCGAGGCCGTTCCTCCTAGTAGAGGGTCCGACAGAGTCCACTGCCCTCTTCAAGGTCATGGCAAAGGGGCAGTGCGTGCATGCGGTGCATCTAAACCTACCAAAGAAGTGCCATTTACAAATTTTGTACGACCGTTCTGAATTGAAAGAATTTGATTTGTTTTTTAGAAAAAAGTTGCTAGTGTGTGAGATAATATTCTGTCATTCGGAACGCAGGATTAAGCCCATAAACTTTTTGTGGTTAATCTGGCTTTCTTTTAATTCCTTTTTTTGACAAATACATATATACTGTTGAGCTGTAACGGAAGTTAGAGCGTTAATTTAAAATTTATGCATCTGAACACAGTACGCTTTTGGGGTTTATAAACGTATTCGCAAAAGACGCTTTGAGGAGAAGTGAGCATATTTTTAGGCAGAAGGGTCTCCTTTCATTCACTCTAACCTTATCCATTTATTGTGGCTTGTTCCTCCTCATCGCTAGCTATTTTTCTCTTTCCCCTAATGCTTCAGTCCCAAATCCCAATCGACAGCAAGAGCAGGGAGATTTTGAATGGGGCGTGACTGCACCGGCGGCCGTCGCTTCCGTCGTCGCTGCAATCCTGCCGCGGGATTGCTTTGCGAAAATATGATACGAGGCAGGTGTTATATAGTGCTATGCTCAGACGTGAGATATAGGGCTGGTACAGATGTTGAATTTTTAGCATATAAATCGTTTAACTTATAGATCCTGTTTTGAAAAAATACTCCATTTAAAAGTTAAGTACTATACTAAAAACTAAAAACCGTTAGTTTCGGTGAAAAAAAACAGACCCTTAGTACTATGAACATCCCTGTTCTCCGGTTTGGCAAAACTGTAAAACCCTGAACATCTCTAGCCAGATGGTTTCTAGTCAAACAGCAGGACTAGTTTGTATCAGTATCTACCGAGGATCTTTTTTTCTAGTCGAACAACGGTACTTTTTTTGTAGATTAGTCGAACAACGGTACTTTTTTTTGAGATTAGTCGAACAATAGTACTAATTGTATCCGGATCGGCGGTATCTATCGAGTGAAATTGTGGAAAGTGATGGGCATTTTCCCGAAGCAGTCTGTGCTAAGGCCGTAAAAAAACTCAGAGGCGTGAGCTACTCAAATTCCATTCGTTCTAGATTTAGACCCTGTTTGTTTCCACTTAAAATTATTATAATCTAGCTTATATGTGCAGATTATATAAGCTAGCTTATAATAAGCTGGTGGGAAATAAGCTGTCAGGTGTTTGGCAGCCTGGATTATCAGAGTTATGAATTGTTGTATTCGAATGTTTAAAGACTACAATGCCCTTGAGCTTATAATGTTTAAAGATTGGGGAGTTAATGAATGGCAAAGGTGGGTAATTTTTCTGAAGTTTTATGGTCATTTAGATAAAAGGTGATCTATAAGCTGAAATAAGCTCCTTTTTTGAGCTTATTATATTACAATAATCTAGGCTATTAGATTATAATAAGCTACCTTATAATTTAGACTGTTTGTTTCCACTTATGATTATAAGCTAGATTATCATAATCTTAAGTGGAAACAAACAGGACCTTATTTTAGTTTGGCTCCAACTTTAAGTGAGCCAAATTCGAGTTTGATCTCGAACTCGTGAGCTTCATCAAGCCGAGTTCGAATAGTTCGCAAGTCTCGATTCGAATTTAAATAATAATACATATTAACTCTTATCGAGTTGACCCGAATTTGAGCTCGAGCTCGAGTTTTTCTATTGTTGAAATTTAGTATATGTTTAAATTATTTGGACTGTTATCGAGTTTACTTGAACCGATTTCGAACACGAACTTTTTTTATTATTAAAAATTAGTGTATAATAAATTATTTTAATTATTATCGAAATTCAACGAGTTGAGTTTAGGTCTATCCAAATTTAGATAGAACCGAATTTAAGTCCAAATTCAGGGCCTGTTCGGCAGTGATAAGTCGGACGGTTTTTAACTTTTGCTACAGTACCTAACTTTCAAACATAGTATTTTTTCAAGACAGGGTCTACAAGTTAAACGTAGTACACGTTAAATAACTAACATCTATACCAGCTAAAATCGTAAGTGAATATCGATCTCTCCATAATCTGCACCATAAATAACTAAAATTTAAAATTTTCAGCCTAAAACTATAAACCGTAGAAAAAAGTACACCCCCTAATACTCAAAAACCCAACTCAAACCTCGTGTCTAGCCTGAGCCGGAAACGTCAGCTCGCTCGTTTGAAGGTACATGCTCATCTAACCCAGCCCGCGTGAATTCAGCCGAAGCCAATTGGGCGGGCCCAGCGGTCAGGCTGCCTCCTCACCGGCTCGCTCATCTAATTCTTCGCCTCCTCGGCTCACATCTTATCCATTTCTCTGCCTCGTCCTGTTCGCTCCTCAACCACCTCGAGGCCGCATCTGATTAGCCTCCGGGCCTCCGGCGACGTCCGATCTCACTGTCGGCCACCAAAAAAATGGTTCCCCGTACAACCTCGGCTCCGCTGCTCTCCTTCTCTTGGTCCGCATTTGCGTCCTTTGCTCGTTGCGCCAAACCCTAACCGCGAAGGCGTGGATGGAGGAGCGCGGCGCTGGCAAGCTGGAGTGGGCTTTCTTTTCGATGCGGAACATGCGGCGCGGGGTAGAAGGAGGGCGGTGCGCAAGGTGTCCATGCCGAACTTGGTTGGATCCAGATCCGCAACAAGGTATCGTCAGGTGTCATTCTTGTATTTTTGTAGTACTTTGTGCAAGTCCTGTGGTTTCCAGTTTGATTGGGAAGTTAGTTGCATGTTGAAGTGATCAACTTTCCCTTCTAGTTTTGATTTGTTGTCGCATGGTACGCGTGCGACGTCGTCGGCAGGCAAGGTGGGGTGTTTGGGTTTGGGTTCGAGACGGCAGCATAGCAGCAGCAGCAGAGGCCGGGAGGTGTAAGGCGGTGGTGTCGGGGCTGCTGGGGAGCCTGCAGGCGGAGCTGGGGCGGATGACGACGCGGAAGATCTTGGACGCCAAGACGCTGGCGGCGTCGCGGAAGCACAGAGAGGCTGAGCGCCCGGCGGCGGCAGCGCATCAACGGCTCGTGTGTTTATACCCAAGGTAATCGTTATATTTGTCTTCTGAATATTATATTATATATATGCATTTAATAATTATGCATGTGTTTATAACATAATATAAGCTGGCTGTTTGTTAATATGAATAACGAATGAAATTATGAACAGGAAACTGGATTTGAATATCACATAATATACTTAAATTTGCAAATACACCATAATCAATTGATGTATTCCTAGAAAGTGCTTAATTGAAATATGCCATAACAAATATAGTACATTTAAACCTTTATTCTCCCGTAATACTCATTATACTCATCTATGTAGATGTCAATGATCTTTTCATTGGAGATAAAAGTAGACTGCCAGAAATTAAGACATGTCTGCATATTTTCGGTTCATTTTCCTTATTCGCTGAGGTCTTGTTTCAAGTTTTTTAGCCAATCTTTTTCCTGCCTTTAAGGCTGCAGTCACAATAGATTTTTGTATGGTGTGATTGTAGTCAACATCTGAATCTTCACCCTCAAACCTTATTTTTGTGCATTTTGTATCAACACTTTTCATCTTTTTGCCGTGAGCTTTTGTATGTATTCTTTCTAGCATAGTTTCATTGCACTCTTCTTATAAGTTGTCTTCTATTATGGCAAGTTTGCTTGATGCAGATATTCTGTCTTCATTTGCTTCTTGGTTCAAGATACTTCCATCAATATCTTCCGTGATTTTTTCCTGCAAAGTTAAATTAGCACGTTAAAATTTTACATGTTTGAAAATTAAGGAAGGATATATGGTTATATGTGCAAGCACCTTTTTAACTTTCTCTTTCAATTTAAAACATATGTTAAATTAATTTGTAGGTTTCTTCTCTGACAAATAATAAGGAAGATCAAATGTCAAGTCTACAAAGGCGATGATATTATCTCCGAAAAGAAGTCTGATGCATTACCTGATTTGTTGGGTTGTCGTGCCTCATTTCAGTAATGTCCCTTAATGTTCTCCTGTTATAAAACATTTGCTTTTTCAATGCCCCTTGTGCACTTTTATCTGCCTCCATCATTTTTGGTACATTTTCTTTGGTTGAGTGCCAATAAATTATTTGATGTTGCTAAAGTAAAACTATTTGTAGTTTATTATTCAAGAAATAAGTATGAGAACATATTGCATACCTGCCAATAAGTTCCCAGGTTTCTGGTACATCAAAATCTGTATATAATCTTGTGGCGTTGGTTGACTTTAGAGACAAACCTATTTAACCCACAAATTATTTGTTAGTTTTGTATATTTGGAGAGACCATAATTACGTGAAACATTACCGGACTTACCATTAAATTATTGCACTATTGTTGATGTGACAACCACATCTGTTTGATTGCCAATTACATCATCACGTAAACAATGAGCTAAGTGTCCCCATAACGTTACTCTGATTTTATCACCCCTGAAAATTCTAATACATAGTAGTTAAATATTAACCTGAATGTGTGACGATAGTGTTTAATGTTCAATTAAATTTAAAGCACAGGCATGTTCTTACCCCTGATAGTAAAAGTTCAGTCTCGCGAATATCTGAAGGTTGCTGTTTGGCAGTGTTCTTCCTTGTTATCCTTGATCCAATAGGATTAACCTTGGTGAGTAATCCAATGACAGCTGCAAAATTTAAACATTATTTATGTGACAGTAACAACTTTTAAAAAACGAAGGAAAATGCAACTTATAGGCTTACCTGATAATTATTCTTTATTTAGCTGTTCTAGTAGCGTGTGTCTGGTAGCAAACTCAAAATAGTATTCCTGAAAATTATTTAATGATCCTTTCACTTCCTTCACCTTTGTATTATTCATGAAATTAATTTTAAGTTCAGTGCCCACTGGATGGTATTTGGTGGCTTCTTGGACCTTGAAATTGTTGAATACATAGATAGAGCTCTCATTGATCTTTGGTCGCTGATTGTCTTATCAGATTATTCCAGATAGTAGTAGCATGAATTGATTCCCCCTGTCAAAACAAAACATTACTTAGCAGTTGTTAAAAACAGTGCACAACACAATTGAACATGCGAAGACACAATTGAGTGTGTGAAAACAAACATGTTCATCCATTAAGATCATATCAAGGCCCATAAGTTCATCAGTTGCAAAATTGATAGAATCCCACATTCTCATTACTTTCACTTTGATGCTCCATCTGTCCTCTTGTTGTAAACTCAATTTCTTGTATGCCATAGTGCTACTACCTTAAAAAGGTTTACAAATATTAATGGTAACCATAAACAAAATACCATGTTGTATCAAAGGAATAGTAAATACATTATTGGATTGTGAAACAAAATCTATAATTCAGGGAGTTAATTCAGCTCAATTGGTAATTACTTTTATGGTAATGAAGATATCAACACATGATTTCTTATTGTGTTTCCTTCTTTAGTGTAAAAACAGGATGCGATGAAGATTTCAGTTCGTGTTTTTTTAAAAAAATTTTTACTCTAAAAACAAGAGGTAATGAAGATGTCAGTACATGATTTCTAATAGTATGAGTTTCTTTTTTAATCTAAAAACAGGATGCAATGAAGATGTATGTCACAGGAGGCAATGAATATGTCAGCACATGATATATGATATACATGTGAGTAGTAGCAAAATGAAAGTAGACATGAAGAGGAGGTTGTAATGGAGCTTACCAGAAGTGACGGCTTTGAGCTAGCAGCAACTACTCAGCGACTTAAAGGTAAAATAATCTGGCGACCTAAACTTTGCTGTCTTGCTTCTAAACCTAAAAACGAATCTACACCTATACCTATTTCTAAACAAGCAAACATACATATTTCTAAACAAGCAAACAAACCCTAAAAACATACTTATTTCTAAACATTCATCAATCTCACTCAAATCAAACCCTAAAAACGAATTTACACCCATGACTATTCTTACATTACGCATATCTATTGTAAATCCAATCTAAAATCGAGTCAAATCCAACTAATTTCATCTAGAGTTTCAAATCTTAATGTACATCAAATAATCCATATCTATTGGAAAAAATCAAGGGAGGGGAGGGAGTTCACCTTGCTTACTCGGTTTGGAAGCAAAATCGCGAGAAAAAGCAACGGATTGGAGTGGATTTGGAGAGGGAAGAGAGGGGCGGCGGCGGGCTGCTATGTCTGTTTGCAGGGATGAGTGAGGGGATGGGGGGGCCGGGGGCCGTGCTTGGGCCTAAGTCCCAGAGCATGGCGCCACGGCCGTTAGCGCCGTGGTTACATAGTACGACGTCATATGCTTTGGCGCTGTGCTATGCCACTATGACTCCTACGTGTCCACGAACGGCGCCAAAGCATATGGCGCCCTGCTATGTACCCTGGGCGTCATATCCTTTGGCGCCGTGCTGAGAATCTATTTTTGCAAATATTTTCTTTAGGGGTCTATATGTAAAGAACTTATAAATTTTAGACTAAAAAGAAAATTTTCTCCAGTAACCACCTTACGGTCTTATCAAATGTGCAAAAAATGAAATGTCCTTGACAGTCAGTACAGATGCTATCGATTTGACCTGAATGCTGTGTGTGCACAATTGACTCTGCGCGCAGATGTCTGACTGCAGCAATATTATACTAGATGCCGTAGTATCTGGCCATTGTTCCACGACCGTTTCAATGGTCACCTGTCGTAGACTCGTAGTTCTCATAGATGAGCAGAGCTTAAGAGACTTGGCTGTTTACTTCTGGCAACACCTTAAGCCTTATTCCATTCTCTTTTCATTGGTCCGTCCAAATGGCTATGGTTTTTTAGTGCGGTTTTCTTCCCTTTTTTCTCTCCCTTTGCAAAGATATAACGACATATCATATTTTTTATATTTATTTAATTAAATAATTTAGAAAAAAGTAGGAGCTATAGTGTTATTTTAACCAAAAATCATATCACTTTAGAACAAGACTACTATCCATTCATTGCATCATCTTTTGAGGAGGATCATAACGGAGACACTTCTCTCTATGATATATTGT
Organism: Bonia amplexicaulis; assembly: GCA_036346245.1. Lineage (NCBI taxonomy): Eukaryota > Viridiplantae > Streptophyta > Magnoliopsida > Poales > Poaceae > Bonia > Bonia amplexicaulis. The sequence continues at coordinate 12,325,005 of CM070736.1, read as the reverse complement.
GAGCGAACTTATCAGTAGATCCCTATCGTTCCTAATCCATAGATACCGGTAGCACACCGGCTTGGAGGATCGTCTTCGGAGGCTACATCTTGCGCTGCTAAGAATCCGCACCATTGTTGAGGAGGCTGAGGGGCGGCACATCACGAACCAAGGGATGCTCCAGCATCTTCAGATGCTGAGAGAAGGCATGCATCAAGGGTACAACAGGCTTGACACCTTCAGATACCGAACCAACGAAGACTAGGCCGAAGATCAGGTGAGCCAGGGTCACTAGTCATCTGCACTGTCCATATTTAATCCTGACAAGCGTCTTTGCTTCCCTGTTAGCAATACCCAAGGCATGGCATCTGCCAGCAACAGCATGAAGGCCCTACATCAGATGCTTGATTGTATTGAGAGCATGATTGCTGGTATGAATGAGTTTGTTGTTTTTCTGATGAACTATCCTCGTTCAAACCATCAACCTTCTAGCACATACTTTGGACAAGTGCATGTACGGTCGACAAGCGGAAATAGAGGATGTTGTGGTTACACACCAAATAGTGGATAATAGGGCTAAAAAAAGCCACAATGGGCTATCCGAAGCCTAAGACTCGTAATAGGAAGAGGTGTGGAGTGCATATACCACGCTTAGTTACTACTTAGGTCATTTCTTATAGAAATGTTGTCCCCCACTGGTGCCCTAGGGACTATAGTTATAGCTATGGTAGAAGTTGTTTATATAAATGCTCCTCTTGAGATCTACAATAGCGAGAGCAAACATGTTTTTTTTCTTGGTATAATCATACTAGCCTTGTCATGTAATCACACACATAATAGGTCTTTGGCCTAGTGGACCGTTTAGGCCAAGGTGGGGGTCACTATCCTAACAGTAGTCTCTTATGGTAAACCAAAATCATGTTGTTTGCTTCTTAGCCCTCTCCATCCCTTCGGCCCACTAGTTCGTTGCTTGGTAAATTTGCTCGCTTTATTTTGTTGTTGCCGATAGTGATTTTGGTGTTGACGTGCACGGGTCGTATGGCTAGGCTCTGGTGTCCCACCGAAGGCCTTTGGCCCTTGGTCTTGTTCTTTTGCTTGTCAATGCTCGCCTCGTATCATGCCCCTGATCAAAGAGCATTTGGCACTATACATGTGGCTTTGATCCACTTGTGGGACATGCGACGTGGGCTGTTGAGCCGGTTACAGGGCGCACATGTCCCCTCGAAAGGCGTGCCCTTCCTATCACAATTAAGAACCATGTCCTGTCAGTATTTAAGGCTTATGGCACGTGGATTGAAGCCATTTCTTCCTTCTTTTTCGTCTTGCTCATTGCCACTGGGTACTCTTGCTGCTCACCGCCAAGTGCTCAGCTTGTTACGTGGTTGTCCTGCACAATGACTCGAGGAAGTGAGCGCGCCGGACGTGGCGATATGTCAGCAACACCATTGCGCGGCTTGCGGTTTTCTCGTGGGCTGCTCGGTTGGAGGTCACCATTCCCAGCGTAGTGGTCTTTGTCTCCATGCACAATGTCCGGTGCCAGCTGAAGCGGGTGGGTGACGGTCAATATTCGAACTTGACGAGCATCAACTTCCAAGCTCGCTCCGGTACTCGAAGGACTTCCCTTCCAACTCGATATGGACGAAGTGAGAGTCAAATTGGCTTCATAGGTGGTTCTACCATACCATCAAGCTAGGGAGCAGCCTTCGCTGGTCCAAGCAAAAGCTGGACTTTGTTCCCTCCCCGCGCGTGAAGCTCGAGTAGGACGACGAAATGTGTGCAATGAGGCTTCGCACACTTGTGTGGCGCATGAACATGCATGACCTCGCGAAGGAGTTCTGCATGATACATGTGTCCCTCCTGCCTGTTTATAGAAGTTAAAGACTGGGCGCGCTCGGGAGGACAGGATCCACACCCCTGACGCAGCTGGAGAGGCCTTCCGCTCCGAGTGGATTGCTTGGGCTTCACTTTTTATATCTTTGTTTTTTGGTCCTTGGTCGTGTTCCTCAAGCCGTACATCCTAAAGGAGCATGCCTTTGGGCCGCCATAACGTCAAGTGGTTCACGCATCAACCGAGTTTGCGAGGCTCTCGGACTCCCTGTTTCCGAGCGGCCCATTCCCCTACTAGTGGCTGTTGATAACGTGGTTTGTGCAAAAGCGATGGCAAAGGTGGCGATGTTCGTGATGACCCCAATGGGTGCAAAGACTCGCCTCTGTCCCTTATTGCCATTCCTCTATCATCAACCCCCTGCTCCTCTTGGCCCTGATGCGAGCCTAGAGGAACTAAGCGGGGGGTGAGGACGTTGCGGCGGGGGAGGTTGAGAGAGAAAGTGGGGAGAGTGCTAACGAGGGCTGCCATCAGGACGACCTTGAGGCTTGTGTGGAAGGTGATGCAGAGGTTGGCTATGAGGACCCCGACTTGTCTCCATCGAGGCGTTCGGGGGCTCCCGTGGAGCCCACGTCATCTGCTTCATTGGGTCACCCAGCAAAGCAAACCCGCTTGAATTCTCCTTTGGCTAACCCTGTAACGGGTATCATGTTGCTCTAGACATCTTGGAGGAAGACTCGAGCTCCGAAGCTGGAGCGGCCCGAAGCCCCCTAGGCGTTGCTGTGGACTCCGCGCGGATGTTGTCTTCTGTGCAAAGCCCCGCCGGTGCGAGTGCCACCGTTCAGTACGTAGCGCGATCCACAGTTCTGTCGTCCTCATGTTTACTATAGATTGATATTGCTATTTCCAACGTGTATAGAGATTATCACGATCAATCGCTTGGAGATTCTTGATTGTCTTGACAAAAGTCAATTACCCAACTGGAAATCGCCACAGTATGGTACAAGAAGAAAATTTCCATTTTGAGGTACATTATTGTAAGTCATCAAATTCGTGCTGATATGTACGGATCTTTTAAATAAAATAATCCTTTTATTATCTTACTTTTCAAAATTGTACTTCCTCACAAGTGGCAACTTATTTCCAAAAATAAAACCTGCCTAAAATTCTGCCGAATGTGGCGTTGCAAGGGCTCCGACTGGCAAGGTTTAAGAGGGGAAAAATAAAATTCCAAAAGGGCCATTTCAATAAAAAAAAATTGAGGGACCTGTTAAATACTGAAACCGACGAATTCAACATAAACCAACCAGACGTACGCGTCGCTCCTGCGTGTTTTCCAAACAAAACAGAGACCAGGCAGCCGTATTCTCACGTGTTGTAGCCGTTTCTAACGCCGATAGCTACCGTGCAATGTAATGCGTTGACTAGTTGACATTTCCTTGCGGCTAGGCTAAGGTTCCAACCTCGAAGTCACCAAGTCTACAGATGTGACTTGAAACAAGCAGTACAGATCAGTAAAAAGCCTCTTCTTCCACTTCCATCCAGAAGGATTGGATTCACAATGGAGGTGCTCGTTTCTGCAGTTCTTGGCGATCTTATCAGCAGATCCATATCCTTCGTCATTGACAGATACTGCCGGCTGCAGGCCGGAGCAGTGGAAGAGAACCTGCAACGGCTGCGCCGCGCGCTGCTGCGAGTCCAGGCCATCGTCGAGGAGGCCGAGAGGCGGCACATCACGAACCAAGCGATGCTCCGGCAGCTTGAGATGCTGAGACAAGGCATGTACAGAGGCTACTACGTGCTCGACACCTTCAAATGCAGAAGCCTTGGATACGATGAAGCCAAAGCAAAAGATAAGGTGAGCGATCACTCGTTTGCCTTGTCTAGATTCAATCCAGCGAAGCGCCTGTGTCTCTCTACCAGGACGTCGAGCGTTGTGTTCGACGGCAAGGAGGTGAAAGAGCTGAGAAAGATGCTTGGTAGCCTGGACATGATCATTGCCAATATGGAGGAGTTTGTGGTGTTCTTGAAGTGCTATCCTCCCATGCGCCGCGAACCTTATAGCAGGTACTTATTTTCAGACAAGTGCATGTTCGGCCGTCACGCGGAGTATGAGAGGATTGTGAACTTTCTGCTACAGGTTGGCCCCCCCGGCACAGCAAATTTGAGTGTTCTTCCGATAATTGGACCAGCAAGAGTTGGGAAGAGCACTCTCGTTGAGCATGTTTGCTACGACGAGAGGGTGAGAGATTACTTCTCCTCGATTGTTTTCTTCAGTGGAGATGATCTTGAAGGTGCAAAGGTGAATGCTCTGCAAGACAGCGGTGTTATCAAGTACAGAAATGATGCTGCCTCACATGGGAGGCTTTTTATTGTAATGGAACTAGTTGGGGATATGGATAAGGAAATATGGAGAAAGCTGTACTCTTTAGGAAGCCATGTGGCACAGGGGAGTAAGATCATAATTACAAGCAGGTCTGAGAAGATCCAGCATTTTGGAACAGCACAAGCTCTCATGCTGAATTTTTTGCCTCGGGAAGCTTACTGGTACTTCTTCAAGATGATTGCATTGAGAACTGCAGATCCTGTGGAATACCCAACGCTGTCATCGACAGCTATGGAGATTGCGGCTGAGCTTAATGCTTCTTTCACTGCTGCAAACGTAATTGGCACCTTACTGAGAGATAATCTTGACATTCAGTTTTGGCGCAAGGTTCTCCAGTGCTGGAGGGAATTCAACGCCAAGCATTTCCTTATGTTCGGTGAACATCCAATAGAGCTTATGCAGAAGGACCGACCTGTATACCTCTGGAGAATGGTCAGCACTTCTGAAGCCCTGTTAGCTTATCGCTGTTATCAGATATGCTCTCCTCTGCAAGAAGTTCCCAATGTTACAATGCAAGATATTGTGTCGGGAAGACTTAGGCTTGGCGGAAAATTCGAAGTCCTTGCGTGGAAATCTCATATACCTCCCTACTATAGCTACCTGATTAGTTGCGGCATGGTGAAGAAGAAGCGCTCTCGGTTGCAGGGTATTTGATGCAAGTGTGCACTGCTAGAGTAGATCATAGGGATAGGTTTGTGCACGTTGCCCCTACAGTAGTCTGCAAGTAGTGCAGCAAAACCTGAAAGAAATCTGAATATTAGATTTCGAATTAACTATAAAACTTTGTAATATAACTTTCAGTTTGAAATGAAACTTTAACTATTAATCTATTATTGTGTGGTTAAAACTGCATGCTCCATCATGTCGCATTAACCGCCTTGACTATTCAAGTGAAGTAATCTGGAGTACGTTCTCACTGATACAGCATGCCACAGGCGCAAAATATCTCACTATGTATCTTTTGCATGAAAACGCAGTCATGGTATCTATTAAGGATAGAATAGGAAATAGAATAGAAACATTATTTATTTTCTTATATGCCTTATATTTCTTATCTGTATATAACATATTTCTCTGTATATCTCCTTTGTACTATCTCTATATATTGCTCTTTGGGCCTCATAAATACATGCACAATATTCATAACATGGTATCAGAGCTAGGGCTCTGACCTATTTTCCGCCGCTCGACGCGTCACCCGTCTTTGCCGGCCGTCTCCGTTCAGCCGCCGCCGCCGCCGCCCGCCACCACTGTCGGCGCGCCGCCACCCGTGCCGTCTCCGCTTGTGCTACCGTCATTTGCTTGATCGTCTCAAACCGCCGCCGGATCATCTTGAGCCGCCGCTCGGTCGACTTCACCCGAGCCGCCGCCGCCAGATCCGCCGCCGCCGCCGCCGTAACCGACGCCATCCATCTTGGCGTCGTCACCGTTGCCGCCGCCGCTCGGGTCGACTTTGCCTGAGCCGCCGCGCCAGATCTGACACCGTCCGTCTTCGCGTCGTCACCGTTGCCGCCGCTGGGCTGTCGCTCCGCCGCCCCTCCCTCTTGGTGTTTTCTTTGAGTGAGTCGGCTAGCGTTTGGCCGACTCGGCCGATATTTTGTAGATTCACAAAAAAAACGTTCATCTAACCGCCACCGTCGGTATTGCTCATAGACTTTGTTGCCTTGGTCGTCGCGCCGTCCAGCGCCGCCTACCGATGGCTTCCGTTCCATCTGCTGCGATCCCATTTTCGAGAACAAAGCTCCATGGAACGAACTACAGGTTATGGTCTTCCCTCATGGAGATCACGCTTGATGGTCTTCGTCTTTGGGGACATGTTACCGGTGCACGTTCTTCTTCGTAGAGGCTGCTAAGAAGAAGGCAGAGGCTGCTGCTGCTGATAAGGCTTTTCAGTATGCCATTGACGCTTTCGAGCGCTGGTGTGCTGATGAGGCTCGTGTTCGTGTCATCCTTGTGGTCAGTGTCGACGACTCCATTTAGCCAGATATCGTTGGTGTGCGGTCTGCTCGACAGATCTGGGAGTACTTGCGTGAGCGATACCGGCGAGCGATGATGCTCGCTTCTTTTCGCTTCATCGTGAGTTGGAGACGCTTCGCCAGGGAGATTCTTCCGTCGACGACTTCTTCCAAGCTCTGGCTAGTCTCTAGCGACGCCTAGATGAGTAGCTTCTCCACCGTGCCGTGAATGCCACGAGTTCGGCGCGATCATGATCGCCTTCGTCTTTATGATTTCGTCTGCCGTCTTCGCCCGAGTTTGAGCCCGCGAGCTCAACTGCCGAGCCGCTCGCCACGATCGACTGTCACCGAGGCTCTTTCGACACTTTGGGCTGAGGAGCTTCGTCTCGGGTTAGCAGCACAGTTTGTTCCAACTGTGCTTGCTGCTCCTTCTTCGACTACACCAACGGTTCCTTCCCAGGTGTCTGTTTCCGCTCCTGCTTTGCACCAACCGAAGTTCAATGCAACTACTGCAAGAACTTTGGGCATGACTATCAGAGTTGTGCGGTGCGAAAAAAGCGGACTAAGCCGCGTGGGGTTGGACGATCCAAGGGGGGCAGGGAGGTCCTTCCTTCACAGGAGGACAGACCAGCTCATCAGGATCTCGGCGAGGTGACTCGTTCGCCAGCTCCGCCAGCTCTACTTGACTCTCTCACGGCTCGGCGGGTTACGCGGTCTAGCTCAGACATCTCCCCCAGTCTAGCAATCAACACATGTGCTTTGTAATTAGGCATTGGCATGCATTATACAAGCAGATAATATAAAAATAGAGGAAGAAAAACAGAGACAGGGGAAAAAACAGGGGTACAACCTGGTGCCCACAGGATTGGCAAGCATAGAGGAGGGTGCGTGTCTCCTGTCCTCCCGTGGGTACATCACGTTGTTGTTGCAGGAGAGGAGGCAAAATAAACCAACGCTCGTGGGAACATGTCAAAGAAGAGGAGCGGAAGAAGATAGTAGAAGAAGAATAGATCAAGAGGAGTGGAGATAGAAAGACAGGAGAAAAACCTGGAAGAGAAGGGCGACCATGGAGTCGGAGCCGTCAGAGCCGGACGGCCAAAATCGACAAGGCAACGCCGCGCCAGGCTGAGGAGGAGACGTGGAGGCCTAGAGGGAGAAGCTTCGACTGTGGGAAACCTCATGGGAAATTTGAAGCCCTTGCATTGAGATCTAGCATACCACCCTACTATATCTAGTTGATGCGTTTCGAGATGCATGCACCACCCCTGCATATGCTGCCTAAAAAGAAGCGGTGCCAGTAGCAGAGGAGGGTTAATTTGATCTGAATCTGTAGTGATGCTTGTTGTTTTCATATCAGCTTGTAACCAGTGTAAGCTCAGCCAAGAATTCGAATGTTGTGTTTTAGAAGGCTCAGTTTGGAAAATCTGTGCTTTTCAAAACCATTTTTAAGTTTACAAATCTACTGCTATTGAACGGAACACAGTGAACACACCAACATTAGAATAAGCGACTTACATGTGCAATATGTGATATCGGCACGGAGGCGGTCGGCGGCGGGCGGGCGGCAGTGGGCCTTCGCCATCCGTCAGCTGCGACCGACCGGCGACCACGGACATCGGCGCCAGCACCGCCGACGCCCATCGGCGGTCGCGGACATTGCGGGACGGAACGAAAGGCTGGCAAGTGGAGAGAGCTGAGTAGCAACGGGACGGCATGACGGGCGATGTGACTGGGCTTGTCGTAGGGCCTGGCTTCTTATGCTGGGCCAAATACCGTAGTCTGTAGGGCACGACAGGCCTCTCGTCGGTTCTTGCACTAAGAAGTGCACTAATATTGACTAACTGAATACACATGCGTTGCTATAGATTTTTAAAATTTATCATACTACATGTTTAAAAACTCATAGGTGGTAAACATGTTTAGAATTTGCATACAAACATGCTCTAAAAGTTTTTAAACCCGTCAAGTAAGTTGAAAGCCGTCGATCACACATCGTGACCATAAGTCAGAAGACATCGACCACACCTCGTGGTCATAGGTCGGGAGCCCTCGAGCACACCTCGTCGTCATAAGTCGGAAACCATAGACCATAGCGCGTGAGCGTAGGTCAGGAGCGGTCGACCATCACTGGTGGTCGTATGTTGGCAGCGATCGACGATCGATCGTGGTCCTAAATTGGGAGCCTTCGACAATGGTTCATGGTTGTACATCGGAAGCCGACGACCATCATTCGTGGTCGTAAGTCAGAAGCCATCGAGGATACCTCGTGGTCGTAAGTCGGAACACATCGACAACGCTTGTAGTCAGAAGTCGAAAGATATCGACTACACCTCGTGGTCATAAGTCGAAGCACATTGACCAGTGCTCATGGTCGTAAATTAGAAGCCGTCGATCATACCTCGTGGTCGTAAGTTAAAAGTCGTCGACCATCGCTTGTGATCGTAGTTGGGAGCGGTCGACCATCGCTGGTGGTCGTACGTTGGCAGGCCTCCAGTGCGCTTATGCCCTGTCGCCCTACTACTGGCGCTAGCCTGCTCGGCCCCGACTTCGACCACTGCCCTCTTCGACTTCGACCACTGCCCTCTTCGACTTCGACCACTGCCCCTTTCAACCATTGTCCCCTTCGACTACGACTTTTCGACGTCAACCACTTCCCCGTTCGACCATGACCCCCTTCGACCATGGCTTCGATTTCGACCACTTTGTGGGTCTTGCCATCGAGGGTAGGGAGCTCAATCTCGGAGGTGACCTGGGGGTAGGCGACGAGGATGTCTAACTGGAGGGGGAACTCGTAGCGGTGGAGGTTCTGGATGAACCAGCAGGTGCCCTCCGGGTTGGCGTTACGACTATCATCATGACTGCTACGACCACGTCCACGGGCGCTACGACTACGATCATGGTCGCGACTTCGAGCACTGCCCTCTTCGACTTCGAGCACTGCCCCCTTCGACTTCGACCACTGCCCTCTTCAACCATTGTCCCCTTTGACCACGGCTCTTCGACGTCGACCACTTCCCTCTTTGACAACGACTTCCACGACCACCACGGATCTTCGACTTCGACCACTGTCCCATTCGACCACTGTCTCCTTCAATCACGACCCTTTGATGACCACAGCCCTTCGACACCAACCACTACCCTCTTCGACCACGGCCCCCTTCAACCACGGCTTCGACTTCGACCAAGGATCTTCAACTTTGACCACGGATCTTCGACTTCGACCACTGTCCCCTTCAACCACGACCCTTCGACGTCGATCATTTCCCTTTTCGATCACGTATCTTCAACGTCAACAACAGAAGCTCTTAAGCTAAGTTTTTTGCCTCAAGAAGCTTATTGGTATTTCTTCAAGACAATTGCATTTGGGAGCACAAATCCAAAAGAACAACCAAAGCTAGCACCCATATGTATGGAGATCGCAGCAGAGAGGAATGGGTCGTTCATTGCAGCAAACGTCATCGGTGGCTTACTCAGAGCTAATCTCAGGGCTCAATTCTGGTACAGGCTTTTAGAATGCTTGAAAGATTACACAAATAAGCATCTCCTTCTGTTTGGTAAGCTTCCAGGTGATCTTATAGTGGAAGATAAGCCTGTATATCCTTGGAGAATGTGTAAAACACGCAGCGCATTGTTAGCTTACTGAACTGTTCTTTTGGTCATACCGGTGGCTTTTGGTCATGGTGATGGCTTTTGGTCATGATCGGTGAATAGTAACTACCGAGTAGAAGCTGATTTGTTCTGTATGGCTGTTGGCTTTTGGCTTTTTGCTGAATACGCTGTAATACGTTGTAGCTGGTTGGACACACCAAAAAAAATTCTACGGTACTTACGAAATACACGGGACACAACAGGAGATATTTTTTACATTAATATGCATTGCACAGAAATATTTGTAATGCCATGTTACAAGGCAGCATGCAACCTACAATAAATCATGCCACCAGACCGTTTGCTATCGTCTCGCGTACTTGATTCATTTCAAAATCACCCGTGTCTTCATTTCCAAATGAGCCAGCAGGAGTGTTCGCGTGACCAATGTCTGCTCTCACACCGTCAATTAGGAAATTATGCAACACCATGGTGGCAATAATTAGCTTGCGCTTGCGTCACATGGTCGGCGGGAATTCGCTCCAAAATACGCCATTTATTCTTCCACACGCCGAACGCTCGCTCAATGACGTTGCGCAACGATGCGTGAAGGTAGTTGAAGACCTCGTTGTGCCCCTGTGGTCGCCCACCACGTGCAAAGTCGGGGACATGATACCGAGTGTTTCGAAATGGGGCTAGGAACCCTGTCCTGTTCGGATACCCTGAGTCCACCAAGTAATACCTCCCTGCAATGGCAAGAAATGAGCAAAGTTAGGCCGTCGTACATATGTTAAAGGTATGAAATGGTGGAGGGAATTATACCTGCAGGGGGATGTGGAAACACGTGGTCGTATCCATTAAGTGTCTAGTAGGATCCGTGTGTCGTGAGCGCACCCGGGCCATCCTGCACACACAAATATAAACCGCATGTCGAAATCACACACGACCAACACATTCTGGCTAGTCTCCCCATGGCGATTGGTGTGCATTACACGCGCTGAGTGATGCATCGATCGGCCTAATGTAATCTGGCGCCATGGCGTACAAGCAATCCAACACATGGTGAAACTTCGCGCTCACGGTGGACGACGAGTGGGTGAAACGGTTGATGGCCTGCGCATAGGATTGCGGGGACCCTACAATCCACAAGAACATGCCCAATGCTTCTGTAGAAAGAACTTCCCGCGTGGACTGCAAACCGTACTGCGTTACAAGAGTGTCATGCAACGCGTGGAAGCTCTCCACGTCCATCCGAAACATGCTACGACAAAGGTTAGGATATTCAAGTTGCTCCCGCACCCATTCCAAGCCGGTTTGCTTTGGCTCACGAGGCGGTCGTCGCGATGACCCCGACCGGAACTGCGCTAGGTAATGAATAAGCGCAATCTCCAAGGCTGGTGGAGGAGGAATGTCGTCATCCATACTGAACTGCAACAATAACTCATAAGGCCCTAACTGATACTCATTGCATGCATGTAAATCAACGAAACCCACCTGTTAATTTCAGCAATGAAGTAGCACCACAGCAGGCCGAAGAGGAGTTCAAAATATACACCATGCCTGCCCTTTTATACATGCAGCATGAAGAATCCACCAATTATTGCCTGCCCCTCACATGCATGCGGCAGCACCTACTGCCTCACAACCATCACAAGCATCACAGGAAAAGAGCATGCGGCAGTGCTTCACAAGCAGCACAGCACCGGCAGCAATTACCCATGCATGCACTGCCTCACAAGCCTCACATGACAAGAAAAAAGCCAGCATGGAGCACAACACAACACAGGAAAAGGAAAAAGAGCATGCCCTCTTTGCGTCACAAGCAAAGACAAAGACCGGCGGAAGATCGAATGCAAGACAAAGACCGGCAAGCAGATCGAATGCAAAGACAAATTGGTCAAAGCATACATATGACTTAAAGATGATTAACTAAACATTATGTCCTCACTGCGACAACAAATAAAATTATGTCCTCAATCATACAACACATTAAACGATGCACTGACTGATACAACAAATAAAGTGTCTTTCCTCACTGATAATTAAGTACTGCCGACATGAACACATAAATAACCGGAGATAATTAAGTAGACATTACCGTCAATGTAACCCCGCTCCACGTTCGGATTGGAAGACAGGCCACATCCGGCGTATATAACCAATTCGGCCTGCCGCGGTCTCGAAGCCCGTGAAAGCATCTCTGACCCTCTTCTGATGCAACATGATTGCGGCGTAGAAATGCTCATCCGTTCCCTCGGGGTACCCATCGGCGATGACCTGCTTCATCAGCACGTGAACCGCATCGCGCTCCGGCTCATCGATGTTGGCCGCTCGGGCAGCACGAGCCTGGTTCACGGTCTCCTCGTACAGGTTGGCAATCCGTAGAATGCACTCGTCTGCGCTGCTGCGGGTCTTCTTCGAGGTCGGTGCAGAGGTTGCGCCGGCTGCCCCGCTGCCACGTTTGCGGGACAAGACGGCAGGCTGAAAGACCGAATCCGGCTCCGGGTCTGAGCTGCCGCCCGAGCCGGCATGTGCAGTCTGCCTGCTCGCTCCGGGGACATCGGCATGCTCGTTAGTGCAAAGGCCCTCATGAAACATGATGTCTAGTATGTCCTCGTGAGCCAAAGGGGCTTTCGCAAATTTTTTGGCCCCTGGCATTGCCTGCAACATGCAAGATCATTTTCAGTTCAAATCATGGGTGACTGCACAACTAATCAAACATATAAATTCATTTGTACCTTGTTTTGCTCCTCGAACCATGCCTCCGTTGCGTCGATGGAGCCAGTGAGTGCATTGATTCCCAAGCCCGTCGCATTTAGCTTCAACGTCTTCCAGATGTAATACTGTTGGTGATATGCCCTAGAGGCAACATGGAGATGTTGAATATATCACATACTATGTTTATGATACATCGCTTTGTTCCTTGAAATAGACATTATCATTATTGATCAATGAGTATGTGACTTATTCATGAGACTCTTAATGCCAAAATGTTGCTATTTCTAAATGATCCCTGATTATATTTCATATGAGGAACAAATATGATTCAAAGATCAGCATATATATTGATTGATGATCATGTCTCATGGATCATGGTATGGAGATACCAAATCAATAATATGGACATGTGTTAGTGAACATATGTTGGATAGACCCGCCTTGAGACACTGCAGAGATTCCATATGTCATCAGTTGGTCTCAAGTAGTGTTTATGTGGAATCCTTAGACTTGAGATCATCATGGTTTCCAGCATGCGTAGTAGCTTACTTTGGGACTACTAAACACTACTCCGTGAATCGGGTAGTCATAAAAGTAGTCTTTGGGTTTGCCATGAAACATGTAGTGGGATGTGAATGATCAAGATAGAATTTGCCCTCCTTATGGGAGAGATATCTCCGGCCCCTCGATGTAATGAATTATGAAAGTGCATGGCCATGCCAAGGTGATTGAGGAGTCAATCACGAGTTTATAATCCATCACGGAATCGAGAGAGTGATTGAGCTATTAAGAGGATGACACGTGTCTCGCCTTGAGCTTAATCTATATCGTGAGGCAAAGGGATTAGTACATGAGAACATTACGAGTTCACCGATATGATCTTTACGTATACTTTGGGGTTAATATGTCTTACTAGAGGCCGCTATTAACACGGTGACCGGAAGGTGTTTACGGTCGCGACCAAGTATCGTGAACCTCTGTGGTCGCACACTTAACGGGTTGGAACACTAATTCGAATGTGATTCGGATATGGGCTCAATCGGATAGAGATCCTGATAGACTCCTATTGGGCCTCGGTCCACGAGGCCCAAGTGAGGAGGTCTATATATATGGAGGCGAGGGAGGAACGATCCGATAATCCCGAGCTAAACCACGCCGCCACCTCCGAGCCAAACCCTAGGCGCTCATGAGTCTTTGGTACACTCGCGATCGGCGTTCGATCCCGGGCGTGTGGATACGGTGGGCGCTCCTCGTTGCGGCGTTGATCGGCATCAACAACCTCTGATTGGATCTGCCGTGGTGTGGTTGATCGCGTGGAGGAGATGATCGGTTCGGACGATCGACTACTTCCACTACTACCTCGACGCGTGGTTGGATCGGCTTCTCCAACTCTTCTTCATTGCTGCTGGCGTCTAGTGGTAACGATCCATGATCCTCCTTAAGCATGATGTTCTTGTGTGCGCGGTAGAAAAGTTTTGTTTTCTGCTATCGTAGCCTTTCTGCAATCCATTAAATACTCCCTCTTCAGCGCGTCCCAGTGGTTCTTAAATTGTTTTCTAGTGTACTTGCGGCCGGTCCGTTCCTTGAATTTCTTCCCCAGGTTGATGTACCCACGCCTGTTTAGGCAGCCACCAGCTGTGTTTACTGCCTCGAACTCCTCACGGCATATGTCCAACATAGCCACATGGGCGGCCTCGTCCCAGATAGCAGTTCCGGTATTATCATTACGAGCCTGCCCCTTACCCATCTGCAGGCAAGCGGCAACGGAGAGGGGAAAAAATTCAGCACACGCAGAGAACACAACAATAAGCATTGAACAACAAGTGCATGCATCAGTACTCAGTAATGCAAAATTTCTTATGAAATAAACATAAACGAGAGGTGAAAATAAGGTTCGCACATGTTGATTGCATGGCCTAACTGACACATCTCAGTTGTAATATGCACTTCAAGTGACCTCATGCACACAAAGGTTCTGCAATTGTAACTATTTGTTACCTTAAGCGGCAGTAGTACGTCGTCCGCGAACACCGGGCCCTGCACGGGGCGTCCGACATGGGGCTTGATTGCGGACGGGGCGGAAGGGGCACAAAGCCGGCGAGGGGAGGACTGCGCAGGACAAGGGCACGACGGCTCGTTCGATCCCGACTCCGAATGTACGCGGGAGGTGGCGTCGGACGTCGGGGCGGACAACGACGACTCGACGATGGCCGCTGGATTCGCTATCGCCGACACGGAGGCCGGCTGGGACGGGGAAGCCAGGGCTGACGCCGGATCTGTTGTGGAGGGTGGATCCGGAGAGGGTGTGCGGTCTTGGCGGATCGGGGTTGGGGCGGATCCGAGAGGCGGCGGCGGTGGGGGGCGCTCCGGATATAGAGGGAGAGGGTACGCGTGTAGGATGGCGCGGGGGCGATCTGGAGCAGGGGCCGGATCGGAGAGGGGTGGAGTGGTGGGCGGATCGGGGCTCGCCGGATCCGCAGGGAGGTGGGGTGGGTCACCGGATCCGGAGGGAGAGGAGTACGAGTGGGGTGGCGTGGGAGGGTGGGGGTGGCGGTCGCGGCGCCGGAGGGGTTGGCGGCCGACAGGGGCGGCCGGCGGCGGATCGCAAGGGAGGCTGGGTGTCGCCCGTGGACGCCGTACTCGTGGAGGAGGGTGGGGAGGGAAAGTTGTGCGGCTTGCGGCGGGCCGACGCCAGCAGCTTTTTGATAGCGCATGAGCCGGGCCGTCGGCGTAGTCAGCAGCTTTTTGCCGAAAGTCAAGTTTAAGTCACGGCTCGCTATGCCGAACAGCCCTACGCTTTTATGAAGCATGCTCGCATGGATGATCACCCAGATAACAATACAAGATGTTCAATCGGGATGTGTTACACCTGTAGGGAAATTTGATGCCCTAGTATGGAGATCAAACATACCGCCTTACTATAGCTACTTGGCGAGATGTGCGATGCGCACACCACGCCACGATGCTAGCTAAAAGAAGAGATCCCAAAGAATGAGGCGGGTTAGTTTGATGCGATCTGATACCATCCACCATTACATGGCATCTCGCATCATATTGCATCTTTCAAAGTTATAGCCACTTAACTTACCACCGGGACAAAACCGGTGCCAATTCCAAACTAGGGCGGTCCATCGCCTCTATTCTCCCATTCCTTCACAAACCATTTTGAAATGAACTATATCTAGTTAAGTATCCCATGTCTGCCCATGACCGTGAGCACGACTATTCGAATAGTTTTGACTCTGCAGAGTGTGTACACTTTCACCACAAGCGATAATCCATCTATTGCCCCACCCGATTCCTTGGTCAGGTGGTCAAACGGATTATCACATGACTGTTCAGAATATCTAGTTCCACTAGTCATCTCACCCTATGGGCTGTTCCCACTTGCGACGGGTCCCATACGTTGCACGGGATGTTCACCACGGCTACTAACATTATGCGGGCTCCTCTCCCCCCAATGCTAGTACGACTGGTGAACGTCACCCTCCCCTTGGTGTCCCTTTAGGCCTCCTTTGCCCTTGCATAACCACGCCTATCCACTACCGGTGAGATGAGTCGGGAGTTTCGATCTCGCTACTTAGCCAAGTTGTATTTCTGAGACATGTGGTTGTACTGTTTTACGGGCTAACATGACAAGATTCACCCTTAGTATTATCTGGGTGGTTCTACCACATTCTATAATTTTTGTGCTCCCACCGCACCACATTCCAGCCCCCATTCATCCACCCAGATACTAAGCAAATTTGGAGATTTTTGGGACATAAAATAACAGTTCCAAACCCTTCTCAGTCATTCCCTCCATGACTGCCCAAATCATTTTCCATATTGCATGATAGAGTTTTCGGGACAACTAAGTGTCCCCGATTAACTAGCATGACTAAGCAATTCGCTAAGTTATACTCTATTTGGGAAATCTACTTTATATTAGTTTTACTACGGCGACAAGGTTCACATATATCAACATATCTCAACGGGTAATACTAGCAAGCATAATATTGGATGTATAACTACATTCGAAAATCGAACATGATATATTTGCAAAAATAAAGCATGCAGGGGATAATTTAAAAGAAATAATTTGCATAAATCGGGTTCAATATGGTCAAAGTGGTAACTCGCCTTAGTCAAGTGGTTCGTGGGTTGGAAGTTGGGGTCTCCTGCATACCTTCCTCTTCTTGTGCCTCGTACGCTATTTTAACCGGGCGCGAAAATTTGCATAAAAAGAAAAGCAACAAATCAATCCAAATAACACCAGAAATTCAAATGAACTCTAAAATTTATGATTTCAGTTCCATTGGATAGATCTTGAATTTAGACGAATTTAGGAATTTGTCTCACTCGATTTGGAGTTAAAATGAAGAAGTTATAACATTTCAAAGTTCTCAGTTTAAATAAAATCTTAAAATTATTAAACTCGACGGTGGGGCCCATCGACGGTGAGCCACCCGCAGCGCCGACGGGTGGCGGTCGGCGACCAGCTGGGGCCGCGTGTAGTGACTCGACCTCCAAAGAACATCGACGGGTGGGTCCCATCGGCGGTGGACCCACGGTCGATGGCTTTGCCTGACAGTGGGACCGTCATCGTCGGCCTCTCGGTTCGGCGGCGGCGACAAAGGGGCCCACTTGTCAGCACGGAATAAAACGCAGAAAACTCAACCCGGCTGACTGGGCCGGGAGGCTGGCCAGCGGGGGAGCTCGGGGAAGAGAGTTGGTGCGCTAGCCAAGTGGTCGGGAGGCTTTGCTCACCCTATAAGGGCAATAATACCTCTTAAGGTATTTGGGAGGGGCCGAGCAGAGGAGGCGAGGCGGGAAGGCGGGATACCGGCGGGGAGGGCCTGAGAGGTTCAAGCGGCGTGAAATGTAAACTTGGCGCGCGGAAGCTCGGGCGGTGGCGGCGAGGGCCTGAAGGTGCCGAGATGGGTCGGCGGCGGCAACAAGTGAGCGGGAGGTCTCACGACGCCGGCGGTGTACGGTGGCCGGGAGCTCCGGGAGAGGTCGGGGACGAGTTCGTGGTGCCCTGGAGGTGGTGTGGGAGGAGTGGAGTGGGCTCGGGTGGACGGAGTCGGCGGCGAGGGCGTCGCCGGAGTTGGGGGAGAAGAAGAAGCCGGCGGCAATTTACGGGTTTTTGGGGCAATTGCTCGGAGGGAGAGGGAGAGGAGAGCGTGGCGAAGCTCAGGGGAGGTCGCACGGCTTTTATAGGCGGAGGGAAAGGGCTGGCGACGGGAGGGGCTCTGACCCATCGCGTCGGAGCAAAGTGAGGCGTCGGGCGGAGGGCGGCAGGCCCCAGGAACTCGGCGAGAGTGTGACCACAGCAGCCGCCATAGCAGCTTTGCGCCAAGCGCCTGCTGGTCAGCAGGTCTTCGCGCCATGTGGTCGGGCGATGCGACCGAGCGGAGGAGGTCCTCAGGCGGTGGCGCCGTGCACTGGGCGGGCGGGTGGTGAAACCGGGTGGTGGCAAGCGGGAGGCTCGCATGGTCGCCACGGAGGGAGAGAGAAGCACTGGCGCCGGCGACGGGAAGAGGGCGGTCGGAGGCGGCTACTGTCATTGTCAGGCGGGATCCATTGTCCGAACAGGGGTAGATCTGTTGTCCGGCCTTGAGGCGAGCCGGGCTTGGCGGGCGGGCGGCATGAGGCGCGGCCGTAAAGCGAGCGAGCGAGAGAGAGAGGAAGAAAACAGTCTGGAGGCGTGGGTCACATGAGCCGTCGGTTGGTCGGGTTGGTTCGGTGGTGACCCCAAAAAGATATTTTCTTTTAATTTTCTTTTCTATTTCTTTTATTTAATTTCACTCATTTCTTTCACATGTTTGCAAATATGTATGTATATATATATATTTCTAAATCCCATCTTTAAGGGGAGCTCGTCTACACATATTTATTCATTTAAAACCATGTTTATTATTTCCATTTTTCATATATAAATATTTATATTTACATATATACTTTTCTATTTTATTTCTCTCCCATTCCTTTTGTAAAGATTTAACCCTATATATAATCCATTATTTAGGATCAACTATATTCTTTTTGGCACTCGATCATCTTTTCAGATTCTCCTTTTAATATTTTATGTTCCATTGTTTTATTTCTTTTGCCTATTGGAATTCTCAAATTTTTAATTAAGAAATGTTTTAAAGAGGATCAATTTCAAATCCAAAATACCAGCAATTAATGCAAGAAAATTTTTATAACTCAAAATTTAACTTTTCAGGATGTTACAAACCTACCCCCTTAAAGAGAATCTCGACCCCGACATTCAGTCTAGTTGGTGAATAGTTCGGGGTAATCTCTCCTCAGCTGGTCTTCGCGTTCCCAGGTGGCCTCCTTCTTGGAGTGATGACTCCATTGCACTCTGCAGGTGCGGATGGTTTGATTCCTGGTCCTCTTTTCCACAGTGTCTAAGATCTTAATTGGACGCTCCTTGTAGGTCAGGTCGCTCTTGAGCTCCACTGCTTCCATCGGAGTTTGATCTTCCGGTACCCGAAGACATTTCTTGAGTTGGGACACATGGAAGACGTTGTGTACATCTGCTAGGCTCGCAGGCAATTCAAGCTGATAAGCCACTTCTCCTTTCTTAGCTATGATGGGAAATGGCCCAACATAGCGAGGGGCAAGTTTGCCTTTGACTTTAAATCGTCTGATCCCTCGTAGGGGTGACACCTTCAAGTAGACATGGTCTCCAATTTCAAAACTTAATGGCCTTCTCCTTTTATCTGCATAACTCTTCTGTCTAGACTGAGCAGCCGATAACCGATCTCGGATCAGGCGAACTTTCTCTTCCGCTTGCTTCAGAGTATCAGGCCCGAATATATATCCTTTCCCTACTTCTGACCAATGTAACGGAGTACGGCACTTTCTTCCGTACAATGCTTCAAAAGGGACATCGAAGGTCGGTTTGGTAGTCATTGTTGTAAGCGAACTCGCATGCGCAGACACTTATCCCATCCTTGAGAAATCCAGGCACAAGCCCGAAGCATATCTTCTAATATTTGATTTACTCTTTCTGTCTGACCATCCGTCTGGGGGTGGTAGGCGGTGCTAAAATCCAGATGGGTACCAAGGGCTTCATGTAGGCTAGCCCAGAAATGCGAGGTAAATTGGGACCCTCGATCCGAGACTATCCGTTTTGGCACACCGTAAGCACACGATGCGGGACATATATAGTTACGCCAATTTGTCTCCCTTGTAAGTTGTCTTGACAGGATAAATGGGCAACCTTGGTCAGTCTATCCACCACGACCAAAATGGAGTCGTAACTCGACCTTGTTCGGGAAGCCCGTGATAAAATCCATCCCTACTTCTTCCCACTTCCATTGAGGTATTTTCGGGGTTGAAGCGATCCTGCCGCCTTTGGTGCTCGACCTTCACTCTTTGATGACATCACAAAGAAAGCGACGTGCTCGGCAATGTCCCTCTTCATACCCGCCACCGAATATTGCTTCATATCTTGGTACATTTGGTACTCCCGGATGAAGGGAATACGCGGAGCTATGGGCTTCCCGGAGCATTATATCCTTAAGGTCCTTTTGGTGAGGTACGAAAACACGGTTTCCGTACTTTAGAACTCCTTGATGATCCATAGTCATTTTAGGGGCCTTCCCTTCTTCCATTAATTTCTTCCACCTCAAAACAGTTGGGTCTTCTTTTTGTGTAGCCTCTATCATTTCTTCAATGCTTGTTTGATCTTCCCAGGTGGTTAGGGCTCCTTCTTCTACGATCCCCAAGTTCGTGGTCGCGACTCTTTGTAGAGTTCAGTGGTGTTCCCGAACCATAAGGTTATTGCGAGAGGCCTTGGGACTCGAGCATCCGCTACCACGTTGGCTTTCCCTGGGTGGTAATGGACACTCAAGTCATAATCCTTGATCAACTCTAACCATCTCCTTTGCCTCAGATTAAGATGTGACTGGGTGAAGAAATACTTGAGGCTCTTGTGATCTGTATATATATCACAGTGGTTGCCGATCAGGTAATGCCTCCAGATTTTTAAGGTATGAACCACTGATGCTAATTCCAGATCATGGGTGGGGTAGTTAGCTTCATGAGGGCGAAGTTGCCTAGATGCATATGCTACGACCTTGCCTCCTTGCATCAGTACGCACCCCAGTCCTTGATGGGAAGCATCACAAGATATTTCAAATCTTTGCGTACATCGTAGGACTAGCACCGGTGGTAGTCACCTTTTCTTGAGCTCTTGAAAGCTTCCTTCGCAGTCGTGGTCCATTCAAACTGCTCCTTCTTGAGTAGGCGAGTCAATGGCCCGGCTACTCTAGAAAATCCTCTATGAATCTTCTCAGTATCCCGCCAATCCTAGAAAACTTCGCACTTCAAGAATCGGAGGAGGGTTGCTTCCACTCTGTCACTGCGGCAATCTTGGCGGGATCAACTGATACTCCTTCAGCAGATACTATATGCCCTAGGAAGCTGATGTCACTTCGCCAGAATTCACACTTGCTGTACTTAGCATATAACTGATGTTCTCTTAGCTTCTCTAGCACCAGGCGTAGATGCTCTGCATGCTCCTCTGCCGTCTTGGAGTAGATGAGGATGTCATCAATGAACACCACTACAAACTTGTCCAAATACTCCATAAACACCTTGTTCATGAGATTCATGAAGTAAGTCGGTGCATTTGTCGATCAAGGACATGATCAGAACTCGTCTGATCCATATCCGTGGTGAAAGTGTCTTGGGTATGTCCTCACCCTAATTTTTAGCTGGTGATAACCCGATCTCAGATCTATTTTAGAGAAGATGGTGGCTCCACCAAGTTGGTCAAATAGATCGTCGATCCCGGAAGGGGTATTTATTCTTGATGGTTACTTCATTTAATGTCCGTAATCCACACACATCCTAGTCAGTGCCATCCTTCTTTTTACAAACAAGACTGGAGATCCCTGTGGTGAGGAACTGGTCTCGATGAATCCTTTTCCTGCAGCTCCCTGAGTTGGGTCTTTAGCTCTTCCACTCTTCCACCGCCATCCTATATGGTCTCTTGGAAATAGGAGCGGCACACGCTTCAAATTAATAACGAACTCTAGGTCTCGTCTGGGGTATGCTTGGGTAAATCTTCGGGAAATACTTCCTGATAATCTTGTACCACCATCATTCCTTCTAAAGGTACATCTTCACAATAGTATATTGCACGACCCGAGCGGTATGGTCGGTCCACTTTCACATCTATGGTCATTCCAAGGTATTTAGTCGGTTTCTTGTCACGGAGGCACGATCTATAACTCCTTTATATCCGCTAACCACCCATTCCTAGTATAATATCCAGAGTCTGGGAGCTTAGTACTATCAGATCCGCTGGGAAGTCGCACATTTCCATGACGATTGTTACCCTGTGGCACACTAAGGTAGTCATATCATACCACCGGTGACTTAAGTACCATCGCCTCTTTAGAGGATAGGTAGGTAACCCTAGTTTGTCCGCATACCCTTGGATATAAATGAATGTGAAGCTCCGTAATCAAATAGAGTTTGTCCGGTATGGACTTGACAGAGAACGTGCCATTAGGACTCCGCCGCTTCCTCGCTTCTTCCGCTGTGACATGGTTGACCCCGCCACTGGGCATCAGGGGCATTTCACTGGCTTGAGATGTCTGAGGTCCCTTGCCGGGCGCTGAGGCTTGACTGCGAATAGGGGCATTCTGTTTGTGTGGGCATCTATTGGCAAAGTGCCCCTTTTCACCGCAGCTGAAGCACTTAAGGCCTGTGGTCTGACCTGAGCTCACATTTTGGCGCCCTTGCATTGAACTGCCACTGGGACTAGGCGATGAGGCTGAGGGCTTGAACTGGTTCGGCCTTGAAAAGTTAGAGTTGTTGAAGAACCTTTGGACAAACCTTCCTTGTGGTCATTGTGTCGCCATCTTGCGCTTCTGATTGGCCTCCAAGCTCTTCTTCTCGCTTTCCGTGATCGCCCTTGTTCACCGCTTGATGAAAGTCGGGAAGTCTTGGACGATCAGCTGTACCCTTAGCTCTTCATTCATACCCTCAAAGAATCAGTCAATTTTTTCCTCCTCCTCTGCTACGTCCTTCGGGGCGTAGCGGGCAAGCTGTGTGAACTTGGTAAGATACTCATTAACTGACATGTTCCCCTGTTTGAGGGTACGAAACTCGTTCCTCTTCATCCGCATTACTCCGGTCGGGATGAAGTTGGACTTGAATGACGTCTTAAATTCTGTCCATGGTATGGCCTCCATGTCGCTGTCCGTGGAGGTCTCTTCTTGTCCTCTAGCGGCAAGGTAGTTTTCCCACCAATTTGTCGCTGCTCCTTGAAGCTGATGGGCTGTGAATATCACTTTATCTTCTTCCGCGCACTTGGCCAGCGCAGCTTCCTTCAAGATCCGAAGCCAATCCTCGGCCGAGAGGTTCGCTTGCAGAAGAAGGCGAGGGCCGGTTCTCTGAAAATCGCCGGTCGACCTGACCGGTGGAGCCGCCTTTGCGCCATTAACAATGGCTTGCGGCGATTGGGTTTGCTGCGCCATGACCTGAGCCATCGTGGGATTTGTCGGTGGGGGTGGGAGATCGGCTCCTTGGTCTTGCACCGGCCCACGCCTTGTTGGCGAGACCCCAGGGGTGGCGTCAACCTCCGCCTGGTTGTGGGTGGCATGAGTCTGGGCCCTAGTTACCCTCTGGCTGGCCATTTGCAGTTATATTTATACATACGATTGGCTTAGCACTAATGCTAGGCAAGCAAAAGAAGACTGCCAATTCAACAAATAAAAGCCAATAAGATAAACGACAAAAGCAATTTTTAAACACAAGGCGGTTTCATAGAATTAAGCACCACATAGCCGCTTTCTAGGTCGGACTTACAATTACAACATAATTAATTAAAGTTCGACTAATAGCTACTACGATACAGAAGGTCTTGGACAACATGCTACGATACACCCCTTAGTACTTGCGCCATATCTCGCAAGTACCGCACCACCCGATCTACTCCTCCATGAATCCGACGCCTTGGCTGGAGGGACTGTAAGTCGGTGACTGAGAACGGGACCGGCTGCCACTGAACTCGGAGGGGTCGGTCTCGGAACGGGAGCGGCTACGGCTGCGGCGTGACCCTCCGTGGCCAAGAGTCGACCGTGGTCCCGAGGTCGACGCCTTGCTTCTTGTGATGGCGGTGGCGGGCCCGCTGTGTCCCCGGTCGGCCGGAGTAGCAGCAGGCCGGGACTCGCCGCGATCGTGCTCGCTGTGCAGCTGCCTCTGCCTTGGCTGCCGCCAAGGCCTGCTCGCACTGAGCAAGCTGCTCCCGGAGGATCGCCATCTCCGTGTGCTGGGAGACAAGGTGGGCGCGGAGAGTAGTGATCTCCTCCAGAGCGGCTGTGTGAGCCGAGCCCATAGCGCGGGTGAGATCAACCTGATGCGTAAGCATCGGGTTGTCCTCGATAACCGGCAGATAGGTCTCGTTGTACTGCGCACCCTCCTGGCGCGATGGGAAGTAGAAGAATGGCGTGTGCTGCAGCTTGGTCTTGTACACGTCGCAGAGTCGGGCAGCGGCGAGACGAGCTGCATCCTGGATAGCCGCTACCCGGGTGCTCCTGGTGTGCTCGGTCCGGAAGACGGAGGGGATCCTGCTCACTCTTGGCGAGATGAACACCTTAACCACCCGCTCTCCACTCCACGGCCATGGCCTTGCGGCCACGGTACATGGGTCGATCCTTATAGCCTGTGTGGTGCAAAAGCTCATGGAGGAGGTCGCGAACTCCCGTGGGGAGGCCGTGAGACAGAAGTCCCACCACCCTCCACGCATATCCCGCCATCTCGTAGAAGGAATTACTAGGGTTAGTAACATTTTAAAATATTAATGAAGATAGAATAGAGCAGAACTAAAGAGGATAGGAAAAGAAATATTACGCTATATTTTTAGAAATTCTTTTTATAAGTTTGATAAAATTGTAATCCTATCCTTTGTCTAACGTCCATACTAAGGCCTTTATCCTACAACAGATGCTCGATACCACTCTGTCGGACCGGATTTTTCAATCCGAATCCTCTGTGTTTATTGCACTAACTCGGATCGAGAGTTAGTGCACACAAGACATTGTGAATCATACATACATCGCATACATCAAATATTACAGTCCAAAGTAGGAAATACGCCTCGTTGGGCAATAGTTTACAAAAGGGTCCCTAAGGCCAAATTGTTATCAGTCATCAAAGTATCACAGCGGAACAAAAGTAAGCCAACGCCACAGGCAAGCGACTGGGGGAGTATGTGTGCAGTGTATATCATCTAGACTTAGATCATATACGTGCACACGACCTAAAGTCTAACTTGTCTCGAGCTCAAAAGAAACGCAAGCGCCTCTAATTATCATCGTTGTTTCCTTCCTCCTTGACCGGACATCTTCATGCTCATAGTGTCCCCGAGTTCCTGCTCTGCTTTGATATTGCGAGTGTGAGCACACTATCCACCGTGCTCGACAAGTTACCACACGTAATGCAAGAATTTACATGCTAGGCTAGATCAAGGGAAGGCTGGGGTTTGTTTGTTTGCCAAAAATTGCATGTGAATACATAATTAAAATCACTGAGATCTAGCAGCTTTTTAATAAAAGTAAAGTGAAGTACAGCCTTTGTAATAGCGATATAGATACCATCCACCGTTACATGGCATCTGCATCATATTGCATCTTTCAGTGTTATAGCCACTTAACTTACCACCGGGACAAAACCTGTGCCAATTCCAAACTAGGGCGGTCCATCGCCTCTATTCTCCCATTCCTTCACAAACCATTTTGAAATGTAACTATATCTAGTTAAGTATCCCATGTTCGCCCATGACCGTGGCACGGCTATTCGAATAGTTTTGACTCGCAGTGTGTACACTTTCACACAAGCGATAATCCATCTATTGCCCCACCCGATTCCTTGGTCGTGGTCAAACGGATTATCACATGACTGTTCAGAATATCTAGTTCCACTAGTCATCTCACCCTATGGGCTGTTCCCACTTACGGCGGGTCCCATACGTTGCACGGGATGTTCACTACGGCTACTAACATTATGCGGGCTCCTCTCCCCCCAATGCTAGTACGACTAGTGAACGTCACTCTCCTTGGTGTCCCTTTAGGCCTCCTTTGCCCTTGCATAACCACGCCTATCCACCACCGGTGAGATGAGTCGGGAGTTTCGATACCGCTTCTTAGCCAAGTTGTATTTCTGAGACATGTGGTTGTACTGCTTTACACTGCTAACATGACAAGATTCATCCTTAGTATTATCCGGTGGTTCTACCACATTCCATAATTTTGTGCTCCCACCGCACCACATTCCAAATTTCAATTCATCCACCCATATACTAAGCAAATTTGGAGATTTTGGGACATAAAATAATGCCCAAACCCTTCTCGATCATTCCTCCATGACTACCCAAATCATTTTCCATATTGCATGATAGAGTTTTCGGACAACTAAGTGTCCCGATTAACTAGCATGACTAAGCAATTCGCTAAGTTATACTCTATTTGGGAAATCTACTTTATATTAGTTTTACTACTACGATAAGGTTCACATATATCAACATGTCTCAACGGTAATACTAGCAAGCATAATATTGGATGTATAACTACATTCAAAATCAACATGATATACGCGAAAATAAAGCATGCACAGGATAATTTAAAAGAAATAATTTGCATAAATCGGGTTCAATATAGTCAAAGTGGTAACTCGCCTTGGTCAAGTGGTTCTGTGGGTTGGAAGTTGGGGTCTGCTGCTTCTTTCCTCTTCTTGTGCCTCGTGACGCTATTTTAACCCAAGCGAAAATTTGCATAAAAAGAAAAGCAACAAATCAATCCAAATAACACCGAAATTCAAATGAACTCTAAAATTTATGATTTCGGTTCCATTGATAGATCTTGAATTTATACAATTTAGGAATTTATCTCACTCGATTTGGAGTTAAAATGAAGAAGTTATAACATTTCAAAGTTCTCGCTTAAATAAAATCTTAAAATTATTAAACTCGACGGTGGGCCCATCGACAAGGAGCCACCCGCGCAGGCGCTGACGGGTGGCGGTCGCTGACCAGTGGGGCCCGCGTGGTAGTGACTCAGCCCTCCAAAGAATCAGCGACGGTGGGTCCCATCGAGCGGTGGACCCACGGTCGATGCTCGCCTCGACAGTGGGACCCGTCTGTCACGCCTCTCGGTTCGGCGGCGACGACAAAGGCCCACTTGTCAAGACGGAATAAACGCAGAAAACTCAACCCGGCTACTGCGAGCCGGGAGGCTCGAACGCTGCCACGGGGAGCTCGGGAAGAGAGTTGGTCACGCTAGCCAAGTGGTCGTGAGGCTTTGCCTACCCTATAAGGGCAATAATACCTCTTAAGGTATTTGCCTGAGGGGCCGAGCGAGGAGGCGAGGCCGGGAAGGCGGTGGCCGCGGGCGAGGGAGGGCCGGAGAGGTTCGGGCGCGTGAAATGTAAACTTACGCGCGGAAGCTCGAGGCGATGGCGGCGAGGGTCTTGGTGCCGAGATGGGTCGGCAGCCGGCAACAAGTGAGCGGGAGGTCTCACGACGCCGGCGGTGTACGGTGGCCGGGAGCTCCGGGAGAGGTCGGGACGAGTTCGTGGTGCCCCGGAGGTGGTGTGGGAGGAGTGGAGTGGGCTCGGGTGGGCTGAGTCGGCGAGGGCATCACGAGTTGGGGAGAAGAAGAAGCCCATGGCAATTTACGGGTTTTGGGGCAATTGCTCTGAGGAGAGGGAGAGAGAGCGGCGAAGCTCGGGAGGTCGCACGGCTTTTATAGGCGGAGGAAAGGGTCGGCGACGGAGGGCTCGACCCATCGCGTCGGAGCAAAGCGGAGGCGTCGGGCGGCGAGCGGCAGCAGGCCCTGGAACTCGGCGAGTGTGACCACACTGCCCGCCGCATAGCTTTGCGCCACAAGACGCTGGCTCAGCGGTCTTCGCGCCACGTGGCGGGCGATGCGACCGAGCTGAGGAGGTCCTCGGCGGTGGCGCCTGCACGTGGGCGGGCGGTGAAACCGGCGGTGGTAAGCGGGAGGCTCGCATGGTCGCCACGGAGGAGAGAGACTGGCGCGCGCACAAGACGGGAAGAGGGCGCGGTCGGAGGCGGCGCTGTCATTGTCGGCGGATCCGCCTCCGAACGGGGCAGATACCGTCCGGCCGCGGCGCCGAGGCGAGCTGGGCGGGCGGCGGGATGAGATGGGCCTGAAGCGAGCGAGCGAGGAGAGAGGAGGAAGAAAAGTCTGGAGCGGGGGTCACACATGAGCGGGGTTGGTTATTGGGCGGTTCTACTGGTGACCCAAAAAAAAGATATTTTCTTTTTAATTTTTCTTTTCTATTTCTTTTATTTAATTTCACTCATTTCTTTCACATGTTTGCAAATATGTATATATATATATATATTTCTAAATCCCATCTTTAAGGGGAGCTCATCTACATATATTTATTCATTTAAAACCCTTTTATTATTTCCATTTTCAGATATAAATATTTATATTTACATATATACTTTTCTATTTTATTTCTCTCCCATTCCTTTTGTAAAGATTTAACCCTATATATAATCCATTATTTAGGATCAACTATATTCTTTTTGGCACTGGATCATCTTTTCAGATTCTCCTTTTAATATTTTATGTTCCATTGTTTTATTTCTTTTGCCTATTGGAATTCTCAAATTTTTAATTAAGAAATGTTTTAAAGAGGATCAATTTCAAATCCAAAATACCAGCAATTAATGCAAGAAAATTTTTATAACTCAAAATTTAACTTTTCAGGATGTTACAATATTGGGTAAGTCTTTAGATTATATCCACGTAGTACACCATGTGTATTTTCTGTTGCGATATTGTTTTCATACTAGCTTGTAAATTGGATAAGCGTGCCTTTATAATATATGGGAGGCTCCGGTTGGTATTTGTCATGACTTTTCAAAAGCACCTTGTTTTCTCTACTTTTGGATATGACAATAAGGCATCTATATATTTAGAACCATAATTAATAACCTAGGACATTTTGAGTGTTAACGCGTGGTCCTAGCTGGCCAACTCCTAACTCATCGAACATGTACACGCAACCCTCCACTTCTTTCCGGAACAATCTTACACTCAGTGCGTGCGTTTCTTCCATTAGTGCTTTGGTGCTTACCATAGTCAACTGAACTATGCGCGGTTCATGAGCTCCCATCAGTAGAAACCATGTAATACGTAGGATCCGTATAATAACAGAGGAGATGATTGCTGTTTTTTTTAAGTATTCATCAATTCTCCACTCTATTAGTTATAAGAAGTTACAAAGATCAAGAATCTAAAATTCCAAAAAATCTCAGTGCTACAGTAATTTCATCCTGTGAACAGTAAACACAACACTAAATTTTCATAAAACTTTTGATCTATAAATCCAAAGACTTGAAACTTAAAGTAAGGCTAAATCATGACATTAAAAACCTATCCTAACCAAAAAAAATTTGTAAGAATCTAAGAGAATTAGAATGTTTTGGTTCAAGAAGTTTACTATACTAAAATATAAAATTGAGATAATTCTCAAATCAAAACTCTAAATCACTTAAAATTTGGTATGCACATTCTCTAAAATATCAGAAATCTATTCCAATTAACAATAAAAAAATAGTTACCAAAGTTCTGATATTTTTTTGTTAAAGAAAGGTTACATCAAAAACAGTGAATATAAGTTGCTCGTGCGTGGATGATGGCTAAGACAGCTCTAAATGTGTTTTCACATATTACATCAAGCAAAAAAAATACCAAAGAAATTGAACCAAAAACACTTAGACCAAGAAATCCCTCATGAGGGTTAAATCCAAGCAAAACTAGATTTTTTCATGAACTTGCTAACTAAGTGTGTAGATGGGTGGAGATGTCCTCAGTAGTTGGTACGAGAAGATCAAGAAGGGGAGAGAGAAGAGTAAAAATCAACCAAGTCAAGAGCATATCAAATCAACACAAAAGAGATCCATGAAGATGAACAAAAATTGATATATTGTTACTTGAGAGTGAATGTTATATAATCACTCCACTTGGAGGACAAGAGAGCACATCACAGCACTCAACTTCTCATAAACCCTAACCCTAGAACACTTGGTGCCAAGGAGAGGATAGTTGAATTGTTAACTAGTAAGTCTTCATCTTAACCCGTTAAATAGATAGGTTAGCTTGTCCTATCTAACCATTAGTGGATACTATCCACTTAGCACAAATGAGAAAACCCGATAACCCTCACACATGAGTTTTAACTAACACACTACACTTATGCACGCTTTTTAAAATGCATAAGTCTAAATCCGTTAAGTCCTTAGTCTTATTCAACTTAATCTTCTCAGCTTCTCCCTAACCTAAACCGCCTTTTCAAGCACCGCATATTTGATCCAAGATAGTTTCCGGTATTTTGGTCAAGCCACCAAAATACCCTTACATGGCATAGTTTTTATCTTCCATTGCAAGCAATCGTCATGCTTACCACATATATATGCACCACTGGTTTACCACGTGTCAGCAAGTCTCTCCTATTCCGGTTTCACCAGACCACGTCTCACTTGGACAGACCAAACCACATGGTACAACCCATCGCTTAAACTTTTCTTCAATATTTTCTGACTTTCTTGTGCCATGCTTAAGCTCAGCCATCTCACACGGCATCCTTGATCATTCTGGGCTTAGGCTCCTCGATGAGCATAGCCCCGATCATCGTCATTGACAACGATTGACTCCAAACGACCCTACATACGCAAAGACCAAGAAATCTTTTATAGGCACAAGTTCTTCATAACTTGACTCACGTTAGTTGTAATATGTATTATGCAACACATATATGGGTCATGTTATTTTTTAGCTTTTAGCTTCTGTTTTTGACTTTTTTTTACAGTAACTAGCTTTTAATGGAGTGTTTTTTAAGATGAGGTTTACTAGTTAATTGTAGTATATATTGTACTGACTTCATTTATATCGGCAAAAACTGCATGTGGATTTCTGTTACTCTGTAATCTCTCGCACTAGTCTGGTACTCTTGCCTTTTATTTTCAATCAAATCACAGTTAACGGAGTTCCTGTGGTACTAGGCTGGTACTCTTGCCTTTTATTTTCAGCCATTCATGTAAGCAGACTGACCTGCTTGTGGTAAACAGAGCAACCAGGCAGTCTCACGAATCACTAGTGACGTAGCTATCCATGGTAGATGCCGTGCAATCACTTGCGTTGACAAACCTCCCACGTGATTGTACTACCAGGTCTTAGGTTCAAAGTCACCGGGACTCCACAATGACCTGAAACAAATATACATGACGCCACTTCTCCCTCTCCCATTCACAAAAATTCACAATGGACACCTTCGTTTCTGCAGTTCTTGGCGATCTTGTCAGTAGATCCATATCCTTCGTGCTGAATAGATGCTTCTCGCAGCAACAGGGCGTGGAGGAGGGCCTGCAGCGGCTGCACCGCATGCTGCTGCGGATCCAAACCACCGTCGAGGAGGCCGAGGGGAGGCACATCACAAACCAAGCGATGCTTCTGCAACTTCAGATGATGAGAAATGGGATCTACAGAGGCTGCTACATGCTTGATCACTTCAGGTACCACATCACTCAAGACAAGGCTCAAGGTGAGGTGGGTGATCGCTCGTCCGCCCTGTCCCGATGCAACCCAGCAAAGCGTTTTTGTTCCTCTGCAAGGACAGGGAAAATGGCATCTGAAGGTGACGAGATAAAAGAGCTGCAGAAGATGCTTAGCAGCCTAGAAAACATGACTGCAGATATGAAAGAGTTTGCTGTGCTCCTAAGCTGCTACCCTCCTATGCATCGCCAGCCTTATTGCAAGTACTTACTGTTGGAGAACTGCATGTTTGGTCGTCATGAAGAACAGGAGAGGGTCATCAACTTCTTGCTGCAAGCAAACTTTCCTGGTGCAGAGATTCTGCCTGTACTCCCGATAATTGGTCCAACTAGAGTTGGGAAAAGCACACTCGTTGAGCATGTCTGCCACGATGAGAGGGTGCGTAGATACTTCTCTTCAATTGTGTTATTTAGTGGAAATGATGTTGATGGCGGAAGCATGGTGCCCCTAAGAGACTGTGGTGTAACAAAGCATCAAAATCCTGGCTCCAATGGAAAGTCACTAGTTATTATCGAACTAGTCGGAGACGTGGACGAGGAAACATGGAGAAAAATATCGTCCAATTTAAGAGGGGACCGCGTGGAACTGGAACCTGTGAGTAAAATCATAGTTACGAGCCGATCAGAGAAGATAGCAACTTTTGGAACAACAGAAGCTCTTAAGCTAAGTTTTTTGCCTCAAGAAGCTTATTGGTATTTCTTCAAGACAATTGCATTTGGGAGCTCAAATCCAAAAGAACATCCAAAGTTAGCACCCATATGTATGGAGATCGCGGCAGAGGTGAATGGATCGTTCATAGCAGCAAACTTCATCGGTGGCTTACTCAGAGCTAATCTCAGGGCTCAATTCTGGTACAGGCTTTTAGAATGCTTGAAAGATTACACAAATAAGCACCTCCTTCTGTTTGGTAAGCATCCAGGTGATCTTGTAGTGCAAGATAAGCCTGTATATCTTTGGAGAATGCCTAAAACACGCAGCGCATTGATAGCTTACAGTTTTTATCAAGCATGCTCTGCACAGGATGATCTCCCCAGGATAACAATACAAGATGTTCAATTTGGAAGTGTTACACCTGAAGGGAAATTTGATGCCCTAGTATGGAGATCAAACATACCGCCGTACTGTAGCTACTTGGTGAGATGTGCGACCCAGACACCGCCGCCACAGATGCTAGCTAAAAAGAAGAGATCCCAGCAGCGGAGGCGGGTTAGTTTGATGTGAATTTGTGTTGATATTGGGTAAGTCTTTAGATTATATCCACGTAGTACACCATGTGTATTTTCTGTTGCAATATTGTTTTCATAGTAGCTTGTAAATTGGATAAGCCTGCCTTTATAATATATGGGAGGCTCCGGTTGGTATTTGTGACACCTCGCCCATGTTGACTCATGTGAGTATACACATAAATTTTTAGGTTGGTTCTACCTTGCTAGCTTACATTGAGAAACATTTACGTATATAGTTCCATAGGTAGCACCCCGTTTAACCGTTTTACGCAAAGTGAGGATAAAAGCGTAAGCGAATTACTACGTGTGTGTGGTCTATTTAGAATGGGGTTAGACCTAAGTCGGTTTGGACCCAAGGGCGTTACAGTATTATCATGACTTTTCAAAAGCACCTTGGTTTCTCTACTTTTGATATGCAAATAAAGCATCTATATATTTAGAGACATAATAACTATATTACACCCGGAGGTGTTCCGGCCCTCTCCGCGCAGCCACATCAGTGATTTTGCGAAAAACTCCATGCGTGCGATTTTGCGAAAAACTCCCTGCGTTTTGCGAAATCGCGTACAGGTCCTTCGTTCTCGCAAACATGTCTCTGCTTCTCGCAAACAGGTCTCTGCCAGTTCTTTTTTACGGAAAACACCCTCCA
Source organism: Bonia amplexicaulis (assembly GCA_036346245.1). Taxonomy (NCBI): domain Eukaryota; kingdom Viridiplantae; phylum Streptophyta; class Magnoliopsida; order Poales; family Poaceae; genus Bonia; species Bonia amplexicaulis. Next base: position 12,292,083 of record CM070736.1, on the reverse strand, counting down.
ATTTACCGATAGCAACCCGTGGTTTCCAAAATTATGTATAGGTCCTTCTTTAGTTACGCATGTGTCCTTGCGGTCCTGCTTTTTTGCGAAAAAGCCCTTTGGTTCCTCCGAAATTACGCATCCGTCCTCAATTTTTTAAAAAGAACCGTCTCACGGATTTTTGTCTCTTTTACTTCGGTCTACACGGTAGCTAGCGCGGCGTGACGCCACGCTTATGTGGCTAGTAATTAATAACCTAGGACATTTTGAGCGTTGACGCGTGGTCCTAGCTGGCCAACTCCTAACTCATCGAACATGTACACGCAACCCTCCACTTCTTTCCGGAACAATCTTACACTCAGTGCGCGTGTTTCTTCCATTAGTGCTTGGTGCTTACCATGGTCAACTGAACTATGTGCGGTTCGAGTTTGGAGAAGGGGATCAAGTTTGGAATGTGATGGCGATGGAGAACTGAGATGGTACCTTTTTGCGAGAATTTGCCACAGCTCGAGGGGTTCTCAATAAGATTTGATAAGTGGACTGAGGGTTTCCATCGGTCTCTATTCGAGCCGTCCAAACTAGATCCAACACACCATATGGACTTTCACACTTTAACACCGAATTAATCATTCACACTATATATGTTGGCAACTAACCATGTAGGAGGTAAGAGGGGTGGGCAAATATTGACCTTTCATCCTTGGGAGAGCTGGGGCCAAATGATACCCACATACATTGTAACTGGTTCTAGCTAGGGTGCAATTAGAGTGGATACATACGGATATCGCTCATCCTATATCCTATTCTATTTTTTCCTCAGAGTTGGAGTCAGATACGGATAGTGTTAGGTACCTATTTCTCTATTCCGTATTTGCTCCACAAACCTTCGAACGAAAATTATCTACTTTTTTTACACCCTAACACAGGACATTGAACAGTAGGGGTGCAATCAGAGCGAACATGGAGAGTAATTGCCGAGATGTCAAAGGAAGAACACTTAGTATTCTTCATCTGTTTAGATGCGGCAATTCATATATTTGTTATCTTGTGTGAAGTCAGAACAGATTTACACATATCACTTGATATACAAATATATACGGACGGATACCACTTATCCCATATCATATTTCGTATTTTTTCTCAGAGTCGGACTCAGATATAGATATTACCAGATACCCATTTATCCCTTTTGTTTTTGCTCTATAAACATGCGGCCCATCAGTCGAACGAAAATTATTACTCTTTTTATAGCCCTAGTACTTGCCCTCTCCTGTACGCAAGATGGAAGTTTCCCCCGACACTGGCTCTCTTGTCTTCGCCCCACAAGGAAATGGAATTACTCAGCGATGATTTCCCATCTTGTTGCCCCAAATCCCAGCCCTCTCCACCAGGCCGTCGATTCCAACCAGCGGCATCGTCATTACCGGGGCGTTGGCGGCGCTTGGTACGTTTCATGTACATGCCCTAGTGTTCTATTGAACCGTAGGTGCATTAGTTAGTGGTGCAATACACGATTTTTTTCCAATCGATCAAAAATAGAGATCTTGCTGCAAGTATACACATCTTGTCACGTGTCCGAAGTGCATTAGTTAGTGGTGCAATACACGATTTTTTTTCCAATCCACCAGAAATAGTGATCATGGTCAAGTAAAGTATATCTTGTCACGTGTAACGTTTCTTGCCAATATTGTCGTCTTCCATGTTCATGTAATGCTCATGTAGCAATATGTTTCCATATTAACAATTGGTACTTTCCAGAAACATTATTTATTTTTATATTAAATGTTTAGATAAAAAAAGACAATAATGAGCATTTAATAGTCATTGCCGATCTATTACCACCTAGAAGGCAATAGGTCACCATGTTCGATCTAAGCCATTGGATCAAACAATACAGACGGTCCAAAATTGTTTGGAAGTACCTTAAAAAATCCATCCAACTATCATTTTCGCGCTAGTCTGAGCGGTCTGAGGTCATACTTACTTTGCGCGTACTTGTACTCAAGAAAAGGGACGTATTTTTGTAGTTGGAACGCGCGCTTATAACGACTAATGAGCTACCTCCTCTTCTACCCACGTACTCCAGAGTCGGGTCAAATCTGCAAACCAACGCCGCTCTCTGACGATTAGAACTGAAGTTACTTTTAGTAATTCCAGTTTTTTGGTTGAAAATTTCAGTTGGCTCCACTGACTCATAGATCAACAGTCATGTACTCCAACCACAAAAAAAAAATCAATGGTCATATATTATGATAATGGTGACTGACTCACTGTCGTGTGAAATTCGATGGCCTCTCTTTCAAAGTTGTAGACTTTTAGCCATGTGCCGCAGGAGGAAGGACTAACAGACGTCAAAACCACTCCTTGGCGTCTTCTCTACTCTCCTCTTCTCCGGTCGATTCATTGCACTATCGATCTTCTCTCCAGGAGGTGCTGCAATGGAGCCACTTCTTTCTGCAATTGTGAGTGATATTTTTAGTAGAGTCTTTTCCATGGTGATCCAGAGATACTGGCAGTCCAAGGGAGCAGAGGAGAAACTCCAGAGGCTACGGCGTGTGCTGCTAAGAATCGACACCACCGTCGAGGAGGCGGACGGGCGGCACATCACCAACCAAGCGATGATCCAGCAGCTCCAGATGCTGAGAGAAGGCATGTACAGAGGCTACTACATGCTCGACACATTCAGATACCGAGCCCACGAAGACAAGGCTGATCATGAAGAGGTTAGTGACCGCTCATTCGCCTTGTCCAGATTCGATTCGTCTAAGCGTCTCTTTTTCTCCGTTCGTAATACCCGAAACATGGACACGGTGCATGATGTCGGGAGCATAAAAGAGCTAGATAAGGTGCTCGATAGCCTTGAAAGAACGATCGATGACATGGTGGAGTTTGTCATGTTCTTGGACAGCTATCCTCGTATACGCCGGCAACCTTATAGCACATATTTAGTTCTTGACAGGGTTATGTTCGGCCGCCAAATGGAAAAGGAGACAATCATCAGCTTTTTGCTACGGAGCGAGGCTGTGGGTAATGGAAATTTGGGTGTGCTTCCGATAATCGGCGCAGTGAGAGTCGGGAAGAGCACACTCGTTGAGCATGTCTGCCTTGACGAGAGGGTGCGTAATCACTTCTCTTCGATCGTTTTCTTCAGCGGAAATGATCTTCATGGTGGAAACTTGGCCGCTCTAAGAGGCAGTGGTGTGATCAAGCATCAAAATCTTACTCCCGCCTCGCATGGAAAGTCACTTGTCGTCATTGAACTGACCGGGGACATGGAGGAGGAAACATGGAGGAGGCTATATTCCTCTGGAGTAGAGCACATGGCTCGTGGGAGTAAAATCATAATCACAAGCCGTTCAGAGAAGGTAGCAGCTTTTGGAACGACACAAGCGCTTAAGCTGAAGCTTTTGTCCCAAGAAGCTTACTGGTATTTCTTCAAGGCGATCTCATTTGGCAGCGCGAACCCTGAAGACCAACCGAAGCTCGCATCCCTAGGCATGGAGATCGCACAACTGCTGAACGGATCGTTCCTGGCAGCGAACATCGTTGGTAGCTTGCTAAGAGCTAATCTCAACGCCCAGTTCTGGTGTACGATGCTCAGATGCTGGAGGGAACACACAAGCAAGCACCTCCTACTGTTCGGTGAACATCCGGCAGATCTTATACAGAAAAACCGGCCTATATACCTCTGGACAATGGCCAAAACAAGCAATGTCGTTGTGATTCGTCGTATTTACCAGGAGTTCTCCCCTCAGAATGACGTTCCCAGGATAACGACTCAAGATGTTATATCTGGGTGTGCCACATCTCAGGGGAGATTCCAAGCAGTGGCATGGAGGTCTAGGATACCTCCCTGCTACACCTACCTGTCGAGGTGTGTGTCACAGACGGCCAAGCACACGGTGCTCAGCAAGAAGCGCTCTCGGCAGGAGAGAGCCTGATGTTAATTTGTATTGGTAATACGATCTCAATGTTTATTTACAAATACTGTCATCGTCTGTACATCTTGAAATCATCAGTGTGCTACGTCTACTTTTTTACATGTAGCAGCTTGCTCCTGGGGTCTCTAGCTGTAGACGAGCCTCCACGCTCCTACAAATTCACCAGTAGCACTAGGATCTAGCTGAATGCTGAACCTTGTCTTTTTCTATAATATGCCGGGGAACTGCGTATCTTTGCAAGCTGAATGCTAAACCTGACAGTCCTCACACTCGCACAGCACAAATCCTCGTTGGGTGGCGCCAACTCTGCTAGGCGCGAACGAATTTCCCTTGGCCATTTATACTTGGTTTTAGTCCCTCTGAAAAAATTAGCAGCTTGATTATGGCCTGTTTGGAATAGAAAATTCGTGGGAATCTCACAGATTTTTTTCAGGAATCAACACAATTCCTATCAAATTCCTCCATTTCTGAACAGGGCCTTAGTTCGTAACCTCCTCTTCTACCATGTGACCATGCTCTAGTGCCGGTTCAAATCTGCAGACCAACGCTCCATCTGACTCGGCCAAATTTATCACAGATTCCAGTTTGCTGTGAACATTTTAGGGTCGATTGACCAACTAATCAAAGCCTTTTGTTTCGTGGGGAAAGAAAAATTAAACCCCGTACTTTTCAAAGTTTCAGTATGCTTTATTGACCCAGTAGCCTGGTCTTATTTCCAATTTTTTTCTCAACAGCGTACAGTGGAGAGCAAGGACTAATAGAAAGCAAACAACCCCCCTTTGCCCGTCCTCTTCTCTTCTCCGCTTGATCCACTGCACCATCAATATTCCTGTTCTTTTTTTGCTTCGATTTATGATTATGGTTTTTAGGTTGTTCGTGAGAAGGTATGGATTAACATAAACTCACGTACGATTTTGACCGATATAAATAAAATCGCTACAGTGTGTACCATAATCAATTTGTAGAACCTGCTTTAAAAAACATACCATTTGAAAACTAGTTAATGTAGAAAAATCAAAAAGCAGTTTTTAGAAGTTGAAAAAAAGAGACCCAATCCTCAAAGGAGCCTTGCAATGGAGCAGCTTCTTTCTGCACTTGTGAGTGATTTTTTTTTAGTAGAGCCCTGTCCATGGCAATCCACAGGTACCAGCATTCCAAGGGGGCAGAGGAGAAACTCCAAAGGCTACAGAGAGTCAGAGACTGTCGCTAAGGATCGACGCCATCGTCGAGGAGACCGAAGGGCGTCACATCACAAACCAAGCTATGCTCCAGCAGCTCCAGATGCTGAGAGGCATGTACAGAGGCTACTACATGCTCGACATCTTCAGATACCGAGCTCATGAAGACGGGGTGAGTGACCACTCATTTGCCTTGTCCAGATTCAGTCAGTGCAAGCGTCTCTTTTTCTCCCTTAGTGATACAAGAAACGCGGGCATGAGCATGCTGGTGCTTGATGTTGGGAGCATGAAGATGCTAGAGAGGATGCTTGGTAGCCTTGAAAGAATGGTCGGCGACATGGAGGAGTTCGTGGTGTTCTTGGAGAGCTATCCTCGTATCAGCCGGCAACCTCATAGCACATATTTACTCCTTGACAAGGTTATTGTTGGATCGTAAAGATCTTCTCACCCCAAAAGCTAGGCAATGAGGTGAGGTACTCCTCCACTTTTAAATTAGGTCCATTATCCTTCCACAACCAATGTGGGACTATTCCAACAATAATCTCCCTCTTCACACATTGGTGTCCCTCAGCCCTTCACCGCCTCTTCATCGTACACCGACGGTCCCTCAGGGTCCCTTTACCGTACACCGACGGTCTCTCAGGGTCACAGTCCATCAAGCGTTCACAGTCCATTGGGCCAGAGATGTTAGAACCGGGTTTTGATACCACTTGTTGGATCGTAAGGGTTTTCTCACCCCAAAAGCTAGCCAATGAGGTGAGAGACTCCTCCACTTTTAAATTAGATCTATTGTCTTTGCACAACCAATGTGGGACTATTCTAACAACAGTTATATTCGCCCGCCAAATGGAAAAGGAGACGATCATCAACTTCTTGCTACGAGCAAATGTCACCGGTAACGGAAATTTAGATGTGTTTCCAATAACTGGCGCCGCAAGAGTCGGGAAGAGCACACTAGTTGAGCATGTCTGCCTTGATGAGAGGGTGCGCAATTGCTTCTCTACGATTGTTTTCTTCAGCGGAAATGAACTCAACGATGCAAACCTGGCCGCTCTAGGAGGTAGTGATGTGATCAAACATCAAAATCTAACTCCTGCCCCGTGTGGAAAGTCACTTGTTGTCGTTGAACTGGTAGGGGACATGGAAGAGGAAACATAGAGAAAGATTACATGGCGTGGCTGTTTTGCACTTCAGGCACACTTGATCCCAATCATGACATGACCGTACAACATAGTACGCCGTTTCGAGTGTGACGCCCGTTCAGAGACAATGTCCATAACCCCATTCACAGCCAATAACCATTAGCCGAGAGAAGTCAACGCACTGAGCTCAAACTGCAGCCGAAGATGAGCGTCTAGCTCCCTACAAATTCAACAGCAGTACTAGGATCCAACTGGACCGATCGATGAACCTGACAGTCCTCACACAGCACAAATCATTTCGCATAAACACGAAGCTGAAGCGAAGGCGCAACAAAACATGCTAGGAATGCCAAACTTTAACAGAATGGTAAAGCTAGCCTACAAAATTAGTGGCTAATTCTGAGAACCAACTCCGGTATACAAAGTCGAGTAACACACGGTGAAAGAAAGCCTCATGCAACACCATTATTTGTTCCAGTTAACCGTGACACAATAATTCAACGTCGGGCAAAATTTTAAAGGTGACACCAGTAAAGACAAAGCAATGCTCGAGACAGCTGCCCTTCACCTCCCACCCAGGGTTGGGAACTGTGCTTGATCTTCGATAGATGGTGCAGCAGCCGGTCCACGCTGATATCCCCCGCCATATCCACCTCTGAAACCGCCACGTTCCCCACGGCCCCTTCCACGACCACGACCACCATGGTACCTTTCTCCTTCCGCACGTTTCAGGAACTCATTGATACTCAGCGACTGTAGAAAAGATATTACCACATTAGCACCCAGCATTTTTTTCCCGAAGTTAGATTAGCAGCTATATTTTCACTTCACAGAAATAATGATCACACAATCCAGAACATAACTCTTACTATAACCATGGACTTGTTACGCAATGATCACAAGATCCAGAATATAACTGTTATGCAATTTGTGGGTCCTTCAACTAATTTAAAAATGCATTTCTTCCAAACACCTACGAATTTAGCATATTGGGGATTCAGAATTCTTACTCCACTCAAATCACAAGATTACAAATGCAAGGTTGATTCAGAATTCCAATCCCTAGACTAAACTCCCAAGAGGATTGATCCAAATCCACCCTATGTGGTACCAACCTAATAATTATTTAATAATGAGGACAAGAGTATAACTTAAAATAATTTAAACATAAAACATATCTGATACTGCACCTAATTGACATCTGATTTGGATTATAAAAGTCACATAAAGCCAAATAAGAAGTCAAATAAACAGATCGCAAACACTCCAGTTCAAAAGGCAAAATGTTTCAGTGGGAGGACCAAATGTAACATAAATGTTTCATCACCAATAAATTGCACTTGGATTGCAAAATGCTACATAGGTAAGAATAAGATATGTTAGTTATACCTTCTTCGCACGCTCATCGCGCTCAGCACTTTCCTTCTTCTTATCCTTGTCAGAACCCTAAGAGAACACAAAGTTTTAATCATTCGTATTTCGTATATTCCAAAATTACAGAAAAATGTAGGGATCAAAATGGCATATACTGGGAAACTTACCAGTTTAATGAAAACTTCATCACTTCCTTTCTTAGTGGAAAGTGGCTGCATAGACTGCAGGTCCTTATCAACTTCAACCTTCCTCTCTTCCATCTTCAATGCAAGTAGTGCTTTCCGCTTTTCCTCCCTTATTTTCTCAAACTCCTCAAGAGTCATCTCCTGCATAATTGAATATTAGAATGCGAAGAGATCAGCGCCAAGAGATCAGCGCCACTGGCATTAGATATCAAACACAATAGTAAAAACAAACATTCATCTACTTAGATTCGACAGAAATGGTCCATTAGCTCTTTGAAACATAATTTTAATAGTGATATATACAACACTTATAAGTTGTAGCATGAGCAGGATGCATGCCACTGCATTTGCCACTAAAATAGATTGAGAAGAGTAAGTTTCACAATTTAATTGTTCCATTCTGAGTGATTTAGGCCTCATGGACAAGAACTCCCAAGTTATCAGCCAAGAGAGATAATCCAGCTCTCCAAAGCAGATGCATCTTTCACTTTTATCAGCAAATTCAGATGACCTGTCACAATGTATAACTGCTGCTAATTCAAAATTAAGTGAACCCTAAACACATGTGCTGCCAAATCATCTCATAAAAAAATGAAGTGGGATCACAATGCCATGCAACTTAAATTTTTTATTTTTTGCGCACATAAGTACATTACTAGTTACTTGCATAAATAGTAAATGTTAAGTTGGTAACACAGTGACAACACAACCACCAACTTAAGTGAGAACATATTTTTATTGCACTACGGGTGAACTGGTGAAGGAACTGCATTATCTCAACAGAATATTGAGCCTGCAGAAAAGTATCAGATAACGAGCAAACTAGCAAAATAACAACAAAATAATAAAGTATACTAGCTTCAGAAAATGAAACAACAAGGGGGCATTGAAGGGACCAGAGCAAGCCTCAATTACGTGTAAAACAACTATGCGCAATAATATATATATAGATATAGATATATAGTAGGAGGTGGTGATGCGTTGCCCAGGAAACGGCTGCCACAGCAGTGAAAAACACCCGCCACGCATCAGTTTAGGCTGCCACGGCAGGGTTTTGGCAGGAAAGGCTAGCCGCGGTGCTGTGCACCGCCCCGGCACCGGTGCCGATGGTCCATGCCGAAGGAACCCCAAAACGGCCCATGCGCAAGACCAAAATCACGCAAAATCCCCCATGCGCACGCCAAAAAAACAGTGCCCCTCTCTGGTATACTTCAACAAACCTCTAAAAAACAGTGTGACCTCCTCAAAGAAGTTACACTCATAGTGGAGCCATTACCTTATCCTCTTCCTCCTCATTTGCAGCACCATCCTTGTTATCTTTGTTCTCCTCTGCTGTTGGAGCATCACCTTGCTCACCCTGCTTCTCGGCGATGGGAGCATTCTCCTCAACCTTCAGAGCTTCCTCAGTTTCCCTAGTTACACAGAAATCAGAATAGCCTCATGAGTTATATCTCCGGCATCATCGATTCAGACAATGAAGAACAACATAGTCCTTACTGCACAAGAGCCTCATCAGTTGCAGTTCCCCAGTTCCCACGCCCCGCACCATCACGCTTCACCTCATACCCGCGGCCAGTCCCGCTGTGGCGCTCATAATTTCTCCGAGGTGGCCGCTCAGAGTCATCACCAAACTCACCATTTCGGTAGCCACCACGCCTGCCTCCACGGAATGGGGGCTGAGGGCCCCTCTCCCTGTCCCCTTCTCCTCCACCAGTTACAGCGCCATCTCCAGAGCCCCCGCCACCATAACCTCCCTGGTAGCCATTCATGTTGTCACTGCCAAACTCACGGTTCTGGCCATATCCCCGGCCACCTCTGCCACGGCCACGTTCACCACGGCCAAATCCTCCACGTGACGGTGCACCGCTGCTCCGTCCCTCCCTCACTGAAACAAGTAGAAATTCAAGGGCTTAATGAATATTCGTGTTTTGAGGAAGCTTGCTAAAAACTAAGATTTGAAGGAAGGTACAAATTCTACTTTCCAGCAATGAAAAGCTCACACCTTTACAACTCATGGCATCAATATTTACAATTGACATGAGCTACGACCATGATGGAGACTTGGGAGATAAAAACTAGAAAAATATTATTTCTACCCAACACAAAATCCAATCATTATCACTAAATTGCTAAAAATCATCATAAAAAAACTTAGTCCGAATCGATCAAAGCATATCATAAGCTGGAAGAATCCCAAATGCCCAATACCCCAGATCTAGCGACCTGGCAACCACAACTCACCAGCCTGAGTGGGGGGAGCGGACTTGGTCGGGAACTTGGCGGTCGCCGCAGTCTGGGCCCCCTTCCCAGCAGGCGCCGCGACCGGCTTCTTCGCTTCGGCCTTCTGCGCGGCCGCCGCCGCAGCAGCCAGCAGTTGCGAGGGATCGTCGTTGTCATCAGCACCGAGGATGTCGAACGGGTTCATGGTCGCCATGGCGACGGCGCCGGAGAGGGCTATTCTGGTAGATTAACGAGCTACTTGGGCGCGCGGACTAGAGGCAGGCACTAGAAGCTTCGCCGGATGGAATAGGCCGCCATTAGAATATACGGTGGAGGAGGGGAGGGGAGGGTTTTGGGCGGCGGCGGCGGCGGCGAGGTGTTGGAGACGAAGGGTAGGGAAGAGCGTGAGAAGGGGAAACCCTAGCGGCACTCCTACGCGAGCTCATATCCTTTTGTGTAGGGTTAGTGGATTTATTTTACCATTTTTGCTCAGAATTGAGGATTATAGTCTTAGCCTCAGGCATGAGGAGTATTTACAGCGTATTAGGAGTGTTTGGTGGGTTTGGCCGCTTGGCGCGCCGAGGTGGACGAGAGGGGTAATTTGGGGATTCCCGGGCTCGGTAGTCCTCGGGAGGCGTGAGGCGCTCGTGGGTTCGGAATCTGGGCATCTGGAGCCGTGGGGCTCGGATCGGACGGCTGAAATTTGCTTCGGGGAAGAATGGGAATTTAAGTTTTTATTGTTCGGACCGTGATCACGGGGCAGGATCATATGCTGCAGCTGATGTTTTTACTATACTTGATAAATTTTTATTGAAAATGATTTTTAGATATTGAAAGAAGTAATTTTTAAAAGAAGTACATGAACAGTAAAAAGAAGAGAAATAAGTGTACAAGACGAGAGCAAGATGAGAGGTGCGTGATACATCTGTGATCCTTTGACTTATCTCCGGAGCAAGACGAAGATGAGAGGAGCATAGAAGCTACTTCGGAAAGCCAAATATATATATTGTCTTTTGTCTTCTTGAAGCTGATATAAGGACCCTTAGTTAGGGATGGAAACGGATCGGATACAGTCGAATAGTCTTAAATACGAATACGAATACATATTTTTAAAGTAAATACAAATACGAATTCGAATATTCTCGAATACGAATACAAATCAAATGTCGTAACGGATACGAATTCGAATCAAATATATACTTAATTCGATCGAATAAGAATATCCTCCTACAACTTCTGTAATAAATCTCGATGGAATAAATTCCTAACAGTTTTGCTGGTTTTCACCGATTTTTGACCGGTTACCGACGATGGGCATAGGAAACGGATCAAATACGAATCAATTAGTCTTGAATACGAATATGAATATTCTCAGATACGAATGCAAATACGAATATTCTTAAATACGAATATTCTCGAATACTAATATCAGATAAAACAGATTATCCGTTACCGTTTTGCATCTCTACCCTTAGTTTTGTTCCATATTTGCATGGGTCCCTCACTCCCAACAAATGTTAGTTCGTGGACATCCATGTCATCCGAAAGAGCCATTTAATGTGCCAACCTTTGATTTCGATTCTTTTCATCTAACACGTCCGAAAGAGGCATTCAATCATCTCTACCTTTGATTTAACCGCTCGGTTGTGTTCTTGTTATCTAATTAAATGTCCTTTAGAAATATATGCGGCACCTCGCAAGTGACGTGTTACTACCTTTACACAAGTGCCGCTCCCTTTTTTTTCTGCTAAAACCTTCACTCAATAACTACTCGAAGCTAGAAAGATCATATTAGCTCACCAAGAAAGAACTCACACAAATGCGGAAGCAAAATAGAGTTCAAACTTCAGGGCTAATACTACAACAGGCAAGTAGCCGGCAGTACCATAGCAGAGCAGTCTGACAACTGGTGAAGGCCGGTATGACTGGTGGTCAGTAGTATCGCGGGCCAATGGCGGGTATGATCGCACCTCTGTTCATAGAACAGAAAACTAGCCTGAGTCTAAACTAAAAAGAGTGCAAGCTCAAAATAAAAGTCCAAATGATTTGAGACTTTACATATACTTTGCCAAGGATATTAGAACCCTAATTCATCCAGGATCGCATGGATCTTAGTCAAAATTCTAACCTTTTCTTGAGGCAAGTAAGGTTGCACCAAAACCAAGCAAAACTCACACACATGATTTACAACTTACTCATGGGTTAGGAATGGCCAAGATTGAGCTAGATAGGTTCCCATATGTCACAGTAAGCTAGAGCACTCAAAGATTCAGTGCCAAAACCGTAAGATCACGATTTCATAAGAAGTGTTTCAAATCAAGCCAAACTAGGCAAATTCCAATATCTTGCTACAACTACTTTCTAGATAGATCTCTATCTCTTACACGTTCTTAAAACCAGCAAGTTCAAAAGGGAAGAGGAGAGAGCAAAGACTTCAACTAAAATAAGTGCAAAACCAACAAGATCAAGAATACACCATATAGGATGAAGAGATTGATCTATTTGCAACTTGTAAATGTGTTTACAGCCACTCCATCATAGAGGACAAACTCTCTCTCCCAAGAACATTCACCAAAAACCATAGAAGGTGTGTTAGTTGCTTTCATCTCTCACTTTTTTGCTCTAGCCACCAACCACACCCACTATAATAGATAAGGCAACTAACCCACATCTAACCCTAATAAATACTATCCATTAGCATAACTAGAAAAACTCATTAACACCACATACTGAGTTTTACACTCATACAAAACTTATGCACACTTTTCAAAAGCACGTAAGTCCAAACCCACTAAGAAACAAGCTTCCATCCTCTTGGCTTTCTCAATAATTCCTTAATCTAAACCGCTCTCCAAATGTCTTTCAAGCATCGCGGTTTTGGTCCCTCTACCTCTTCTGGTATTTTTAGCTTCCTTGCCATAATACCTCCACCTTGACCGCACACCTCGCTTCTTCCCTGAGTCTAGTCTATGGTCATCTCTTTTTTGCAAGCAATCACATGCTTGCAATGTGTAGGTCCACAAATGGCTCACGCACCGATATGTCTCTCTGTGTCGGTTCTTTCGACCACGCCTTACTTGTATCGATCACGCCATTCGATGAACCACTGCTCAAATCTTCTCTTCGACATCCCTTGTCTTTTCCTATACTCTTCTTAAGCTCAACCATTCCGCCTCGGCATCCTTGACCACACCTCAGCTCATCCAAGTCCAGTTTTGGTCCACACCGTCGACCATGGCTGTCTCAAACATTCTACACATCAAAGACTAAGAAATTATTTTCAGTCACAAGTTCTTCACAACTTGACCCACGTTAGTCTAAACATGCTTTATAAATCATGAATGCAATGGCTGAGACTCCACAACTCAACTTATGACCGATTCCCATAATTAACCAAACCCCTCAAATAATCTCAAACATGACCGGTCTAACCACCATTAACAGGTCGGTCAGATCGCTCTAGTCAACCTGGTCAAACCTCAGTAACAGGGGAGCTAGTATAATCGCTCGCACCATGCTGGTAGTACCGCCATTCTAATCCCGATCATACCGCTTACTCCGGTAGTACCGCGAATCTCATTCGGTACTACCAAATCTGGACACATCCAAAACGATATCTTACTGGAAAATAGCTACCACCAATTATCATCCAATCACACCATACAATTATTATCGCCAACACTAGGCTGGTATTATCGCCAACCCCAAGGTTGGTACTGCTGCCTGAAATTGGGCAGTAAAAATGAAAACTTACAAACTTTCGCAAACTCAAATCTCAACTCGACATGATTGCCAATTGTTCAACACAAGTAAACCATAGATATTCTCAACATGGTTCTTCAAAAGAGTTTTGTAATTTCAACTAAAAGTTTTGGTGCATATGGTAGCCATGGATTTGATAGCGCTGTCTGCTGGTATGTTAATTAGCTATTCCCACCCCATTCCTCTCCACATCCTTCTTTTTCACCCAATTTTGTCGCCGCTTCTCTTGGTTGTTAAATCTAATTATCCTCATGTTAACAACATCTTTCTGTTGTTCTTCTCTTTGTGCCACGTTTCTTTGGGGATGTTTTTTTGGACTGTGGTTTATAGCTTTTAGCTGCGGCTTGTTAGCCTAATAAATAGTTATTACAAAAAGAAGCCGAAGCAAAAAATCGGCTGAAAAGCCGAAAAGAATGACCTTTATCTTGATGCAAGGGTGGAACCAAGTTATTGGCCCGGGTGTCCTAGGACACCACGTTTAAAAAAAAATTAGCAGTGATTAGCACTTCCACCCTATGTGTGAATCTTAGCCTAAACTCAATGCACATGTTTCTTTTCTCGAAGCCGAACGAAAGGAGCACTAGTAGTTCAAATTCTCAGTAGCTAGCAGCAGTCCACAAGGAACCTCCGCTTTTCTCAACCTATGAGGCAACTACAGCAGGGCGAGCCAGTCCTTGACTAGCCTAAGAGTGAGGACTACAATAGGCCATAATGTACATTTGATTGATCCCAAAGCATGTCACCTCGCAATAACCCTCGACGCCCATACGTCTTGCATGGTCACTCAGGAAAATGTGCACCATGTCCGCCGCATCTAGCCATGCAACGACCGGTCGCTAGAGAACAGGAGAAATTGGCACCACCGATTGCCCTCGCCTGCCATCTCGCCACTGCGCTGCCTGGTCTCTGCTGTCTTGCGCCCTCGTTGGTTAAATGAAACTTAGGCCCACCCGATCAGTATGTATTTTGCTTTAAATTTCTCTAAATTCTTCTAATTTGTTTCAAGAACATAAGCTAATTTTATGAGTTGGGGTTTCAATGTGGTGATTGTTAATTGATTTTTGTCAAATTGTAGGGTTAAGACTTAGCATTTCAATTTTGATTTTTGAAACATCGGCCCAGCTCGTTGCAAATCGGAGATAAAATTGTAGTATTTGACCACAATGTCAAGTAAGTAAACCACTGAACATATTTTTCTATTATATTATTCTTAAACTGTTGAATATACAAATATCTAATTGACCTTTTTAATTAATTGGTGATGATTTCATAAATGATATACTTATTTGCTATGTGGAGAAACAAGAATAGACAAAAATTATTAATAATGTTGTGGTTTATCGTTTTATGAACTTGAAAGAAAGTAAATATTAAAATGTAATACATTAACTTACATTTGTTCATTCTACTGTTGTTTACTTGAAAACTTTAAATAATTTTATTCTCTTTTAGCAGGTTATTGAGATCAGATGATATATTTTACCAATACCGATCAACTTTTGTCTGTGCTTTTACCTTTAGTTCCTTATGTTTGCTATAAGTAACCAATATTATTATTGGGAGTCTTTATTTTGGTAAGTATTTCGCTCATTACCTCCTTATCATCATAACAGACATTGGTTACGTTGAAGCATTAATACTAAAAACTATTAAGGCATATTACTATTTAGTATAATATTATTTAAAATTATATAATAAAGTAGCGAATGCTAGTTATTTTCGTTGGATTTCCGCACCTGTCCCGATATGCTTTTCCGAATCTCGTCGACTCAATTATCCGTAACTCGCTACCAGGAGCAGCGGTCGGGTACTGCCACCGGTGGAGATCTGAGGTGGATTCGACGGACTAAACCCGGACGTGCGCCGTTGGGATGCTGACGGACGCACACAGGCAGCATCAGCGGTACCCAAAAACCCCAGCTGACCTCGTTCCCGGTGGTCCACTTCCTCCTCTCTCCCAACCCAAACCTCCGCTGCTCCGCTCCCCATGGCCGCCGCCGCCTCCCGCGCCGCCTGCCGCCTCCTCTCCCCCCGCTTCCTTATCGCCTCGCGCCATCTCCACGCAAGTACGCGTGCTCTCTCCCTCTCACCAATCTCTTCTGATCGTGGTCTCCACCGCTTCCACCCCTCACGTCAGATTGCTTCTTCTCATGCCCACCGCCCTGCAGGTGCTTCCGAGGGAGCGGCGAGGGAAGCGTCCGGGAGTTTCGTCCACCCCGCCGCCGTCGTCCACCCCGATGCCGCCATCGGCCAGGTGAGGTCTCCCGCTTGCGCTCCCACACGCGCGCACTGATTGCTCCCATCCGTTCCAGCTTTGGTTTGGCCTCGGTTATGGCTGAGGTGAGTTGCTGGATAGCAGCAGTGGTGCACGTAATGCTTGTACTCGTGCTTCGGTATGATAGTACAGCCAACGATCCATGAAATCTCCATGCTTGGGCTGTTGGATTTGGCGCATGCCGCTGCCCAGACGCGTGCTTGCCTCCTGCTTGATGCAAATGCTCATAGAACTAAGATGACTGCTTTCTTCTTCTAATACAAATTGCTGCTTTCTTTTCTTGTATCTTCGGTTTTTTCGCATGAATTTTCTAGCTAGGCGTTTTATAGTGGAAAATCAATGTTTTTATGTGCCTTGAACCACTTTGTAGGGAGTCTCAATAGGTCCATTTTGCACTGTGGGGGCTTCAGCCAGGATTGGTGATGCATGTCAATTACACGCTGGAAGCCATGTCATGGGAGATACTGAGCTAGGGGAGGGATGTGTTGTTCTCACGTAAGATGGCATCTCTCCCTATTTTTCCTTCCTGCTTTTCTCCCCTTTGATAAATCCGTCAATGCCTGCATTGTTTGATCGTGAATATTCAGATTGATATTAAAATTACATGAAAAAACTTGTAATTTTGTCCCAAGATAAAAGCACAAGCAAAAGTAACTTTAGGCTGGTGTGACCATGATTTGAATAACATCACAAGCTGTCGATGAATAGAGCTCCAAGGTCACTATTGGCAAGATGTTGTTTTGGTAGGGATTCGGAAATAGTTCACATCGCCTCAGGTTCGCTATCAGGCCTTTATTAGTTTAGTAAATGGAGCTACTTGGTTGTACTACTTTTTTCGTCAATAGCTGAGCCATAGCCAGCAGCACTCTTAAGCCTGAAATTTGCCAGGTTCAAGGGCAGTCCATATTCCAAATTCTTAATAGATCTGACAATATGACATGTGAACAACATAAATTTACCCTGATTCATAATGTGAAATTTAGTTTTCTGGCAGTGGTGCTATCCTTGGTGCAGATCTCCCTGGACGAACAATTATTGGGGAAAACAATGTCATTGGGAGCTATGCTGTGGTTGGTGTGAAGTGCCAGGATCTCAAATATAAGGTTAGCTATTTTTTTTTCACTAACAACCTGATTTTTGGTGTAATGGTGCGACGTAGTGTAGTGTTTGCTTTGTGCTTACCATTCATGCGAAGTTTGTCTATGAACTATGAACCTTATTTTAAGATTGTATTTATGAATTTGTCAATGAAATGTTTTGCTGACACATGCACACTTACAAGATAACGAGCATTTCATTTGGCTACATGAAAATGTTATTCTTTCTGCAGAACATTAATGCCCTTTCGTCCTGTTTAGCCAGGAGATGAATGCTTCCTACACATTGGTAACAACAACGAGATCAGAGAGTACTGCTCTATTCACCGCTCTTCTAAATCGGGTGACTGCACGGTATTCAGGTTTCTTGTGATTATAAGATATTTACTGAGCTTACTTCCTCCTCCTTACTACTAACCATTTTCGATAGGTTATTGGTGACAATAATCTTATAATGGGGTCCTGCCATATAGCACATGATTGCAAGATTGGTAACAACAACATTTTTGCTAATAATACTCTATTTGCTGGCCATGTTGTTGTTGAAGTGAGTAACCATTTTACTGTGATACCCTTCTTCACATTTTGTTGGTTGAGATCCCTTTTGTATATTGATAGACTTTATTGTTTCAGGACTGCACTCATACTGCAGGGGCTGTTGTTGTCCATCAATTTTGTCATATTGGTTCATTCTCATTTCTAGGTGGCGGCTCTGTGGTATGTTGGTCCTATAAAGTATAAACATTTTTCTGTATTCGGTATTCCTTACAATTGGAAGTTTGGAACAATTCTTATGGCAAAAATTGATATTGCATCTCATGTAGTTTGATCAACCCTCGCTATAAACTATGAGAAAATTGTGCCCTTAGAGAATGCAAATAGGAAATAAGAAACCTGGAATCTAAGCTTAAGTTAGAGAATCAGCATACGCTTTATGTGATGTTGCTTTTCTAGGAATAGGTGCATATGATCATACAGAATGATGTAGAATTAGCTCTGCATGGAGGCACTCATGCCAAATGTTATTTAGTGTGACAGTTATTTTGCATAGGTTTTCTTTCCTACAATGTGCTTGCTTAAGGCTGATTGCATTGTAGTTCCCACCCTGCTGGCAGTGCAATTCTTCGCAGTGTTAAGTTTGCAGAGTATGAAATTCATTCATTTCTATTTGAATCAGGTTGCCCAAGATGTGCCAAGGTACATGATGGTTGCAGGTGATAGAGCAGAGCTTCGTGGTCTGAATCTTGAAGGTCTTAGGCGTAATGGTTTCTCAGACCAAGAGGTTTCCATATATTACCAAATTTTGGAGCCCTTATTGATAACATGCCTGCAGTACTTGAATCAAAGTTTTCCAGAGTGTAGGACCGATGCTGGCAATGGGGGGAGGGGGGGTTAGATTACACCAACTAGGCTTAACAAAACAAGCATAAAGACCTAAATCAACAAAATCAGGAACAATTAGCACAAGGCCGGTCAGACCACCTTGGATGGGCTAGTCTCACTGTACGGACAAGGGTGGTCTGACTGTCGGGGCCGGTCTGACCGTTCCCTGTTTCTAGACCTGAAAACTCCTCAGGATAAAACTCAAATCTTAAGAACTCGTTCAAATCTCATCCAAACACTTCCAAAGTTTGCATTAGACTTGTTCAAGGCATTAGGAACCTAAACCAATTAAGAATCATAAGATTCTTGGGCTCAGGTTTACTAAATTGGGGAGAAGAAGATTTAGGACTCAAGAAAACCAAAAATCCAAATTACTTCTTGTTCATGAGGATCTAAGGCATGATGTCTTCAAGATCTATTCTCACATGTTCTAGTAATGTAATTTAAGTAAGAATTCGATCTAGAACTTTCACGATCCTGAAATCACAAATCTTACTCAAGAACACTCACGAACCGGGTATAATCTTGTTTTTTTGCTGTGGAGGTGATCTAGATGGGCAATAATTGATCAACTAGGATCTTCTAGTGCCTTTTTACTCATTATGGATCATAATAAGATCAAGAGGGGAGAAGGAAATACCAAAAACAAGCCAAATCAAGATTTCAACATCTGAGTAAAAAGGAGAAAGACGTGGACAAATTTTGATATCTATTGATGCTTGGAGACAAATGTTTACAACCATTCCTTTGCCAACCACAAAGCCTAAGGATGACAAAAATCTGAAGATAAAGAACCACAACGCATCACTCAAAAGTTCTCTCTAAGAACCCTAATTCTCTTTCACTTGTCTTCCTAGAGAGTTAACCTTAATTCTCTCAACTCACCTTATATAGTGGATACTTACAAGAAACCCTAAATAGCACCTCTAGTTGGGTTTTTTCCTCTCTTACATGGCTACTCTGTTAACCTAACACCATATCGGGTTTTATACACACATGCATGCTTCTCAAGGTGAGACTTGCACTTGGCTCTAATAGCCCGAATTCGCCATTCCATGGCCTCCGTGAAGACTCCTTGACTTAATCCACTTAGGCCACCATCACGGTTTCGCACACTGCCACTTTTCCGGTATTGGGCAATTTACCAAAATGCCCCTCTATCATTCTTCCACGAAACTTCTCGCTTCCTGCGCCTTGAAGCAAACTCATGCTCATGGTTATTAAGGCGGTACGACGCCTCACCATCTTCACACAACAATATCGCTTATGGCGCGCGGCGTGGCAACGTCATACACACATCTTAACTTAGTTTGGTAAATGTAGTAGAACATACATACCTTGATTTTGTCTATTCTTGAGCTCATGTAGCACCATCATCTACCAATGTACTTTCTCCTATATAGCACCTATCCCCTTGTAACTTGTAAGTTGTAACATGTAGCTTGTTACAATACATTACATGAATGCATATTTGATATTACATTTAATTGAGTAAATATGGATTGAATGACATACCTTGTTCATAGTTGATAATATGCAATATCTTCTTGTAACCCATTTGTGATATGCCGTGCTTCTGCATGTTACAAACTAGCATTATCATATGACTGTGATTGTAATTAGTAACTAAGTATATAGCAGTACTACAGTTCACTATTCACTGTTCAGAATAGTCGATAGCCCGATACAATGCATATATCGACCGATCGACTTCACTGAGTCGACACCATCACGCAGTTCATTCCACTGGCGAGTGGCGACAGACAGAGGCGAGTGGCGACAAGAGAGACGGAGGCGAGGAAACTCACCGGCGAGAGGCGACAACAGAGGGAAGACCGGTGGAGGCGACAGAGAGCTGGCCGGCGAAGCAGGAGGCGGCGACAGACTAGAGGAGGCGGCGGCAAATCGGAGGAGGCAGCGGAGAACTCGCCCCCCGGTGAAGCAGAGGAGGGGCCTGTTCTTTATGGTTTCTAAAAGCGGATTTTGGTTTTTGCTATAGTACCTAACTTTTAAACGGAGTATTTTCTCAAGACGAGATCTACAAGTTAATTGTAGTACACGTTAAAAGTTTAACATATGTATCAACCAAAATCGCAAGCGAGTATCTCTCTTCCCGCAATCTCTGTCGCACATAGCCAAAGTTCAAAAATTTCAGCCAAAAGCCATAAGCGGCAGCCAAAAAGAACATGCCCGAGGCCTGATCTGGCGGAGGTGACCGGATCCAGCAGTGGCGACGGCGAAGCAGGAGGCGGCGGTGGACTAGAGGCTAGAGCCTTGTTATTAAGTCGCGCGACTAGTCGCGACTAATCGTCGATTAGTCGACAAGTCGGCACACAGGCACCGACTAGTGCCATCGACTCGACTAGTTGCACTAGTCGGTCGACTTGTCGACTAGTCGGCGACTAGCCGCGACTAATCGACCGGTAGTTTTTTTTTTTTTTTTAGACTCGGTTTCCATGCATTCTTCTAGAGCAAGATCCGAGTATTCTTCCACTCGAGCACGGGTAGCGAGCAAGTAGTAGTGGTGATAGAAGACAGTTAGTAGTAGAAGCAACAATCAAGTAGTAGTGGTGATAGAAGGCAGTTAGTAGTAGAAGCAACAAACAAGTAGTAGTAGATTAGTCGACGACTAGTCGGGATTAGTCACGACTAATCTCCAAGTCAGTAGCATCACGACTCGACTCGACTTTACGACTTAATAACCTTGGGCTAGAGCCAGCGGCGGCGAAGCAGGAGGCAGCGGTGGACTGCGGCGACGGCGGATCCGGCGGCGGCGGTGACTCTCGTTTTTTGGCCTGGCCACGGAGACTTCTCCAAACCCTAACCGTGAGGTATGTAAGTCTGACTACTACTACTCTCGAGTCTCAACTTTTAACACCCTCCCCACCCCTATGGCGTCCGCCAAACGACGACTTACCGCCATAACGCCGCCATACCGCTATATCGCCGCCATGGTGGACGGGATACGGTGCACCTCCATGCCGTCCGGACGGCATGGTCCTGTAGGCCGCCACAGCGATATGGTGACGAGATATCGCCGATATCTCGACGCCATAACAACCATGCTCATGCTTCATCTTCAACTCCATGTGACCCCAAGGACTCCGATATCTCGACGCCATAACAACCATGCTCATGCTTCATCTTCAACTCCATGTGACCCCAATGACTTGCCGCCGAGCCTCTCACGCGTCTGAATCTCACCGAACCGCCCTCGCATGCAAACAAGCCCAAGTCATTTGGCGCGCCATGTGCCTCTTTATGCACCATGACAGCACCTGGCTTCCCTGACCATTCTGAGCCTCAACTCCTCTCTAAGCTTAGTCTCGATCCACTTTGTCGTTGCCCATTATGTCCACTACTGGTAGCTCCTGCTCCGGTTCCTTGTCTTCCTGGCTTATAACCACTCTGTTAGCCTCAATCATCTTCCGATGACACCTTGATCGTTCTGGACCTCAGCTCCACTTGCTTAATCCTGATCTTTTGACCGTTTTGGACCTAAACTCTCCTAACTTAGTTCCGGTCCCGTCTGCCTCACCATAAACTAACTCTGGAGTCCTACAACCAACACCAATAAACAAACCGTCACGTAGCACCACACAATACATAAAATCATCAATTTACACAATTGATGAACCAAGAACCCTTACCTTTACATCAAAGCATCTCTGCATGATTTGACATGTAGCCTATAGTGCCCAATGACTAGCCGTCACGTCTTAACGCATTCAGATTCCCTCGAATCATCTCTACATGCATCAGCCTCATCACTCGGTGCACTATATGCACCAATTCGCTTCTTCACGATCCTTGCCTTCTCTGTGCTTTCAGCTTGAGCCATGTAACCTCACCCGGACTTACCTGATCGTATGGATCTCAGCTATCCCGCCTAGTCCTGGCCCCTTACTGTTGACTACTAACGTGCTCCAAGCCACTTGTATATCCAAAGATCAAGCAACCATGTCGAGCAGAAGTTATATGCACTCGACTCACGTTAGTCAAAACAATACATCATGCAACACAATACAATGCAAACAACGACACTCATGCCGTGTACACACTCAAAACACATCCCACTGAACCTAACCTCCTAGGACTAAACCTCAAACCGAAATGCACACTTTCAGTACCAATTTGCTAAAAGCTGGTTTGAGCGCCATTATCACGCCAGTCAGACCACACCATGCCTGTCAGCCGCTTAAGAGCACAAAAAAACACTCTCTGGAATTTCTATAAAACACTATCGAGTTTCAACTCTAATTTCCAATTTTAGTGACCTAGTGCAAACACATCACGAAACAAGTCTACACAAGTGTTTGGTGTGTAATTTCAAAAAGCCCATTGGTCGGTCTGACCGCTTGCCCCATAGCAGTCAGACCACTAGCCACCGGCCGGTCAGACCGCCGTCCCATGGCGGCCAGACCACCTGAAACCTGACAGCATAATCTGAATTTTGCCAACTTTTGCAAAATTAAAATCCAACTCCACAAATGTGTCAATTGCTCATCACTCATAATATATGGATCTTCTCACATGGTCCTTCACAGAGATTACTTAAAATTGTGTTTCTCTTGTTCCATTTACTGATATTGGTAAATGTTTAACAATATTACCGCATATACTGCGACTTCACAGTTAGGAAGCTGTATACTAACTAATGCCTTATTGGAGGAAGATCTGGGAACAGTGAGAAATTTGTCGCACAGGAAAATTTCTAATGCACGCTTTCAATCACCTTACTTTTTTTTCCAACAATGCATCATCTGATAATTTGGTCCATTAAAACTAGTCACAGATTATGCCAACAGTCATGAAGAACCACGGTGTGAAAAATTGTCACTATTCTTTTTAGAAACTACCACCAAAATGATGAGATGGTAGATACTTTTTGCACCATTTGCTTACGGATTCCCCACATTTTCAGGGATTTGGTTTTAAAGTTCCTAATAATATTAATAGCAAGATTTTGCAAATTGCAACAGAGTACATTTTGTTTATCTCATAAGATTGCTATGAACTTTTCATAAATCAAGGTACGGAGGTTGAGGAAAGCCTATCAGAAAGTATTTATGCCAACTACTAGTAGTCAGAGTAGCTTTGAAGACAGACTCGCTGAACTGGTAACTCACTGGCTCACCTTTTAGTGCTACTTGAATGCTCCATGTATTTATACAGATCCATATTAAAACAGGAACGTGAAGTTGAGCCATCAGGATCTCCTGTATCCTATATGGTGGAGTCTATTCGCATGTCATTTGACCAAGGACGTCGTGGAATTTGCAAGTTCAGAAGTTGGAACAGCTCATAAGTGCGTAAGTTCTCATGTTCCATTGGTGTTGGGTGAGTTGGGAGATGATATTATTGGCCAGATGTGATGTCATAAGGACGAATTTTTGTTTACATAACCATGGAAGAGATATACCAACTCCCGATTATAGAAAAATTGTTCCAGGCGGGTGGAACACAATGCTGCTGTTCGAAAAGTAGTTTGCTGGCATCACAAAATTTCTGGAATCTATATTTGTTGTGTATTAAATTGATTCCAGTATCATGTTGCCGATGTTTATTATGTAATTGTATCTTGAAGCTTCACCGCAATGGCTAAATTGGGTTTGTTTTTCTCTGTTTGCAGGCAGCCCATTCAGATCCAGTTTCTCGTTGATCTTCTATAACTGAATACAATGATGAATACGTCATACAGATAGTGAATGACTGAATGCCAGTCGATCCAGGTCAAACCTAGGTTGTCGATAAAATGATTGTTGAATGACTGAACGTGAAGTTATGTGTACTGTGTAATAGTTGTGCTCTTGGATGTACAAATACTACCAGAACTCCATAGTTGTACACTAATTTATGACGGGGCCTGGATTTTGTTCAGACTGTACTTGGTGGCCTGGATTATAGGCTCTAAGCTGTAAGATCTGGAATAATATTACTATTGAGATGCACCAAACTTTTGCAGTGATGTTATTTGTATCTGCTGTGCGTCGGCTTTTTCATACGAGTAGTATCTGCCAGATTTGAAACAAGTTTTTACAACTGCTGTACACTTTGGAAGCGTGTCAGTAGGATTCTGCTATGTCCAGGGAGGCCAGATATCTAGGATACACAAGCAATCTGCCTAGTTTGTGCAGCTGAAGCGCAAGGGTATAGAATTGACGGAGCTGGATTTTGTTAATTCAGAATCCTCTGTAACTTCACTTTTTTATTTTCTGTATCAGTAGATAGTGCTTATAGATATATTTACTGTATATTAATTACATATCTTGCAGAGGTATAAATATAACAGTAGATTTACTCATGGGCCAATCTGGCCGAAATCAATAAAAATCAGTAGCGGAAACGCAAGTGTCACACAGGTGAGACCCTCAGGACACGTCCACAGGCAGCCAATTGGAGTTCACGATCTAGTTCTTGGCTTCGTTGTCTTTAAACTCTGTCGACCCATTTAGATTATCTAGAGCTTGAGTTTCTCATTAATTATTGAATGATGGTAATAGAGCAATAATAAGTGATGGTAATTGAGTAATAATAAGTACAGAGGTACTTAATAAGGCACCATATAGAATGTATTAATAATAGATGCAAGACTGTCAGGGGAGGCTTGAAGTTTTTTATTTGCTAAAGGCATCATTTTGAAAGTTATAATAGATAGTAAATTATATGAGATTTAGCATTTTTAACTAAACCAGATTTTTTAAAGTTGTTTGAGATAATGCAGTAATAATAGTAGTATAAGTTACATCCACTTGTTATAGCTCATGGTTACCTCCACCGTATGCTAGTTTTGTTACCATAGCTACATCCACCCATTATAATCACTAGATTATATCCGCCTAGAGGAAATCAATTCAGGGGTACATTCGCCTGATAGGTTTTCCATTCATAAAGTTTTAGAAATAGACACTAACTCAAGTAAATTCTCATGCTTGTTCATGACCGTGGGCATGACTGTTCAAATAGTTTATACTCTGTAGAGGCCGTACACTTTACTCGTAAGAGACAATCGGCTTATTATGTTTTACACATTTATTTAGACACGTGAATCAAGAAGATCATCATAATGCCTTTACAATACATCTCCTTAGCGATGCCACACATGCTAAGGTTTTCATCGCTATGAGGCAACATCTACCCGCTCCAGAAGCCCCCTCTTGTGTCGTCAAATCAAGAGCCTCCATTCGCTCACTTGCCCGTGTGCCACCGGATGACGCAACCCACACTAAGTCGATGCAAATTAGTTGGCCAGGTCATACTCATTATAGACTTGTGGTTGCACTGTTTTACATTCTGGAAGGTCATCATAAGATTCAATCCTTAAAGTTATATAGGCGGTGCTATCACAAACCACACATTCTCGTACTACATCCACACCAACACCTCTTACCATCCGCCCAATAAGTAAAGCAAGTGTTAGGGTTTTGAGGAGCATAAACTTAAGTTATCTCAACATACTAGCCATTTCCCTCCAATGGCCGCCCAAAACCAGTTTCATGTTTATATATGATGCTAGGGCAATTTAATGTCCCAGAGTGTCTTAAATAAAACTAAGCATGGCATTTAGATACGAAGTTATATCTAGTGTGCTTACTATTAATTCTAGAGCGACAAGGATTCATGTTCAAAGCCAAGGAGTGTGATATAATTAAGTAATTATCAATAAGAAATTAGCTATGAACAAGTGCGAATATAATCTGCGTAACAAAGTAAAGCATGCAATTTTATATTTCTAAATAAAATAATTTACATTCAAAAGGATAGGTGCAAAATGAACAAAGTAATGACTTGTCTTGCTCAATTTACCGTGGTCTTAATCTTATTCAAAACTTTCTCATTCAATGATCTTTAAATTCCTGGTCTTCGTCTTCATCCGAATCTTGATCTCGCTCAATCTGTTGCCTCTTCGGGACTTCAATTTTTTTATTATGTGATAAACGATTAAAATCCAAATAAACCCAAAGAACTACAAAAAAAAGTCGAAAAAAATTCAATTGAGCTTATTTAAGTTTTGCTATGATTGATGAAATGAGGGAGGATTTAGCAAGTGCGAGATAAAGTCGGAGTTAAATGAATTTTGAGTGAAAGCAAAACGACAAAGTAACTTTGCCGGGAAGGATTTAAAAGAAAGATTGATATCGAAGGAACATTCATAGGAATATTTTGATTCAGATTGAAACATGGTTAGGCATAGCCAATTGCAAGATACCAATACTCGATCTTTAATTTAAATACTTTTTTTTACTATTTTATATTTATTAAGGAAGTTCCATGAGTTATGATAGATATGAGAGTCCGCTAGGATACTTGGTCTTATTTGCTGAGTGAGATAACTTGAGGGTTATAGCCTTGAAGTGTTGGTACATTAATGATTTTTAATTACCATTGGTGATTTAAATCTAGAGATAAAGATAGGATGATTGTTGTTTAGGCAAGATTGCAAATTTTATTAAGACTTCTAATTTAAATATGTAGTTCAATTCGGTGGCAAAGGCATGCTGGTTAATTTCTTTAACTCAATTGCCATTTACACAAAGTGATATATGTTATCAGTGTCTTTTATTAGCAATTGGATTTGAGCTAAATATTAATGACTTCCTAAATAGGTTTGAGGATTTCTTAATCATGCACAAGGAGATCTTTAATTTAAATCTCCATATTTACAGATAAATATTAGAGACCTAAAATTTAAATGATTTACCATACTTATTCATTCACTATTTGAAAAAGGGCCTCACGATTTTTTGGAGGCGTGCAAATAATATTTATTATTTTACATGGATTTTTACACTAATGATCTCTAAGTATCATTGATAATTTTAGATCCGGGAATAAAGATATGATAGTTATTATTTGGACCACAACATGTTTCGATAGAATCTGCAATTAATATTAGAGTTTATAGAGCAAATAGTGAGAGCATCGTAATTATCCTTGAATAGTTTCAAATTTTATTTCCATGTAATCGGCAAATTTAAATTGTTGCATATCCAAGTTTTAAACATTAGTGGAAAATTATTTAAATTATTTCTTCTTAATTAATTGAGCACTATTTACGGAAGGGTTCTCCTGGTAATTGGGAGGTATTCATCTGTAGTCCACAAAATCTTAGCTAACTTTCAATGCTTCAAAACTTAACTTATTGACTTAATTCAATTGTTGGTTGAGGTGGCCCACGTGTTAGTCAAAGAGAGAGAGGGAGGGAGTAGCATAGGTCCATCCAAGAAAGAAAATAGAGGAGGCAGGGCTGGCCGAATAGGGAGCAGCACAGCCAAGGTGGCAAGCTCACCGGCGACATCTTGAGCATGAGCGGGCGAGGCAAACAACAAAAATGGGGGGCTAGGTTGGGGGAGGAGCCGGGGGAGGCGGCACCATGCCTCAGGTAGCGTCGAGGGCGGTCAGTGGGGGATCATGGTGGCTGGAGCGCATTGAGGAGGAGCGACGGCGTCGGAGGGGAAAAAGGAAGCAAGGAGGCTGGTGCACGAGCTGAAGGGGAGTGTGAGAAGGCTTACCAAGCAACCCGCGCGTGTAGAAAAGCATTGGAAGAGGCCGGAGACATGAGGCTACGGTGTCACAAGCAGGCCAACAGTGGTAGCAAGCTCCGGCGAAGAATTCTTGGAATTGATTTGGGGGAACGACGAGGAGTCTCAGGAACATGTTTTGATGCGAACGTTCTATGGAGAGGGTCGCTGGAGTGGTGGAACGGTGAGGAGGTCACGACAGCCGGCATGGGCGCAGGTGTAAGATCGAGGAGGTTGACTAGAGGGGGAGGTGAATATACGGTTTTAAAAATTCTTTTAGGTTACTACCAAATTTATAATGCAGAAATGTGAACTATTTGGTTTTTACAAGTAAGGCTAGAACATATAAATTTGACTAAGTGCACCTACAAAATAAATTCAAATCAATATAAGCAATCCTAGGAAGACAAGTATTCTAATCAATTCAATAAATATGAATGCTTGAATATGAATTGCTAGAAGGTAAATAGAGTGCAAGATGACAAACCACAATGACACTTGATGTTTTTACCATGGTGTTTGGAAACTTACCATTTTTCTTTAGTCCACGTTGAGGTTAGTCCAAACGAATTGGACCGGCTCCACGAATTAAGCCAAAACACCTCAAATCCATAGTTGTAGCTCTTTCCTGCTCCGGGTAGGTGAGCTCCAACCTTCACAACTTTGCTGGGTCTTCTCACAACCTTCTTTGATAAGATCACTACGTACGATGCCTCCAATGCCATCTAGGAGTCGGCAAACTTCAAGAGTAATAAGTCGGAAACCCTCGCTTGAACGAATCAAGAATCGTAGCTCAAAGGACACAAAGTCCAACACCAAGTACAACACATGCACTAGGTTATGCTCTCCTCACTCTCTATGTGCAACACATGCACTAGGTTGAGAAGACATGCTCTTAGCTCAAGAAATGGAAGAATAGCACCAACAACATACACTCAACAGCCCTTGAGGAGGTATATATACACTTCCCTCAAAAACTAGCCGTTGAAGAAAAGAAAAGACAGGAATCAGTCCGAGGGCCGGAACTACCGCCTACATATGGCCGGTACTTCCGCCCTCCCAACGGCTACAAAAACTAGCCGTTGGACTAAAAAATCGGTCAGACTACCCACACAGGGACCGGTCTGACCGTCAGGTCCGGTCAGACCACAAATACATCGGTCAGACCGCTCTTAAAAAAATCAGCACAATCGCTCTCTGGAAAAAACGTACCACTAGAGAAACGGTGTTCATGGACCGGTCGACCGCTACCGGATGCTGGTCGACCGCGGGCGATGCTTCTGATCGACCGCGGGCGCATGCCGGTCGGACCACCGGTAGCAGGCCGGTCTGACCGCCGGTAGCATGCCGGTCTGACCGCCATGTACACACCGGTCTGACCACCGAGTATATACCAGTCTGACCGCTCCATGATCGGACTGCCATTTCGGCCCGGGTTAAACTGATTTGGCCGATCTGACCACATGTACAAAGCTGTTCAGACCGCCACCTTGAAGATAGTTCTGAAGATTAGAATAAATACATATTTCTCAGCCACTTTGCACAAAAGCATTGCAAATTATAGAAATACACATTTAAGATTAACAAGTGACTTCCAATAGATCATAGAACATATTCGCAAGTATCTTTTGGAATCACATCATCGGAAGACGACATGGACTTAACCAAATTCAAATTTGCCTTTTCAAACTTAAGTCACACGTAGGAACAATATTTGCAACCCGATCTTTTAACAAAACACCAAGACCGGTAAAAACTATAAACGCATCCTTAGCTCTAGCTAGTCGTACCTTTGGCTTATGCATCCACTTGAAGCTTGACAACGTATATTTCAATTCCAAGTTTGGGTCATGATTTTTCAACACATGTGAAGTCTTTACATTACTTGAGAATAGTCAACCGCATGAGCTAATTTTGTCATCCATCACCGTGAGAATTATCCTGTTCATTCATCTCAATGAAACTATTAGTCCTACAATTCGATTGTCATTAATTATCAAAATATGTCATTAACTCGTAATGACGGGTCTAGATTCTTCAGCAGGGTCGAGCTCGAACTAAGCTCGGTGTGGAGAGGAAGGCGGAGGAGGGAAATGTGGAAGGGAAGCAAGGGCAAGCTCAAGGCTTTAAATAGGCATGGGGCAACACTGTGCCGTGCTGCCACAGTGGAGAGCGGTGGCGAGAGTAGTTGCATAGCCGTTCGAGAGTAGTCCTATTATAGGGACTTGTTGAGTAATATTGATTGTACTCAATCTTGCTGTATTCCCACAACAACAGATACCAGAAGAAGAAAGGAGATTTCAAGTTTTACGTATTAGGGTTGCGAGAAAGAAGATTTCAAGTTTTACGTATTAGGGTTGCGACCACACTCAAGCGTTCATGTGGAAGATTTTTTCGGATATTCTGATTGTAGGTTAAGTTTTGGGCTTAGATGCCCTTTTGTCGCTAAAGTTGACCGGTAGGTCATAATTTAATCAAGTTAACCACTTTTAAACGTTCGTGAATAGGCATGATACTCCTTCTATCTATAACTGAACTCCTGCACTATTGCGAAACATACGGCGATTCTATTCCCAAAAACAGGGACGTTACACTCTCTCGCCGACTGGTGAGCCGCGGCTGGCCGCCATGTCCACATGGCTTATCACTGACACAGAGCTTGTAGAACTGTGGTGCTGTCCTAAACTGCAAACATTGTCCTCTGCGCTCACCGGAAGCCCTCGCCGGTAGAGCCTGTGCCATCCGAGAGACCATGACATCGGTAACCGCCAACGTCCTGAGTTCATGGCCTATGACGTTGCTCCAGAGTTCATGGTGGTGCGAACTTGTTGACTCCGAGTCTCCGATGTTGGAGCTTAATGGTGGCACGACTTTGGATGCCAAACAAACCTTCGACCTTGGCCAGCAACGAGTCCTACCAACTCTTGTACATGCTCCATTTGTTGGATTAACTACTGAAACAATGAAAAGGAGAGAAGCTGTTCCATTTTGCCTGCTTGCCAACAGTACGGGAGCAAATGCCTGCTTGGGACAGAACTAGAATGAAAATGATCAGGATTCACCACTTCCCTACATATATAATAACATATATAATTTTCAAATAATATTATGCTAAATAGTAATATGTCTGGTAATTTTTAACATCAATATTTCAAAAACCAATGACAATGTATGATGATAAAGAAGTAGTGATTGAAATACTTACCAACATGAAGAAGCTTGATAATAATATTAGTTAGTTGTAGCAAACTAAAGGAACTGAGGGCGAAATCACAAACAAAAGTTGGTTGGCATTGGTAAAATCCATCATCCGACCTCAATGGACTGTTAAAAGAGAATAAAACTACTTCAAATTTTCAAGTAAAAAAAGTAGTAGAATGATTAAATGTAAGTTAATGTAATACCTTTTATTATTTACGTTTTTTCAAGTTTATAAAGCGACGAACCACAACATCATTGATAATTTTGTCAATTGTTGTTTCTGCATATAGCAAATAAGTATATCATCAATTAAATCATCATCAATTAATTGAAAAGGTTAATTAGATATTTGTATGTCACCAATTCAAAAATAATATAATAGAAAAATACGTCCAGTGGCTTACTTAATATTGTGGTCAAATACTATAATTTTACCTCCGATTTGCAACGAGCTAGCCTACTATTCTAAAAATCAAAATTGAAACTCTAACTCTTAACTCTACGATTCGACAAAAAACAATCAACAATCATCACATTAAAATATTAACTCACAAATTTAGCCCTATTCTTGAAACAAATTGAAAGAACTGGGAGAATTTAGAGTGGAGTACATACTGATCGGGTGGGCATAAGTTTCCTTTGGCCGGCGAGGACATGAGGTAACAGGGACCAGGTGGTGCCAATTTCGCTCATTCTCTGGCGACTGGTTGCTGCTTGACTGTGTGCGGCTGTATAGAGGATGTGGTACACATCTTCTGGTCGACCATACGAGACAAACAAATATCAAGGGCTACTGCAGGGTGACACGCTTCGGGATCGATCAAATGGAATCCGTAGACTGTTTTGGTCCTTTCTATTGGGCTGGCTCGGCCTGCTGTAGTTGCCCCATGGCCTGAGGGAAGCGAAGGCTCCTCGTAAATTGTTGCTAGCTACTAAGAATTTTAGTTGCTAGTGCTTTCTTTATTGCACTTTAATGAAAGAACTGAGTGGACTGAATTTAGAATTGAGGATTAGAGTTACTGATCCTTCTAAAACAACCTGTGACATCGGGTGCCCAGACTTCCGTCCGTGCCTGCTTGCCACGCGTATGGGAACAACGAAGGTTACACAGCGAGGGGACTAGGGAATCCGCGTCCCCGGCTTCCAGACCGTCCGGGGGTACGTGCCCTGTTACCTTGACAGTTTCTTTTTTTTTGAGAAATGCTAGCTTGACAGTTGACGTCATGATGTATACTGCCAGAGATTAGGTAACTTCTGCATCAAGGATGCTGCAGCGTTCACGTCATGATCATGCCACTAATTTTTGGTGTTTTTAACTATTTGTGCCCATGCCGAAGTGGTGCTTAATTATCTTATAATAGGTTTCGGCCGTACGTCTCAGTAGTTCAATATGAATCTGGAACGATGGCCAACCACTTTTGAGCTGTCCCAAAGCATACGTGACACGAGATAAACAAGAGTTGATGTGTTGGTTTTCTTATGCTAAGATTTATAATTTATGACTTATAATTTATAACTGTGATTTTGAATTCTGGCTGTTCGTGAGAGATAGTACATAGAGGAAAATAGTCGTATATAATTTTAGCCGATACAACTGAACTGGTACAATTTGTACTATAATTTATCTGTAGATTCCATCTTAAAAACACACACCAATTAACGATAAGTTACTATAAAAATAAAAGTCAAAACCTAAACATAAACTCAAAACAACCGACAAAACACATACAAGTACAACACAATAAATTTATGCTATGATTTTTTTTAGATCACAGGGTAGACTCGCACACATACCGTGCCCACGCACCCATGAGTAGACACCGAACACGTTTTCAAAGACGGTAAGCCTCCTGATATACAAATCCGTAATCCCACGGAGGATGAGCACAACGCTCTCACGGATGCGCCTCTCGTGTGGTGCGTGCATTTTGACTAGTATTATATTATTTGGAGAAGCCACTTACAACACACCAAGTCTGTATTTTCTCTCTCGATGCATACGGTGTACCAAATTAACATTGAGGCCTTGACCACAGACGGTGACGTCGCTCGTGTAGACTACGGCAATTATTCGCTCTGTTTGCAGCGTGTCAGCTAAGAGAAGATATATTTTGCTTATCGATTGCCTCAACCTCGTAGCATATATACATGTCGGTTTTGGATAGTAATAATGTAATCACAAATTAATCTCCAAATTCCCCCATAGATTCCTGAATCACGAATAAGTGTCGATCTGATAAAATATGCATAGCTGATAAGGCAAAACATTGGTGGCTTTCTAAAAAGGACGAGGCAAAGCACCAATCAGTAAGACAAATGGTTTCCTAACTCTCTACTCCATCGTTTGATTATTTATATCTGTCGCAATTTTTGCACGTCGAAAGAATAAGATTCGCTGAAACTTTGTATTTTGGTACGTATAGCCCACTCAGTAAAACTGGAGACTTGCTTGTCGGACTTGTTTATCACACTTGAGAAATGCATGTCTAGAAGCAAGCGTAACAGTTGAGGTGTCACACATTCCCCGTACGGTTCAAAAAAAAAAATTAGTCGGTACTCTTTAACATTTGTTAACTGCATCTATCGTGCAATCACACCAGCCAACAGCATCCCGTACGATCAGACCAAGAGAACATCAAGTTATCCGTTTATTGATCCTTCTCAAAAGAAAATGAGAGAACTTCAAGTTTAGTGAGAGCACATCACGATCAAAGTTCTAAAACACACGCATACATACATACATATATATAGGAATATATATATGTATAAAGTGATAAAGGAGTATCTCAAGTTTATTTAGATGGTATATAAAGATATTTTTCCTATATACATATAATATACATACACATACACATACATATACACATACACATACACATACACATACACATACATAGTATAAATAACAGGGATATTATGGTTCCTAGACTCCATGATTAAGAATTTTCATCCATGATTAAGATTTTTCATCCATAATTGATTCAATATGCTAAATCAATGAATTTCTTTCCAAATTGATGCCTTTCCGAATTAATGAATGTTAATGGGTTTACGTGATATATTATATATTATTGCACTTGCACGTAACTAAAAGCAATTCAAAGACAGAAGGCTTGGTGTCCAAGTGCCCTATATATGTATATATGTATATATGTATATATATCTTTATTATTATAAAAGAATGAGTTGGTGGTTGTACGTTCATTCTCCTTTAACCGTTCTATTTCTCTAACTTTTTATCATTCTTCACATACCAATCGATCAGAGTAATTCTCTTCTATAGCACAATTCTTTATACATTTAATGAGTTTCATTGCAATGCACAATACGTAACTAGTGTATATATATATACACACCTGCACACACAGAGACAGGTAGCACTTCGGAAGTTAGGGTACAGACTGCAGAAATGCTGCAATTAATGTGCATGCGTGTTCAGCTTAATTTAGAGGCGAGTACTGCGTACCAGCAACATTCACGTGTAAATGAAACAAATTGCATCGAACAAGTGGAAACAGTATACTCTTGCAATGCTCGATCACTTCCATAAAAAGAACACAGTAGCAGCTATAGGTCAACGCATGTCTTATAGATCAACTGATCGAATGGATCAGAGCCAAACCTCTCAATTTGTCCTAACTAGTACTGAGTAATTTTTTAATTACTAACACTAACCAACCTCCCCTCTTGCAGTACATGATGATATCACACTACCATAAAAAGATTAATATCAGACATCTCAGCACAGATGATTAACCAAAATCGTCAGTATTGAATACAATCACAGACGATTTTGGTTTAGAGACCGTCTGTGTTGCTGCCAGCACTAAAAACTGTCTGTGAAGATGTAATATCACAGATGATTCATACTGAACACCGTCTGTGAGTACCACAAACGGTTATTAAAAGGAATTGTCTGTGATATTACCAAATATCACAGACGGTTTTGTATTTAAACTGCCTGTGATATTCTGTGATAATTAGGTCATCACAAACGGTTTGTATTAAAAATCGTCTATGATAATTTTACTATATTAATTACAGACACGTCGACGCTCACAGATCTGTCTTAAATTTCAGATTTGTTCTCATAGGTTGCTGCTTTGAGGAGGTGGGGCTTTGAGGCCATTTGGTGAAAGGAGACCATGGATTTGGTAAAAGTGATTATAAATCCATTAAGTTCTTGACTATCTATGGTTAGTAATTTATTCCTAATTGCATTTGATTGTAGATCCATTAAGTTCTTAACTATCTATGGTTAGTAATTTGTTCATAATTGTATTATAATTTAGATCAAGCTTTTAGTAAAAGAGGAATTATAGATGGTTTAGATCTAGCTTGATGTAGAGAAGATTATTTAAATCTAACATAGTTTAGAGTTTAGAGTTTAGCCAATTCATGATAGTCTATTTCTACTTAATTCAATTTAATTAATTATTCTTACACATATAGCTACTTTAGATCATATATATCTAGTATACTGATTAATTAATTTAATATTTAATGCTAAATTGTTATATGCGTAACGTATAACCAAAGTTGGATATACGCTGGGAACCGTGTGAGTGAAGAGTACATTAATGGCGTGTCTGCTTTTATAAGAGCTGCCGAGGAGGATATGTTGAATAAGGGGGTGGAATATATGTACTATCCATGAATTGACTGTGAGAATATGAAGATGTTTAAGAACCGATCGCAGATTGAAACATGCTTGATTCAAAGGGGTTTCAAAAAGGGGTATGCACGTTGGATCAATCATGGTGAAGAGCAGATTACACAGAAAAGTAGTGGTAATAACATCACCGATGAAGTTAATGATATGCCACCAGATGATGCCGATTGTGGTTCCGATTCAGATAGGCTGCATGATGATAATTTAGATCAAATGCTTCGCGATGCAGAAGGGAATTGTGATGAGAGAGAATATGTTAAATTTTGGGGCTTGATGGAGGACTCGAAGAAATCTTTGTTCACGTGCTGCAAGTCAAAGTACACGAGGTTGTCAGCCGTGCTTGAACTGCTGAAATTGAAGGCAAGCAACGGTTAGTCCGACAAGAGTTTCACGGCGCTGTTAGGTCTTTTAGCGGATATGCTTCGAGAGGGAAATGAGTTGCCCAAAACCACCTACAAAACCAAGAAGATTCTTTGTTTTTGGGAATAAAAGTAGAAAGAATACATGTATGTCTAAACGATTGTATCCCTACCGTAAAGAGTATGCAAACATGCATGTATATCCAGTGTGCAACATATCTCGATACAAACGTAAGAATCAATCAGATAACGACGAGGGAATAGAGGTGAATAAAGGATCACCTGCTAAGGTGGTATGGTATCTTCCTATAATTCTCCGTTTGAAGCGTTTTTTGCGAACCCAAAGGAGGCAAAACTGTTGCGTTGGCACTAAGAGGAGCGTAAGAAGGATGAAATGCTAAGACACCTCGCTAATTCTGTTTAGTGGAGAAACATCAATAGGAGGTTTGCAGACTTCGGTGCAGAACCGAGGAATACAAGGTTTGGATTGAGTATAGATGGAATGAATCATTTATGTAATATGAGCATCTGGCATAGCACATGGCCCGTGACTCTCTGTATCTACAACCTTCTTTCTTTAGTGTGTATGAAGTGGAAGTGTATTTTACTGTCGATACTTATCTAAGGGCTGAAGCAACCTGAGAATGATATTGATGTGTACCTACCACCGTTGATGGAAGGTCTAAAAATGTTGTGGATCAAAGGGGTACAGGTATGAGATACGTACAAACGAGAGAACTTCACTTTACGCTCCTTATTATTCTGTACCATAAATAATTATCCTGCCTTTACTAACTTGTTGGGGTAAGTACTGCACTAGTTGCAACAAGAAATTCATACTTATGCCCTACAATTAGGGGTAAGTACTGCACTAGTTGCTATACTTGTTGATTTGTAATTTATAAGCAACACAAATTTAGGTTTAATGACCATGACGGCATATCTGTGTAGGTTGCACTGACTTCTAATTGTAATTATACCTTGATTCCCAAAGAAGGCCAAAACCGACTACATAGTTGTCCAACAATTAATCGACAAATAAATACATTTTTTCCATAGATAACTCTATTTCAGTCTTTCCTTCATTTCCAATGACTAAGGGTAACCTTTTTGAATCACGTAGGTCGTTCACCTCACACATTGTTACTGTACAGAAATCCAAGGGAGGGATCAACGCCCTGCGACACGATCTAGATTTTCTACTCGTTAGTACACATTAATCCTATATAACACTTCGTAGTAATACCTCCCGAGGTAACAAATTCTATTTTTATAGTGTCACCAGCAGCTGTCAGGCAAAACCTATAGATTCTATGTTTGCCACAACATAGAACTACTCTTCAGCTCCGCAAAGACCAATGATTCTTAGGCTTGTCAATCTTACAATAATTATTTTATACTTATTAATTTATATGTATGCACGACATTGATTTTCCTACCGACAGGTTGCGACCATTGCTACAACTGTGTTGGAACAGGTTGGTCTACAACAAATTCGAGGACAGTATACGTACTTCTTGATGTCTCAGGTCATAAACAAAGATGGGGAGTTCCACAATGTAGAAGGAATTTGATTAGGATGAGATTGAGCTTAATTGTATATGTGTGTTATTGTTCATGGACGGTTAATTTATTCCATTTGAGTTAATTGATTTGTGAAATAGATGTTTTTGTTTCTGAAATGAATGTGAATTGGATATATATGTACTTATTGTGTTTCTGCTTGTTTCAGAGGACATGGCTATCATTTTCTAAGGCTAACCAACAAACTTGAATAGATTTAGGAATACAAAAGAATAGCATAGACGGTTATTAACTTATAACCATATGTGATAGTTGACTATCACAGACGGTTTGTAGTACAAACCGGCTGTAATATCTCATGAATCACAGACGGTTTCAACTACAAACCGTCTGTGATAGTTTTAATATCGCAAACGGTTTGTAATTGAAACCGTCTATAATTCATGAGATAGCACGGACGGTTTCTCATAACCATCTGTGATAGTTGACGATCACAGATGGTTTGAAAACCGTCGATGATGACCCATGTTATTACTGAGTTATAAACTCAGACGGCTCACGAAACCATCTATGATGACGTTTTTGAACCGTCTGTAATGACCTTTTCTACAGTAATACCATCAGTTGCTACTGTTAACACTCACCACTCACCATATCGACGGGTTAGTTAATCAGTCCAATTGTTTACGGCCGTTAACGTTGGTACCTAACCAATGTGTTTGCGACATTACCATAACTTAATGAACGTACAAGTGTACGTAAATATTCTGGTCTTTGTGGACTGAGGTTACGGTAGACACCAGCAAGGCACTGGTCATTGCATGCATGCGTCGGCTTTGCATTGGTGCCTTTTACGTCGAACCTGAACCTGACCCTTTCTCCAACCGTTGAGTAACTCTTTGACAGTAGTAGTCAAATAGAAGAGAGAATTGGAGAATACTACTCTTTTAACCACTTGAAACCCCGTACGTTGCTACGGGAACCAAAGCGTAACTATGACTCATTCAAGAAGAAAAGACTCCTAGCCAGATTGAGAGAGAGGGAGGGAGGAGAGAGAGAGAGAGAGAGAGAGAGAGAGAGAGAGAGAGAGTGAAGACATCAATATATCAGACACTATAGCTCAAAGAATTGCTAATACGAATAAAAGGTGCAATGATTGCAAAGAAAAAAACTAATGGCAAAAACTTCAGGTCATTGGTTCATTGAGGCTTGAAGTGGATGATATTGCTTCAAATGCATATGTGGAGCTATAGTAAGCCTACCACGTGGAAATGACTGACCTAAATATTTATTTTACCATGTAAATCACAGCTATGGTAACCTTAACATGTGGAAATGACTGGCCTAAATCTTTATTTTACCATGTAAGGTGCAGATTTTCATTCACGAAAAGAAAGATAACATGTAAAAATCAGGCAGTGGCAGGGTCACTATACAGAAAGAGTCATTACAGGCGGTTCAAAACAGTCATCACAGACGATTTCTGAACCTTCTAAATTTATGTGTTTATAATAACAAGTGCTTAACACAGACGACTCTCAAATCGTCTGTGATAAGTTATAACACAGGTGGACATATCACAGATGGTTTGTGATAGTTATTTGAAAAGCTATATTATTTTCTGTTTTTTGGCCAACCTCAGGAAATGCTAGCCATGCCATCTGAAAACAAGCAAGCAGATCACAATATAGCACATGACCATCATTACATAGATCTCACAAATGAATTAAACAAAGCAAACAGATCACATATATAGCACATGACAATCATTATACAGATCTAACAAATGAATTAAACAACTGAATGAAATACAATTGAATTAATTGTTTGATTACAATTGAGTGAATTATAATTGAATCAAATGTTTGAACAACTAATTATCTTTGCCGGGGTTGAACTCTCCATTTCGTTGAATGACCTCCGTCATCAAGAATTCGGAGAGATTTCCTCGAACTTTGGTGAGGTTCTCAAGATTGTATGCAGTTAATTTGAATTCTACGCCCTGTCGTTAGCAGTGTTAAAGTCATTAGCATATATATATACATACATATACATATGTACATATATATATATATATATATATATATATATATATATACATATGTATATATATATATATACACACATACATATGTACATATATATATGTACATATACATATGTATATATATATATATATTCTACACCGGTGTAGTTACACCCTATATCGTATCTCGCAATGTAGGGAGTATCTCGCGTAACGGAGGGTATGTACGTGTAGTATACAAGTATTTAAGACCATCTAGGTGGTATGAACAATTTTTCGAAGTGGTATGTATATTTTTCGACATACTCCTTTTTATGCGCGTATATAAGGGTATTTACAAAATACACTAAAAACTATGAACTCCTTTACAAATTTTTCGTATGGTTCACATTGGAGTATCTTATAATTAGTATATAAATGTACCTAAAGTTATAAAGGAGTATTTCAAGTTTGTTTAGGTGGTATATTAGAGGTGGGTGTAACTACACCGGGTGTAGAATGTATTTTTCCTATATATATATATATATATATATATATATATATATATATATATATATATATATATATATATATATATATATATATATATATATATACACACACACACATATACATATACATGTCAATTGTTTGTTGTTCAAGGATGAAGTCGTGGTTGCCCTTAATTAAAGAATCCAGATATATTATCTTGCTCCTTTTTGTTACAATCACGATCAGAATCTAGTGAGCCCTAGTCATGTATGTCGCCATAGTTATTAATCCTAAGTTCATGTTGCGTATAAAATACAAATAAAACTTATATAGCAACCATTGATGCACTTATCCCTAGTTGAAGGGTACCATGATGTAGTCCTTGTCACTCTGAGCAAACAATCCCTTTGTTATGTAATTTGGACAAAGGATGCGTTGTCCTTGATGCGTTGCTCACGGACCAAGTGCGAGTCAAGAAAACCTATCGGTTATCGCCATCGCCGGACTTGAAGGATTATGGATGTATACATAAGCAACGAGTTATGACATTTATCGGTATTACGTGAATGTAGAACTTGATTGTACAGTGCACTTACAGTGTCCAGCATCGTAGAAGTGAGGTGTCGTGTTCGTCGAGGTTGAATCGTACGAATAAATCATCAAAGGTCTCGAGGTTGAATAGTACGAATAAATCATCAAAGGTCACGACAAAGTAGCCCGAATCATAGAGAAAATGTGCCTTCATGTATCTCACGTGAATGCACTTTGGTGGTTTGGCTTCATATTGGACCTCTGCATGTATCAGGAATGCAAAGTCCTACAAACTAGTCCAAGGCTGGATAATTATAACTCGGGGACCAACGACACTCTGAGCTTGAACTTCCAGGGCCCGGGAGGCGCCCTAATATTCTTTAGTCGGGCCTTAGCGTAGGCCTTAGTATCTCGCTTGCAATATATCTTTGTCGTCATCTCCACAGGAGCTGATGCGGTGGGCTTCTGTAGCGGAGCTTGAGGTGGAATCATAGAGGGTTCTGTTTCAAAGGGATGGTCATGTAGAGATCACGACATGGAAGGTTCCAGGGCGGTGTCTCTCTTGGGCCACTGGATGAATGTGTGGATGACATCCTCTAGTGTCATGATCTCTTCGTTTGGAGGCTTCTCAAGAGGAATGGCCTTGAAAATACACGTCTAATCGGGAACCATCTGTGATAGGTAACTATCACAGACGGTTATTAATCCTATCACAAACGGTTCGTATTAATAATCATCTGTGATAGTATTTGTAAGAACCGTCTATGATGACTACTATTATCATAGACGGTTCGTATGAATAACCGTCTGTGATAGTTCACAGACCGTTATTAATACGAACTATCTGTGATAGTTGCGTATGACAAACGGTACATAGTCACGCTTGTAAAATCGTCTGTGATAATTACAGTACGGATGGTTCCCAATGAACCGTCTATGATGAGGCGTTCAGTATAACTTGTTTTGTAGTGGTGGGTGTTATTGCTGATCAACTTTCCCTTCCAGTCTCCACCAAAACTCTGGTAATAGAAGGTCTGGGAACTTGTAAAATTACAATACATAAAGAAGCAAGAATTTGACAGAATTTTCTATCTCTCTTACTTTTAAATGGAGTGTATTTTCAAGACAAGGTCTATAAATTTATTGTAGTAGACAATGTAACCACTTCATCTATATCGCGTAAAACCATTTGCGGATTTTTCTTACTGTGTATTCTCTCTCATAGTCTCTCTACCAGCTGTTACTATTTATATAGCAACTATAGTAAAAAAACCACCATTACAATCCAAAAGAACATTTATATGCTCGTTGGTCGACTTGCTTGTCGGACTTGTTTATCACACTTGAGCAATGCATGTCTAGAAGCAAGCGTAACAGTTGAGGTGTCACACATTCCCCGTACGGTTCAAAAAAATTACTTTTTAAATAAAGTGTATTTTCAATACGAGCGTTCTGGTTGGTAAGTATATTAATGGGAGGCACTTCGAGCGTTCTGGTTGGTAAGGACGGTTATCCAAAAGTAGTAAAAAAATTCAAATGGATAAGAAGTCAAAACTGGCTATGGGTCTATTTTTTGTTGTTGAGATTTATGGTTTTTAGTTGTGCCTTATGATTTTTACACTATTTGTACGAGATGTTACAGAGCAATAGAAATTTACATATAATTTTTACCGATATAAATAAAATCAGTGCGGCTAGGGCTTTAGAATATAGTAGTACTCTTTCTGCTGATCAGGGCACACAAGCAAGCGCTCGTCTATGCACGTTATGTTGTCGCTTGACCAAGCATATGTTACGTAATATGGCTCCGTTTTTTTAATGATTTATGCCTTATAGCTAATAGATTTGTCCAAAAAAATGAAATAACTTTTTCACCACTGTTTTAAAGAGTTTATCAGGATAATATTTTGAAACTACTATCAGTATTCGATTTATTCGTACAAACGCTCATGATAGGATAAAAAAACATCAGACACAACTGAAAAGAACGCACATATATCTTTTGCATATCAAGAACTGTCGCTTCTTGAACTTTTATAGACTCAATTAATTATTCGATTGATGTGAACGGAGTAGAATAATTCTTGGAACCACACATGTCATTTATATTAATTTTGGGGCTAATCACGTGATCAGAACCACAAAAAATGCGGTTACCTTCATGATATCCAAGTCCCATGACTCCCATGTATATAATACACTAGCAGGGAGTTGATGACCGATAGTGGTTGAACTTTTCTAGTTTTTTTGACGTGTAGATAAGACAAATATATGCTTGGTCAACTTGCTCAGGGCTGCTGCTGCCGCTCGATATAACCCCGGCCGGGAGGCTCACCAAATGCGCTCCCCGCCTGTTCCCTCTTCTCCCTCTGCACTCTATCGTAGCATCCTCAGTTCCTCACACGCATGCATGCACCATCAGTTGACGATCGACTTACGATCAATAAGTTGTCTGTACATCCTCGATCGATCAGTCGTTACTTACGCGCGCCTGTGGTAAACTGAGACGATCGATCGATGGGGCGTTCGCCGTGCTGCGACAAGGCGAGCGTGAAGCGGGGGCCGTGGTCGCAGGAGGAGGACGCCGTCCTCAGGAGCTTCGTCGAGAGGTTCGGCAATGCCGGCAACTGGATCGCGCTGCCGCAGAAAGCAGGTACTGTATGTGTGTCTGTCTGTCTGCATGTGCTACGTTCATTTGCGAACGAGTTAACGTGCACGGGCAACCACTCGCGCGCTAGCTAGCTAGCTCGTCGTCGTCTAGCTAGCTCGTCGTCGTCGCTTTCGGTGCAACTCTCGTCTCGTGGTTGGCTGGCGGTGAACAGTGGTCGAAAGCTTCCGTTGGTCCGCTCGAATTTTTTAACTGCAGTTTGGTGGAATGTTTCTGAATGTAACCATCTCTATCTATAGCTAGGTTGATTGACAGAGTATGTAGTTAATTTGACAGTCACGTCACTCGTACATATGCAGGCCTATAATCGTTAGTAGACTTTTGACGTGTCGTGTGCGCATGCAGGGCTTAGACGCTGCGGTAAGAGCTGCCGTCTGCGGTGGGTCAACTACCTCCGCCCGGCGCTCCGGCACGGCGGTTTCACCGATGAGGAAGACAACCTCATCTTGTCACTCTACGGCGAAATCGGAAGCAGGTATGAAACAGTACTACGTGCCCAATGAAGCGGCGTGCTTCACGCATCTCTTTGCCACACATTTGATAACTAAATAAATGTTGCTAATTGGAACATTTGTGGTTTGCACACAGGTGGTCGGTGATCACGTCCAGGCTCCCCGGTCGTACAGACAACGACGTTAAGAACTACTGGAACACCAAGCTCAAGAAGAGGTACTCGGCGATCACAAGAGAAACACCACCACCACCTCCTCCTACCGGCGGCGACAGCATTGCCGCCGCCGACAGCCCTTCAGAATCTGATCAATCCCCTCCCGCTCCTACTCCTCCTGCCCTCGTCAATCTTGACACAGCCGTTGACACAGTCGACGACGACGACGAGCTCCTGCACAAGTCGGAGCAGCTGTACACCGAGCTCATGGGGCTCATCGAGCAGCAGTCCACGATCACTACTAGTCCGCCGGTCGTGGAGGCGTCGGTGGGGACTTCGTCATTGTCGTCACCGCTTGGAAGAAGTCCGACCGCTAGTACTAGTGCAGGAAGCA
The DNA here is from genome assembly GCA_036346245.1 of Bonia amplexicaulis. NCBI lineage: Eukaryota > Viridiplantae > Streptophyta > Magnoliopsida > Poales > Poaceae > Bonia > Bonia amplexicaulis. The sequence goes on along the minus strand of CM070736.1, from coordinate 12,247,573 downwards.
GCATGTGGCCCTTGGACGTGCATGGCACAATGCTGTTGTCAGAGTCCAGCAGCAGCAGCACCAGCACGTTTGGATTTGAAGATCCTTACGGTGCTCACGCTTTCGGTGTGGCTATGCCCGACTCTTTCCAAGACATGTTGGCCTCTTCTTACGACGACGAGGTTACAGTGACGCAAGAGTTGCTGTACTACTAGGAATGAATTGGTCTGAATTAACTCGGGGTAAATTTTCAAGAGACCATGTACAAGGTGTGATACATGTTTGTGATGAATAATTGAAACTTTAGTTAAGTTGAATTTAAATTTTGCAATAGTTTCTTAAAATTCAGATTTACTGTCATTGTTCTCGGTGGGACTGGTCGGACTGCTGGGAGGAAGTAGTCGGACCAGTCTGTGAATGGCGGGCTGATCACCGGTCCAATCGGTGGTCTGGTGTGACCAGATATTGGGTGGTGGTTAGACCGGTGGTCTGGTGTGACTGATTTCTAGTTGACGGTTGCCTTTTTTCAGGGAGTGTATTTTGATGTTGGTCACGTGTGGTCAGACTAGCCATGGTTAGCGGTCGGACCGGGGTGAGTTGGCCAGTACGATCGGCATTGAAAATATAGTCACACCGTGTGGCCGGTCAGACCGATCAATTGTTGGCGGTTTGACTGGAGCGGTCCGACCGATGTGGGAAGAGCGGTCAAACTAGTGGCTACAACCAGAAAATAGGTTGGGTTGAACTGAGTTGATTTGAGGTTGGTTCATGGCTTAAGAACTATGAGTTATAAGGGTTTGTGTTACATTGCATGATGTATGTTTTTGACTAACGTGAGTCAAGTGCATTGAACTTGTTCTCGATATAGTTGCTTAGTCTTTAGATATGCAGGTGGTTTAGAAGACGTAGTGGTTGACGACAATGGACTGAGACTGGGCTGGGGAGCTGAGGTCCAAGCGGTCATGTAAGTCTGAGTGAGGCTACATGGTTCAAATGGGAAGCACAGAGAAGACAAGGATCGTAAAAAGACGAGTTGGTTCATAAGGTGCACCAAGTGATGAGGCTGATGTACGTAGAGATGATTCGGGAGAGTCCGAACGTGTGAAGATGCGACGGCTAGTCATTGAGCACTACGAACTGTGTGTCAAAATATGTGAAGATACTTTGAGGTGAAAATAAACACGAAGCCAAGGGAAAGTGCCTGAAAGCTTTGTCAATAGTATTTTGATAGTTGGCCAAATACCAAGTTGATACATTGATCAAAATCATAGCATAAAGAGGTGCAAAGGAGAAGTGGTTTAGGTCAAGGAGAGATGGAATTAATAGGTGGATCAATCGCTAAAGAGTTAGCAGGTTGAGTCAAGTAAATGTTTTGAGAAGCACATGTAAGTATGTAAAATCCTTATTAGTGGGGTTGATGAGTTTCCCGGTAAACTTAATGGGTTGGACTCATTAGTGTTGTGTTGGTTATTTAGAGTGGAGGAGAGGATGTGTTAGACCTAAGAATTCTAGGTTTTAGTTTTTGCTCTACCATCTTGTCTCCTTCTGTAGTTGTGAGAGAAAGAGAACTTGAGAGAGAGAAAAGAGTGGTGCTTTCCCTACACTTTGTAATCATCCATGAGTATGTAAACATCATCCTCCACTAAAATAGATAAAAACCTTGTCTCAATTATGTTCTTATTTGTGTTCTTACTTGATTTTGCTTGTTCTTGAACTAGATTTGTGGCATTGAGTTTGTGGGAGTTCTAGCCTAATCTCTTATGTAAATTACCTTGCTAGAACATTTGAGAATGACCTGAAAGACCTCGTGTCTTAGATTCTTATGATTAAGAAGTAATTTGAGATTTATGGTGTTTAGTGCTTTTATGAACTATATTCGATTTCCATCAATTTGGTGAACTTGAGCTCAAGAATCTTATAATTCTTGATTGGCTTAGGTTCGTATTGCCTTAGGACCTATTCATATTTGCTTCATACGGTTTGTGCTTCGAGCGTGAAATATCTGGATGCCTCGACTTCTATAAGCCGCTCATTAGCCACTACTTTTCCCTTTCACATATTGTAACGTATTTTGTATTTTATTATATCACAATTCAGTACGTCGCATAGCGGTTTGAATATTGTAGTGCCTTTCATTCCACCATCTTTCTTACATAATGCACTACTATTCATTAGTAGCTTCTATTAGCCACTTCTATCAGCCACTACTATTCATCAGCAATAGTCAAAAGCCATTAGCAAAATCCAATACGAACATGCCCTGAAATAAGTCTCGTGCAAAACTTGATAGTGTTCGGATGGGGTTTGGGCATGTTCATGAGATTTGAGATTTTGGCTCGAGTGATTTTCAGGTCTAAGAAGAGGGACCGGTTGGACTGGCTCCAGACCTGCGGTCAGGCCAGTCTGTCGATGTGAGCGGCCACATGGCGGTAATCAGACTGGCTTCTCAATGGTAGTCTGACTAGCTCTGTGCATGAGAATGCTGATTTTGTTGGTTTTTATTTATGGTTTTTATTTTGCTTAGCCTAGTTGGTATGATCTGAATTTGGTGACTGTCATAATCACTTGAATAAAGATTTTAAATACCATACGAAGAAAAAGTTTTAGAAATTATTCACTCATATTGCCAGCATCGGTCCTGCAATGTTACTTAGTGCTAGTGTATATAATTAAGACTATAAGAGTAATGTAATCATGTAGCTAGTAGTGGCGAGACGAGACGTCATGACCTATGTGTAGAGCAGTGGTCAGATTTAGTACTGTTTGTTATACGAATACCAAATTTAGCCTTCGAATCACCGTAATTCCATTTGTAGCCCCTCCCCGAGCGCGGGACTACGCGAGTTGGACACGGGTGCAGTGGTGCAGTCGGGGGTGCATAACTGTGCGATCGGGGAGCGTATGACTCAAACCGTCCTTGTCAGCGTGGTCGTAAACCATAGCTTACGACCACGCTCACGACCACGGCTTACAATCACGCTCGCAAACACGGCTTACGATCATGCTCACGACCACGCCTTACGACCACGACCACGCCATACGACCATGCCTTACAACCACGACCATGGCTTAGGCGATCATGCTCAGGTCCAGTATACGGTTTAAGTCATGCGCTTTCTGACCGCACCACTGCAGACGTGTCGCACTCCCGTAGTCCCGCGCTCGTGGAGGGGGCTACAAATGAAATTACGGTTATTTAGAGGCTAAATTTGGTGTTTGTATAATAAATTGTGCTAAATCTGATCAAAATTCCTATGTGCAATCAATTAAGTACCAATGCATATATACATACATATCAATGTGTCAATCTAGAACTGCATGTAGAAGGAAGAAATTGTCATGCGTGGAAGAGATGACATTGTGCTGGACAAAAAAAATGTAGCTGTGAGCTGAACTGATGTAACTGGTCAGAAAAATATTTCTTGCAAGCAGTCAACAAGCTGTGGCAAGTCGGCTGTTATTTTACGTCGGCCGCAGCGTGGTCTAAGCTCTTGCCGAATGTCCCGCGCAACTACCCCGTAGATACCGCAATACGTTTATATTTAAAAATAGAGAGTTTTATGGTTAAAAATATATTTGTATTTCTTATATAAATCTACAATATTATAATCTGAATGTACCAAAATAAATGGCATATATCTTTTGGGAGCGGATACGAAAGCTTCTTTTAACATCATTTAATGATCCATAATTGTCTGAAAATTTGAGTGTTCTTTCGAGGGAAAATTTTGACCACTGCGAAGAAAAAGTAAGTAGACAAATTTTATTCATGCCCTGATCTGAACCGTTGTTTATGGGATCACACGGTTGGAACATGTGCAATTCTTCATTGCAGTCACGGCAATACATTAATTATCCAATCCCTCGCAGGGTGGTGCATTTGTGCCAACGCAATATATCCGAGCAACACGGGAATTACAGTAACAAAAAGGAAGAAAAAAAAGCAACAAGGGAGTTGGTACGTGAAGAGTGATGATGAGAGATAGTCATCAACGTGACGAGTTTCGCTTGGCAGTATCTCGCTGACCTTGTGAAGTTTGCACGGTTCAGAGGACTCATCAGGGACACCGACGAGGCAACGACCCAAAGGGGAACAGGTAAAAGAGAACGGCGCTGATGGACAGGAGACCAAACAAAACAAAAAGGGCTAACAAGCACGAAACCTGGAATATGTATAGGAGCGCTCAACGGGCAGATTGCCATCGGCGCGCGCAGCGGCGGAGCAAAGGCCCGGCGACCTCAGGAGGATTTCGAGCTTGCCGGCGAGCCATCCTTTGAAAGTCAGCAGTGGACGGCAAGTCCGACGAGCGATGATTCTCGGCCGGCCAGCCATCTGCTCGGGCTCCATTCCTGGGTTGGCTCCGCCCCTGCGAGCGCGCGAGTGGCATCTCCGCTTCCAAGCCCTCCGATCAGACAAGGGTCCCATTATTTTGGGCTTTTGTTTTTTGGTTTTTTTAAACGTTAAAATAAACAAAGTGGTTTTTTAAAATAGATTGTTAAACAGTTTTTTATGTCAAAAACTGTATGTGCCGTCAGCAAACATATCAAAAAAATATATAGACAAAATCATTAGCTGCAGCTAAAAAGGAGATAAGCTCTAGGCACCATGTGGGTGGGGGCATGGACCACCGCCCACCGGCGGGCTCCATCGCATCCGGCAGCACTGTTACACCCTTATTTCTGGTAGCACTGATAATTCCCGCAACTACCTAAGACTGTTTAGTTGCAGAGTACTGTACACGAGCATGCACTATAACAACATATGCTTACAACAAAAGAGCCAAGCTTTATTACGGAAATATGGTTTAGCAACCTAGTTTTGACGTAGTGGACGTGCAAACCCAAAGTTAACTTATAGTATAAAAGAAACTTCCTCAAGTATACTTGAGCGTGGCTAAGACCTAAAACCACTGGTCGCCGAAGAAGTAAGGCCCTTCCAGGTCTTCATCAACAGCTTGTTCATCGATGTCCATACCTCTTCTATTTATTCTTTAGCAAGTAATGAGTACAACTGTACCCAGCAAGTCACAAGGGTAAATCTTACTTTATCTATTTGCACAGATTGCCAATGGATGAGAATATATTGGTTTATTAATGAGTACGAATGCAATTTTATTTGTAAACTTTTGAAAACAAGAAAGCATAAAACGAAAACTTCTCAAGATTAGGGGGATTTCAACACCTAATTACTTAGCTTACTCAGATTTAAAATATTCATAAATGTACTTATGCCTCGCTGTTGGAATCACCCATAAAACACAATTCCATTAACCGGGAGTACGGCGTATTCGAATACCATTTGTTTCACTCTACAGAATTGCACAGCTTTACTGCAAGATTTCTCAAACTCTTAATGTCAAGCTATAAACACGCTTCAGCTAGCGTGCGACTGAGTTGAGAAAACAAAGTCTTTCATTGCTCAATTTTTTTATGTAGACTCTACCCGGTAGATCTACTCAGACCCGATTTTAAACTAGCTAGACCTAACACTTCTGCTCGTCCTGAGTGGCCCATACCGTTGTTAGGTATGGTTTTACCGTTCCGCATACCAACTTCCCGTCATCCACACTCTTGACTCTTGTAGAGATTTAATCGAGTTGAGCAGCTATTAGACCAGGGTTGACAAGTTAACACTTGTGGTTGAGCGATCACTGTGCCCTTTACTTAGTATAAAGGTTCTTGTTCTTACTTTTCACTTGAGACTGCCAACCACAATCCAGATCCCTTGTGCTCGACAGCACTACCACCGATCTGATCAAGCCTCCACCCTAGGCTAAGGTCGTAGACTCCAACCATCTTGTGGTTTTCCATGATTCTTCCTTACCCTAGAACCATTTTAACAATTCTACTGGCCAAATGCCAGGTTACTTAGTAGTACAAAATTTTGAATGAGATAATCTACAATTATTTTTACAATAATTAAATATTACTAAGCTTGTCAAGGTGAATATGGCCTCAAATTAAACATGACATTTTTTAGTAGTAGGACATAACTAATCAACAAGTTATGCTAAATATTTATTTTAATTAAATAACATTTCACAAATAACATTAATGCAAATAATGTAATTAAATAATTTAAATTTCATGGGATTCAACATGATAAAAAACTTGTAACTTGCCTTGCTGTTCAACACACTCAGCTGTCTCGTACACTTCAATGTCCGGGTCCGATTCTTGCACGGTTGCCTTGGAATGCTCAGAAACTAGCGCAAATATATAAAATAACATAAACCCTTGCTTGAGTCACATCAAGCTAGAAAAATAAAATAAAAAATAATAAAACACAATAAATACCAAATAGAGTTGGTTTGGATTTTATTGGAGCTTGGATTGGTGGAACGGAGGTCAAAAATGGCTTCATGGCATTGAAACGATCGAAACAAGGTATTTTTGACATTGGGGTTTCAGTGAACAATGCTGAATAGTGATGTGTTGGCCCAAAATGAACAGTACAGCACAATGATCGTCCTACTTGGCTTTAAGTCAAAACAAACCTATTGGACCGGTTGGCTCGACCCAAACACGCGCCCGCAAAGGCCCAGCCGCGCGCGCCTACAAGTGCCAGATGCACGACACGTGGACGGCCACGATTGCACCACGCCGCTGCCTCAAACACCTTCTTTCTCCTCCGGCTTCTCTCTCCAGTGGCAAAACAAGGGCGTGGTTAGCTCTCTGCCACAGCTCTGGCAAAGCTCACCGATGATCAACAGTGGTATGGGTGGACTCCACTCAACATGGCGGTTCTGTTCTGGGGCTTTAGGAGGCGAGGATATGGGTGGTGGCGGCGGGCAACAGGAGGGAAGGTGGCGGCTTTCATGGTGGCTTTGGGGTTTTTCAATGATCTTCTGACGAGTTTAAAGCGGGTTTAACCATCTACGGTGCATGGTATTCATGGTGGCAGAGGTGATTTGGGTTGGAGAATGCTCAGAAGGGTTGTCCATGGGGGAGGTACTTCGGCCGGCGGTGGCTTCCGTCGGTGGAGCTCTACGGAAATACTAACGTGGATTTGAGTTTGGCCATGTGATTATTGTGTCTCGTGAATGCTATGACGGCGAGTAATTGAAATATGGCGGTCGGGAGCAGAAGATTGAGTGAGCGGCTCACTGGGCCTAGGGGAGAACAGCGGCGAAGCTGTGATGTAGTAGGGCTCAGTTGAATGGCTTTGTGGGGATACTAGGAGTGATGTGAAGCTTTCTGCAATGGGAATTGGGCTTTAAGGACGCGGATAGGCGGTGGGAGCAGTAGCCTTGCTCGGGTGGCGCTGGCGCGTGGAGGGGAGAGACGGCGAGGGCTCGACCGGGGAGGGGAGTGTGCAGGCAAGGTGGCGCATGAAGTACTGTAGCATATGCAGAATTAGGCAGGGAGATGACAACCTGTACGGTGAAAGCGCGTGCATTGGCCAGGGAAGCTGAGCTACGACGGGAGAGAGCACTCGGGTCAAACGGCGCTGTGCGAGGGAGGGAGAGTGAGGTCGGCCAAGGCGGTGAGCAATTGAACAGTCGTGGGGTAGGCAGCCGCAAAAATAGGTCTTGACGAGCAGCTACGTAGACGGGTGGCACAGAGAGGCGGTGGTGGTAGCGGCTTCTTTGGAGGCGCCAACAAGCGAGGGAAACGTAGAAGCAAGAGGGAAAGCAAGAATTCAAGGTGATTTGCCAATTTGAAGCAGGATTTAAGAGTTCAATCAAACTAAAAAAAATCAAAAAGTTTGAAATTTTGAGATGTATCAGCCACCAACCAACCAAGCCTCCTTCCGCTCGCCGCAGGCCACATGCAGCGCTAGTACGCCAGTCCACGGCCATCCGGACGGCGTTGGCGTCACGCCCTCCGCGCAAACCTAGCGCCGCGCTGCCTCTCGCGGCCCTCCGCGCGCCGCACGCACGCACGCACGTAGCGCGGCAAGTGGCAACGTGGGCGTTCTGCTGGTCCGGCGCGAAGGGCGTCTCGTCTCGGCGGTACGTACGTGTTTATTTCGAGCAGAGCCCCTACTACCCGCGCGGCGGACGGGGATTATTTCGAGCATGGCTACCCAAAAGCCGAAAGTACATGCATGCACTCGTCTCCCTTCAAAACCCGATGTGCCAAAGCAAGAGGAAACCATGCGGGTGAAATAACACTCGTGTCCTCTCAAACACGTGATCCACAATGTTCTTAGAACCGAAAAAGAATACACGTGAGCACACCAACGTACACGACGTACAAGAATACAGCACACCGATCCGTTTATTTTTGTTCCAAGCACACACAACCTAACTGAAACGAGCCAATCGAACTGACAGAGCGTCGTCTTTTCTGGAAGGGTACCTGAGGTAGCTCGACAGAGAGTCTTGAGGCAGCCTATCTCGGAGTCGGGCCAAATGAGACCGACAAGGGACCTGGCTCCGCACCCACTTGGCTCACGTTAGCATCGGCGCTTTCGGTCCCTGTTTTCTTGCCCTGTGCACGAGCAGACTCCGACGCCAAGCTCCCCTTCAGAATCGCAACCACCTGGGCCATTGCTGGTCTCTGAGTCGAGTCTCTCGCAGTGCACTTCATAGCTAGATCGATGACTTTCCACACGGAACTGGAATCGTACACTCCCTGGAGCCTTGGATCGACGATGTTCTCAAGGGCGCCTATCGGAAGCTTCTGAGACACAACGTCGGTGATATGGGGCCTAGCTTGATCATTTGTAATTGGAGGCTCACCTGTTACCACCTCCAACAAAACCACACCAAAACTGTACACATCACTCCTGTCGCTCAATGTTGAAGTACTCTGGTACCTGCATAAGAATTAGGAGACATTCGTGTTTTAACAATTAACGGTGATAAACAGAATAACTAAAATTCATCTCTGTACATATAGTCCTGCGCTTTTGAGAGATTTAGTTGAAACTCCACTTAAAGGTCACCGGTTCCACAAAATTTGTCCACCGAGAGAAGCAAAGTAGCAAGCCATTGTAATGTTCTTAAGTCCTTACAACTTCGTTGAGCCTTCCCAAATCCCTATGATTTTAATCTATAGCAATTATTTACTTGTTTTTTTTTGAAGGTGTTTCCATACTTTTGTTAACAGTGATTTATATAATTTTTAAAGTATGATGAACGATGGATAGATGTTACTTACCTCTTCATTTGCTTTGAGGTTAGTGCTACTCTTGTTAAAGAGGAAAATATAGAAACACTGGTCAATTTTTTTTTGAAAAAAAGGTGTTCCCTTCATTCAGAAATGTATAACGTTTTGAAAAGCGTGCGATCAAACTTTTCTAAGTTTGACTATTTATATATAAATAATATTTAGATTGGTCAAATGAAAATGGAATCATTAGATTAGTTATGAAAAATATTTCCATAATATAATAATTTTATATTTTTTAATAAACATATTCATATATTCTGCTGTGGAAGAAACTTCAACTCTCAAATAATACAGAAAACATGATAAGCAAAGTATTTTTAAATGAAATAAATGTTTATTTCAATTGGACAACCAAAGTGACCAATTTGTATGGTGGAGACCTATGAATTGAAGTGTCATGTAACCAAGAATGACAGATTATATCAGTGCAATACTTCTTGTAAAAGAAATAACTTGAATCCCAACCTTCGATTCAATCAAATCAATTTTTATGCTAACAATAGCTAGCAATTAACATAAAAGTACTGCAATATGAACATACTCTGGATCAATGTAGCCGGGTGTTCCACTAATTGTTGACATCAATGACATCTGAGCATCATCACCAAATATTTTGACCAAACCAAAATCAGCCACTTTTGCGTGTAAATTTTGATGTAAAAGAATATTGCTACTCTTCACATCTCTATGCACCATCATGCACCCAGTGTGCAAATATTCCAATCCTACATTGTGGAAAAACATGTAGAGATGAAATGAACCATGAAGTTCAAATTGCCATGCAAAGCAAAGAACACAAATTTGGATAATACATTACATGTATTACTTTACCTTGGGCGGCATCAAGAGTAATCTTTAGTCTCAGTTCCCAATTCAGGGGTCTAGCGATTCCAGTTTTACCTATGAGAGAAAGAAATCTCAAGAGTAATAGTCACAGGAATACCAATCTACCATATAGTAACTCCTTCAAATCTAAACAGCATGTATATGCAAAGTGATCTCGGTCCAAGAAAGACATAAATGCAAGATATCCAAGTAGCTTGTTGATAACAATTAGTCCTGTTATTGTAAGTTGGTCTTAACAACAAGCGACAAATTCTAGCCTCCAGGCATCACAATCTGCCTAACTGTTGCGTTGAGGCTCAGATGTACAACACTGAGCAGCTAGGAACCAGCCCAAACCCGATGCAACCAGAGTTTGTAGAGAAAATTTACTCTTGATGCTGGTTCAAAAAAATTTGCTCTTGATGAATCATCACAGTGACTCCGAAATTAGAGGAAAAGGTATAATAGTGGATTCAATGACATTACTGAAATCACTCAAATAAATAGGTACGTTGACGTACTCAAGGCGAGGCATGAAAGGTTCAGGTTAATTGATGAAGCCTGAGTATACCATGCTCCTAAGTCCTAACTGAGAAAAGTGATCTGTTTTGATACGGGAAGATGGTAGCACTTGTAGTAAATATGCTCTTTTTTTTAAAAAAAGGTAAATGTTCTCATTAACTTATAGCACAAATGAAGTATCACAATTTAAGTGTTATAAAAACCAGACACTCTGTACTGACCTCTAAGATGGTCATGAAGACTTCCTTGGGCCATGTACTCATAGACAAGTGCTAGATTATCACCATCATTGCAATATCCAACAAGAAACACCAAATTTCTATGATGAACCTGCGATAAGCTCTTGGCCTGAAATACAGCTTCAGAACATCATGCTCTTTATAAAGCATAATCAGAACACAACAGTAACTTATTACAATTATTCTAATATTTGCAGAAACACATAAAAAATAGGATTAGGTGAATAATCTATGTTCGATGAAGGTTGAAGGGGAAAATAATATCCATCTAATGATGCCGTCAAGACTCCAGAACATTTATTATTTTGTTTATCCCTCTTGTGCAAGCTCCATGATGTAGTCCTCATTCCAGTTGATTTAGGAAAGGAATGCCCATGCGGCTTTATTGTTCACAATCTATTTAACCCCCATAGCACCCAAAAGAACCAGACAGAAAAATTTGCAAAGGACTATTCCATCAAATTAAGTACCTCTGTCAGGAATTGCTTTACACCATGCGATGTTGTTTGGGAGCACACCTTCACAGCAACCTCACTGCCATCTTCCAAATGACCAAGGTAGACCACACCAAATCCACCTCTACCAATGACTCGTGTAAAGTTGTCAGCTATATTTTTCAACTGTGTGTATGTAAATACCCGAAGTTCAGGGCACACAGGGGTTTGTGGTTGCACATCCTCTTTAGTACTGTATCGAGAGAGTGACAGTACTGACAGAGGGCCATTATGAACCACTGCGATACATAATGCAATAGCATTTCATGTATAAAACTGCAACTGGTCAGTATCATATTTGCTCAAACAAAAGAAAAAATCATAATGTTTGTGATATTATTTTTTACCTCGTGGGCGAGCAATGAAGAAGAATGCAAGTATAACAATTAGCAGGGCCACCACAGCTGCTATTGAAGCACCGATGATGATGGGTGCTTTGCTGTGTTTATTAGGAGGAGCTGGAGGAGGTTCACATGAGGCTGCATCTGTGCAATCAACTCTATCATGGGTACAATAATAAATATCAAATAAGTGCTAGTTACCATGGTTCAGGAATAGCAAGAATAAAAGTGTAGTTAGTAAAACCAAGCTAATTTACTGGAAACATGGCCTGTTTCAGGATTTGGCTAGTTTGTTCTTAGTTGTGTTTTGGTGAATGTTGTGGTTCTGTGTGGTTCAGTATGTGGAACTTCTCTTGTGAGCTGGTGTCCCCAGCCTTTTTTCATTTCGTTTTGCAGTTTGTAAGAACTTTATTTGCTTTCAATATAAGCAGGGAAAACCTTTATAAAAAAAGGTTTATCGTATCAAGAATAACTTAGATGCTTATAATGCTTAGTTTCTGAGGGCACCTTTTAGGATTTCTTCGAAGGAAAAAACACATCCAAACTAAGAGGAAGGTGCACAGTAGAACTAATATTGAGAAGTGAGAGCAGTGTAGAATATTCTCTGTTTATAAATAGATGTTGCTTTGGTACTGATGCAGCCAATGTTTATCAGAATATGGCTATGATACAAAAGGCTTTTATGTACAAAAAGTTTTTCAACAAACCCCCAGTTCTCCCCACTCCCACATGTAGTGTTGAGTAGTGGATGGTAGAAAAACTGTTTGTAAAATGCAATTAAAAAACATGTGTACTATAGTCACTCTGTTTTCTTAATATTATATGTTTGAAAAAACTTTGCGGACGTGTTGATGGTCAAAGTTAAATATTGGAGAACATAGCTTTATGAACAGCGGAAGTAACTCTTATGTCGCCCATCTTAATCTTATAGCTGTACATATGTCTGTCGTTGTGTCATCCAAGACATATGATGATTATGCCCAAAATGACATCGCTTTATGAACAGAGGAAGTGACTCTTATGCCGCGCATCTTAATCTTATAGCTGTACATATGTCTTTCATAGTGTCACCCAAGACATATGATGATTATGCGTACACTGTTTTTCTACTTCAAATCAAATTCAGTGATTATAATGTCAATGCTACACTGGTTTACTCAATGTCAACTTGGTCTTCGATGTGATGGAACTATACAGTAAACCTTTCTTATGACCACACTATAAAAAAACAATTGCACAATTTTACAAGAACCAATCATGCTTATATGGGAAGCATGTGATATCCTTCTTTTCCTCAAGGACAATTCCAAAGCAATTATACTTAAAATTAACAACATGTGTGAGTGTAACACCATCATAAATGGATACGAGTGGAAAATTTAAGCTAGTCAAACTTCTAACATCCCAAAATTCGGATGTTCGAAAATATGAAAAATTTAAAACTTTTTAATGCATTCTGGTGTTCAAGAATTTTTCCAGTTTTATTCAAGAATCTTGAATGGATTTTTGTGACAATCAAACCAAAAGAAAACCAAAAACTAGGGTCAAAAGATATACAACAGACAAAGCAAATTAAAAATGGAAATCTGAATCTGAAAAGATGATCCATGGTTTAAACCAGGAGAATTTAAATGAAGTGAAAAATTTGAAAACAAAGGAGGAGCGAAATTCGAATTCAAATCGCTTAGATCTTGAATCAAACCTAAGATTGAAAAGACTTTGAATAAAATTGGGATTATACATTTTCAAAATCTTGTCAAGTGAAATTCAAATTTGAATTCAAATTCCAATCCAAAATCGAAATCTAAATTCAAATCAAAGCAAAATACAAATAAAAAATTCGAAATCCAAAGGGGTCAGCCCAACTCTTTCCTCTCTCAGGCCGCAACCCACTTTCTCCTTTCTCTGGCTCAGTTGCTCGACCCAATCGACCCATTTCTTTCTCTTCCTCTCTTCTCCTGGCCCAGTCGAATCCCTCCCCCTCTCTCTTTCTCCGGCCAAGCCGGCTTGTCGCATTGTTCGCTCCACACGTGCGCGCTCATGCCCCAACCCGCCGCGCCACACAGAGCCATCCTCATGCCCACGCGGCCACCCATGCGCGCCCAACCACGCCTTGCACCTACTCCTGTCCCGTTGCCATACCGTGCCGCCCTACCATGTCCATGCGACACCGTTCGTGCCACGCCAACCGTGCCGTGCGCTCCCGCGCTACTCACTTCAATGCTCGTGCCAGCTCCATGCCACCATGACGCTGCCATGGCCCCTGCCATGAAGCACGCCCGTGTCACACATCCTCCTCCCCCGCAGCTATTTAAGCTACTGGGCTCCTCTCCATCCCTCCTTGTACCAAGAAATCGAGCTCGAGCTTGCATACGCGGCTTCCTCCGCTCCGACCGCCACATCTATCACCACTCCGGCCAGACCGGCAAGTCCCCCCATTTCCTTTCGTGTCATGTCATGTTCCTAGACATCTTCTTCTCGCCCTCCCATTTAATCGAAATGCTATGCACTGCACCTCACCGACGGCGCCATCTTCTTCAGGTCTGGCCAAAACCACTGCCACCACCGCCATTCTTCACTCAGTGCGTCTCGGCTTGATTCGTTTCTTCTGGAGCATCTCCTCACCTCCCTTTTCCTCCCCTAACCCTTGATTTGGGCCCTCCTTGGCCAGGCCGCCACCGCCGCATAGAGCTACTCACGCCACCCTCGACTTCCATTGCCGCGCCACCTTGGAGCTCATCCGCCCTCGTCTTCTTCTCCGGTGAGCTCCCCTCAACCCTCTGAAGCTAATGAGCACACTATTTTTCCTCTTTCTTCTCCCCGGTGATGCCGCCTTGTTCGGCACCCAGCTCCGGCCACCATACGCCGTCGTCGGCTCGCCTTGGTGCCGCCCAAGCCATGACATTGCCTCCCCTAGCTCCCTCTTCCCTCCAGCATCCCATTTTTGGGGTCACTGTCACCTGTCCGTGGCCACCTTACCACCGGTAAACTCGCCACAGCCGAGCGTCGCCCCTCCTCTGTTTTCGGGCGCACCTGGCACTGTGCAGCATCATTTAAATTAATTGCGTCATTAGTCCATAATTAATTAGAGTTAATGATACCCATTAGTTTAAACCAATGCGTTAGCAACATGTGGGCCCAAGCCATTAGAAAATCTAATTAAACCGAAATTACTCTTTAGGTCACTGACATGTGGGTCACGCTTACTGTGCCTTGGCCTACCTGTCATTTACTCATGGTATTTCCTTAAAAGGAAATAATTCAAAGAAATTGAAAACTCCGGTAGCCCCACATGTCAGTCTCTGACATGATTTCAAATAAGAAAATAAATCACGAAAGAAATTAAAATATGTGGGCCCCAGTTGTCAGTGAGTGACACACTCTCCTCTGTTTATTTTGGATTTTTTTCCTGAAATTAAATTTTGTAAGGCCCATTCTCACTCGTTTTAAATCCAAATCAAATGAAACTTGTTTCTAAATTCATCTAAATTCAAGATCTTCCTCAAAAAAAAGGGCAAAATCATGAATTTTGGAGTTCATTCAAATTTACTAGGAAGCGAGTTAAGGTTAATCATGGGGTTGCGAATTAGCTAGGCTCATGCAATTAGGCGTTTAATCAAGAATTAGTGTTAGATGTTGATAGAAGATAATTAGGGTGCCATTAGTATTTAATTTGAAGTATCCACTTTCATTAAAGATTTTTCTTGAAAAATAGTTAGATAGAAATAGAATTCAATTATGATGTCATTAATATTGTTTTAGAAACCCAAATATCGAATGAAGACCTGTTAAAACATAATCTTGTATAAATGAAAATAAAATTAATTATCATGTCGATATTCCTAAATTTAAAATGCAAAATTAATTAAAGATGGTAATAAGGAGCCTTATGCTATAAATAATCCCATAACAATACAATAAAATAGGCATTATAGCTAGTCCATATAATTAGAATATAAATCAAAGCCAATTAGTGTCCTAACTAAAGATAGTTGTTAATTTGTAACTAGTAGTGTAACCTGTCGGCCACTTAGGTGTGTCTCCAGTTAAGGATATTAAAGAAATCGAGTAAATAACTAATTCCACATTTTAGTTAATTATTTAATTAATCATTCAATTAATTGGCAATTAAACCTCAAATAATAATATTTGGTAAATAATCCCCAATACACATGTAGAGCCCGTATTTGTCCATAGGTCTGACCTAACTCATGAAACTTCCTTAATGAATATAAATAATAAAATAAATCGTTAAGTTATGATCAAGTAATGGTATTCTCTGGTTAGCTATGGTTAACTACCTTTGAATCCGAAGCAGAATATTCTCGTGAATATTCCTTCTTCCTCATTGATCCTTCTTTGATATCCTTCAGGTATCCTCACTGTCGCTCAAACTTCGTTTGACACCGTCTATATTCCGCACTCACTGAACCTTGTCTTGTGCCACAAACTTAATCATAATAAAGTTTAATTGAGTTCATTCAGATTTATTTGGATTTTTGGAGTTATTTGGATTTAATTGGATTCGATTGTTTATCTCATCACTAGAATTTGGACTCTCGAAGAAGCAACTACTCAAACGAGATCAAGATACAGATAAAAGGTGAAGACCAAGAATTTCAAGACCATTGACTGAGATGGTTTTGAGCAAGATCAATGCCGCAGTAAATTGAGTGAGGCAAGTCGTTGATCATTTTGCACCTACTTTTTGAATGCAAATTATGTTGATTTAAATTATTACATTGCATGCTTAATTTATTTTATGCAAATTATATTCATGTTACGTCATAGTTAAGTCCCAATTAATAACTGTGCTATTACACCCCACTCCTTGACTTTGGTAATAAAACATTGTTGCCCTATAAATAATAGTAAATATACTAGTGATAAGTCTGTATCTAAGCACCATGCTTAGTCTTGCTCAGATACTCAAGGGTATTAAATTGCCCTAATATCATTTCAAACATGAAAACTCATATTTGGGCAGTCATTGGATGAAACGGCTGGTAATTGAATTGAAAGGATATTTTGGATCTCAAAACTCTAAACTTGCTTAAATATCTAAGCGGATGGTATGTGGGGCTAGTGCGAAGGGAGCATGAGTGTGAAATGTGGTAGAACCGCCAAAATAACTTTAATGATTGAATCTTGTGATGACATCCTAATATAAATTAGTGCAACCGCAAGTCTACAATGGGTACAACCTACCTAATTAATTTGCATTAACCCAGCATGGGTTGCACCATCCAAAGGAACACGGGTTGTCGCTGGTTTTAAGCCACCGTGCGCCGCAAGAGGGGGCCTCTGGAGAGGTTGGATGGAACCCCCCAGTAGGTGGAAACCTTAGCGAGTATAATCTCGTTGGGGAGAT
Source organism: Bonia amplexicaulis (assembly GCA_036346245.1). Taxonomy (NCBI): domain Eukaryota; kingdom Viridiplantae; phylum Streptophyta; class Magnoliopsida; order Poales; family Poaceae; genus Bonia; species Bonia amplexicaulis. The sequence continues at coordinate 12,230,682 of CM070736.1, read as the reverse complement.
ACATTATAAAGGCCTTGCGATGGTATTCTTGATATGCATGTCTAAGGAAACATATGGAATATAACAAGTTAAACATCTCTTGTGGGTAAGTGTGAGACCTCTGCATAGTGAAAATTGTTCGAACAACCGTGTCCATAGTCATAGGCAGGCATGGGAACTTAGTCGAGTTAGTGTCTATCTACAAAAAAAATCTTTGTAGATGGGATGCAAAACAGGATAGGATAGTTAGAACCCTAACTTTGATTTTTCCCTGGGTGGATGGAACCAAGCGAATATAAAGGGTGGATGGAACCCAGGTATCAAAAATAGTATATGGTGAATGAAACCATGCTCTGTAACAGGTGGATGGAACCTACACTACTATTATTACTACATACTCTTACACACTTTAAAACATGTTTAGTTAAAATGTTAAGTCTCAGGTTTTCTACTTATTGTATTTTATTTATGGCTTTTTGCAGACAAAAGAACCTTACGCTTCCTTTTGTTAGCCTTACATATATTATAATTACATTATATGTGGTGGTTTGATAAGTACTTTCGTACTCACTGTTGCTCGATTACTATTATTCAGTAAGAAAGGAGAAAGAAAAGCCCTGCGGTTATCTAAGGACGTTGACAAGACTGGAAGGTGATAAGGCCAAGAACTAGGTTGTGAGCCCCAGTTAGTTACCTGTGGGCATATCCTGAGGGTCCCACATGTGTGTTGTTCCGTTTCCGCTGCTACTCTTTAAAGATTTCGGACTGATCGGCCCATGTGTAAGTTTACTATTGTATTACTTTGCTTTTGTGAGATATGTATTGATGTTCAACAATGTATCTGCGGGCAATATCTACTAATTCAGGGAATAGTACGATGGAATCATAGAGAATTCCGTATCGATAAATCCGTGTCCCGCAAAACTGAAAACAAAAAGAAAAACTAATCCGCTTTGGGATTTCCTATCACTAGCATCTGTTAAGGAGATAGATATAGAGTTGTATTAGGAGATAGAGTTTGGATTCTAATCCATATATGCCTTATCTCTATATGGCATATCCTCTTGTACTCTCCTATATATATGACCCTTTGGGTCTCATATCAATACACACACAATATTCATAATATGGTATCAGAGCCTAGGTTACATACCTAGCCTCTGTTTGTCTTCATGATCGCCCCAGGAGACTCGATCTCTCTGGCGGCCATCTTCTTGGCCTCCCACCACGGCTTTTCTTCGCCCTCCTCCCACCGCGCCTTGCCGGCCTCCTCCCGCTCGCCCGCCACACGCCGGCCTCCTTCTCCCTCCGGCCGCTGCTCGGCCGTCGCCGCTCTTCACCCGGGCCGGACCGGACCGTCGGCCGCTCTTCGCTCGGGCCCCGCGCCCGCCGCCATCATCCGGCTCCTCCGCGCCCGCCCGCCGCTTCGCCGCCTCCGCGCCCGGCGCGCCTCGCCCGGCGCTCGCGCGCCGCCGCCCGCCCAGCCGCCTCCGCTCCGGCGCTCCGCGCCCGTCGCCCGCGCCGCCGCCGCCGCGCCCGCCGCCTCACGGGGAACCTAGTTTTGGTTCCCCTGTGTGAGCATATATTTATAGTTGGGCGGTCGGCCCAACAAAACAAAAGAAAAAAACCGACCGGTTGTTTCTGGTAGACCACGAAGTTCGATCATTTTGCTTTCGTGAGTTTTCCGGTGCGGATCCGGGCCTCTGCACATGCCTTTGGCCGGATCTGGGCGGATCCGGCCGCTGTCTCCCCCGCCAACAACGTCTTCGGTCATCTTCACCGGGCTTCCTCCCGTTTCGGCCGACGCCACCAGATCTGGCCTCTTCGCCGCCTCTCGGATCCGATCTGGAGGTCGCCGCTCGCCTCCAACTCCGGCCTCTCCACCGCCGGACCCACTGGCTTCGGTTTGCCAGGCTCTTTCGCCGCCGTCGCTCGCCTTTTCGGCCGCCACGGCCGTCTCCCTCGCCGGGTTGTCTCGGCCTCGTCTCGCCGTCGTCGGCTCTTCGTCTCGTCGCCGTCGCGGCTCATATGGCGTCTGCGCTCGCCACCGCTCAAAGGATCCGTGAAGCGGATCCGGCGACCTCGCACGAATCCGGCCGCCGAGGGCGCCTCCGCCCGCCGCTGTCTCGGCCTCGTCTCGCCGTCCGTCGTGGTCGCTGGCCGCCGCTCGGCCGCCTCCGCTTCCGCTCGCCTATGGCATCCGGCCGCCGCTCTTCTTCCGCTAGCTCCTCGGCCTCCGTCTGCCGCCGCCTCTCGCTCCGTCCGCCCGCCGCTCGGCCTCCCTCGGCCTCCCGCCGTTCGCCGCTTCGATGCCGCCGACCTCCGCCGCTCGGCCGCCTCCGGCCTCGCCACTGCCTCTCCGGCCGGCTGCCACTGCACTTCCCGCATGGCTCACCAGTGCTCATCCGCCCTCCGGCCGCCGCCCGAGGCGCGGCCTCTCATCGCGCTTCCTCGCATGGCTCTCGCTCCTCCCAACCGGAGCTCCTCGCGTCGTCGCTCTCCGCGCCGGCCACCTTGGCCGACCTCCGTCGCGTCCTCCTGGCCGCCGTCTTCGCGTTATTTTTCTCGTGAGTCTTCCGTTGCGTCCATCCAAAATCCGTAGTTTTTAATTTTTAGTTCGTCTCAACCGTGCGAGTCCACCAATTTATTGTCAGTCATAAAAGTGTAGGAATTTTATTTTGCATGACAGCAGCCGCCGCTCTATTCTTTGACGAGCTTGTAACGCCGCTGCGCTTCTTCTGCACTGCGCCTCCGGGAGGATCGATCGTTCCCGGGGGCAGCCATCTTGTTGAGCCGCTGCCGTCGCCGGATCCGTCTGTGGCCTTCGCTTCCGTACGGGCTGCAGCTGCTGTTCGACTGATGCGACACGACGCGCTCCGCGACTCCCGTTCTCTCGGTCCCTCGGTAGCGCCGCCTCCGCTCCGGCCGGGTCACTGCGAGATCTCGCGCCTCTGGAGGAGCGCCTCTCTGTCCCTCTCGGCTTTTGGCTTCGACGGGTTTGGGTTCGCAGGTGGCCGCCGTCTCCATGTGATTGCTCGTGGGGGATTCGGCGGTGGGGATGCCACCCATTGCTCGCGCCGCCGTCCCTTGGTGGCTCAGCCGCGACGACCAACCCCGTCGGTCCCGCCGCGTTCGACGCCGCCTCCCGTGACTCCGTCTTGACTTCACCTCCGTCGGCGTGGGCGGCGTCGCGGAACCGCAGCCACCACCTCGGGAGAGATCGACGCGTGGATCGGTGGCGTCGCCGGACGACGGCGTGGCCCAGCCGTCCGCCTTCCTCTCCGGCGTCGGGGCCTCGGCTGCGCCTCGCCGGCCCACTTCTTGGCCGGCTCCACCTCCCGATCTGTTCTCGCCTCCCGCTCCTCGTTTCTGGGCGGCCATTGCTCCTTCCGGTTCTTGATTCTTGATCCGTAACCGGTCACCGCCCGCCTCAGCTCGTACAACAACTTCCACTCCTTCAAGTCTCCGTGGCGCCGCCGCCGTGGGCCGACTCCTCCCTCGGCATCCTCGGCGCCGGCCGCTCCTCTCGAAGCAACAATGCCGTTCCCCAGAGGACCTCGGCAGCGCCCACGATGGGTCGTCGGCCACAACGACGACCGCTCGAGCTGTTCAATGCCTCCATCACTCGTCCTCCTCGCCGGTCTCCGCCTCCTCGGCGATGGGCGCCACGGCGTCCACTCATCGTCGGAGGGCTCCCCATGGCCGAGCCGCCAGAGCACGACCTCTTGGGAAACTATAGTTTCATACTAATCTGGTAGGCTTCTTGGGCTCGTCTCCCACGCCGCCTGCTGCATGCAGCCCCGGCCGCCGGCCGGCCAAGCCGCCTCATCGCCTCAGAGCCTTTCCTCGCCGACGTTGCGCGCGGTGCTCTCGGCATCGGTTCACCGCCGTCGCTCTGCTGTCCTCGTCCGGATCGGCTTCCTTCTTGTCGGCCGCCGCCGCCTGAAGCTTCAAATCGCCGCTGTTCTCGTCCGGATCGGCTTCCTTGAGGTCGGCCGTCGTTGCCGCCGCCGAGGCGCCGCCTCTCCGCCACCTCCGGCCGTCTTCTTCGCGTTGGCGTCGCGTCGCCTCGGGCGCCGCTGGATCGATCTTCCTGCTGCCGGCTTCCTCCGATCCGGTCTTCCCGCTGCCGCCGGCGCCTTCTCCCGGCGACCTCGCGCGGATCTAGCCGCCTCAACTCCGGCCTCTCCATTGCCGGACCCAGCTTTTTGGCTCACGGGCTCTTTCGTCGCCGCCGCTCGGCCGCCTCGCCCGCTTCGCCCGCTGTCATCCGGCCGCCGCGGTCTTCCGGCCGCTTGTCCTCCTCGGCCTCCCGTCTGCCGCCCGCGCTTGAAGTCGCCGGCCACCGCTTGGTCTCCGGCCGTTCGCCGCTCGATGCCGCCGGACCTCCGTCGCTCGGCCCCTCGCCGCCTCCGGCCGCCTCTGGCCTCACTACCTCCTCCCACGCCGGCCTACCGCCGCGCTTCCCCGCATGGCTCCGCTGTGCTCGCTGCTCGTCTGAGAACGGCCGTTGACGACTCCGCTCGACTTCACTGTCGACCATCACCGTGCTCACCGCGCCTCCTCTGGCCTTGCCCGCGCGGATCCGGTCGCCTCGGCCTCCCCAAGTCTCCGTGCCGGCTGCTGCCCGCGCTTACCGCATGGCTCCGCCGTGCTCGCCGCCTCTCCATTGCCGCCCGAGGCGCGGCCTCTCCGCCGCCGATCCGGCCTCCCACGCCGCCGGACGCCGCCGCTCTCCTCGCGCTGCGCCTCGCATCGTCGCTCTCCGCGTCGGCCGTTGCCGAACCCGCTCGACTCCACTGCCGTTCGTTTCAGTGAGTCCGTCTTCGCGTTATTTTTCTCGTGAGTCTTCCGTTGCGTCCATCCAAAATCCGTAGTCTCTAATCTCTAGTTCGTCCAAGCCGTGCGAGTCCACAAATTTATTGTCAGTCATAGAAGTGTAAGAATTTTATTTTGCATGGCGTGCCGCCGCTCTATTCTTTGACGAGCTTGTAACGCCGCTTCTTTCTTCTCGCTGCGCCTCCATTGCGCTTCACATGCCTTCTTGCCCGCCGCCGCCGTCTCGAGCTTCGATCTATTTCTCTTGACTTGATTTGACAGTTTATTCCAAGGTCGCACGCAGCACGACATCATCAAGACTCGGACTTGGATGATTGACATTTATTCCAAGGTCGCACGCAGCAGCGACATCATCAAGACTCGGACTTCGGACTTATCTTGTTTTAATGTCAACCTCTTTTTCAAATGCAATGCTATTGCATACGCTTTGCATTTGAGGGGGAGTGTTAAGGAGATAGAGATAGAGTTGTATTAGGAGATAGAGTTTGGATTCTAATCCATATATGCCTTATCTCTATATGGCATATCCTCTTGTACTCTCCTATATATATGACCCTTTGGGTCTCATATCAATACACACACAATATTCATAACAGCATCAATTAGCTACAAACCTGTTAACGCAACAATAGGGTACACAAATCAAACAAAACATATCTTCTAACCACGAAAAGAAATATGAGGAAAGTAAGCATAAGAAAACCTGAATGTAAGAAAGCCAGAATTTGACTTCTTCAAAAGAGCATCAGGGATTTGCCCAGTGAAACGATTTCCTGATATATTTCTGGAATCCATGGAAAGTCAAACATTCCAAGTTCCAATAATGAATTAGATGAATGAAGAACGATCTGTATCACTTACAGGACCTGAAGATATTGTAATTCTGCTAGAAAACCGGGTATGCCTCCAGTCAGGTTGTTGTAAGACAAATCCCTGAAATGATAATTAAGCAGATGAGCATATCTATTTTTAGGTTTTTTATAGTTATGTTCTAAACAGATTAAAACCCTTGGTATTGGCACTTAGAAGCAGTCCATTCAGTTGTGTCAAAGTAATTATGTCAATTAGATGTCTGTCATAGTGTGGACTCCAATTTCAAGCCAGGTGTCAGAATTGAATAAAGATATACAAGCGAGACTATTATGTGTATAACAGGGAATAACTTTAATCCTGGTGCAAATTGCTACTTAGAAACTCAGGAACTTGAAAAGACATCTGGTGCAATTCCATATGCTTGTAGAATTACAATGAACAAGAATTAAGCAGTTATATCTATGTGAGAACACCTAAGAACAAAGTCGACTATCAGAAATGCGTGTTTTTGCTTATTTACCGCATTATTCTATATAGAATATCGAGACCATAAACCCATCTAGTCATCCTGTGTCTTACATGCATTTGCAAACAGAAAACTTTCACTGGCAATCTGATGTCCCATTTGTAGTGTCACAGCAATTTAATCATTATGTGCCAAAGATTATGATGCTGAATATCATGCATGCACTTTAAGTTTTTTCCTTCCAAATCCTTAGTGAAAATTTCGGAAATTTTTGTTGAGGGAAAAAGCGACTACAATATTATTTTAGACCAATTGATCATGCTGGGTTAAAACTTAAAGCCTATTTAGATTCCAATTACTTATTCAGATTTTCTAAAGAGAGTGAGCCAAATCCACCTCACGGAGGTAATTCCCTTTTTTTGCATTAAATCGTAAAAAATCACAAAAATAAATTTTCCATAGTGTGCAGTACAATAACTTGAACAAGAGCAAAGGTTATATGCTATATTGATCAGTAACACTTACAAATATTTGATTGATACAAATTCCGAAAAGGAGTCGTGTATCGGACCACTCAAATTACTGGAAGACAGATTTCTGCACAGATGGCTCAAACCGTCAAGATATGTGCTACTGCTAGCTTTAAATTAGAAGATTATATGAATTTTCCTTTTTTTTTTTGCATACTCACATAGATACAACTGTTGGGTTAGCAGCTGTGCTGCTACAACTCAGGCCATCCCAGACATAAATTTTTGGAGAGCATGGATCACCCATCCAGTTTCTTTTCACGCCATATTGTCCCTTGATGTCCATAATGGCTTTAACTACATAGTACAAGTATGGTTAATCAGAGCACTGATATAAACAACGAACCATGAATACTATGAGTTTGATTCATCATGCTCTACAGTTCCAAGTCACGTTGTTGAGTATTGACATTCGAAGATAAATAATGTAATTTTTCTTCGTCCTGATTTAGAATTGTCTACAAAATAACTGGATATTGCTATTCTAATTATAGGCAAACAATCGGATCCAAGTTAACTGCTTTACAAGGTATTACTTACCGAGAATTTTATGTTATTGTTAATTGGTACTAAGTAGTAAGTACTAACATCACATAACTATCCTGACGTGGATATTCCCTAATGTTACCTTGATAGTTAATACTACCTAATTATATCACCTAATATATTACATTGCATTACCCGATATCATTGTTACTCAATGTTTCCTAGTGATATCTTATGCTAATGGACATCCCATTTGGAAGATGTCAAAATAACTTCTTTCGCTGACGTGATTCAACAAACACCTAAGGGGCTTACCTTGGGCTTTATCGGTCATGGGGATGGGGAGCTCAAGGACGGAGTAGACCTGCGCGGCGTTGACTAGCGGAGGCAGTGTGGAGTTCTCGTTGGAGACGAACGCGTAGTCATACTGGTCACTTTGCGGCAGGCCGTCGGTGCGGTAGACGTAGCCGTCGCTGAGGTAGGAGGGTTTAATCGGGCCAAAGACTGTTCTGCCGTTGATGGTGAGGTTGAACCAGCGGGAGGCACTGCCGCTGAGGATGGCAAGTTCAACATAGTTGACGGCGGTGAAGTAGGAAGGCGGCGACAAGGCGTTCGTCTCCGGCAGCCACTGGAGGAAGCTGAGGACAGTGGAGTTAGTAGGCGTCACAGCCGTCTGCAGCACTGAGAGCGGAGCCTCGAACTTGTCGTTGGTGACGTGGTGGATGGAGGCGGTGGTAGTGAGCTCGGTCCATACTGTCGGGTCGTATGGGTACGGCGTCCAGATACGGTCGTAGCGGTCGTCCGGGTACCTGCGCGTACCAATCAGTTACACCTATCTGCATAGTCGCAATGCATATCTAGCGCATCAATGCCGAATTGTCTTTCTGCGAGATGTACCAACTCTATATATGCTAAAACTCTGTTTACCAATCAGGAATTGGCCGTAGAATCTGGGGCGGATCTACATCCTAGGTAGAATAGCTTTAGTTTAGAATATAAAAAAATATTTAGTATACAGTCCAAGTAAATTCAGTTTAGTCTGAATAATATTTTTATGATGTAATCTAGATAATCTAGATTATTCTACTCCGCCACTGCGTAATCATAGAATTGGGATTCAATTACAAGCATATGGCTGTTTAGCTATCACTGAGAATTGGAATAAATGATTGCAAACAATTCCAAAGAGGCAACCAACCAACTGGTGCCAATTATTCACCGCTCGTAATAATTCTCCTGCCTCCGTGTCTCCTAGCCGGCCCTGAGCGTTGCCATCCCCACCTCCGACCCCTTGCCGCCGAAGCGCTTCGCATCCACCGCTCGTCGTGGAGGTCTTGTGGAGACAGGTAGTCGATGGGGAGTAGTGTGTGGTGGATGCTTTTGGGAAGAGCGAGGGTTGGTGGTGGGGTGTAGTGTGAGATCGATGACGGAGAGGGGATCAAAGAACTGAGGATTTGGGTGTAGTGTAAATCTTTCCTAAATGCAAATGGCACTCAAACATGAAAATTCGAATTCGAATCCCCTGAATCAAATGCAAATTCTACCATAATAGGCTTTGGAACACAATTGACTATATAATTATAGGGAGCCAAACAGGGTGAAAGGCAAATTGATGGGTTTTAGTCAAAAAGAAGGGTATATGAAGTTTAATGGCTTGTTTGGAAGAAGGGTATATATAGTTTAATGGCTTGTTTGGATAGGTAGAATTTAAATCCAATCCATTCAGATGGGCAGGTAAATTGAACTAAAACCTAGACCAATCTAAATGAATTGGTTCTAATCTCCACCTATCTAAAAAAAAGCCTTAAATATTCTAGGACCTAAGTAATCTCCACCTATGTAACAGAGCCCTAAGTAATATCCACCTATACAAAAGTCTATCGAGTGATGTCTCGTTGAGAAAAAAGTAGGAATGATATGAATTTTAAATAATACTGATGAATTTGAGTGATAAAAAATAGTTATGTACAGATATTCCAGTACAGGAGCATATCTAATGCTAAAGCCATATTTCGTAATAAAGTGCTAATGCAATCTAAGGTCGCTCATCTAGCCTCGTACAGCCCAGATGGCAAGGAGTAGGAGCCCCCAATTCACATTTTTTTTCATAAACCTATCACGTGGTTGAAATATTTCACAAATGCTCACCTCTCCCCTTTCCCTCCCTCTCCTCCCTCTGGCTCATTCTCCCTCCCTCTCGCCTCCTAGCTGCGCCCTACCTGTTATCCCACTGTGCCAAGATGCTGCCCTCCTCCCTGCCCCCTTGTGTCGTCCTCCTCCCCTCAGCCCTTCCTCTAGCGCCACCCACACCGGGCGTCGTCGTGCTAAACACTTGCCCCCACGAATGAGCAAGGTGGCTTGACGAGTTGAGGTACTTGTCAACAAATATGATTGGATCCCATCGCCGAAGATGAGGGCGATGCCTAGATCTGACCCCATAGCCTCCACACCGTTGGATCTGACCTCGCCGACGGACGATGGAGACGAGGACGACGCCACTGCATCTGTCCTCACTGGACTCACCGTCGTCGAATCCGACCCTCACTGGCGTCCCCACTATCGGATTCTCCAATGGACAACGAAGATGAGGATGATGCTACCGAATCCGACCTCACTAGCCTCCTATCGAAGGATCGAGACCTCGCTGGCCATCTCACCGTCTCCTTGCTTACCGGCCCAAGCCGCCGCATCTCCTCACTTGATACCCAAACATCCGCCGCCACCTCACTCGCTGGGGTGGCGCTCACTGGCCTGAGTTGCTACCATCCCTGGGCAGAGGAGAGAGGGAGAGCCACTGCTATCGCCCTCAACCCCACTGGCTAGATCTGGTCACCACCGCAGTCACCCTCAACCCTACCAGTTGGATTTGGCCTCCATCACCATCATCGCTAAGGAGAGATAGAGAGGAGAGAGGGCGAACGGGTAAGAGGGAGGGACAGGGGGAGGATGGCAGCGCCACAAGGCAGGGCAGAGGGGCGGTGGGGAGGCGTGAGTGAGAGGGAGGATAGGGCAGAGGTGAGCTGAGAGTTTTTTTGTGAAATATTTGAACCATGTGGAGGGTTTATAGAAAAATTACGCAAGTGAGTTGGGGACCTTTACCTGTCTTGATGCAAGCTGCATAGGCTAGATTGGACGATCTTAGGTGGTGTTAACACCTTATTACAGAATAGGTCATAACACTAGACATGCTTCCTTGATCCTTCTAGTAGAAAAAGGTAACATAGTATTTATATCGGTTTGATATTTGTAATTTGCTTTTTTTTCGGTTAAGGCTATGTTGACTTTTTTTGTCGTTGGATTAGCTTTGAGACGTGTGTTTATTTATATATAAACTATAAGCTCAGCAGTACTGATTTAACCTATGCATGTTTCTATCGACTATGTGATTTGCACATAATACTTATCCACGTACATCACTTGTCGAAAAAAAAATTAACTTTAGACTGCACGGTATGTTGTTTCCTCTTTCCCTTGGTTAAGCGTATTGCACAAACATCTTGTGAAGTGTTCAAAGGAACCAATTCGATTGGTTTTATCTGTAAGGATTTTAGATACACCAACCTGATCCTTTGATTGGTGGTCGGCCCATAATTGTACAGATACAGCAGCGAGTTCGTCTGATTCTCCGTGGCGTACGGATAAAGCACGCTGTTGAGAGGCCGCAGCTCGAGCGCCGAGATAAACGGCGTGCCGGAGCCAATATTCACAAGGCAAACCCATATAAAATCTGCCACCGCGACGTGCACCGCCTCGAACCTGTACTCCCGCACCGCGTCCGACACGTTCACCCGCCGCCAGAAGTTGGCGCCGAGGTGGAGCTCGAACAGCAGCGGCTTACCGCCGGCCTGCGCGCTCTGTAGGCCGTCGTAGTTCCCGTACAGGAACGTCGCTCTTACCAGGTACTTGTCGCCGGCGACCACGGGTTGCAGCGTGTAGCAGCTCCTCTCCCCCTGCGGGAAGCTCCGCACCGTGCCGAGCTGCCGCGGGAGCCCCGCGGTCAAGTAGCTCGCGGCGACGTCGGCGTTGCTGCCGCCGTCGACGTACTGGCCGTCGGAGGTGTACCATATGTTGGTCGCGTCGTTGTAGCCAGCGCCATCGGCCAGGCCGCAGTCGATGCTTATGAAGCCTGCGAGAGTAGTACGTCCAGTGAAGGAACACACCTTTTCTTTTTATATAAAACGTTGATAATTAAGGTGATACGTGTCGTAGGTACATGCATTCTGATACGATGATCTGAATCAAAGACAAGTTTAAAAAGACAAGTTTAAAAGCAAATGCTACCTGCACGTTCCATCTTGTCATACATGCAGATCCGGTAAATCAGTTATACGCATAATTAAACAGAACTGTTAGTGAAAAGTTGAGATATGAAAGGGCAAGTTTATCCGGTTGAGTACTAACTGTAAGAGGATTAACTGGACTAACTGGACAGAAGTATCTTTTTCTTCTTCTTTTTTAAAGATTATTACGTACCTTGTGTAGTAGGCTGGCTGTGAACATGATCTGTCCCGGCCAGCAGAGCCAGCACAATGGAGCACCACAATATCTCCATGTTTTCAAAAACCTTTTGCAAACGGAAACCTGTAAGCTGTGTAGAGAGGGATGCAACGCATGTGTATATAAGATGAACGGAAGGCCTAGCTATTTCTTCTTGGTGGTCATTTTTTTCAGTTAAATAAACATAGCACGGCAAATTATTTAAAAAAAGGAATGCTAACTATGCATTGGCTGATATGTTGGTTGTTGCTTCCAACTAATCATCGAAAATGAAACGGTTAATTTTTTACAGTGGTGGATGTTTTCAATTCTACTGATGGAAGATTTTTTTTAATTGGCACTTGAAATGGAAAGCAGGTTCCTGTCTCCAAGTCAACTTTCAGGCCTTTTACGGATAAAATCCGATCCTGCAGGTAAAATCGTCGAGGATTGGACTCCTTCAAAGGTTAAGTAGCCGATTTGATTTTTGTTAGACCATGTGAATGATCGTAAATAAAGAGATAATGAATAATTGATATTTGGTTTGTTTTGGATTTTACGTTTATGAAAGACTTGGTCGTTTGCTGTTGATAGCTTTATCTTCAAGTGATTTTGCTCAGTTACGAGTGACCACAGTCTTCAGACTTCAGCCTTCAGACTACGACTATGGCAGACATCGATCACGCCAGTACGACTTCGACCTTTCGACCACGGCAATACGACTTCGGTTTTACGACCACGGCAGGTAATCGTAACTACATTACTCTTTCATGATCGTAGCTACAGTACTCGATAGTCGAAGGTTTTACTGGTCGATAGTCGAGGGTTTTACGGTCGATGGTCGTATGTTTTGCAGACTACATTCATGGTCGTAGCTACATCACTCGATGGTCGTAGATTTGGCAGTCTTGTCGAATACTCGTAGACTTCACTGTCTGTTGTTTTTGCCTTCGGTTGTCGGAGACTTAGCGATCGGTTGCCATAGGCTTCACAGTCGGTACTCGTAGACTTTCATGGTTGATACGAGTGCTTAATTTTTGAGATCTTCAAGTACGTCAAAGTACTTGTGTTGGGCCAGTGATTGACTTGTCGGTGTGTGGTGGTCGATGGTGAATGGTCGTTGCTACAGTACTAGATGTGTACTCAAGGATAGAGGTACTCATAGTCGGAGGACTCGGTACTCGATAGAAGTGGTTTCCAATTGTAGTAAGTGATCATGTGTTGGAGTGTGGTCTGTACTCGTAGGCTTCGAGTACGTGTTGCGGCTGTGATTTCCGATCGATACTCGATAGTCGGTACTCAATAGTCGATATGGTTTCCGAGTACTTGTGGATTACGAGTACTCTGTGTTAGCGGTCGTATGGAGTGGTCTCAAGGTCTGTTCTAGGTAGTGATAGTCTGTGCGGTCGTAAACGACCTGGGGGATAGTCATAGATTGGTTGGATCTTGTCTGAGTTAGTCAAGGATGTGTTTTGCTAATGTGTGTTGCTAGGAAATGGTTTCTTTAGTCCGTGCATGTGCATGTGGGCATGGAGGCGGTCAGAAGGTCACGCGAGGTGGTCGACGTCATGCTAGAGCATATGGAAATCAAAGGTGGATGCACCGTGGAGGCGTGGAGATGATCACAGCCGGTGACGAGGAGGACCGGGACTAGGAGGGGGTAATCTGATGTCCAGGCAGTCAGGTGGTCACGCGAGGTGATTGGGCTCATGCAAAAGCATACGGTGATGGTGCACGATGGAGATACGGGAGGGGATATCCTGGAGGCTTTGTCGTGTGTGTCGTATGGAGTTGTGGATGGAGTCCATGATGTGTACGAGTTGGTTAAAACCCGTGTTAGGAAGGGTTTTGAGTCCCTTGATTTGAGGAAGAGATAGAGTTCGTGTCCAGGTGAATAGGGACACGGTTTTGAGATGTTCGAGTTGAACACGTTTTGTGCGTTGGCCTATAAGATAGGGGATGTTGTAGGTCAGCGATACAAGGGGTTTAGGATTTTCGTGGAGAAGGTTTTTAGGGGTGCCGTGGGGTGCTTTGTAACCAAGAATATGATAATGAAATAATAGATCATACCCTTTCCAGAAAAAGACTCTCGATGACTGGTTTTTATTTATGCTTTACTTGCTCTGTTTTGCCTTCGGCTTGTACTCGTTTGGGCGGTGGTCGAACGGCGGGGGACACCAGGCGGAAGGAGTTCATGACTATGTGCGTCGCTGTTGTGCAGAGCAACCAGAACCAACAGGCGATCGATTTGAGATCGTGCCGAGCAATCAGAAAGATTAGGCGGTCGATAAGAGATCATGCCGAGCGATCAAACGACTGGGCGAACGATTCGAGCACTTGTAAGCGAGCAGTCGTAAACGAGCGGTCGGAGCGAGCTTCCGGGACGAGCGGTCATAACGAGCAGCCGGGCGATAGGCAATCGTAACGTGTGGTCGTAACAAGCAGTCGGCGACAAATGTTTACGACCACGTACGAGCAAGCAGCTGCGGTCGGCACTTCCGTTCGGTAGCAAGCAGTTGTGGTCGGTACTTCCGTTGGTAATCCAGAATGCTTCTCTTTTGTTTTTCCGCGTATGTTTTGGTTTCAAGTGATAAAAACGAAGACAATCATTCACTCCCTCTCTGATTGTGTCATACGATCCTACAATTTTTTTTATTAAGCATGTACTGTTTTACTGCATGCAAAACGAATGCAAGGAAAAAATGGTAGAAAACCCCCTGTCCATTTGGTCACTCCAATGACTTCACCCTATTTTTTAGAGAGACTGACCCTGCCGATGTTAAGATGTCATGCTTAGGTGTATGATGACTCAATATGCCTACATTTTAATTGAAGTAAACTACATAGCAAGTCCCGAAACCTCTGAGTGTACTTCGAAAATGATTCATGTATCTGTCTGAAAGCTTTCACAAATGCGTCACGATGTTTGATTTGTTCAAAAATTCTCAGATGTTTGTCAATATAGTCCTAACTTCCATAGGCTTGTTAAGTTAGTCCTAAATTCTCAGAAACTGTGTTAATGTGAAGTCGAAGTTGGATGGAACCGCAAATCTTTGTAGTAGGTGGGACGAATGGCAAAAGTTTTACCCAATTGCGCACTGTAGAACTATATTTATCAGAACAGTTTGCAATGCTGATCGTTTCAATGGGGCATGATGTCTCCCGGATGGTGAAAGCTAACCATTTCATTTAAAGGGCTAAGTCATAGGTTTAAAAACTAATTATGGTATGATATTGAAAATCTGGCTTCACACAAAAGAAACATAAAATTATCCTTTGATTAACCTTTAAAGTTGTTAAAATTGATCGTTAACTGTTATTTTAATCAAATTCAGATATGATACTCCATATGTTTGTCGAGGACAGTGACGTATCTGACTATTCTCGTATAACCGGGTATGTGGAAAGTGATCGCCGGTGCTATTGTCATAACATGCTAAATAACAATTACATTTAATTCCATTGATCATGTCACCTCTATCTCTGATATTTATCAGTGTTTCCAGTAACTTGGTTTTATTGCAATTAACATGTGTCAATTACTTGCTTGCATTACCTGTCATTTACTCATCGTGTTGCGACCGTTGTTAGGTACTTACTAAGATTTCCAAATCTCACGCTTTCTCTTTTCATTCTAAGGTAAAAGGCTAGTGGAGTGATAGCATCACGCATGGGTGGGAGCACTCAAGTTTTCAGGACCGTAGTTTGCCACTATTTTGTTGTTTTCTTTGCTCTTATTTGGTTAGAAATGGATCGGTTCCATATTTGAAACATTTATTTCAGCTTTCGTTGGTTCTTTCTTAAAATTTTCATTTCTTTGTGATTTCCAATGTTGTTCTTATTTATTCCTTACTTTAGCGATTACGTTCCATAGTAGTATCTCATATTGGTATGTGGGGTGCTACAGTTGGTAACAGAGCTCAGGCTGTAGTTTCTGGAAAAAAAAGTTTTGCACGTACATGGGGCTTCGGGTTAATTCATTCATGCATGCATATCCAGTCACTAGCATATTACCATGATTTCCTATCTAATTACCATTTCCTTCATTCCATTATTATCCCGTGGCATTGTTTCAATCCTATGCTTCCCTGAATCCTGATTCCATTCTTCGGCGTGGGCTGCTCTAACAGCGCAAGGCCCAGCTGGTAATGCAGCCTAGCTTGTTTTTCACCTTCACCAGCTAACAATCAGAACACAGCTCCAGTTTCTGCTACAATTGCTACCGTACCAAAGGGTACTGATGCATGTCTCTACGCATTATCGACTCAAGAGTGGTGTATTTGGTTATCACGCCTTACTTATCTATTGCTACCCACCTTATCATTTACTTTTTCTCTTTCCCTGACCTTTAGGGTATTGTTATCTTGAACTCACGCCCTACTCTTGCATTGTTTAACTCGGGAGCTAGTTTCTCCTTTTTGGCATCTCGCTTTATTCAGTAGCACTCTATACCCATCAGTATCTTGGCGTACCCCGTGGTGATGAACACCATCAATGGACCTTTTGCTAGCAATCTTACATGTCTCAATGTTGCCCTGGAGTTGAAGGCCACAAAATTCAGCATTGACACTGTTATGGCGCCAATCCAACCCTTGACCTGTTTGTGGGCAGAGATTGGTGGTCTCTCTGTCACGCTATTATCCATTGCTTTGCCCACAGGATTATTCTTCTTCAGGATAATGGGGAGATCGTTTATCAAGGCAAAAAGTGATGCCTCAATCTCCTATTCTTTGCCTCCTATTTTGGTTGTCATTGGATGACCAAGTTAGGGTGCCTTCTCGCCCTGTAGAGAAGCCTATCATTGGACCCTTACCAAAAGATTTGCCTATTATTCGATAATTTCTTGATATCTTCCCTACAGAGCTTCCGGGACATTCTCCAGTTAGAGTGGTTGAGTGTGCCATTGATGTTGTCCCTGGCACTATACATATTGCCAAGACTCTTTACCATCAATCATGTACAAAGCCAGAGGAGTTGAAGCGACAACTAGTTGTCCTTCAGAGTAAAGGCTTCATCCGGCGCAGTATCTCGGAGTGGGCTTCCCCAATCACTTTCATGGAAAAGAAAGATAAGAGCTTGCGCATGTGCATTGATTATCGAGCTTTTAATGTGGTGACTATCAAGAACCGTTACCCTTTATCTCGTATTGGTAATCTTTTTGACCAGCTTAAGGGTGTCAAGTTCTTATTCAAGACAGATATGTGGTAAGGCTATCACCAAGTCTCGATTAAGGCTTCTGATATTCTAAAGACAGCCTTTCGCACTCGTTATGGCCTCTTTGAGTTCCTAGTGATGCCTTTTGGTCCGACCAATGCTTCGGCAGTATTTATGGATCTGATGCATCGGGTATTCCATGAGTACTTAGATCAGTTGTCATCATTTTCATCGATGATATATTGATTTATTCCAATATCGTAGAGGAGTATGAGCAACACCTTCGTATTGCACTTGATCTTCTTTGGAAACATCAACTCTTTGCTAAAATAAAGGAACTCACATTTTGGCTTTCATCTGTCAATTTCCTTGGTCATATCATAAGTGGCAAAGGACTTTCCATGTATCCTTCCCAGATTGCTGCAGTGATGGACTGGCTAAGACCCAGCAACGTTGTGAAGATCTGTAGTTTCCTGGGTTTGGTTGGGTTTTACCACCGCTTTGTCCAGGATTTCTCTTCTTTTTCCAAGTCGTTGACCAAGTTAACTCAGAAGGGCGAGCGGTCCCTATGGATGGAGGAATGTGAGCCCAGCTTCCAGACCTTGAAGGAATGCCTTATGACCGTTCTCATTCTTGCTCTGCCTAAGGGAGAAAAGAAGTTCATTTTCTATCGTGATGCATCTCAGTTGGGTTTGGGTTGCGTCCTTGCGTAGGAGGACAAAGTGATAGCTTATGCTTCTTATCAGCTTAAGAAGCATGAACTTAACTATTATACTTGATCTGAAGCTGGGGGTAGTGGTTTTCGCCTCAAGTTTTGGCGCCATTATCTCTATGGAGAAAAGTACGACATCTTCACTGATCTTAAGAGCTTGAAGTACTTCCTCACCCAAAAAGAATTGAACTTGAGGCAACGCCATTGGTTAGAGTTAATAAAGGACTAGGACCTCACCATTCATTATCATTCGGGCAACGTTAATGTGGTGACTGATGCCCTTAGCTGGAAATGAAGTGCTAATATTCCGATTCACACATCAGCCAGGAGGAGCTTGAGGATCTCCAAACTACACTTTGTTTCTCTTCCTCGGCACTTTTCTTGGAGAAATTGGAAATTTCATCCTCTCTGTTTGAGGCTTTGCTAGAGGCTCAAGCCTTGGGTTCAAAGATTCAACATTCCTGTGGAGAGGTCATCCAGGCTAAACCGCATGGGCTAGATTTTTCTATCGGTGGTGAAGGGCTTTTACGTTTCCGTGCTCACATTTGGGTACCTATCTGATTCACAATTGAAGAGGGATATTCTTTGTGAAGCTCATAAACCCCTTATTCTGTCCACCCTGGGGAGACTAAGATGTTCAAGGACCTTCAGCGGCAGTTTTGGTGGCCGGGAATGAAGAAGGACATAGCTAAATTTGTGTCTCAATACGCAGTATGCCAGCATATAAAGCAAAGCATCGTAGTCCTGCTGGACTTTTGTATCCATTAGAGATTCCCTAGTGGAAACGGGAAGACATTGCTATGAACTTCAGTGTTGGACTTCCTAGGTCACCCCAGCGGATGGACTATATCGGGTCATTATTGACCATCTCACCAAGATGGCTCACTTCATTCTAGTCAAAGCCACTTGCTCAACTAATGATCTTGCTAATATCTATGTTAAGGAAATTGTCTCTCTCCATGACAGCCTTAAAACTATTGTCTCGGATCATGGTACCTAGTCTGTTTCATACTTTTGGAAGAGCTTGCATCAGAATCTGGGCACAAAACTCAACTCCAGCACTGTCTTTCACCCTCAAACTGATGGCCAATCTGAGAGGACCATTCATACATTGGAGGACATGTTGTGTTCTTGTATCTTTGCATGTAAGGGTAGTGGAAAAAAAATCATTTACCTCTTGCAAAGTTCTCTTATAATAACAGTTCCAACTCTAGTATCAGCATGGCTCCTTTCAAGGCACTTTATGGCAGGCCTTACCGCTCTCCCCTTCATGGGATGAGGTTGACGAGAAAGAGTAACTTAAGCTTCAGCAAGTCAGTGATTGGAAGGAGCAAATCGATCACATCAGTAATAATTTGCTTTTAGCCCAAGGTCGCCAGAAGAGTTATGCTGACCGTTCTCATCGTCCACTAGAATTCAAAGTGGGTGATTAGATTCTTTTGTTAATCTCATTAACCAAGGGCATGGGTCTTTGCGGGGCAAAAAGGAAAGTTGAACCCTCATTTGTTGGAACATTTCCCCTCACTAAGCGGATTGGGAAGCTTGCTTACCGCTTGGAGTTACCTTCTCCCTTGGCCAGTGTCCAAAATGTCTTTCATATCTCCATGTGGAGAAAGTATCTAAACGACTCTGACCAAATTCTGGAGCTACCCACCTTGGAGATCCCAGAGGATCTAACCGTCGTTCATGGTCGATTCGTATCTTGGAGCGTTCGAAGCGTCAACTACGACGTTGGACCATTCCGTATGTCAAGGTGTTGTGGTGCCATTAGTCAGAACATGAAACTACCCTGGAGTTGGAGTCCCAGATGCGCGAGAAATACCCGATCTCTTTAACACAAGCTTGCTTCTTAGGGTTCCCTCCATCTAATAATCTATTCAAATTCTATTGTGGGCCAAGAGTATCATATCAACCTCTAGGCCATTGGAGATCTTACATATGGATTTGTTTGAGCCAATAACCTATAAGAGTATCGGGGGCAATAGCTATTATTTAGTCATTTTGATGATTACTCTAGATACACATGAGTACTCTTCCTACATGATAAGAATGAAGCCTCCGGCATTTTCAAAGGATTTGCAAAAAGGACCTAAAATGAATTTGATTTCAAAATAAAGAAAATTCGTAGTGATAATGGTTCTAAGTTCAAGAACAGTAACATTGAAGATTTTTGTGATGAACTTAAAATAAAACATGAGCTTTCCACTACCTACACTCAGAGCAAAATGGAGTTGTAAAGAGGAAAAATCGAACACTAATTGGAATAGCAATGACAATGCTTGATGAATATAATACTTTTGATAATTTTTGAGCGGATGCTATCAACACCGTTTATCATGACATAAATCGCCTTTATTTACATCGTATTTTGAAAAAGACCACTAGTGGATTGAGGAGTGAAGCTTAATTCGTGGAGCTGGTCTAAGTCACTTGGGATTTCTTCAACGTAGATTAGTGAAGACTGACAAGTCTTCAATACCACGAGAAAAACTTCTCGAGTCATCTTATGGTTATTTCTTTGCCTCTACTTTCCGCACTTATATTTCTAACTTTGTGATTATTAAGATTGTTATATTTACTTGTGCTAGAAATATATTTGTAGAGACTTCTGCTCATGCCTTAGCTATATTAGAATTGTGTAGATTTGAATTGCTTTGAAATATTGCCTAGCTATAAATTGTGATAAATAGTTTTAGAAGGCAAGAATTTTTAGAACCCCCTATTCACCCCCTCTAGTCGGTTATCCTTGATTCTACACATAGCCTCACCTAGACTTACATGACCGCTTGGACCTCAGCACCCTCGCCTAGTCATAGTCCATTGTCCTTGATCGCTAATGTTCTCCAAGCCACCTGCATATCGAAAGGCTAAGTAACCATATCGAGCATAAGTTCCATGCACTTAATTCATGTTAGTCAAAGCAATGTATCATACAGCACACCACACAAAACATCAGTACCCATTCCATGCACATGCTTAACCATGCTCATAGACTAATCATAACCCTATGGCCAAACCTCAAACTAAAATATATAATTTAGGCACTAATTCACCAAATGCCGGTCTGACCGCCATCACCTAGCCAGTTAGACCGTCGGTACTGGTCTGACCGTTGGCACCATGCCGATCTAACTGCTTAAGAGCACCAAAAAATATCTTTAGAATTTTGATTAAACTCTATCTAGAGTAGCTGTGTAGAACACAGAGAGGGCTCGAGATCATTGTCTGCCTTATAGACTATAGTGTGAGCCCGGTTATTTTTTTTCGTGAAGGCGTAGTTGAATATCATGAGGACCACGTAGCCGTATGAAGCTCAAATGCCTTTTTTCCAATAAATATTACGATTCAATTATGTTTCCTCGAGACGTGTTTGATTTCAAACTTTCATAGCCATTTCAAATGTGCATCATGATAAATTTGTATATCCTATATATTATATAAAAGATAGTGTAAATCACCTAACTTTTATATGTAGACATCGAGAAAAACAATAACAAATATAGCCGCATAAATGCACAGATCACCTATTGTACATTTTCTTTTGCCAAAGAATTTGTAAGTTCTACATAACAATGATCGAATGTTTGGGCTTTGGACCGTGGTTATTCCAATAGCATCCCCTAGGGTGTAGCCGTGTAGGCGCATGTATTAACCCTGAAGAATGGAATAAAGGCGCTGGCCGCAAAGGAATGAGAACGCGCGACCTAGTTGCAATGGAATGTTATTCCATGCCCCTCTGTTGTGCTTTCGGTTGTCTGATAAATGTTTCTGAAAGCAACTGCGTCCTCAACAGCCTGAGCCTATATAGTGGCTTGGCTCATCGCTACTTCAGCTCTGAATCACTCGCGTGTGTATAGCAGCTTGCTAGGCATGGGCTGCTGCGGCGCCATGTCCTCGACCTCCAGGCCGAGGGGGGGCATCCGGGAGGAGACTCTGCTCCGCCTCCCCGGCGCGTCGGTGCACCTCATGGCCGCCGACTCCGAGGGCCCCGTCGAGCTCGCCCGGGGTGACCTCGCCGTCGTGAGGATCACCAAGGACGACGTGGCCGTGGCGACCGTTGTGCGCGTCGGCCGCGACCTCGGCTGGCCGCTGACGAGGGACGAGCCTGTGGTCAAGCTCGACCGGATGCACTACCTCTTCACGCTGCCGGAGAAGGACGGCACGTTCCTCAACTACGGCGTCTCCTTCGCCGCGGCCGACGCTGCGCTTCTGGCGTCCCTCGACGCGCTCCTCAAGTCCAACGCCTGCTTCTCCGCGCCTTCGGCCGCGCCGTCGAGGAGCTCCAGGCCGCCGTCGTCGTCGGAACGACTTCGCGCCGAGGATAGAAGGCTACAACGGCGTGCTCGCCAAGGCGATCGCCGCGGGCACCGGCCAGCTCGTGAAGGGCATCTTTATGTGCAGCCAGGCCTACGCCAGCCAGGTACTCCGGTCTTTGTCCTTCCTGTTTGTATTGGAACTAATCTTATTGTGTTATTGGTACTGTGATTGTAGTCGAGTCCTCGTATGTCAACTACCATGGTCGTAGTCGTGTACTCGTCTGTTCGAGTACCGTGGTCGTAGTCGAGTGCTCGGGGTGTCGAATACTATGTAGTCGTAACAAGTACTTATGTGTTGAGTACTACGTGGTCGTAACAAGTACTCGTATGTTGAGTACTACGTAGTCGTAACGAGTACTCGTGTGTTGAGTACTACGTGGTTGTACTCGTGTGTCGAGTACAACGTAGTCGTGAGTCGACAGTAATCGTAAATCGAACTATAGTGGTCGTAGCACAGTAGTCGTTCTACAGTGGTCGTAGCTACACAGTGGTTGTAACTACATAGTCGATGGTCGGTACTCGTAAGCTACAGAGAATCAGTCGGTGCTCAGAAGACCTGTGTGGTCGAAGATGCTGGTCGACAAGCCGTGGTCGGTGAAACGGTCGAATGCACTGTGGTCGAAGATGTGGTCGACAAGCCGTGGTCGGTGAAGCGGTCAAAGGCACTATGGTCGTAGGTACCATGGTTGAAGGTATCATGGTCGAAGGCATCGAGCAGCCGTGATCGGTGGCGTGGTCGAGTAACTGTGGCCGACAGGACATGGTCGAATGAGAACAGTCGTGGTCGAAGGACTTGTCAGTGGACCCGAAGGATTGCGTAAGTCGTAGCCAGATAGCAGTTAGTTTGCGAGAAACTGGTCGTATCTACTACTCCGAGTATGATGGTTTGTGGAGCGAGTCGTATGGGTAGTAGGGAGTGTGCGAGTCATAGAGATCGTGGTCGGAAGACTCAGGCAGTCTGTTAGCTCGTGTATCTGTAACCTGTGTCTATAAATACGATGAGAAAACCAAAAAGCGGAAGCGGATTGACGCAGCGCAAAACTTTTGTGTCTTGAGTAGATTAAGATACTCGTATGAGTTTCGACCACCGTATGTGCGCGTTCTGTTCCGCCCTGTCCTAACAGTTTGTTCAGACAAGCCCCGTGCAAAATGGTTATTCATGGCTCCGTCTTGTGTTTCTTGCAGGTTCAGAAGGGAGCCGATCTGATTCGCCCTCAAGCAGCCGGCGGCGCGAGCAACCGATTCGGCGGCACGGGTGGAGCTGACCGGAGCGGTCAGGCGAGCACGAAGCGCGGAGGAGTCAACGAGAGCCTAAAGAGGTAACTGAACTAGCTAGCGCCCATCCTACCCTGGTTGTCTGAATTACAATTTGTATTGGCTGATGCTACTGGCTGGCTGTGCTGGCCTTGGTTGTTCTTCAGGGTCAGGAAGCTATCGGAGATGACCGAGAAGATGAGCCAATCGTTGCTGGATACGGTCATCTCGGTGACGGGGTCCATGGCCGCGCCGCTGCTTCATTCGAAGCAAGGGAGAAGCTTCCTCGCCACCGTTCCCGGAGAGGTCATTCTGGCCTCTCTTGATGCCATCAGTGAGTGCCCTGCAAACACGAGCTATACGATCAGATCAATAGTTCTGGGTTCAAAACAATGCTTGGTTCGTCTGCCTCGGCTGAATACACAGACGAAGCTTAATGCTCGGCAAAGGAGGAACAGAAAATAGGAAATGTGCAAGGCTTTTTTTTTTGAGAATTTTTACATTGGTTGCCTTCCTGTTACAGATAAAGTTATGGACGCGGTAGAGGCTGCTGAGAAGAGATCACTTGCTGCAACTTCCAATGTTGTTGCTGGTGCAGTGTCTAAGAGGTAAGAAGTGCTACTTGAGAATTACACACATGAGCATCTAAAGCCGAGCTAAGATCGATTCAGCTTTTGGGACTCGGCCAGCCATTGATTAGCTTCTTTCGTAGGTTTGGAGAGAGCGCAGGGGAGACGACTGAGGACGCGTTCGCGACGGCCGGCCACGCCGTGGGAACGGCGTGGAACCTCTTCAAGATACGGAAGGCCGTCACGCCGTCGTCCTCCCTCCCGGGGAGCATGGTGAAGAACGCCGTCAGGAACAGAAACTGACGCTCTGGTTTGCATCCACAGCACAGAGCCAATGCCAGTGTGCCAAGAGATAACATGTACACTCATTGTTCTGGGCAGGATGATCATGTACTGCTAATACTCGTGCCTATTACATGTACGAAACCAAATGAAGACATACTACAAAAATGATATTTTTACCATGTTGCAAGCGGTAACTTCAGTACCCTGTGATGTGATACAAAAGGACACAGCAGTCGGCATGGATCGACCTATATATATCAGCACACTGGCTGTCGTTGCAAGAAACTATATAAAGCATTTCTTCGTTAGAACCTGGAAATAGTGTCCTACGCAAGCATAGTTATTAAAATAGGATCGGACCACCAGTTACACCGAAAAAATCAGAACTAGAGACGGCGCTGGCTCGGTTTGCTTCAAAAACCGTCTATACAATACAATGGGACTAGAAAAAACGAACGAACCAGCCAGTTTTTGAGAGAACCAGGCGGTTTCTATAGCGGCTTTGAATCAGGTTGTGGCTATAGTAGGCACGGCCTATGGTACGGCATATCGCGAGAAGCATCAGGCCGGGCTGGCACGGCACGAGGGGGTGGGCCATGCTTGGACCGCCGCGCCCGACCCAGTGTGCCGCACAGCACGGCACGCATGGTGTCGAGGCATGGTGTCGAGCTGGGCATGACATAGAACAACCACACTCAAACCAGCAACCTCTTCATCGAATTCTCTTGTGAAAATTTCGATACTCTTTATGGTAATTTGGCATATTTCAAAATAATTTTGCCAAAAAACTGAAAATTCAAAATCTGGCCTATAGTCAAGAAAAGAGGTAACAATACTAATTTTCATATACTATATTATTCTTATTTTTTCTTTATTGTGGTATAAAATAGTAATAATGTAATTTTCTATTTGCATTTTGCAGTTTTTTACATTTCTTCATGAAATTTTTTTGACAATTTCCTACGAGTGAATACGGAATTGATCTGGTAGAACTTTCATCCTTCGAGAATGAAACGTCTTCGCCTCCGTATCCACCTCAAATGATAGAGCAGACTCTGGTTGTACCATCGCTAGGCTCTACCAGTGCCTCTACATTAGCAAGCACCGGAGCAAAGAGGTCCAGACCTAGCACGTCGGATGTGTGGACAGATTTCGACAAGGTAATGAAGCGAGATGCATCCGGAGATCAGGTAAAAGTTGTTGTTTGTAAAATATATCATCATGAATTATCTGCAAAATCTTCATATGGAACTAAGGCACTTGCACAGATATGCCCAAAGATGTAAAGAAAAACAAGGCATAGCCATGAAGCAGACACAGCTGTAGTATGACCCCGATGATACGATACATAAATGGGATTATAATTCCAATATAGCTCTAGAATCTTTAGTCTATTTAATTGCCTCACAAGATCTTACTTTAAACTTTGGTGCGTCAGATACGTTAGAAAAGTACATTAGAACTGCTCATAATCCTAGGTTTACTCACATTTCTAGATAGACAACAAGAGATTTAGTTAAATACTATAATAATTGCCGTGATAAAATTAAAAAACTCTTTGGAACATGTACATTTCGGTGGCCTTGACCTCGGACATATAGGTTGGTCAGTCTAGGAAGGATTATCTTAGTGTAGTCGTATTATATAAATGATGACTGGATATTGGAGAAAAGAGAATCATAGGCTTTAAACTAATTGACGTAGCACATATGGGTGAGAATATAGCAGAATGTATTATCAAAGTCGTGGAAGATTTTGATCTTACAAATAAAATTTTTGCAATTACCCTAGACAGTGTTGCAGCAAACTCTAGGGCAATATATGTTCTCACTCTCTTTTTAGTACATACACCAAATCCTTTTTGCTATATCAGTGATATGTCAGCCATATTATTAATCTTATAGTTAAATGTGATTTGAAGAGGTTGGATCTATATCTTCAAGATTTTCATGATGCAATTTCTTTTGTAAATATTTCTAACAGATGAATTGCAGAATATAAGACCTACTGCATTGCGATCGAAGTACGTCCGTGAAAGTTCATTTTGGACATGCCGGTAAGGCAGAACTCATCTTATCTCATGCTACAAATTTTTTTTACCTTATAAGCCCATATTTTCTGTTTTTATCCACACACACTATCACAGCCATACCGGCAACACACTACTGACTGAGCAGCACTAGCATATTGCTGAGAAGTTACTACCATTTCTGGAACTCTTTTATGAATTCACTGTTACTTTATCTGGAGTATACTATCCAACATCTCCTGTAATTATGCATCATATTCTTGCGCTTACCGTTCACTCGAAAACTAATGAAAATGACACCGTGTTACGAAAGGCTGTGTGCGCTACGAAAACTAAATATTTATAATATTAGAATGAGATTCCATACTTATACGCATTTGCATTTATTCTAGATCTAAGAGCTAAAATTGCATGATTTACTAATGTTCTTTCAATTATAGGCAAGTCTATAAGGATAGATTATTCTAACTATTTTGTAGCTATTTGTTCATAATTATTTAAAGTTTATCAGAAGTGCGAGCATAAGTTTCAGGAGTTCGCTTGCAACGGCCTCGATCAACACCCACCATAGGTAAGAAGACAAATATGTAAGCAAAATCTTTGGTGCATTAGGATCCTCGGGAAGATCATGCTCTACATCATCAAGTGCTGCAGCAATCTATACCAGGGCCTGAGGGGAACTATCAGTCTTTCTGGATAGCGATCCTGTGTCTCAACATACAGAGAACTTCAACATTTTAGATTGGTGGCACGAGCACAAGCTAACATATTTGGTGCTATCTATATTAGCACAGGATATGTTAACTGTTACTGTCTTGACGGTTTCTTGTGAGTCTACTTTCAGTCTTTCTGAAAGAATATTGGAGAAGAGTAGAACAAGACTCAAATGAAATGGTGAAAGTATTTATCACAGTGAAAGACTGAAACAAGTGGATACACAAGCTCAACATTGCGTGGTGGATACGGAGTTGGAACACGTATTCAACAATCTCTATCTAGATGACGACGAAGACAGTCAATACAACGACACCAATGCTTCTTAAAGTATACATGTATACATTGTACTTTTTCTGATTTTTTACCTGTAGTGTTGAGCTACAGGCTATACTTTTTTTTGCCAAGGTTTTCTCAAATTGAATTTTTACTTGGTAAAGTTTTTAATGAGATAACTATTTTAACATTAATAAAGCTCATTATTATATTTGTACAATTTATTGTGCCTTTTTCTATAATTTATTATGTCTTTATCCATAATTTCTATAATCCATTGTCTTTTTTGAATTCTACATGTTTTTTAATTAATAGATTTTTCAAATTTTTCGGACCGAACAAACCAGTCGGACTAAACGGGCTAGCCGCATCAACTGGCCCGTTAGGCTAAACAGGCACGTGCCGGCCCAACACGGCACAAACCCCTTTTGGGTCGTGCCTAGGCCGCCACCTCAGCCCATGGGTTGACACGACACGCCTTGTTCAAGCTACGCAGGCTAAACAGGCCATGCCTAACGGGCCCACTCTAAATTATGCCTATGCCGAGCCACCCGTTTGGGCAAGATTGGTCTTATGCTCGTTAGATTTCTTTTGGATTTTCTTTGATTTAGACGAGGTGTTCGTGATTGCTTTGCCTTATTTTGTACCTACTTCCATCATCCAATATTACAATTAGGAAGTATCTGACTTACGACTGATAACTTTTGACTGCGGCTAATAGCTTTTATCTATACTCTTCGAGACGATATAGACACCAACAACATATACTGTTTTGGACTCAGAAAGCTGTTTAAGAAAACAACTTTGAGAAACTAATTGAAGAAACCGCCCTATTTGCTTCAGCTTTCAGAAAAGTTGAAAGGCAAAAACCACCAAAAAATCAAAAAAGAACATGGCCATAGTAAACTCCTAGCACTAATGTGCTTTATTCAAGGCAGGCTTGATTTATTTTTGCATGCATTTGATTAGTCTATAACATTTGGCAATCTTTTTTTCCGTATTTGGTACTTCTTACTCTTTTTCTCCCATATATATGTATGTACTTTCCAGATAATAAAATATGAAACCGACGGTTCAACCGACAGGCCAGCGATTGAACCAGCCGATTGAACCGGTTCGATCTCCGATCCGATTTCAATAACCATTGTCCAGAGTCTAACCCAGCAGGAAGACAACTTTGACAAGAATGCAGGCCGAACACACTCGAGCAGGTACATGAACAAAATAATAAATATAGGAGCGAACGAGTGAAGTGGATAGACAAAAGAGAAATCAGCAAATCACACAATAATTTGCACGAGAAAATAGGTTGGCTTGCAAGTTGCCGTCCCATAAGCACTTCTAAGCTCTAGCTCTAAGCATAAATGTTAATGTCATAACACGCTATAGCCAAACTGGCTACGTGTGTCCAGGAATCACAAAACTTTTGACTTCAGTGCAGAGGGAAAAACAACAAAAACTAACAGGAACATAATTATGCCATTGCCACTAGAGACCACCAAGAGTTCCCAGACACAGTAATACAAATGTAAATGAGTGTTCACTTCTTTTTCCCAGCAGCATCACCAGCCTTGGTCTGCAAAAATATCAACATAAACCACCATATACGTTAGTGCTACAAAGTAGCCAATATATCGTGCATAGAGAAATTGCAAGCCTCAAGTAGCTCACCTTCTTGACACCACGGATCTTCCTAGCCCTGTTCTTACGCTCTTTCATTTGCTTGCGAGACTTTTCAACCTTAGTAGCAAGACCATTCTAGCAAAAGAAACACAGGAAATTAATCACAGGAATAACATACAGGAGCGAAAATGTAGAAAATAAAATATACAGCACTGTGGAATGAATTCATAACAACATACAGCTACAGCTACTTCATTACTATTCAGTCTTCATAACAAGAAATATATAGCATGATAAGACACATGACTCCAGTAGTAGACATGACATCAAGTCTACATTAATCAAAACTCGCATAACCAAAACTGCCCATGCCTTTCTGGTCATGTATTAATCTTAACACCATAGATCAACAATGGAAAAAGCCTAATAAGATGATACACATCATTATCTAGTATCTACTGTGTCTGTTCATTGTTGCTGCACCTCATAGGAAAAGATAGTCATCTCGTAGGAGCACTATCTGAAATTCTGATTGATGATTACTGTGCTACAACACATGCAAATCTTACATTAATTAAATGCAATAACGACATAATACATTTTATGAGCTTGAACTTACAATGTTAATGCAATGCCAGGTAGAAACTTCCAACAGGAAAAGGCACACTGCAAAATCATGCAGCTGCATCCTGCATCCTCAAATTTCTACCACTAGATCCTTAATCACGGACACCATATCATAATAAATTTGCAGTCAGCATTTCGGATTCATTTTCGGATCTAAAATTTTGGTGGCTCGGTTTAGAAATTAGGAGGGGATCTACGAAACTCTAGCAAAACCCTGTTGAAAATCCCCAAGTCACTCCACCCGAACCCTAAAACCCAAATAAAAAAATGGATCGACGGCGACCTTACGGTTTTTTGGAGGGCGACGGAAAAAAATTTTCCGGTCTCGGGCGTCGCTGATGCCGCGTCGTCGCCGCCGCTCTACGCGAGCGCACGCGCTGTCGCCGCGACCGCTCGGGCGCCACCGCCAACGCCGCCTTGCTCCGAGCAGGTGCCGCCGCCACCCCGCTCCGCACGAGCGCGCCGTCCCCCGATCCGTGTTTTTCGAAAGGAGCCGAGTGCAAATGGGACTAGGGTTAGGGTTTCGGGATTTTATTCCCACCCCGCGCGCTATCAGCCGTCCGATTGCATCCGATGGTCATTTTTTCCGGGCCAGAGGGAGTTATGGGCCGGCCTGGCGTCCGGCCGTCGGATCAAGATCTAACAACCCGCACGCGTGCGTGTTACCACCCGAGCCGCAATTTCGGACGTCGGATCGAGATCCAACAGCGCGCGTGCGAGACGCGTGAATGGGCCGGCGCGATGAATTGGGCCGCGCGCTTGAAATGGGCCGAGCGGCCACGCGCGAAAATGTAGGGGCGCGATGGGATTTTTCCGGCCCGTGCGGAATTTTTTCCCCATGTGTTAATTTTTGTGGGCAGTAAGCATATATTATTTTTTGGCCGAATTTCTGTGGGGCCGGTTTTCAGCAGTACTTTTAATTTTCTTTTTTAGTGCATTTCCTTTTGTTTTAGTTTATTTTTTTGTGCACTGTTTAATTATTTTTCAGTGGCCCAAATTATGACGTATCATTACCATATTGTTATGTATAATCTCTGATTAAAATTGAACCAACAAGATATTTTAATTAGAGATTTTATGCTTAATTTTGGCATTATGTTGTACGTATATGGTTATATTCTGACCAACGTTGTTTATAATCATATATCGTCATATAAAATTACTAAGTTCTTTTTCATTTTCTGCCCAACGATGATACGAATTAGAATTGTAATGTTTGCATGTTAATAATCAGATCAACGTAGGGTTAATTACATGCAATATATATATTTATGATATTTCTAATTTTTGCACTGTATCTTGAAATTCAGCACTTAATGCATCAAACTTTGCCGCCACAATTGATAACATTGAGCAGCTCACGGGGAGCAATTTTCCCACGTGGAGTGAACGAATTCATGTTGTCCTTAGTGTTTTAGACCTTAATTATGCCTTAAGGGTAGCCGTTCTCGTTCCCCCACCGAAGGTGGGGAAAATTATGCTGAGAAAAGAAAATTTATTAGGCTAATGCTGAAAAATAGGAACGGTCTAACCGCTTATCACTAATGATTATGAAGACCTCTATTTCAATCGAAATTAGGGGAGCAATCCCCGATTAAGAAAATGCTAAGGAGTACTTGGCTTCAATCGAGGAGAAATTTAAAGTATCCACTAAAGTTTATGCCAGTACTTTGATTCAGAGACTCTTAACCTCTAAGTATGATGGATCCGGCAGCATAAGAGAGCAAATCATGATGATAACTGGTATGGCAGAAAAACTCAAGGGCATGGACATGACGATATCTGATGGTTTCCTAGTACATTTTATTATGACTTCTCTTCTTTCTGAGTACACAGCATTTAAAATTAATTACAATACTTAGAAAGAAAAATGAATCATGAGCGATTTGATCGTCATGTGTGTCCAGGAGGAAGAGAGAATAAGAATAGAAAAGAATGATTTTTCTTTTCATGTTGGTGGCTCTAACAAAAGAAAGTTCCAAGGGGGCTTCAAATCCTAGAAAAAATTACAGTTCTCCCCTAACTCAGATAAGTCGGGGCCTAAAGTGCACTACGCACCTAAGCCTCATGTTGCTCCCGCTGGAGTATCTAAAGGGGGGAATGTCACTTCTGCAAGTAGCCAGAGCATTTCAGAAGAATTGTGTAGGTTTTCTAAAGTGGCTCGCCAAAAGAGGTAATGATACAATAACGTTTATTGATGAAACTCTTTATGCTGATTTTTCTCTTGGTTCACGGTGGATTGACTCAGGTGCAACTGTGCACGTTACCAACTCTTTACAGGGATTTTTTACCGCAAAAACACTAAGAAAGGGAGAGCGAAGTCTTAGAGTCGTAGATGGAAAGGAATCCGAAGTAGAATCAGTTGGTTCTGTTTCATTAGTCTTAGATAGCGGCTTCATACTTCGTCTCAATAATGTAGTTTATGTTCCTTCCATTAGGAGGAATTTGATTTCAGTTTTTTTATTGGACGATGAAGGTTTTTAATTTATTTTTTGTGACAATAAATGCATTATTAAGTTTCATTCAAATGATGTTGGTCTTGCCTTTAGACAAGACAAGCTCTATATGCTTTTCCTTAATAAATCTCTTGTATCTTTGAATGTGTGTGATGCTAAGCGTAAAAAGAATAATGAGACTTTTTCGAAACTGTGGCACTGTCGTATAGGGTACATTTCGAGGGGGGAATAGAGCGTCTCATTAAAGAAGAAATTCTCCATCCACTAGATTTCTCGACTCAGACCACTACATTGATTACATTAAAGGAAAATATATAAAACAAATAAAGAAGGGAGATACAGTATAGGACTCTTAGAATTAATTCATACTT
Organism: Bonia amplexicaulis; assembly: GCA_036346245.1. Classification (NCBI taxonomy): domain Eukaryota; kingdom Viridiplantae; phylum Streptophyta; class Magnoliopsida; order Poales; family Poaceae; genus Bonia; species Bonia amplexicaulis. The sequence continues at coordinate 12,198,707 of CM070736.1, read as the reverse complement.
ATATTTGTGGTCCTTTTCCTGTGACATCAGTGGATGATTTTGATTTATTCATCACATTCACTGATGATTTCTCTCGTTATGGTTATATTTTTTCCATTAAAGATCGATCTGAATCACTTGACAAATTTAAGATATTTAAGGCTGAAGTTGAAAATCAGCACAATCTAAGAATTAAAGTGGTAAGATCGAATCGTGGGATAGAATAATATGGAAGACATGCCCCTTATGGGCAAATTCCTGGCCCTTTCGCTAAGTTCCTTCAGGAAAATGACACTGTTGCCCAGTATTCTATACCGGTTGAACCTCAGCAGAATGGTGTAACTGAAAGACGCAACCGTACACTTATGGATATGATACGGAGCATACTTAGTCATTCTAGTTTACTAATTGGCTTGTGGATGTAAGCACTAAAGACAGCCACACATATTCGTAATCGGATTCCCAGTAAATCAGAACATAAAACACCTTATGAATTATGAACTGGGAGGAAACCGAGTATGAAATGGTTGTCGTGCTGAAGTTAAGTTATTTAATCCACATATTAGGAAATTACACCTTAAGACAGTAAGTTGTCATTTCATTAGGTACCCTAAAAGATCCAAAGGGTATCGGTTTTATTGTCCTGATAGGATAACTAAGTTTGTATAAATAAGACACGCTGTGTTCTTAGAAAATAACAAGGATCTGGAGCCCAGGAAAATAGATCTTGAGGAGAAGCGGGTTTATGTTCCTTCACTGCTCATCCCAGAGATTTTTATTCCTGTTCCTCAGGTGGTTGCACCTCTAGTAGAGAATACTGTTGTTGCACCCACTGTTGAGGTATCTGTAATTCGTAATGTTGCACCTAATTATGAGCCTCAACAGTCCATTGAAATAACTAATGAACCTGTTAGAAGATCACAGCGAGAGATGCCATTTCAAAAAGGCTTCTCACAAATAGAGGGGATTGACTATAATGACATCTTTTCTAATGTCTCAACTAAAGATTCATTCAGAATTGTTATGGCACTTGTATCTCATTATGATTTAGAGCTGCATCAGATGGATATTAAGACGACATTTCTTAATGGAGACTTGCAAGAGAATGTTTACATGGCTCAACCGGAAGGTTTTGTCGTGGAAGGCAAGGAGCATATGAGATGTCAACTTAAGAAATCCATTTATGGTTTAAAACAAGCGTCGAGACAGTAGTATCTCAAATTCGATAAGATCATAAGGAGTTTTGATTTTAAGAAAAATGAAGTTGATTTGCATATATGTTAAGTTTAAGAGGAGTAAATTCACCATCTTAGTACTTTATGTGGATGATATCTTATTGGCCAGCAGCGATAAGGATATGTTGTTTGAGACCAAGAGATTTTTTTCAACTAATCTTGATATGAAGGATCTCAGTGATGCCTCTTATGTTCTTGGTATTGAAATTCACCGAGATAGGTCTAAAGGAATATTAGGTTTATCTCAAAAGGTATACGTTGACAGAGTACTGAAGAGATACAATATGCATAAGTGTTCTGACTCGTTTGCTCCTATTGTTAAGGGCGATATGTTTGGGACGTTTCAATTTTCAAGGAACCAATATGAAATTGATCAGATGAAGTTGGTTCCTTATGCTTCAGCTGTCGGAAGCATTATATATGCTCAAATATGTACACGCACTAATTTAGCATTTGTAACCGAGATGCTTGGCAGATATCAGTCAAATTCAGGACCAGACCACTGGAAGGCCGTTAAGAAAGCTTTGCGCTATATGCAAACAACTAAGTATTTAATGCTCACATATAAGAGTTCTGATAGCCTTGAAATTATTGGATATTCAGATTTTGCGGAATGTGTTGATACTAAGAAATCAACGTCAGGTTATATCTTCACACTCGCTGGAGGAGCTATCTCGTAGAAAATCTCCAAACAAACCCTTACGACATCTTCAACGATGCAAGCTGAGTTTGTAGCATGTTATGAGGCTACCGGGCAGGCTGTATGGCTTAAGAATTTTATCCCGAGACTTAGAGTGGTAGACAGCATCTCTAAACCACTCACCTTATACTGCGATAATAAACATGCAGTCTTTTATGCAAATAACAACAAGTTAAGTGGTGCTGACAAGCACATTGACATTAAGTATCATGTTGTAAAAAATAGAATCCATAATCAAAACAAAAGTATCAAGCATATTAGTACTAAGTTAATGCTTGCGGATCCGCTTACCAAAGGCTTACCACCCACTATTTTTCGTGATCATGTTGCCGGCATGGGTTTATTGGAAAGCCTCTGATTCTGAATAAAAGAACCTCAAAGCAAACCAACTCCCATAAAATATAATGAATATTCATTTTAAGATAGAATAGTACACTATAGGTACTGAGGTTGTATGGCACTTCGTTGGCCATGCAACACATTGCCTTGGTATGCTGCTTTATTGAGAATAGACTTATGATGTTAGCCTTACAATCAAAGGGGAGAATGTTGGGTTGATCTCGGCTAACGACCTCCGAGATCTCAGGGAGGTCACGCCTCCCACCTCGCGCCCTGATCGGGGACGCAACTAACTGTGACTTGGTTTCGGTCCCAGTCACCTAGTGCCAAAATAAAAGGGGGATTCGGCAGGCTAGCTCACGAGTTGTTCTAGGCCTCTCAAATCCTAACAAAACCCGATCTATTACGGGCGCTACGGTGAACGAAGACCGAAACCCTCTTCGTCTCCGTTCACGGCAACCACGCTCTAAAGATTAAGTTAGGTGTTTTTGTTCTTGACCTAGGGTTAATGTTAATGTTTTATGATTAGACTTAGTTTATTCTAACACCAACAAGTCAGCAGCACCCAACAGAAATCTACCCTTGCACGTTTCTTCCTGATACTCCCACCGAAACAAAGCGGCACAAGAAAGCATGACAAACTCAAATCATCTAATTAGGAATAGACAAATAACTACTACCCAGTACGAGTCATCAACTTCAGATTAGAGTATGTTGCTACAGATGATGCTAGTGATACTAATCACAATGGGGACAGGACTACACAGCGCAAGGACACAAAACCATCCTCAAATAAGCAAGCATGACAACACATAACTAGATCAGTGCGGCAGAAGCAGGTATTAGAACGCAACGTACCCTGATGAGGCGGTACTTGGGCTCGTACTTCTTGGCGGCGTCGAGGTTGTCGTAGATGAGGCCGAATCCGGTGGACTTGCCGCCTCCGAAGTGTGTGCGGAACTTGAACACGAAGATGCAGTTCGGGTCCTTCACCTCGTACAGCTTGGCCAGCCTCTCCTTCAGCTCCGCCTGCACACAAAACCCCAGACCCTGAGATCCAAAGGCCAGCACTTGAGCAGCGCCGCATGTAAGATCGAGACCACCTTGGAGACGTTGGGCCGGCCGGGGTGGATCACCTCGAGCACCTGAAAGGTGGAGAGAGAGCGAGAGAGATGTGACAAAGCCATGGGAAGGAGCCGGAGAGCTCTGAGGAGGCTAGGGTGCGTACGAATTGCTTGCGTGAGAGGAGGCGGTTGGTCATGAACTTGCGCGTGCGGAGGGTGACCGCCGCGGTGGCCTTCGAGTCCGCCATGGTGGGAGTTGGCCGCGCCGCCGCCGGGGGAGGTGTGGGAGACAAGCAGGGGTTGAGGCTTGGCTGGCGGCACGAAAACCCTAGGGGCGGCTGAGGCAGGTATTTATCTGGTGGGTTCGGAGCTGGGGATGGTGGAGATTGGCGTTTGGAGATTGGATGGTCTCGAGGCCGATAGTTCAGGACTACAGCCCGAATTTTTATCGGCCCAAACTCTAGTCTAGCTCTTTCTCTTCTTTTTTTTTCCTTTTCCCCTTTTGAAACGAGTCCATTTTACCTCTTGAATTTTCGTAAAAGGTCCGTTTACAATATATTCTAACCACTAAAATTCAAAGTGCTTAAGCAACTAACCTTACGGTGATTTGGAGACGGTTTTGCTATCATGGACATGACGTGGCCGACATGTTAGCTTCAAAAGATTCAAACACAGCACCTCTTGTAGGCGGCGGGGTGCTGTGCCCATGTCCATGCGAGAGATTGGTCTGTTTATTTGGGGGGTTTTTTGTGTTTTATGATTTATTTTTTACTGTTTGACGTTGTAGCTGGCTTGTTTTATACTGTACATACTGATGGCTTATTTTATATTGTACATACTGATGGCTTCTAAGCTGACATGTTGCCCAACATTGTGTCCACAGTGACAAGACTGCCTTTAGAACCGCCATAAGGGTTTAGTGCTCCATTATCTAAAGCTTAGAGAGGGTATAATACCTGGTTTGTAGATTATGGGATCAGGTGGACTTTTATAAAAGTTCAAGAGGGTGGCTTTTCTAAATCTCATTGTTGTGGCTACAGACCAAACAATAAACTAGAAAAGTAGTAGAGTAACTATGATAAATGAGCTATCCTTGCCATGCCTTCGTGACTAGGGCATATTATGTATATGCCCATAAGGTATGATTACAATAATACCCTCACAATTGAGTATCCTGTATAGGCGCCCTGTGAGCCTTTGGACCTCTCTTGTCGTCTTGGGCGGCTCTATGGAGAAGATTGTGTCGACCTTGTCGGGGTTCGCTTGTATCCCCGTCCTGACACCAAGAAGCCGAGCAGCTTTCCTGCACATTTATCTCGATTCATCTTGATGCCCGCCCGCCCGCCTGTAGAAGGTTGTCGAATGTTTCCTAGAGGTCTTAGCCATGGGAGGCGAGTTGTCTTGCCTTGACGACCACGTCGTCGACGTAAGCTTGGACGTTCCTTCCAAACTGGGAGCCGAGGGCGAGGGCCACTAGACATGTAAACATAGCTCACGTGTTCTTGAGGCCAAAGGGCATTCTAATGAAGTAGTATGTGCCTGTTGGGGTTCTGAAGCTTGTCTTGGCTTCGTCCTCCTTAGCCATATAGATCTGGTGATAGCCGAATTATACGTCTAGGAAACTCATTAGCCCACACCCTACCATGGTGTCCACCAGCTGGTCTATCTAAGGAAGCATGTAATTGTCTTTCGGACACGCCTTGTTGAGAGCGGTAAAATCGACGCACATACGCCACTCGTTTTTTTATACCAGTACCGGATTTACGAGCCATTCTAGGTGATGCACCTCGCGTATGACCCCAGACTTGAGTAGCTTCGCCACCTCCGTTTTGGCAGCCTGTTGGCTCTCCAGAGATATGCATTGGAACCTTTGTTTGACTGGTTTAGCGTTAGGGCGAATCGGGAGGTTGTGCTCGATGATGCCGCGGTCTACCCTTGTGATATCAGCTGGTGACCATGCGAAGACGTCTGTGTTGTTGTGAAGAATGTGTAGTAGGGCCTACTCGACCTCTGGGGGGAAGCCCTCGCCAATGGAAACTTGTTGGTCCGCGGTATGCAAGGGGAATTTTTTGACTCCACCATCAGGCCTGGGTTTGGGTGTCCACCTCAGGGCGGTGGGTGTACTTGCACCAAGAGTGTCCCTGACGGTGTGTACCTTTTAGAGGAGACCTCACGTGCTGAGTTCTATTCGGTGGGCGAGATCCCGGTCTCCGAAGACTGTGACAATCCCCTGTGGACCTAGGAGTTTCATGCACAGGAAGTTGTGGTGCAGGACTGCCCCAAAAGTATTGAGGGTCGGGCGTCTGAGGATGGCGTTGTACGGGTAGAGAAGGTCGATGACATTGAAGGTGATGTCCTCACTTCTCACTTGATTACCTTGTCCAAAGGACACCTATAGTCGTATTTGACCCAGGGTTTTCAGTGGTTAACCCCCGAAACCCTAGAGCGGGATCCCCAAAAGCCCGAGCCTACTACGAGGGATTCCCATCTGGTCAAAGGCCCCCGTAAATAGAATGTCAGCAGAGCTACCCCCATTGACCATGATCGCTTAACGTCACATCCAGCGAGGGCGGCCTAGACTACTAGGGGATCTTAATGAGGGAAATCGATTTCGTTCGCGTCGGCGATTGTGAAGGTGATGTCATTTTGTACCCAAGTCGGCAACACCTGGGTAGGGTATGCCGCCACGTGATGCAGCCAACGGGCGTATGCCTTTTGCTGCCGTGTAGATGAGAATTCTAGCGATGAACTGCCCGAGATGACATTTATGACGCGGCGCTGCCCTCCCTTAGTGGACTGTATCCGTAGAAGATCCTCCTAGGGTTGTTGTACGTGGGCCACCACTAGGATCCTCGCTTCCAGGGCTCTGTCCCTGGTGACGCTCCATCAGAGCGTTGCGATTGTAGGGCAACATCGAGTGAGGAGGTCGTCGCGTCCATGTACCTCGCACCAAAGGCTATGATGTTGGTGCTCTCTGTCGCCTCACACTCTGTCCTCGTGGCCCCGCCTTGTTCCTGTCCTCGACCTCTACAACCCCATCCCCGGCTAACGGGGGTGCTGTCGTCGGACCCGCCGAAGATGCCGAAAATGTATCTGGCCCTCTGGGCTTTGCGTTGCTTGCGGCTGGAGGTGTCCTTCGGCGGGTCCTGTGCTTACTTGGTGTTAGAGGTGTCGCCCCTACGCATCTTCCTCTGCTCTTTCATATTCCTCCATCTTATCGAAGAGCTTGGCAACTATCTTTATGGGTTTACGCGTATTATACTCAGCCAGAGGCCCGAGGCGAAGACCCCGAATCGCGTGTTGATGATTACAATCTCATTCATGTCTTTCAATTGACAGCGAATCTTGGCGAAGTGTTTGAAGTACTCTCAGAGCTTTTTCGAGGGCTTCTACTTGATGGCGAAGAGTTGGTCTGCATCGACTCGCTCGATGTAATTACCCTAAAAATTATTGTACAAGCGATCGCGGATCTGCTCCCACACATATATGGAATTTGGTTCAATGGTGAAGAACCAGGAGAGCATCACCCCATGTAGGGCGAGCAGCAACCCCTTGGCTATATATGGAGGTCGCTTTGGTGGAGTCATCCCTACCGATGGTCTCAATAGCCATCTCATACACTCAAACGAACTCCCTGGGTCCGTATCACCTTTGTATGGCTCAACGGTTGGGAATTTAAAGTCTTCTGGGCATGTCAACTGCTGTAGGCCGGTGGAGAGTGGAGACTCCAGATCTACGCGTCGAAGTGTGCCGCGACCAGAGGCGGGGGCGTCGTGGCTGTCCGCTCGGTCGAGTGCGACCTCCGCCACCGCCGCTGGTGGTGTTTACTGGCTTCGAGCCTTTTGCATCTCCCATGTGGCACCACAGAGGTCCACTAGCTCGCGCTGCAACGTTTCGAGGGCCGCCATCAGAGTGCCTTCTATCATCAGGTTGGTCGTACCCGCTTCAGTAGAGGCACGCGCTGCGAGGTTGCTGGCGATAATGGCTTGCCCGCTAGAGCCGTTCGGTACATCAGTGCGGTTGGTCTCACGGTCGGTGACGAGACCGACGTGAGCGTCAGGACCACTGGTCGTCCCCGCACTGGCTCCAGGGTCGCTGGACATGCCGATGCGAGCGTCGACGCGGGTGATTCCGCTGATGTAGAAGCCACTGGCGGGGTCGACCGTTGTACCATAGACAGGGTCGACCGTCACGCCACAACGGTCTTTGTGATGGCCGATCGCACCCATGTGGACGTCAACGCCGAGGCCGTTCACCGCACCGATGTCGCCATCGAAGTCAGCCTCACGTAATGGCGCAGACCGCCCACCATCTAAGGCCCTGGCATTCGCGACCACCGCCATCGTGCTCCACTTCCTTTTTGTTGTCGACGATGCCTTCTTAGACGACATCGCTTCTCAGGTCCACGGCTTGCTCGTTGTCGTCCCCACGGACGGCGCTAACTGTTGTGGCTATAGTCTAAACAGCAAACTAGGAGAGTAGTGAAGTGGCTATGATAAATGAGCTATCATTGTCCTACCCCTATGATCAGGGCACATATATGTATATGCCAATAAGACATGATTACAATAATACCCTTACAGTTGAGTATCCTGTAGAGGAGTATACATGTCCTTATACATACCGCATTGGGTCTTCTAGCCCCTAACAGATCGGATGTTTAGGTGGAAGCCATCCTAACACACTCACTTTTTTTAGAATTTGTTCAGATATCACTTAGTTAAAGATTTGTATTGTGATAGGATTATCTCACCGTGTGGCCCCGGCCCAGGGGATGCAAAGGTATGGAGAGATAAGGTCAAAAAGAAAAAAAGATTCTACATTCTTATCATACAACTGAGCCATCCCTGTCCACGAATCCCCCCAGCTTTGCCCACCTATTTCCACTGCTAAGCCATGATTAGCTTGCAGCGACTAACAAATATCTAGCGGAAGGATTAACAACAGAGTGGCAAAGGCAAGACGTCCTTGTTGGCTGTTGCTGAATAGAGTGGGGATTGACAAACACCTCGATGAACGAATGGTTGCATACCATGATCTTTTCGCTGTAAGACTTGGACTCTTTCGTGGATGAGATTACTCCATTGAATTGGCTGACGGAAAAGGACTACCATCGTCAGCAAGGTACGTGAAACACTACAGGGCATAGGCTGCTAATCTTCTACAGTCGGCAAGGTATTTTGGGTAACTGCCTCGTAGACAAAACTAACAAAATCATTTCCTCAGATGAAAAGAAGCATTGCTTTGGGAGGAAAAAAAAACAAAACAAAGGGGGACTAGTCGCTGTACAACAGCTCGACCTTTCAGAGCGATCGATCAACCGTGATGAACTCTACAGTCGAGATGCGTGATGGAGTCGTTCCTCTGCCCAGAGCTATGGGCACGTTTTTTTCCTCTGCTGGTGGTTTTTAGTTTTTGCTACAGTATCTAACTTTCAAATAGAGTATTTTTTTAATACGGGATTTACAAGTTAAACGATGTATACGTTAAAAGTCTAACATCTGTACTAGCCAAAATCGTAAGTGAATATCTCTCTCCGTAATATGTACCGTAAATAACCAAAATTTAAAAATTTCAGCCAAAAACTATAAACTACAGCCACAACCAAACAGACCCTATATCCCTTGCAATGGTTCGTTCCATGTTGACATCCAAGCTGAGGCAACGATCATCCACGCAATAGTGAAATATTGTTTTCCGTTTAGCAGCGTCGAAAGGAACCGCCGTTTCTCTCCCTTTTTTTTTCTGCAATAGTGAAATATCCCTATTGGCCACGTTTCTCTCTTTTCTTTTTAATGATCATCTCGCACTGTTCTGTCGGCGTCAGCTAAAATACACCAAGATTATTGGATTCTTTACGGTTACAGCTCCAGAGTTTAACAGTAAACAAATCGAGATTAGCACAAGTGGGCTAAAACTAATCGAGATGATCATGTTTCGCAAACTAATATAGGGAATATTTGTAGGAGTGCATGTGTAGCTAGCCACCAAACGACAAGTGCAAAGCGGAGCAGGAAGGATACTAGTCGAGGCCACGAGGGATGCATATGGGTACGTTTATTGACGTTTACTTAATAGCGCTGATCTCGAGGCCACGAGGGATACATATGGATATGGGCACGCTTATTGACTTTAACTTAATAGCGCTGATGATAAATAGCAGTGGTTAATAGAATTAGCTGATAGAAACAGTTGATGAATAGTAATATATTATGTAAGAAAAAGATGCAATAAAAAGTACTATAATATTCGAACAGCCATGTGACTTACGGAATTATAATATGATAAAATATAAAATATGTTATAATATATAAAAGTAAAAAATAGTAACTCTAGAAACGTTCATGTTAACTCTAGAAATAAAAACCAATATGACGTGTCCAGAGGCGTAGAGCCACCAACCAACCACGTTCCCGGCTGGCGGCTTCCACCTGTTCCATCCCGCCCCGCTCCACCTCACCTCTGACCTCTCCCGCCGCCGGGCGTGGCGAACCTAGCCGGGCCGGCTTCCCGTCGCTCTCAGTCTCAGGGCGGCCGGGCCCGTTCGCCAGCGGCCATGCGCGCCCTTCGCCTCCCCTTCCTTCCGGTAATTTCGCGCCCCCACTTCCACTCCGGTCTCCACGGCACCAAAAGTCTTAGCTTGGTTGTGCCTTAAAATAATCAATGATAGCTTGCTCCCACACTAACCACACTACCTTTGAATGATAAATACCACTCCTCCGTTAGCTACTAGCGCGGCAGTGGCAGCACCAGAGAGAGGGCGGCGTACGTAGAGCGCGGTGCCACTTGTGCGGGGAGGCGCGGGGAGGAGAGGCGTCGGCGGCATCGAGGTGGTGGTGGTGGTGGTGCGTCGGTAGGAGTGGGTTTGCGGCTTCGGCTTCGGCGGCGAAGGGGGAGATGGAGAGCACCATGAGGGGGATACGGGGAGACGGGGCGCCGTGCGTGCTGGACATGGACGACGCGGCGACTGTGGGCGGCGGCGTCGAGGACATCTACGGCGAGGACTGCGCCACCGAGGAGCAGCTCGTCACGCCGTGGACCGTCTCCGTCGCGAGGTGAGCGTGGGGTGGGAGGGGTCGCTAGGTCTACAGACTCTAGCCCGCCCGATCCGCCTGGTTCGTTTCTAGCACTCTTCCGAAGTGAAGGATAGGCTTTCTGATCCGCTGTGGCCCGCCTGGGCCCTGGGGTTTCTCCGTTGGAGACAACGTTTCAGTAGGACGTTCTGGCGTTTTGTTGCTTCTGATGATCAGAATTTTGATTTTTTTTCACATTAGTATGCTTCCAAGCTGGTTTCTCATCTTGTATGTAGTGATTGATGACAGCAAAAGAGTAGATATTTTGTTAGGGATGCTTCAGGTTTGGACCAGATCAAACTTTGCTATGTTTCGATTATGTATCCCAGAGTTTTGCCAAATTAATTTGGTCTTTAGCTATGTGGTAGTTGAGACTGACAACAGCGCTGCTTTGCCTGCTCATAAGAGGGTAGGGTAGGATTTGAGCCATATGCAGATGGAAATGCATGATCACGCTTCGAAACAAGGATAAATTATTGACTGTAGATGCTTGAACAAAAGCTGCTTTGATTGTTTGGGAGCATAATTTGACTTGTTTGGTGTGTGGCAGCGGTTACAATTTGCTGAGGGATCCACGCTACAACAAGGGACTTGCCTTCACAGAGAGAGCGCGAGACACACTACCTCCGTGGCCTTCTGCCACCAGTAATCATATCCCAGGAGCTTCAGGTTCAACGATCCTCGATTCCTTTCTTCATGAACGACTTCAAGCATGTGCACCTTTCTTTCTGACCCATTGTGCTCTGATCTTATCAGGAGAGGAAGATCATGAGTAACATCCGCCAGTACCAGCTGCCCCTGCAGCGCTACATGGCTATGATGGACCTTCAGGTAACTGCTCACTAAGTTTCCTTACTGTTCATGGCATAGCTGATGTGAGTAATCCACTCTAGTCACACTGTTCTTTCAATCCATATATTGCAGGAGGGGAATGAGAGGCTTTTCTACAAGCTCCTCATTGACAATGTTGAGGAACTGCTTCCTGTTGTGTACACTCCAACTGTTGGTGAGGCCTGCCAAAAGTACGGCTCCATATTTAGCCGTCCTCAGGGTCTTTATATCAGCTTGAAGGAGAAGTATGCTTCACTTCCTGGGTTTGTATGGTTTTAGGATGCTCTTGTCTGTTCATGTTCATATGGAGATTTGCTTGGCTGTGCAGGGGGAAGATCCTTGAGGTGCTGAAGAACTGGCCAGAGCGGAGCATTCAGGTTATTGTTGTTACTGACGGTGAACGGATTTTGGGGCTTGGAGATCTTGGTTGCCAGGTATCTTTTTATAGGTGTCTTCAAGATTTACGGTAAACTCTCTCAGGCTCTTGTGTTGATTGCAATAACTTTTTTATATAGGGAATGGGGATCCCTGTTGGTAAGCTTGCCCTTTACACTGCTCTGGGAGGAGTTCGTCCATCTGCTGTAAGCTTTTTGTATCTAACTTAATTTTTGTTCGCCGGACTACTTTTTCTTGATAGCATGAATGAATGTATTATTTATTGATAATCTTGAAGTGCTTGCCAATCACATTGGATGTTGGCACAAATAATGAGGAGCTGTTGAATGATGAGTTTTACATTGGTTTGAGGCAAAGAAGAGCCACTGGCCAGGTTGGACAACAATATCTGCTTCTGCCTACTTTCCTAACTTGATGTACTTACCACCTGCAATTCTTAATTTGTCATTTTTTGTACTTCTCAGGAGTACGCTGATTTTCTTTATGAATTTATGACTGCTGTGAAGCAAAACTATGGGGAGAAAGTACTCATTCAGGTAAGATACATGCATATAAAAGCTATATTCAGAAATAGAAAAGCATGCAAGTGTTAAACGGCTTACCTCTGACTTTCCTCTCTGTTTGAAAAATGTGAAATCATATTACAGTTGTTCTAATGACTGTCTATCATGCAGTTTGAAGATTTTGCCAACCATAATGCATTCGAACTCCTTGCAAAATATGGCACAACTCACCTTGTATTCAATGATGATATTCAGGTACTGCCATTGAATGCTAGGTACCTTGTTTGGGCTGTCATTGACTAGATATCTGCAAATTTTGATTAAATACAAGTAGCATCGAACTGTAATTAATTTTTTTGGCTGGGTCTTATTCAAATGTGCCCATCTTAATTTTTGTACTGTTTATATGTTGCAGGGAACAGCTTCCGTGGTCCTTGCTGGGCTTGTTGCAGCTCTAAAATTAGTTGGTGGAACATTGGCAGAGCACAAGTACCTTTTCCTTGGTGCTGGAGAGGTATCTTTCATTGTGCTTCCTTATTTGGACATTTAGTTTGCACCAAAGGGATCACTCTTGCTTGTTCTGGCTTCAAATTTATTGTACATATTAGGACATTGCTATTTCTCTGTTTGGTCAATAGTAGTTGTTTGTAGAGCTGCATTAGCTGAATTTGACCTCTTAGATCAGCTAAATTCTTCAAAGTGACATCAAGTGTACAATTCAGATTTCAGAGTGTAGGTGAGTTATCTGCTCTGCAATAGCTTTTTTCTGACCATTGACCATCGACCTTATAATGTAATGTGCCCCTCTTTATTTGAAGTGCATAATTTTTGTGTGTGTACTGACTATTTTGCAATTTCGTATTCAAAATACTGTATTATCCTTATTTTACCAGCATTAGTTCTTCCACTTTTATGGTTCTATATTAAATTTTTATTGTTTTTTCACTGAATTTTTTAAGACTGTATTTCTCAATGTCGGTTTAATTCCCATCTTTCTTCCCATACCAATAGTTGCTCTCTGGTGCTTGCAGGCTGGGACAGGTATTGCAGAACTTATAGCTCTTGAGATATCAAGACAGGTGATGCATCAATTTTTGTTGGGTTTCTGTGTCATTTGCAGCACCAGCTTGTGCTACACACATGTCTGGATGACCTAACAATTGTTGCTTGTGCAGACAAAGGCCCCAATAGAGGAGTGCCGCAAGAAAATCTGGCTTGTTGATTCAAAGGTTAATTTTGTGAAGACATCCTAGTTTTTATGTTCACTATTTTTGGCTCATAACTTCAATTTATTCCTGCTTGCTAACTGTAGATGCTAATCAATTGACAGGGCTTGATTGTCAGTTCGCGAAAGGAGTCCCTTCAACACTTCAAGAAACCGTGGGCTCATGAGCATGAACATGTTGGCAACCTCTTAGATGCTGTCAATGTATGAGTGTACCCTTGAAAAAAATCTAATGAATCTATGTTGCTTATTCTCGGTCACCTGAATCTTTACAAGCTTCACTTCTGACCCACTTGTGCCTTCAACTGTCCCAGGCTATAAAACCAACAGTATTGATTGGCACATCCGGAAAGGGGCAAACTTTCACACAGGATGTTGTTGAAGCCATTTCCTCATTTAATGAGGTAACTTTCACCGTGTCAACTTGTTTATTTCCATGTCTGTTGATCCAACAAAGTTAGAAACTGACAGTGTTCTAAAAAACACACAGAGACCGATCATTCTTTCCCTGTCCAACCCAACGTCACAATCTGAGTGCACTGCTGAGCAAGCTTACACATGGAGCAAGGTAATTATCTCTATCAGCAGGCACATCACCTCTTCCTCAGAATTTACTGGTGATAGAGCTATGTAACTTGTCTACAGCCATGTTTCTTCACTGACAGTCTGAATTCACAGGGTCGAGCAGTGTTTGCAACTGGAAGCCCATTTGATCCAGTGGAGTACAATGGCAAGATACATGTGCCTGGACAGGTTTGAATAATGAACACTGCTCAGGTTATTGCAGATATTATGTCTGCTTCGAATAAACTATATAACCCTGTTCCTGCCATACAGGCAAACAATGCCTATATCTTCCCAGGGTTTGGCCTTGGTGTGGTGATGTCTGGTGCAATCCGTGTGCATGATGACATGCTTCTTGCAGCCTGTAAGTACTCCTAGGGATAAAAAATGCAACGTATCTCTTGTTATTTACTGTTATTAAATTGATCTCTATATGGCACTATCGGCATGAGCTCAAATGAGCCAATGAAGATGTGGTAAAAGGTAGAGAAGGCATCCTGTCAATAAGGGACTTTGCTTGTAATCTGTTTTCCCCCCTACCATGAAGATCCGTAATGCAAATACAAAGTTGTGGAGTTCTGTCAGTTTAGGTTCCTACTTGAATATCCTATATCAACTTGCATGCAAAAAGAAATGAGCAAGCAACGAACAACTTTGTGGATTGATACACACTTTGATCTTCTTTGAAATATATGCTGAGATGGCTAATTTACTTTTATGATACGTCCTGGAACAGCGGAGGCTCTAGCTCAGCAGGTCACACAAGAGAATTTTGATAAGGGGCTCATTTATCCTCCCTTCTCAAATATCAGAAAGATCTCTGCCCACATTGCAGCCAACGTTGCGGCAAAGGCATATGAACTTGGTCAGCATCCTACATGGCTATTTCATTAACAAAGGTAAATCTATTCTTTCTAACGGCTTGGCCTATTACCTATTCTTCTCACTTGTAGGTTTGGCAAGTAGGCGCCCTCGGCCAAAGGATCTGGTGAAATATGCAGAGAGCTGCATGTACAGCCCCATTTACCGTAACTACCGCTGAATCTGAATCGATTCCAGTCATGTACAACTATGAACTGTTTACTGCAAAACCTCCTTAAGAACACTACCTGGTTCAATACTACATGCTGTGATTAAGCCGTGTCTACCGCAGCAAGTTCAAGCTCTGTTTTTCCCTTATTCAACACTACCTGTTCTGTAGTATTTCCCTTGCGACGTGATGTAAAATGCCTTAGTGGCCAGTTAAGCCTTTGTATTCTCATCGGACAAGTTACCGTCCTTCTTGAGAAGGATGAATTTGGAATAAAGTTTCTATAGTTTCTCCCTCGGTACTGTGCCTGTGTTACATGTGCTATTGTTTTCTGCAAGTACTTGGGCGTATGCCTGTTTGGCTCTTGTGGAGACATCAGGAAAGATTCTCCTTCTGAGGGCCGTGAGTACGACATGCCCGACCCAGGCAGAAACCATTGGGAAAAGCTCGGGGACATTCATGAGGGCACATTGCTTGAAATGGCTATGGTCATTGCATGTTTCCAAAAGCAAAGATCCAATGTGATAGGAGCTGACCAGGCTCTCTTTTGGGGGTGTTAAATTACGTCCATACGAGTGAAACTGTCCCTGCTGGTTTCCAATTCTTCTCTACCGTAGCCAGTGGCGGAACCAGGAATTAGGAAGACCTGGGGCGGAACTAGCTCACCGGCGCCAGTCCGTCAGTAATGTATCACTCTGAAACGCTGAATAAAGCATCCTAGCACTTTGAAATGGCTCACTCTGAAACACTGAATAAAGCATCCTAGCACTTTGAAACTAAACTATTTTCCATTCCATCTCTTTCTCATGTTGCATCTGCTGCTTATTATACTCATTTGATGCCTCGATGCTAGTCCTGACCAGCTTCTCCATCTTATCAGAACTTTTCATCGCCTTCGGCTTGCCCCAACGGTGGTTCCGCCACTGACTGTAGCGCCCTAAAGTTGCAAATAATCATGGAGTAAGATGTTATCAATTTTCGTTTGATTGAACAGGGGACTATAGGCTACAAGTACGAATCTAGCATTGGCCAAAGTGAGATAATGGAGATGCAAATGAAACTATTACAATTCCGGCTGGCCGTACTATAATGAACAGGGGCTATATTACTATAATGCATTCTTCAAACAGATCACCTTTTGTCATGTTGTGCCCTAACTTACCGAGTAAAACCGATCAGGAAATCCAATTAGAGCGCATTAAAAAGAAAAAATGAAGATGACAAAAAGTTTATGAAACAACATGAAAATTTCAAAATTTTGAATTTTCTAGAATTTCGGCCAAATTTGAACTCTTGCCCAATTCGAAAATTTCTCAACCCATTCTTTTTCCCCTTTTTGGCTTTCCGCTTTCTCCAGCCGTTGGCGTCATTTTCCTTTCCGCCTTCTCCTCTGTGCCAAGCCGCCACATGGCTCCTCGCCGTTCACCGCCGCTGCCAGCTCCTTGCGCCTCCTTGCCGTTACAGAGCGTCAAAGCGTGTGCTGAGCTATGCCACCTCACCGAACGCGCCATTAAGGCACGTCCCTTTACCGCTCAGCCACGAGTCGTGTCCCGTTGCAGTGCCATTCGGTCGAGACACACACCGTGCCCATACTGTGCCTTGCCATCGCACCATCGTGCCAGTGAGGCGCAGCGCGCCCAATGCCCTAGCGACGCTGTCAGCTTGCCGCTGAAGGCTCCCACCTGCTAGCTTCGTCATTCACACACGTCCACCACTGTGGCCATGCTCCTACTCCCACCAACATCACGACCCAATCAAATCTCGTCAATAACTTAGCTAGTCTTCTTTAGCTTCCAATTGCGCCCCTAAGCCACCTCTTCCCCAACCCTAGCCGTCAGTTGCCATCGCTGTCGTGCCCTGCACCGGTGAGCCCATCAATCCAATCCTCTACCATAGCTGGCCAAAAGCCAATTCTTCGTAGTCTAAGCACCGTCCGGCCACCACGAACCCAAATCCTACCTTGCCGACCCCTCCCTTGACCTTTGGATAGCTGGCGCTGTGCGACGGTGCCGTCCAAACTGGGCCACCGTGTATAGACACACTGTGGCCAAATAGACCCAAACTGCCACTGCTATGAGCTTTCTCCCTCACCTTAGATGCTCATAACTGCATAGCACCTCACTAGAATTCCATCGGAGCTCCGCCGTGATGTGGAATTTCTCCGGTGAGCTCTCCCCACCGCTAGCCATCTTCGATGATCCTCAGATCATGTGCGAGCGAAAAATGGAAACCCTAGACCTCCATATTCCTAACCATACCACCGCTTGCCATCGACGACCATCACCACCGACGATCCCAAACCTCCATGGCGTGCCGTGCTATCCACGATGGCCGACAACGACGAGGAAGGATCAAGCTAGACTAAGGGCATTGTGACCGGTTCTAAGGTCCAATTGCTAGCCTACTAGTTCGACTTTGAGATAGATTGCAAGGGGATGGAAGGGCTTATCGGGAGACAGAACGGAGAGGGAGATCGACGGCGGGACGAGTCAGTGGTTGTTCTTGGTCGGCGATGACGTTTCAGCGGCTCTAGGGCATGGCAAGGCAATTCCAAGGGCGCATTATCATGGGGAGGTCAAGGTGAATACTAAGAACAGGATGGCCATGGCCGAAGCTCACTTGGGCGAAGGAGATAGGTGGTGAGGTCGACGATGGCGTTTCGCATGACGGCGAGGTCGATGACTTTGGCTTCCTTAAGGGTAAAGAAGCACGGATAGGTGAGCACGATGTAGAGAAAGATGAGACAAATGCAAAGCGCACAATGGCATCGTCGAAAACTCACCGGACGGTAAAGCTCGCGGTCGGACCAGGGAAAGAAAGCCAAATCCTTCCACTCCGAGGGCGAAGGGGGCACGGGAGATTAGGGAAAACGAGAGTAGATTAGGGTGAAAGTTTTGAGGGCGCGACGCCATGAGTTGGCTTTGGGAGTAAGAGAGAGCGCGCGTAAGAGCGAGAAAGAGGGTGAGCTAGCAATGTGACGAGGTCGTGGCGATTTGACGAGGTCATAGCGTGCAAGGCTCGAGGCTACGGGGCTCCTTTAATGCGTCTGCTGCGTGTGGGGAGGAGCGAGCTCGAAAGAGCGTGAGATAGAAGGGAGGAAGAAGAACAGTGCCAGCACTGACAGGTGGGACTAGGCCCGACATAGCAATGGTAGCGAGAAGGAATGAGACGGCGAGCTAGACTGGCTGTTGTGGGCGGGAGCGAGCAAGTGCGCAAGTGATTGGGCTGGCTCGGCTAGACCATGGAGGGGAAGAGAAAGAGAGAGAGAATGAAGCAGGGCGGTGGGGGAAAAGAAGTAACAGGCTGGGCTGATTGAGAGGATTCGGCCCAAAGGTAAGGAAGGGAAGAATTTAAAGTTTAAACTTTAATTTGGGTTTTAATTTGAGTTTGAGTTTCAAGAGATATTTGCACATATAATTTTTTAGCAAAAATTTATTAGCACTCAATTAACTTTTTAAAATTTGACATTTCATTTTTGGGCCAAGGAAATTATTTTAAAATATTAAAACTCAAGCAAGGCTTTAGCAAAAAAATTAAAGTACATAATTTAAAAAATCCATAAAAATTATGTATATTTTATTTTGAGGCAGATTAAAGCTGTTACACAGACGTGTTGCTCCAGGAATCCGGGTGGCTAGGCGTGGGTGGTGCTCTACATCCCCAACATGAGGGACCGGCTGTCGCGCGAGTGGTGAGCGTTCGCGTGTTTGCAACTGCCTGGAGGAAGGGGACTACTGTGTTAAAAATGTAGGTAATATTTTAATTCCAAATTTTACTATGAGACAAATACAATAAACAAGTGATGCAAAATTTACTATTAACAACAGGCTACTCACCATACTTCTGAATATACGTAAGGAAAATATAGTAACAAAGTCGAACGAACACGCGAACGACTTACTTTTGAGCTTGATGAAGAACAGGAAGCAGCGCATGCTTGATGCAGTGCAGAATGTAGATGAAGCGAGTGGACGCACAGATGCGCTGCTCAGAAACCTTATTGCCGCCCCGTGCAGGTACTCTCTGCAGCAATGGTTCGGAGATAGCCGCTCTCCCTCCTTCCAGGTGCACACTGGGAAGAAAGGTCGGCGAGGTTTAGACGGCACAGCGCAACAGCACAAGCTTGCAGAGAAGAAAGTAGAGGAAGAATGGAGGTGGAAAACTCTCTGTTTCTTCTTGGACGTCTCCAGGCCTTTTTAAGGACGCTGCAGTTATTCACTAGCAACTGCTGCATTTAAACAGAATTATTCACTACTAACTACCTCATCAAATCACAATTAAGCAGTGTAAACTCACTTATAACTGTCTCATCAAATTACATTATAATATTTAAACAGTATTATAACCAGTTAAAAATGTGAGAGATGATGCACAGTTTAGCAAAAATAAGGTGCGCGTGTGATTAGCCAAAGCCCTTCTTATGCCATATCTATCTATATTCAAAAAGTGGTGAGGATTCCACCTCATAAAATTGGTCTTCCCACCTTGTTTTCGCAATATGGTACTAAACTATATATACTTTAAAATTAAGTAAATAAGTCATGCTTATATGTGCCAATTTCTAACATACTGCTTGTTCGAGCTCATCAGCACGACCGAGTTCCATGTCCACATATCTCCGGGTGGTCGAGCGGGTCGTACCTGTGGTCAGGTTCCGAAGAGCTTGAGCTTGAATCGGATAGCTTAAATTATTTCACCACTGAGTCTGAGACGTAACCACATTTTGGCTCCGTCACAGAACGTGCAGATATTGGGTCGAACATGTCCTACCAGAAAATCGGAGCAACGGAGCTTTCGCGCCCTAATACTTCTCACCATACACAAGCTTTTAGTTAATCTTGGCGTGGACAATGCCAAAAGATACTTGCCGGCAGGCCCGGCACGTGGAAACGGTGGAAGTCGACGAAGCTCGTCGTAAAATCGTGCAACAAACTGACCGCAGAGTACCTGGCTGCTGCTTGCGGCCATACCTTGTCAACACTACTAGAGAAGAACTGAGGTGATGTGGATAGATGTGTGTAGCCCTTACCTACGTCGCACTAGTCCACAGTACCAACCGACTAATGCCGTGCAGCCGCCGCAGGCGTGCTTCGCTTCCCGGAAAGTTGATCGGGTGGCGGCGTGCAACATGGCCAAAGTAATTTTCGATTTCTCTACCCAGTTTTTGATATACCGTTTGTACCATAAAATACTTGGCAGAACAAAAACAGAAACAAGATGTAAGTTTTGTTCATGAGGTGGCTGGCACCTCTTAAGGGAAAAGGCTTGTAACGTCCTAGGGTTCAAACTGGTTTAGGCCTAACTCTATTCTGGATAGGCCACACACACGTAACAACCCGCTTGCGCTTTCGTGGGACTCCTAGACTTATATGTAAGGGCTTCTTAAGGTAAGCTACTAAGGTGGGACTAACACAGAAATTCATGTACACACATATGAGCTAATATGGGCCGAGCTGTCACAAGGCTTTAGCTAGGCTTTTATTTGAAATGCAGGAAATCTAAATGATTTAACAACTACTATTAGATTGTTTTCTTGCAAAATTCTTACGAATTATATGAAAATATGCATTAAAAAATTCCAAAGTGCTAAGACATCATTCGACTATTTTTTAAAAATCAATTAAATTTCTCACCGTTCAACTTGCTCCTATATTCGTATTATGGCTCACCTCCATTTCCGTCTCCGCGTGAAGATTCTGTGAGGCTCTTAGGCCATTGACGGCGATGATGTCTTCAATGGAGGCGACGAATTAGAGTTCAGAGTTCACTGGTGCTCAACGGGCTTAGAGGGAGGCTAGGGTAGAGACGGTTCAATAGTGGGCGGTGGTGCGTGTAGACGGCAGTGGTGCCATCGGAAACGGGCAAGGAGGGCGGTGGACAGAATCGATGAGTGGTGACGATGAAAGATCCAACGACGTGTAGTGGTAGGGGCAGTAATTGGAGAGAGGAGGTGGAGCTAGGGTTTAGGTGTTCGTTTATATTAGAGATATGTTGTATCTCTATCTAATAGTAAAAAAAACGATTGATTTTAGATGGAAAAATAGTTAGTTAACACGTAGACATCCTTAGCTATGCAAGAAGGGCTTCGAGGCCGTGCAATCTTATTGGACTGATCCAAATATTCGAGGAAGAGAGGCCAGTGGCTTTGAACTCTTAAGAAGTCGTATGGGGCAATTAAACCAAACCAAGTTTTTTTTTCTGAAAGCAATATAGTGCAAATTCAGGATTTGAGTTGTTTAAAATAAGTATAGATTAAAGATTGCTACTATCCATAATTCATCCAATGATACAACGTCAGCAACATCAACTTTCTCATTAACACCATAATCAGTAAGGTCGGGAATTTACATTGTTCTGTTTTTAAAGGATTCCTCACCTAGATTCCTCACCTAAGATGCGCTTCAACCCTAACCTTACGGACCAACAAGGCAATTGAAGGAGCGATACTAATAACAAAATTTACTTCATATGCATTTTAAACACGAAATTTACTTCATCTAAAACAACAAAATTGGCTTAAAAACCACGAAACCCGTTTCGGTAGGCAAGACCAACACCCACTATGACCATCACCACGTTTCAGACCGACGATTCGGATCCTTATCGGCTGACCACGCAGGCATACGACATCCTCTCTCGTCGTCCAATGCGCGCGCTGCACCGACCCACGCCCGTGCGCCTACGCCGCTCCGTCCCACCACCGCACGCGAAATCTCGCA
This sequence comes from Bonia amplexicaulis, assembly GCA_036346245.1. NCBI lineage: Eukaryota > Viridiplantae > Streptophyta > Magnoliopsida > Poales > Poaceae > Bonia > Bonia amplexicaulis. The sequence goes on along the minus strand of CM070736.1, from coordinate 12,177,049 downwards.
AAAAACCTCGCCACGGCACGCGCGACATACATGCGCATGTAACGCACGCGCCGGCAATCCACGCCTTGCCTATTCACCTGCCACTGCCACACCGAACAACCAACCGCCGCGCGGTGACGCGTGCGGCAAGATGGCAACGGCCGCCTCCGCCTCCCCCGCGGCGTTGCGGGCCAAAACCCCGAGCACGCACCCGAGACCGAAGCCCAACCCCGCATTCCCGAGGCCTTCCCCTAGCGCCCCCGCACCCGGCAGGCTCCGCTCCAGCCTCCACCTCGGCGGCGCGAGCGCGACCAGCAGCAGCATCGCCGGCAACGGCAGCGGGCTGCACGTGGTGCCCCCCGCGATCGCGCCGCTGGCCGTGCCGAAGATGGCCGGCGCCGCGGGGGCCCAGAAGAACGTCCTGCTCTTCCACTGCGAGGAGATGCGGGAGCTCGCCGAGGAGGTGGTCGCCCGGAACGACGACATCGAACTCCGCTCCATCTCCTGGAGGTCCAAAGCTTCCCCTTCACTTCTAGCATTGCGTTGTTGTTTTTTTCCTTAGATGTTAGATTTTTGTGCCGTGCGTTGGGAATTGGGATTCTCCAGGTTTACAATTGGAGCTCGAATCTTGCATCTGGCAGACCAATGTCCCGGCATCACCATTTCTCGGCAAATTAGTGTAGTCCTAAATCTGGTGTGGGTAGTTGAAGCTAGCACAATATTAATACATATCAAGATGACAAATGTTTCCCCTATAAACTGATGAAAGAACGTTTTGGGGGAAAAGAATGTCTGAAGTGGGTGGAATTTTGTTGAAGATTTCCCAATTGATGCAGCAGAACTGACTCATTTCAGTGTAGTTTTCAGAATTAGTTTGTCAGGATGAAGAACCTTAGCCTATACTGGAGCAGGAAAAGGTGGGTATCGGATGTGAAGCTATATGCGGGTTTAAGATGCTCACGAGTTGTGTTTAGTCAGGACTTGGGACAACACAAGCATGGTACAGTCTACCCATTGATACATACTATTTGCGTAGAAACTTTAATTCCTTTCACAATGTATACACTAAAGCAAACGATCACATGGCCCAATTTATGATCAATTAGTACTTATGTGATTGCTCCATCAAGCGAACTAGAGTTTTTTAGTTCTGATCTTAGTTTGAGTTTTTTAGTTCTGATCTTAGTTTTTTATAGGTAGGAACCAACTTTATTCTTTTGGCATATTCCTATAATCTGTCCCAGCAGCAAGTTCTTTTATTTAATGTTATAACTAGACTGAGCTTCTTTCTTATGCTAAGTTTGTTACCACTTTTCAGGACGTTTGCCGATGGGTTCCCAAATTTGTTCATCTCGAATGCCCACAGCATTCGCGGGCGACATGTTGCTTTTTTAGCATCATTTAGCTCGCCCAGTGTCATATTTGAGCAACTATCAGTTATATATGCTCTGCCGAAGTTGTTTATAGCCTCGTTTACTCTTATACTCCCATTTTTCCCGACTGGGACTTCTGAGCGTATGGAAGATGAAGGAGATGTTGCAACCGCCTTCACACTCGCTAGAATTTTGTCCAATATACCAATATCAAGAGGTGGACCTTCAAGTTTAGTTGTTTATGATATTCATGCTTTGCAGGTAAGTGAATTTGTTCCATATTATCCAATTAACTTCTTGTCCTATAACTTTTTTTAATTCAACATGAAAACAAACCTGTGCTTAACAACACAACAGGAGAGATTCTACTTTGGAGACTCAGTCTTACCATGTTTTGAGAGTGGCATCCCCTTGCTGAAAAGTAGGCTTCAGGAGCTACCTGATTCCGATAATGTGAGTACGCCTTACTAAATGGAAAAAAAGTTTTTATTGTCAGTGTTGATGTGATATACAGTCTGATGTGTTTCTCAATATCGTTATCAGATAACCATAGCTTTTCCAGATGACGGCGCATGGAAGCGCTTCTATAAGCAACTTCAACATTTTCCTATGGTATTTTTTTTGTCTGGGTACTTCTAAATATAAAAAAGGCATTCCTATCTATTCCCTTGTATGATGAGTTAATGACTTTCTTTTTATAAAATGTCTTTTGGTAGATTGTATGCAACAAAGTTAGAGAAGGGGAACAGAGAATTGTACGTATAAAAGAGGGAGATCCTAGAGGCCGCCATGTTGTTATAGTGGATGACTTGGTGCAGTCTGGTGGTACTTTGATTGAGTGCCAGGTAATGAAATTTGTTTATGACTTAAAACTTCCTTTTTTATTTTGTAGTGATTACTTGTGGATCTTGAACTCATGTGGCCTTGTGGTTGAGGAAAATTTTTCTCAACAGTTTTTTCCTCTTAAGGGTGTATTTGTACCATACTTCCTTAAGATTGTTAACTTATATTCAAGTTTCCTGTCCAGAAAGTATTGGCAGCTCATGGAGCAGCAAAGGTTAGTGCATACGTGACACATGGCATTTTCCCCAACAAGTCATGGGAGAAATTTCAGCATGATAATGGAGGTACGTACCCATCATTAGCTTTATAATGTTAGCATGCTAATAAATTTCCCATACTGTTATTATTTTTCTATAAAAGCTCTTGAATCTGGAGTCCTAGAATCTAGACTCTAGAGGCAAATAATAGGAACAAGTTAGTTTCTTTCTCAGCTGACACCTTTTTAATGGTATATGATCAAATTAGAAGGGCATGGTCGAACTGGTTGCTATGATTTTGTTCCCTTGTTTTCTTCATTTTGTCGATGATAAGCCATTTATTGTTTCACCCACTAAACATGTTTGACTAAGCAACTGAATCCTTGACTTCTCCAAAGAGCATAGAAACTGCCCTTCACCCTGTCAAAGACTTTAAAGTCATATTTTTCCTTTTTACCAAGACTGCTTCGATCAGCAAAGCTGTGCAACTTTTGGCTGTTTGTGTGGAATGAAATCCTTAACATATCAAAGAAAGAGCATTGAATTTTTTTTCTCCAATCAGAGATGAGCAAGATCTCAAGACACCTAAAAATAAAATCATCTTGTGATTTTCCTTGCATCATTGAGTTCTTGATGATGCAGTAGTGCTGCGTCATACCATACAATCGTTCGTCATTAGTCACCATAATGTTATAACATTTTTAGACACCAATGTGGTATGAAGCACTATCCAAAAGACCAAAACCACCTATTTGATTGTTCTTGCCAGTTGCCATCCCTACAATGTTTCAACTTCAAACTTCTGTCACACTATGATCTCTATATGCATGAGAGTATGCTGGAAGCACCTTGCGCCAATGAATTTCCAGAGCTTTTGCTATTCCAGCACTCGTTTTGTGTTGAATAGTTTGCTGTTATTTGCCTTAATATAACTACCTACTTTTTATTGTGAAACATTCAGAGAGTCAGGAGCATGGCCTGAGCCACTTTTGGATTACCGATTCATGCCCTCTTACTGTCAATGCGGTGAAGGGCAGGCGGCCGTTTGAAGTTCTCAGTCTGGCAGGATCTATTGCTTCAGCTCTGCAGATTTAGCAAACTAATGTGGTCTGCTTGGTCCCCTGGGATATTGTTTAGTTCATTCTTCTTCCACCTTTTCAAACTTCTGTCACACGATGATCTCTATATGCATGAGAGTATGCTCTTGGATTTTCTTTCCTCCCACTAGAAAGGATACATTTTTAATCTTTATTGCTAGAAAACATCAAATGGTACATGTTCACCTCTGGGTGTGAAACGGCAAAAACATTTGTAGGAATAGTCTGCTTAATAATTTGGCTGCAAAAGTCAAGTCAGCCAGGCTGTGTTCTATAAATAAAATTGTCGAATAAGTTTCTGAGTTCTTTCCTCGCATTTTTTTCTGGATTTATGTCATGCTTATGGTAGCTGTTCGTTCCGTTGGTTCGAAGGATTTTAGTAGCGCCCGCTAGTGTTGCTGGCTTGTTGCTGCTACTGTTTCTTGTGGGTTGTCAGGTCCACCAACGCGAGGCGCAACAGAGTGTTGTCGGGTAATAGACAATCTAGACAGAATGCATGAACAAATTTTGGGGATTAAAAACCTAAATCACAGAAAAGTGAAAACCGTTCTCAGCGTTCATTTCTTTTGCGAATTGGGGATAACTCGCGCGTCCCCTAGAATTGATACTGCCGCCATCGAATCGAGCGACTGCAAAGGAACGTGAGACCGATGCGACGGATGCGTGTGCTCCTTCCATCCATAGTTTATCTAGGGATACGAATGAATCGAATACGAACGGATAATATTTTTACTATATTTATTTTCATATTTTTTTCACAGATACAGATACGAATACAGATACATCGGATACGAATACAAATACGAATAATATCAAATACAAATATGAATCGAATATGAATCGAAATGAATATGGTCACAAATATTTATCGAAACATGAAAACCCGTTAAACTATACGTCCAAAATAAATGAAAACATATAAATAGTTTATCTCGTCAAAACATTAATGAAATCTAAACAAGTATAAATATTTTTATCCACAATAGTCATACTATTGTACAGATTTTACATTTTCAAATAGCAGTTAATTTTTTCTAAAATCCTAAATAATTCTTAATGGATTTCTACCATTTACATGTGACTAATAAATTAATTAAGAATTTAAATTTGCATCAGAATGATTTAAATGGCAGTACATCAATTTAATCGGTACAAATTTTAATCTACTGACAATACTAAATTTATTTTTAATAAACATAAATATTTGCTAGTTATGTTTGTAATTTAATATGACCAGGGAACATAATACCTAATGGTAATGGTGGCTTATGACTTGGTTGGGCTAGTGGGCTGTTTGTTAGGGGAGATGAGAGAGACTGGCTTGGGTTGAGCAATGTTGGGCTAAAATTTCAGATATCCGATTCCGTATTATTCGGATGATTCGTATTTGTATTCGTCGGATATCAGGCCTACTGTATTCGTATTCATTTTCGACAAAAAAATCCGTATTTATTTTCGATCCGAGAATTATCCGAAAAAAATTCGATCCAACACAATTCGTATTCATTTTCATCCAAATCAAACAGATACAATTCGTTTTCACCCCTAGTTTTATCATAGCGACAAAAAAGTTGTGTCCGCCCTGTAAAATATAGCACGAATGAGTGCTTGGTGCCAGCAGGAAGGAGCACATTCCGCTTTTGACGAGAAAAGAGAAGCGGCTGCTGCGACGATTCCGCGCTCCGTTTTGGTGCACGCGCCGAGGTCACGGGAAGAGAAGGGGGGCAGCAGCTTCTTCAATTCGTTCCCTCACTCCGCACCAACAACCAACCAGCCGCACTCCATCTGTTCTTGGCCTCCTCTACTGCTCTCCTCCTCTCCTCTTCTCAAAAAACAGAGAGAGAGAGAGAGAGAGAGAGAGAGAGAGAGAGAGAGAGAGAGATCTGCGGCATTGCTCATGGAAGAGGAGAGGAGGCCTCACTTCTTCAAGGTCCTCGTCGGCGACTTCGCCCGTCGCCTCGTGAGTATTCCTTCCTCCCCAAACCCTTCCTTTCAGTTCTTGTGGTGTTTGCATGTGCGCACCTGGTCTGGTTATCGGAAGGGGAAGAGACAAGCCAAAACGCGCTTGGGTTTGCCCCTTGGGAGGATACCCCGGGGGTCCTTCGATGCGTGTACTGTTGAATTTTTGTGATATTTTAATACCTGCCGAGATTCTTGCATTGCATCCGTTTTTGTCAAACGTGCTATTCCGATGGGTGGAGTGGAGGCACCAGGTGTAAAATCTTGTATTCTTGATGAAGTCCTTTGTGGGTTGGATGGCTCACAGGGAGCCCATGGATGTTATCGAGAGGGGGGGGCATAATTGAATAGATGATGGTTTGCATGTGCATGTTCTTAAAAAAAACCCTTGCATGTGCATGCGTGTGAGATGTTTATTTATATACATGTTTTCTACAAAAGACAACTGTTTGGTAATGTCTGATGACATGCTTATTTGTATAACTAGGCCAAGAAAGAATGGTTGGTGGTATACTGACATTGCTTTCCTTATGCATGCATGTGGTCTAAAACTGAGAGCAAAGCTTCAGATTGCATAGATTTGTGTTGTTCAATGACATCTTGATGTACACAAGTACCCACATGGTGCATTTGCATTTGACTGTCGGCACAATGACCAGTCTTTTACATGAAAAAGTGCCATTTGCAGTCAAGTGGAAATAGCTCAAAGTATGTCCTTTTCACCGAGCTAAAGGATGGGCACCTGTGACGATGAGAATTGCATTGTGATCTCCCCTGCTTCTGATGTTCTTTTGCTGTGTCAAGTCCATGAGTTCTGAATAACTCTCTTTAGGCTGTCTGGTGTGAAGGTTCTGTTCTGTTTTACCATGTATTAGGTCTCGAGTGAGTGCGCTCGATCAGGTGTGGAGCTCTTTCTTTCGTTCTTTTTTCTGTTTTTCTTTGGCGTGGACATCTAATATTGTATTTTTCTCATTTCGTTAATTAAATCGGTGAGGGGTCTTGTCCTTACAGCTTTTGAAAAAAGCTTAAAGTATGTCCTAACCTTGCTTCTATATGTAGGAGATACCTAGAGACTTCCTTGATCACATTCCAGAGGTGAAGCCCAGTACTTCTGACACTGCAGTGGCATCATCTGCTAATGTTATACTTAAGCATTCGGAAGGAAAGACTTGGGTTATTCAGTTAGAGAAAGTTGATGGTTGTGTATTTCTGACCACTGGATGGCCGAAGTTTGTGGAGGACAATTCTTTGAGAGAATATGAGTTCCTTGTCTTCCGATACGATAAGGATATGCATTTCAAGGTTTTGGTTTTTGGTAGGAATGCTCTTGAGAAAACAATTCTCTCTTCAGGAAATGGTGCTCAAGCTACTGGGAGTATAGAAGGAAAACTCCCATGTGATATATTCCCCTCTACTGGTGATAAACTAACAGAGACAGCTGACAGTCTCATGCATAGTCACTCACAGGTTGAGATACAACATCAATCTGATGTTGGAGTAATATTATAGTCTAATATTGTGCAAATAATTAGATCAGTTTTGTACGAGTCACTTCTGTCTATATGTTTTGCCTACTCTCTAGTTCATATGGAATCACTTTGTTGTCAGAATAGATAGATACAAGACAAGTTTGATCTGCATGTGTGGTAGCATAAGCTTAGATTAAGGATCATAGAACATCTGATGATCTTTAGAAAGCACATGAATTTTTTGTTGACTCGGGAAGCTTAAGGCTCAGAAGAATTATTTCTTCGTGTCACTTTGGTCCTAACTTCATTTTGTTATTTCATATCTTTTACCTTGGGTTCAGGGAAGAGCAGAATTTTAATATTGTTGATTAGTACCTTAATAGTAATGTTGACTCCTTAAACTGATAAGTTTGTTTCAACTTTTAGATAGTTAACTTGCAAAGGAGTAATCAAGGGGATGAGCATATTTCATCACAGAGCTTCCCTGACCTACATGAAGTAGGTGGCCCCAAAGATGAGTTAGAGACATACTTATCATCGAAGGGGCCAATGGAGGATGATAAAGCTAAAGCAATAGCTGAAGTAATGAGAATATTGCATGTTGACAAAGTGACAGTTGACTTATTCTGTGCTACACTCAGTTTGTATAAATGGAACACGGATGCGGCTGCAGAAGATTTTGATCTATGTAGGGGCAAACCACAAATTCAGAGCCAGTTTCTAAAGCAGAAACTTGTCTTGCAATGTGAGTTTTTTTTTTAAAAAAAATTACCTTTTTTTCTGTCATTTTTGCATTGGAAGCATGGTGAAAACTCGTCTTTTTGTTGTTCAGTTGACTTTGTAAAGAGACAACTACGACGCTTCTTCCCTCCAGATGACGATTGTTCTGCTCCAATACCTGATAGCAGGAACAGCAGTCTTGAGGAGCTTAACTTGTCTAATAAACCACTGCAATGTGACCTTACAACAGTGAAGCGCAAGTTAGTTGATGAGTATGAATTATGTGATTTGTCTCACAAACAAAAGAGGAGAATAGGGAAGTTGCGACGAGGCTCACCGCGGAGTCCTGAAACACCACGAAGATCACCAAGACTGGCACACCTGAAGAATTCCCGTGACAGCACAAAGAATATATTGAAAGAAAGAGGTGAAGCGATAGAAGAACCATCACCAGCCAGCACAATAGATCAGGTGGAGGACAGTGCAGAGCAAGCTTTACTCTACGAGAAACGAGACAATGTCTTGAGAGTTCATGAGCAGATAGGTATGCTTGGGCTGCTCTTATTTAGAACATAAAAGTGCCTTCTAATACTCACTGCAGTAACATTAATTTTTGCCTTTTTAGGTTCCTTATCTCAAGAATTCAAGAGACTCAAACCAGCATATGGTGAGGTGGGCCTAAGTAAAGGGCCTCAACATAATCAAGGAGAAAATGAAGAAAAACTAGATCAAGGCAATAATGTACAAACCGGTGAACAAATGGAAGGAAATGCTGCACAGACTTCTGAGTCATTCATGAGGAAAGGTCGCATAGAGTCATTGCCAACCAACTCTGAGGTGGCATCATCTTCGATAATAAATGAGTTATGTTTTACATGGATGCCCTCAGAACATGCCAACCCCCTTGAGAAAATTTTACTTGATATTCAGCGGGACAACTTTACAAAGACAATCTCTCATGTTCAGGGAATCATTCGGAATCGTCCTTCAGATCTATTGACTGCAGCTGTAATTGAAGCCGTTTTGCAGAAAGAACTTAAATGGGATTCGTGCCTTGAGGATAGGGATGCTCAAGTGATAGTGAATGCATTACTGGAACATGCTAAAAAAATCAAGGAGATTCACAATTTCAATGTGGAGACGCGGAAGGAAGAGTTTTCTGCAAAGCTACAGGATCAGTTGAAGTGGCAGCTCAAAGAACTAGAAAGTGCATACACTTCCTTGGAGTTAGATTACAAGAAAGTAACAAGTGATGCTAGCATTGCTTTCTCGACATTGCAAGAACAGAAGAAAAAGTTACAAGCCCTTCAGGATGATATCAAGGACTTGCAGCAGTCCTTGATGTTGAAGGAGTATGAAATGCTGAAATTGGAACATCAAGTTGCTGAGCACGATAGTGTATTTCAGAAGTCTTCAATGGAAAGAGTAAGGGTTAAGACAGTTCTGAAGACCTATGAGCAGATTCTCGATGAACTAAAAGATCGGCTAGCCTCAACTGAACTTGGTTCAATTGATGTAGAGGCATTGGTCAAGGTAGAGATGGATAACATGAGCAGGGAGATTGAGTTGTCTAAGGGAAACCTCCTAAATATCTATTTCAAGTAATAATAAAGACGATGTTGTCCTGGCTGTGTTCAGTTGTAGGTATTTCTTGTTCTGGCTATGTTCTAGTTTGCGGTAATCCTTTTTCATTATCTTACAAGTTAAAAACCCACAATATGTTAGTAGGAGAGGAGATAAACATGACTATTAATGCACGTACCACTTGCTTGTTTTCTGTTTTATAATAATATAACTGTGTTACCATTTGTTTCTTAAAACTAAGCTATATTAGTGATTAGCGGGTCCAGTTATGCACTTGTCTACATTTATGCATATCTTAAACCACTTGAAAGACGAGAGTTGGGTCAGATACATTAACTGATGATTGAAGGAACTGCGTGAGAACTTGTTAAGGAGTGCTGATTTATGCTATAACATTAGGCTATCAGGTCAGTTACTGCAGTAGTTTACATTATACAGTCAACTTATTTCTGAAGGGTTGCTAGGTTGTAGAATGCTCCCTTCTTGTTCATGAGCTGTGGGTAAGTGCCACGTTCCACCACCTTACCCTCTCCTAAGAAAGCAATTGAGTCTACATTCTTGATTGTGTTTAGTCGATGTGCCACCACGATTGTGGTCCTCCCTGACATGATTCGATCAAGGGCTTCCTGCACCACTTGCTCTGACTGTGCATCGAGAGCACTTGTTGCTTCGTCAAGTAGTAGTATTGCTGGATTCCGGATTATTGCCCTTGCAATTGCAATTCTTTGCTTCTGTCCTCCTGATAGTTGTATGCCATGCTCTCCACAATCAGTATCATATCCGTCCTTCAGAGATCTGAAAAAGAGTAGACTTTAAATTCCATATGTTGAATGATGGGAGTTCATAACTTCATATGCAAGCATTTTACTGCAATTTGTTTTTTGGAACGAGAAAAATATCTAAGACTTACGAGATGAATTCATGAGCATTTGCAGCTTTAGCAGCTTCCACAATCTCATCTTCATCAGCTTCTGGTTTACCGAAGGCAATGTTGTCCCTGACACTGCCAGAAAACATTGCTGGCTCCTGACTAACAAGAGCTGTAAATCCTCGATACCAAAGAATATTCATCTCCCTCACATCCATAGCATCAACCCGTACAGCCCCTCTATCAACATCATAGAATCTCTGGATCAAACCTATGATAGTAGATTTACCACAGCCACTTCTCCCAACCAGGCCAATACTTGTTCCTGCTTTCACGTCCAAGCTAAAATCCTGCAGGATAAGGCATTGTGGTCTTGTTGGATATGCAAAATCTACCTTTTTGAACTCTATTCTTCCTTGTATTTTGTTCTTCTGATTGTCCTTTTCCACCTGCATTGTAGCTGTGTTATTTTATTCTTATAGCAATTTAGCACTGTAAAGTCGTTATTTTTGCAAGGCTGCTGATCTATATTCTATACAATGATCATGAGAATAGTCATGAATGTGTTACCTGAGAATTTTGTGGTGAGATAGATTTCCTATCTAGCACCTCAAACACTGAAGCAACAGCATTTGCTCCCTTTGCCAGGTCGGATGTCATGCTGCCAGCATCAGCGATCAGCTTTCCTGTGCTCACCAGGACGAAAAAGGTTTTGAAGACATCACCCGCTGAGATCTCCCCAGACTGTGCCAACTTCCCACCATACCAGAAGTCCAGTGCCCATGATAAGAATGAGAGGCAGGGTGACAACCCTGTGGTGATCCCTGCTACCCACGACTTTTTCCTTGCTTTCCTCAATGGTTCCTCTTGTGTATGCTCGAAGAGCTGAAGAACCTTTGATGAGCATCCAAAGGAGGTCACCATCCTGTGGTTGTAAACAGCTTCTATGGCAATCTGAGTACTTTGATGCTGGGCCTTTGCCAAGTCCCTTGACACATTTGACAGAACTATCTTTTTGGCATAGTAGCATATCATTGTAGATGGCTGTACAGCAATCATGACAAGAGCAAGTTTCCAAGCTACTATGAGGCCCATTGTCACCGCAATTATAATTCCAGAAGCTGTTTGAAGCAGTAGGGAAATTCTGTCTGCAACAAGGGTTTTGACAAGAGAAGCCTCATTACTTAGCCGAGAGCAAAGTGAACCACTTGAATTAGTTTCTTCATCAAACCATGCTGCCTCAAAGGTTAAGATCTTTTCAAGTACTTGGACCCGGATGCGCCTAACTAGATGCTCCCCCATGTAGGCAAAACTGTAGTGTTGCAGTAGATTAACAGCAATGGATATCACAGACAGTGAGCAGAAGATCAAGGCATAGCGGCTGATAATTGCATTCATCTCATTGTGGTCCTGAACAAAGAATGCAGCAATCATTCCTCCGATGGTTATAGCATATATTGGTTGCAAGGAACCATATACCAATGCAGAGAGGCTGCCTATGACTGCTTGTCTCCACTCTGGTTCATTCATTGCAAGAAGCCTGGAGAAAGATGGTGCAGGGGGAGAAACAGAGGAATCAGTTTCCTTTGAAACACCTGGTGTAAGTGGCATTGGACTTGCTCTGGACATACTGAGACGGCTGGTACTGGTCCTTGCCACTGAAGAGGCCCTAAATTGGTCACTTTCTTGATCAATGTAGCTCACCATCTTCTGCAATTTCACAAGTCGTGAATATGGGCCACCTTTGTTGATTAGTTCATCGTGTGTGCCAATTTCAGCTATGGTACCTCCATCAACTACTGCAATCTGATCGGCATTCTTCACGGTGGAAAGCTTATGAGCTACTACCTGATAATATTAATGTATAATCAGTGGCAGTGCTATGATGCCAAAGAATTCAAGAACTAACAATTTTAGCATTCCAATGTAGGAAGAGTGGATGCTATGACAATTTACCAGTGTTGTTCTTCCCATAGATGCTTGATCAAGTGCATGCTGCACCAGCTTCTCTGATTCCGAGTCAAGTGCGCTTGTGGCTTCATCGAGCAAAAGTATAGCAGGGTTCTTGATAACCGCCCTCGCAATGGCAATGCGCTGCTTCTGGCCACCTGATAGCAATGCTCCACGCTCTCCAATCTGCAAGGACAGTGAATGCTGTAAAGCATGGGAGACAGGTAACTAAGGTTATTGAATGTTTTTTCCTTGTTATGTACGTACCTTAGTTTCATATTCCTCGGGAAGACCCCTTATGAAGTTGTGAGCATTTGCTGTCATGGCTGCTGCATAGAGTTCGTCCATGGTTGCATCTGGTTTGCCGAACAAAATGTTCTCTTTTATGGATGTTCCGAACAGTGCATGATCTTGGCTGACAAGCCCCATTTTGCTCCTGATCCACTTGAGTTGGAGTTTTTTAATGTCGACACCATCAATCTTGACAGTTCCTTCACTGGCATCATAAAAGCGCTGCACCAATGCTATTGCGGTTGACTTGCCACTGCCACTGGACCCGACCAAAGCAACAGTTTGCCCAGCAGGAATCTGAAGGTTGAAGTCTTTGAGGACTGTCATATTTGGCCTCGATGGGTACTCAAAGTGGACGGATTCAAACTCAAGCTTGCCATGGACTTGATCCAAAACAAGTCCCTTTGGGTCATCAGCGTTAATCTGTGGCACACGGTTTATCCGTTCGAGAATCCTTGTGGCAGCAACAGATGCCTCCGCAAAATGTTTCAGCTCAGGAAGTGCCATTCCAAGGGATCTGCAACATTCCAGTAAGTTTGTCAAAGTTAAGCTTCTGTTCTACATAATCAAATGGAGTCATGAAGTCAGTAAGGGAAGAGAGGCCGGAAGAACATACAGGCCACCCAAAACAAAGGAAATTCCTGCAGCGTATATCCTTCCTCCGCTTTCATGATGGTACATCACCAATCTGCTGCCATACCAGGCGAGGAAGGCCCAAATGGCGAAAGAAAGGCCTGTGAATCCGACAGCGAGACCTTTGGCAATGCCTTGCTTGATCCCCAGCTTGATCGTCTTGTCGAGGACTGCTGTGTACCTCTGGATGATCCTTCTCTCAGCTGTGAACGAGTAAACCGTCTTGATCGACCCGAGTGCTTGCTCTACCATGGAATTTGCGTTGGCGTACTCGTGGCGCGATTGGCGGGAGAGGTACAGAAGATACTTGCCGTAGATGAGCCCAGGGATTATCAGAAGCAGGACTAGAGGAAAAGAAACCAGAGCCAGCCTCCAGGAGAAATAGGTGGAGAAGGCCAGCCCAGAGATGAAGACTGTAGAATGCATCAGAAATAGAGGAACCTGCTCAAGAAAGAAGAACCAAAGAAAGCAATTAGTTATGCTGGTATTTCTCCTAGCTTGCATCATGTCCCAAGTTGAGTTCTGCTGTGCTGAGCTTGTTCCCGCCTTCTCTATTTTTACGAACTTCCTAATTCATTTCGAACTTTTTATGTTAGTGTTTTCTCAGTTCCTTTTGCTACGTCAGTGTTTCATGAGCCACCATGTCAGCTACCGATCGAACTTGTCAAGTCCAGAGCAACTGACGCCAAGAGATACGCAGGTTTTGGTTTGTTAATGGCTTCAACTCCGTTAGAACTAAGATACATCATTCATATTCTGTTCTGCGTGCGGTTTTCTGTTTTGTACTTGTTTTATGAAGCATTTCTATATTCCGTGCTTTATGTCAAACATATAAGCAGCTCATCATGTGCTCCCATATTCCCTCTTGTCGGTTTCTGAGAAAAAACCAGATGAATATGATTCTAGCATTTTCCATCGTTTCATGCATTATATTATGGGAGTGCTTGACAGAAAATATGCGTGGAGGCTAGATTCCAAAGCAAGCGAGGGAGATCGTTTCTCTCTCATCAGCTCTCTCTCTCATCAGCAGAGACCGTGTTTAATGACATGGTTGGGTACCATTTCTTCGCTAGTCAAACTATTTGATTCACTGCCGTTTCAGTGACGACCTAGAACTAGCGAAGCAAGTGGGTCTCCCACCGTCACAAACAATACTAAGCTCATCAACCAAGAAGGAAGAAACTTCCAAGGTATGGACGGTAGATTATATAAAACGAAATAACTTGTGAAGACTGGGGCATAGCAAAGGGTCATTGATAAAAAAAAATAAAAAAATCCAGAACTGATGCCCCGTTTGGAACAGGGAATTTCCCCGTTTTCTACGAGAATTAAATTATTTTATGTGAAATTTCTGTAAAATTTCTACAAAATTAAATTATTTTATGTGAAATTTCCGTAAAATTTCTATGAAATTCATGCTGAGGATTGAAGCCATGAAGCGTTGGCGGAGCTGGAGTGCACCGTTATATTACTACCTCATTCCTGCAATATATGTCTGATATGTATATCTAGTAGGTATATCTATTTAAGTAATATTTAATAAAATAAAATAATATTTATTTCTAATAGACAGAGTAGCACTATGCTTAGCAACTATAGTCCAATTTCATTAAATATTACTTAAATAATATGCTTCCTAGCATATTCATTGGACTTGTATTTTGGGATGGAGATAGTAACTTGCTTTGTACTGTACATCCAATAGTATCGGACGTTGGCCCCAATTCAAAGCCCATAGCCTCGATTTCTAGTTTGTTTGGCCCATCTACCATAGATACTTATCCACATCGTCTCTCTCTAACCACCCACTCCACTTACCCATGATGCTTCATCATGCACTCTCTCTCTCTCTCAGCTCCCTCCTCCCCTTGCACAGAACACACTATCCACTCAACCCTACACAATTGCTCCCTCCATCCCCCACCTCTGTCTCAAGGTTGGTGAGGAGGGGCCGAGCGTCACGGTGGCACACCAAACATCAGCCAGACGAGTTGGGGGTGGTAGACATGTGTGAGAGGTAGTTGGGGGCGGTGGATGGAGAGCATATTTAAGCCTGTCGCCGCTAGCTAGGGCACCGCAGGCTCACCACCTTGTATGCTTCGTGACTGGGGTGCCGGAGCCTGCGGTTGTGCGTTACCACCACCACCACCTCCTCCTTCGATCTCAGCTCGTCGCTGCCGCCTACTCCCCTCTTCATAAGTTGGCTTGTTGCAAGCATTTTTGCTATTTGTTGTATCACTTTTTATCAATTGTTGGATCAGTTTTTTCATTTTGTTGTAATATGTTTTCTTAAATATTTTTGCAAGAGATTCTTGTTGCAACCAAGGATTTGGTTTGTTGCACATGATTTTTTTTTGTTGTAGAGTGTATTGTTAGTTAATCGCAACCATTTATGCTAGAGATTGTTGGCTCGTTGTGCACGGGGGGTGAACGTTCATTGGTAAGTTATTGTGCCTCCATGTAAAATTGTTGCAACTGTCTTGCATAAACACTCTAAAATGCTGTGATGGTTGCAACAAAGTAAATTTGTTTTATTTTGATTTATTTTGTGCTAGCACATCTTATGAGTGAACCAGATATGTAATTTCTAAGGGTATTTTTTTTGTTGGCATATAGATCATGAATATTTACTATTTGGAGATCGAAAACATATTTTTGTTGCAGACGTGAGCTATTTCTTGCACGCACTGTTTCAAGATGTTGCGTTGGAACGTACGATGGGAATGCTTCCTAACTTATACCTTCTCGCTGAGGACCTCCTGGATGAGGGATGCGTCCTTGGAGATGCTGTTGATGATCTCCGAGGTGGTGGCCTCCTGCGAGTCGAAGAAGCCCACCTCCTGCCGCAGGATGGCCTGCAGGTACAGGTACCTGATCCTCAGCACCTGCCGCTCGCTCGTCCTGCTCCAGCAATACCCTTCTGCACCCCATGCACATATATATTCCATCACCAAACATGCATGTGTAGTGCAATTAATATTCATTCAGTATTAATCAACTCCAGCTCGTGATCAGATCTACTTGTTCCTAATTAAGAAATGCAGATGTACACATAGAAATTAAAGGAAACCGGCAAGCTAAAATATATCTGTGTGTTCAGTGAACAATGAGAGTGGCAACTCGAAGTTACCCATAAACGCCACCGCCAGGACCGCGAACGCCAAGTAGACAAAATTCATGCACGACTGCATCAAGCAAAAGGAAGCAAAGACTATAGAGTTAATTAGTGTTACTGCAAATTAAACGTATACCTGATGAACTAATTAAAAAAAGAAACCTGGCATGTACAACCAAGAATATAATGAACTAGCTAGCTGTATAAAGCAACTACGTGAGTGAGGTGCTAATTAACCTTCTCGATATCATGCATGAAGTGGACGCCCTTGGCGCTGCCCTGGGCGTGCCCGTGCCCTAGCGAGTTCATCACGTCGCTCGCGAAGATGAGGAGCAGGTTGGTCGAGCACCCGTCGCCGATGGCTCCGAGAGTGCCCAAGATCATGAGCAGGACGTCCACCCGGTCGGCGAACTTGAACATGCCGCGGATGCTCCGCCGCTCCCCGCCTCCTGCCTGGCCGCCGGTGCTCGCCGGGGCACTCATCTTCTCTTTCTTTCTTGCAATACGAGAAGGAAGAAATGGTGCGCGCACTAGATACTTGTGGGCTCTGGGAGTAGTAGTAGGCTAGTAGCAGTACAACCGATGATCACTTTGTTGTGTTTGTTGCAATGGCCTTGGCACCAGGGCTTTATATAGCCCAGCGATGAATACACGTGCGTGTTTTTTTTTATTTCCTTATTTTTGGCTTGCATGATGAGGATGGACACATCGCCATTGCAACAGAAGAATTAGTCTTAAAGGAAAAAAAGGAGTTGGAATTCAAAGCATGTGGAGAAAGTTGGGCTGCAACTGCACACGTCATTGGCTCGCGATGAGGTGGTTGTTGTGTGTGTAATATTACTAGTGTTTTTCTTTTGTGTGCTGTTTAATGTTTTTATATACGATTTTGCTATTGCAAAGGTGATTGAAATTTTTTTATCTCTCAGTCACTTGAAGTTGCACTCAATCAACTAAAATTACAGCCCCCTAAAAAACAGCTGCAACTTCAGGTGATTCGGAGTGCAACTAAAGTTACACTTAGTTGCACTCTCAATCAACTGAAGTTGCAGCCCTCTAAAAAAATCAACTGCAATTTTAGTTGATCGAGAGTGCAACTTCAAGTGACTGAGAGATAAAAAAATTTTAGTCGTCTTTGCAATAGCCACTCCATTTTATATACATGGACATACCTTATCTTTAATTATGTTAGCCTTTTCGTGCCAATTGGACCTTTTGTGTAGTGTAGTGTAGGGTTTGGTCTCTGATAAAGGCAGGGTAGGCTTAGCTAAGTGCAAATGCTTTTTTAGCAAGCATGTTTTCTTTTTTGAGAGTACAAGTCAGACGTATGGAATCAACACGTCACCTATGCACACATATATATACGCTTTGCTTGGAATTTATCAGAGACACTCAAGACCTCACAAAGCATGGACACATATATTTTCCCACTAAACACATGTGTGTGTATTTCATGCGTATTTCTAAAATAGATAGAAATCTACGACTTAAATCTTGACGCAGCTTTTTTTGGAGGTGAAGTTAACAACACAAAGGGGGTGCCCTTTCAATCCTACCTACATTTGTTAATGGTATTATTACCGTGCCAGACTTAAATTACCAGTTAATTAGGAGCTTGTCCATCATCAATTTATCTGTCATGTAGGATAATTTGGAAAGGCATGCCGCATGCGTGCACGTATTTTGTATATAAAGTACGCATGACAGCTTGGCCTTTCAACACAAAGGGTAGTACACATAAGATCAATCAATGTGCAAACACTCAAAAGTAGTACATATGCTAGGTATATATGCATATATCTACAAGATAGTGCTAGCTAGGTATATATGCATATATCTACAACACTTGCAATTTGCAACGTCGACCTTAGATAGTGCTAGGTATATATGCATATGTCTACAAGATGAAAGGTGATGTGCATATATATGTACAATAGGAAGATCTTGTCATTTGCAAATTGCAATGTAATGATGCCACCGAGTACAGGCTAACCACAAAAAAGCTGGCATGTAAATAGGTTGTTCTTTAGCTCATAAGTCAACAGCTTTTAATTTTTACTATAGTACCTAACTTTCAAACGAAATATTTTCTTAAGATATGGTCTACAAGTTAAACGATTTACACGTTAAAAGTTCAACATTTGTACCAGCCAAAATCACAAGTGAGTATCTGTCTCTCCGTAATCTGTACCGTAACAGCTAAAATTCAAAAAATTTAACCAAAAGTCGTAGCCGAAAAAAACAGGCCCAAAACCTAACGCAAATTCTAATGAAAGCACTTTACGTTTACCAGAAAATTGTACTTTAAACATAATTTGTTTCTCTACCCAACCCACTGATTCATTGTTCGATAGCTCATAGCTTCAAGTTTCAACACGTACATGATGTACATAGCAAGCAACTAATGGCTTTTTTTTTTCTGTTCTTAGAAATGCTAGCGGTAGACAGGTCAGTCATGGCATTAAAAATTGATCCATCAGAAGCAATTTTCCTACCGTTTTGCACGCCCAAATGTTTGAATACTGCAGGTCAGTCAATCTGATCAGTAAAGTATTAATTTTTCTTCCTCACTTTGATGCGTAAAAAAAAACTACTACCTGGTACGTACGCTAGAAGCTTTCAGTACCTCAGTGCAGACCTGTCACATTTTAGATCTCTAGTACATCAACTTTGCAGGATTAGATTATTATCTACTCTTTCCGTTTCACGGATAAATAACCCACTAGACGCACGAACTAAAATACACTAATTCTAAAAAAAATCAATAAGGAATATTTTGAAATGGATATACCCGATGCCATCGACAAATACGGTAAAACGGAGAGAGTAGATCGTTTCAACAGTCATGCATCACTGTGTACTAGGATCACTTTTTAAAGAGGATTCTCCTGTATAGGTGTCTGGGGATCTGCATCTGCTCCAATAATGAATACATGTGGAAAACAGTGTTCACGTTGACCACCAGATCACCGATTACGTCTCGCTCGGGTGGACCAAAAAACTAAAACTATGATGTATAATTAAAATTACATTATAATAGTTAAAATTTTATTATAGCTAAAAATGACTTAAAATAGAAAACAATATGCTAGCTCATCACGGACAATACAAACGAATACGGGAAAAAAGAACCGACAAAAAAACTCAAAAAAAATCAAAAGTTCAAAAAAGATGAAATTTATGAATAATGAAAAATAAGCCAGAAGTTAGAAGCTGAAGCCGAAATGAACGGGGCCAGGTGGATCTTTATAAGGAGCTTACATATTTTGAGATTAAGAGTTTATAAATTTTGATCAACAATTGGTCCATTTTGATAAGCAATTAGTCCAACAATGTATAGATTACATAACACAACAGTTATACTGTTGGATTCATATTTAAAAGCAGTTTCTTATGATTATTGTTTATAACTATGAATAAAATATTATAAAAATTAATGATCAAAGTTTAGCTTTGAATACCCCACAAAATCTACCGAGGGAGCATTATGTTTTTAATTGAGTACTACTAGTCACTTAGGACCTAGGAGTATTAAGTCCCTCCATGGTTTGGCACGCGCGTGTCGAGTGGTCTATTCAGGAGGGTGGTATCCATGCTCTCCCGTTTCATACTTTGATGGTTAGAGTGGTAGCTAAGCATTGCTGAGCTTGCCTCCACTAAGGACTAAAGAGCTAAGAGCCTTTTGTTCATGGCTTTTGTCCGATATAGCTAGGTCTTGATTGATTATAAACAAATTGCATCTGGATATGATATGACAGGTGCTAATCATGACAACAATATATAGGTGGTGATCATTTTGGCTTATTTTTTGTGACTTATGGCTGAAAAGCAATCAGAATGGTGAAAAACATCAGAATGACAGAGGCTTATTTAACATAATTAAATTTAAAAAATTAAAAAATATAAAAAATATGTTAGCCCATCACAAACAACGCAAACGAATACGGCAAAAAAAGAACCGGCAAAAAAGCTCAAAAAAAAAAGAAAAAAATTCAGAAAAAGACGAAATTATGAATAGTAAAAAATAAGCCAGAAGCCAGAAGCTGAAGCCAAAACGAGCGGGGCCATAGAAACATGCACTCCTTGCATAGAAATGGATTGAAATAATAAATGCATCTTCCTAAGAGAATCGTGTTGTAATACCACTGAAATGCAAAGGAAAGAAATGCGAGAAGTAAACCAATTCCAAGGGAGAATAAAAGAAATAAAGAAAAATTTTGCCGTCAGACCTATCAATTTTTAGAATGCCGAATAAAAGTAGCGCTCACTGAGATTCCCAGACCGTGCAGCGATGGTCGGCACCGTCTCGCGTTTAGGTTCTCATCATTCGGTAGGAAATTTCATTCTTATGTTTTACTGACTTACCTGCCACAGTAGAAAAGCCAATAGTACAGAGCCCACTTGTGGACCAAAAAAGTCCTTAAAGCCCTCAGACTTAAGAAGAAGAGATGATGAGAGAGGGGCAACCTGGTCATTGCACAAAGCCAAGAGGGTCTCACGGCCATGCCGCAGTATAAGCTAGCATACCCCTTCTCACTCCCACCTCATTTCCTCATTGCCTCCCTGGACTGAGAATAAGGCAAGTGGTGGGGAATCACCCTTCACCACTGCCTACCTCGATAATTAACCAAGCAAGCCACAGACCCAGTTCACCTCTCCACCAAGAGCAAGATCAGTCGAAAGCAAGCCATCCCCATCAGAAGGAAGGGAGCAAGGAGAAGTAGCCAAGAAGATAGGAGACCCCATGGAGCTGGCGATGGCCGTGGCGTGAGGACAACAACGACCGAGCAAGGACGACAGTCGCAAAGATTCAGGACAACCATGACCGTCGAACCCACACCAAGCCAACCATTGAGTATGACCACCTTTCCTCCACAACCCCATAGTGCAGCACAATAACACACAAAAGTAGATAAAGAGCACATAGAGAAAGGGGATGGGGGCAAACCGTCCTAGTAGTAGTGGATGGGCGACCGGCTGCAAGCCATGGCCGGCGAGCTCAACTCGTAGGGAGCGGCCGAAGCCAGGGCGATGGCTGATAGTGACGGATGGTGGCGCAAGCGACCAAGCCTTGAGGGCGGCGGCGTGGCCGAAGGCCGAGGTCGGAGGCATAGAGGCCATGGCCGGAGCCGAGGGCAATGGCCGAAGGCCTTGTTGACCAAACGGCGGTGCCCAGCGCCCCACCGCTGTGCGCGCATAGGGGAGGCGGCGGATCCGGTCTTGGTTGGTCGGATCCGAGGCGAAGAGCGAAGGGGAGGCGGAGTGGCCGGAGGGGAGGCAGCCGACGGTAGGGCGACGACCGGATTTGGCCCTGGTCGGCTGGACTGGGAGGGGTCGCCGGCGGTGCACTCCAGGTCGATGCGCCGAGATCCCCTCCACGCTGCGAAACGCCAGGAGAGAGAGAGAGGGAGTGAGGGAGAGCCGTGGAGGAGAAGGCGGGGGCGGCGGTGGAGCCGTCAGCGGTGAGCTCTGGGCTGGCGACGCCCGAGCCCGACCGTGCGCCGCCGCATCGCCTGGGAGTCGTCCGGACTGATCGGCCGAATAAAATGAGGAGAGTGAGGGCTCGGGTGAAAGAAAGAGAAAAAGGAAAAACAAAGGAAGAAAAAAAGAAAGGAAAGAAAAGGAAAAGGAAAAAAGGGAAAAGAAAAGAAAAGGGAAGAAAAAAGGGTTGGTACCTACGCGACGGGTCCTTAACCACATGCGTTTTATGCTTGAGTCGGTTTGTGTGCGTAGAGTCGTTGTTGCTCGCTTAAGCAATGGTTTCGAGATGATGTGTTGAGTCGGGTTGACATTTGTACAGGTGGAGGTCCCGGGTCGGAGCCGTCCACGTATCATCCCCGAGACTAACCAGGCAAGTGCATAGTAAAGCGGTAAATTCGGGTAGTGTTTGCTGTTAGATGAATAATGGTGCATTGCTTACCATGTTGTGGTAAGTTAACTGTTTCTGGATGCATGATGAGAAATGATGAATGACGATTATTGAGACATGACATGTTGATATGCATAAATGGAGAACTTGCATTGCATGCATATCATGAAAAGAGATAATTGTGGTATCATTGATCCACTCTGTGTGAACGCTCCACAGGAGTGGAGATTGTGGTACCCTTTTGAAAATAATGGGCTACTGTGATCCCCGTATGAAAAAGGATGGACTTGTGATCCCTGCATGGAAACAGGGCGGGTCTAGGTGAGCATCGACGGGTGCTCGCTCTGCTATACCGGTATAGGCTAAAGAAATAAGAGAGAAGTGCATGTGCATATACATAATGAATGGTTGAAAAGAGCTTAAAGAGATTAAATGGAAACAAATGGCGATTGAAACTGTGATAGTTATGGACTGATTTGTGAACTTGTTATTTACTGTTTTACTTTATACTTGTTGAGTCTTTGGACTCACCCTTATTTTGTTTTTTTAGGTGACCGTTGAGGACGTCATGCATGGGCGGGAGTAGGACATGAATAATTTTCACGAACCAACATC
Organism: Bonia amplexicaulis; assembly: GCA_036346245.1. Classification (NCBI taxonomy): domain Eukaryota; kingdom Viridiplantae; phylum Streptophyta; class Magnoliopsida; order Poales; family Poaceae; genus Bonia; species Bonia amplexicaulis. The sequence continues at coordinate 12,154,490 of CM070736.1, read as the reverse complement.
ACTCTTTGTACCATCTTTTGTAAGTATATTTTAGACTCTACTAGTATGCTAAAATAATCGCTAAAAAATTGCTATGATGTATCTGATCGCAGCAACATAAATAAATTAGTGTTGGCTTAAAATCTTCTAGTTGTTAATGGAATGATAAGAGTATATAATGTTGATAATATTCCAAACTTAGAGGATGAACGGGGTGTTACACGTGTCTTGAGCAGAAGTTACCCAATTCAGCTTTCTTTTCGTTGTGTCACGACACCAAAATCCACTTTGTCATGAGCACTGTTTAGTGTGCATGGCCCTAACATGTGTACTGAAAAGTTCTCAAACCGTACAATAGTTGCATCTTACATTCGAAACAAAGTAATGCTAAACTAGTACTAATTACTTAATATGTGCACATGTTACTACACTGTAATCATACTCGATGCATGGACCAATTGACCATGTGCCACAAAACCAGAGTTTATGTGTAGTTTATTATACACATGCATATTCCAGTAAAAAAACAAATCAAATGAATGTACTCGATCCTTAACTCAAAAAAGAGAGAACTCGATTTTTTTTCAAAAAATATAATCGAATTAATCATCCTAGGTGGATCTGCTTTAGCAAATTGCTCATTACTATCTATATAGCCATGCTTCTGCAGGTGACGCTATATATATGCCTATAATACATCTATAGGTTAGCCGGTCCTGGTTGACACACAATCTTCCATTTGTGAATGCCATGTTAAACTTGTTATACAACAAAGCGAGAGCGAGAGAGCCACCATCACCTAGTGGAAACATGCACCTTTTCCTCTCTTTCACTACGATAAACCAACTAATTAGGCCTATTGGTCATAGGCTAATTATTTTGTTGGGGGCAAATTACTCCCATAATTTGTGAATTAAGAACTTACTGATTATTTACATTTTTCTTAGAAATGTCAGGCTCAATTATTGCCAAACAAGATTTTTTTTCAAAAAACAATGCAGCTAGAACACAATTGTAACTTCTGGCAGCTCTCAAGATTCACCAGCACCTAACAGATCAACTGCAGTCATATTTTGCTAAGATAGCGTATTTTAGTAGTATTTTGCTGAAATGGTACTGTATAGCTAGCTCTTCCTTTCTGCTAATATATATACCCGTGTCATGGCTCTGCGGTGGCGCTGTGACCGCCGGCCCAGATACATTGTCCACATCCTTTTTCGAAGAGCTGCTTTAGCCTCTTTTGTTTTTCTTTCCTTTTCCATATTCTATATTCTTGAAAAGGACCGCAAAGCTCTCTTAGTATATGCCATTAGCTGCTTTGGAGGGCACTTCTAAAGGGAGGAGGCAAAGAAGCCTGTCAAATCAGATATTCAATCACGACCGGATAGATCGGATTCAGTTTAAAATTTCGTTAATCTGCAACTGTCAACGATTGAATCCTTTGAGATAAAGAAAGCTACGAGGTCGTGGTTCACATGCTTAGGTTTCTGTCATTTCATCTGTTTACTGATTACATGCTGCAACTGTACTCCTGCCTAAGGACAGGATCGAAGAAGTTTGCATATACACGGGTTTTCCCTTTTGAGTAAATTGAATAAGAGATTCAGATGAATAGTAGGTACAGCGCAGCTCCATTCGAAAAGGATAAATCGCGTAAATCCTGAGGCAGTATGGTCATTAGTAGAGTGGCAGGTACGGGTAGTTCTAAATCACCCTTGGCTTACTTCGAAGGCTGTGGCTGTGTAGCTCGTGGTTTTGGAAAGAGCAGTGCTATGCATACGATGCTTTTGTTAGGACGGTTGTGCGACAAACTTTGATTTTCCACCCCAGTGTGAAAGCAGCACAAGAACTATCAACCGAACTCATCAAACACTTGACAACATAAAGCAATTTGCACCACATGTTACAAAAGCAGATGTGACACCTCGGCCTATATAAAATTAGACCCGTAATAACCTATATATATATATATATATATATATGCACATAAGGGTATAGATTAATCTCATCTTACTAGTTTAGCTTGAGAAGCACTAACATATAAGCATAGAGTTTCCAATAGTAGCAACTTCCGGTTAACCATTTCGCGCGAAGCGAGGACGAAAGTGTAAGATGGTTGCTATGTGTACGTGGCCTATTCAAAAATAGGGTTAGGCCTAAGCCGGTTTGGACCCTAGGGCATTACAAATGGTATCAAAGCCGACCCTCGTGGTTACATGAGCGCGTGCGGGTCATGGGTGCGGGCATATAGTGCACGGCACGTGTGGGTCCGGAGTGAACACACGGTATGGCATATGTGCTGGCACTGAACGCATAGACATATGCCAAGATGGGAGATTATGATCATTTGCTCTAATATGGGTATGTTGGCCCGACGAGGACGTCGAGTCTTTTGAGGGAAGTGTATGTGACACCTCGGCCTATGTAGAATTAGGCCTATGATGATCTATATGTGTGTGCCTTTGAGGGGGTGTATGTGACACCTCGACTCATATAGAATTAGGTCCATGATGACCTATATGTGTGTGCACATGGGGGTATGGGTTACTCTCACCTTGATAGTTTAGCTTGAGAAACACTAACATATAAGCATAGGGCTTTCAGTGGTAACAACATCTGGTTAACTGTTTTGTGCGAAGCGAGGATGAAAGTGCAAGCGGGTTGCTATGTGTGCGTAACCTATCCAAGAAAGGGGTTATACCTAAACTGGTTTGGACCCTAGTTACAGCAGATGTCTTCTTCTTTTTATATATGATGAACACAATTGCCTAATAAAAATGATGCAAAGTGGAAATGCATAATCTGAGAATGATTTTTGAGAACTGTAATCTAAGAATGATGATTGCATATAAAATTTTCAATAAGAAGTCTTTTTATTTTCGAGAACACGAATAAAAAACCTTATATCATTTTTTGGCTACAAGCTTACCTTCGGTTTCAATATGAAAACTGGGCTCTTTTTCCCTCCCGAGATTTGAGGGAGAATAAACGGTAATTATTTCAGGAGAATTTGAGAATACATGATTGGATAGGAAAGTGGGTTTTATTGGGCCATAGTTTATGGTTATTGAATTTTGGTTGTTCATGAGAGAGTATGAAGAGAGAGATAGTCACATGTGATTTTGATCAATAAAGCTGAAGTCGATACGATATATATTATAATCAACTAGTAAATCTATCTTAAAAATATATATAATTTAAAAGTTAGTTGCTATTCAAGTGTAACGCTCTAGGGTCCAAACTGGCTTAGGCCTAACCCCATTCTGGATAGACCACGCACACATAGCAACCCGCTTGCGCTTTTGTCCTCGCTTCGCACAAAACGGTTAACCGGAGGTGCTACCATTGGAACTCCTAGGTTTATATGTAAGTGCTTCTCAAGTTAAGCTAGCAAGGTGGGACTAACCCAGAAATTCATGTTCACACACACATGGGCCAACATGGGCCAGGGTGTCACATACACCCCCTCAGAGGACCCGACGTCCTCGTCGGACCAACGTACCCACACTGGGGCAAATGATAAGAATCTCCCCTCTTGGCACATGTCTGTGCGTTCAGTGTCAGCACATATGCCATGCCGTGTGCCCGCGCCCCTGACCCGCACGCGCCCATGTAACCGCGAGAGTCGGCTCTGATACCATTTGTAATGCCCTAGGGTCCAAACTGTCTTAGGTCTAACCCCATTCTGGATAGGCCACGCACACATAGCAACTGCTTATGTTTTTGTTCTCGCTTCGCGCAAAACGGTTAATCGGAGGTGCTACCATTGGAATTCCTAGGCTTATATGTAAGTGTTTTTCAAGTCAAACTAGCAAGATAGAACTAACCCAGAAATTCTTACGCACACACACATAAGCCAATATGAACCAGGTGTCACACCAAGGGCAAAAGCCATAATCAAAAAGCTGATTCGAACCAGCCGAAGTTTGGTAGGAGTTGACGTAATTTAGGCAACAGGCAGCCATTCAGTCATTCACCAGCGCACGTAAGCTGGGCCATCATACGCAAAATCATCGTATGTGTATCATTTCCGCTTTGGAAAGCAACATACTTCCGGCAGTCTTAGGCATTCCAACTGGCTTGCTTTTGATTTTTAAAAGTTAGATTTTTAAACTGAGTGATTTTTTAAGTTGTTTTCTATAAGTTATTTATAGAAATTATTATAGGAGCTGTTTTAAACAGAATAGTTTCTCAACGTAAGTATCTTTTACTTATTCGATCTCTCTAACAATCAGCAAAAAGCCAAAAAATTACAGCCAAAAATCAAAGTACTTTTAAACAGAGCCTTAGATAAAGATCGAAATAGGAATATGATTAGCAAGATCAGAAACTGAGCGGTTTGTTTGCACTTCTGTTTATGGCTTATGTCATTTATACAGTAACTTTTTTTAAAACGGTGCGTTTTTTTAAGGCGGGTCTACAGGTAAATTGTAGTACAAACTGTACCGAGTTTAGCTGTACTGGCCAAAATTATATACGACTATTTTTATCTATGTACTACTCTCGTGAACAACACAGAATTCAGAAAGTTTAGCCATAAACCGTAAGCTATAGTCTAAAAAAACACCCACCCAATATCTCTCCAAGGGGGAAAAAGGATGTACAAGAAAGCGAGAACAGAGCAGCTTTTGGTGGATGGGAGGATGATACGCTCTTAGGTCTCGGTGAACCATTTGGTTTTGATTGTGATTGAGCAGCGATCATCTCCTTATGTTATGATTTAGCGTCATTTTACTGTTCTTTTCAATGTTCTGTTTATTGCCAAGACAATTCTTGTTCATTACTGAACTGTAGCAGAAGTCCTTCACTTCAGATACAATCTTAGCTTACCAACACTGATACACTACTGTTGGAGACCCCTGAAGCAATCAGAAGCCGAATCTATACCTCTTTCTTTTCTTGTTTTTCCCCAATGAATTGAAAGAGCAGATACTGTGCTTGTCATTGCACGATGCACATATGATAGGGTTATAATAAACAAAAGACAAGAAAGTAATAAGAAACCAGATTTGGTCAACACTAATTGGTCCTTGGATTGGTACGCTTTCCGCACCGTCAAACTACACTATGAAGATAAGTCCGGCAGGAGCAGCAAGATTTGCTCAGTGAAATCTGCTTGCCACTACGAATACGTGCTTCTTCAGGCAGAGATGCATCAGGATTTGGTGACAGTTTTAGCTAGCCAGTCTGCAAGGAAGAATCTATGCTTTGTTTCTGATCTTTATCGGCCGGGTCCTCCATTAGTTTGTGTTTGCTTGCTTTCACTCGTAGTTATTGGCAACGGCAGAGTCAGCACGATCAAAAAGAACAAATTAAAGCAGAGACACCGATCGATCAAAGGATCTTTTGGCCTTACAATCAAAATATTTTTATCTGTGGCTGATGCGTAGTTTTTTTTTTTTTTTGCATGTTCCTGGAGGTGTTGTATGGAGAACATACTTGATCAATATTTGAGCAAACAAAACAAAACGAAAAGCGTGTGGAGAGTTTACTTTTGTTCTTTTTTCTTGTCCTTGGGAATTGGGTGCTCTCGATTTGCCTCCTTTAATTCGTATGCGCATAAATCACAAATGGGAATCTTAGATTTCAGTCAAGTCGGTGTGAAGCCCGCTGGCTCCTACTAATGCTAAAGCGTTGTTATGCTCTTCTAAAAACGTTTTGTGAAATCTAAATCAAATAATGAATATGTGCATCTTTTTACATATAATCACCGCCCCGCTGGTGTCGGCACGAGGGAGTGCTTGAAAAATATCGATTCCGAAAGATGGTTTTATCTGGAACATTTTTATTATTTAATGTTTGTTTCTATGCTTCAACTGTCAAAGAACTATTTAGTTTGATTTTCTCAACAAAGCTGCCTCCAGTTGTCTAAATCAAAATTTTAAAAAGGATGAACAATGCTGTTCAAAATGTGAGTGATCAAAAGAGGCCTAGCTCTTGCGTAGGTGTCAGCTTTCTAGTTGAGACGAAGAATCTTGCCTCCTTCGTTTTTGCGTGGGTGGGCACATATGCTTTCGAGATAACCCATATCTTCGCTTGGATCATCCTTTTCTTTTCCCCTTCTCTTCCAGAATTCGATTTTATTTTGCAAACAAACATGGTTTCGTCTTTCGTGTATGGTATGTTGGTCCCTTTGTGCTGTCAGAGGACTGTGGTCGGTATGGTCCAAAGGCCAAAAGATGCCTCCTTTTTTTCCCTGACTTGGAAGCCATCCTATGAACCCAAAGTACCTCATGTGTGGCTGTCCAATGTTTTGTGTCAGAAATCATGTCAATTCCTTCGTAATTCCTCCATTCCGAACAAACCCTGAAATTCACAATGTTTCTGCTGTGTTTTTGCAAACCCTGAAAATTCACAATGCTTGTGCTGTGTTTTTCGCACATTAATGGTATGGGCCGGTTCTGTATGGGTCTTCTGTTCCAAAGAAAATAAAGTGAGATAGGCTCGTGAACAATGATGTACGAGTCACGTTCCTTCAATTTCTAACGAAGCCTACCAGCAACAGCGCAGCATCGTGCCAGTGCAGAAATCCGCAGCAAAAGCTAGACTAGGGATCAACAAATTCTTTGCAGCTGTACTGTGTCCATGTGTACATGATTACAACATATGAACCACTACGAAATTACTTCGAAAGCCAACAGATAAGGGTAATGCTAGCGCACGGAGGTCCTATCCGGAGACTAGCTTCAGACGCTTGGCTGTAATATTTTTTATCTATATATAATATTTTTTATCTATATTTGAAATAAAAAAACAAAGAATAATATGAGTATTCCTATCCGCAAATTTTCTTGTCCATGTCTGTAATTTTTGTCGGTCATGTATGCAACAAAAAAAAGAACGATGTGAGTATTCGCATCGTGCGCTCTAATATAACATTCTTAGATAATATATACAACAATTTTAATCACCGTATGCAATAAAAATATGTGATGCAAAAGTCAATGTTGCATACACGAAATAAAAATATTGCAACAAAAATATAGACACAAAATATTGCAAATATGGGCAAAAAATATTATAAATATGACTGAAAAATATTGTAACCGAGCGTCCGGATCGAACGTCCGAGCGATAGCATTTTCCAACAGATAAAGCTTCCATGGCAAACTGTTTCTGAACAAGAGTACCGGTGTAAAAATATGGCCATTCTAGACGGAGAACGAGCTGTACGTGGAGATAATAGCTAAAAATTAAAGGGGCAAGATAATTTGAACTCCTAGGATAATTTGATCTCCAGATGCCTAGGATAAGGATGCAATTGGAGCATATATGGACGGATTTTTTTATCCCGTATTCTATTCTATTCTTTTTTTCCTCAAAATCAGAGTTAGATACGGATAGTGCCAGATATAAATACAAATGCTGATAGTCTCAGATATGAATACAGAGCGAATACTCCGAATACAGTCATGAATATTTAGTCGAATAATGCATAAAATAGAAACCATATATATCGCATGTATAAGGATCAATCAACCATACTATATATCTAAAATGCAACTACATTACTACATTAGGAGCTTAACAAATAAATTTAATTATATCACACGATGATAAGTAATGGAAAAGGCTAATAGGATAGGGAGTTGCAAATTTTACCACTGATCTGCTTTCTCTGTTTGATGGACAACTTTCTGCTTGCAGTTGCATTTTGTTCAAAAGGAAGATAACCTACACTTTCATATACACAGTTGAATCATTTCACTTGCTCAAGTATGCAAACTTAAATTCAAAGCATCCAAGCAGAAAATATTCCATTAAGTAAATATCAAAAGCATTGGTTTAAGTTAGTTCTAAATACAGAAATTAAGAACATTGCAATTTGCATTAGAGAAAACAATTAATCACACAGGAAGGTTGAGATATATCAATTATTCAATTATGTATCCAGATATGAGAAGGCCCTTTCTAATCTTGCAGGTATTAATAAATAACTGTGTCTCATCTAGGGAGATGCCGATGGGCCCAACAATATTAGATAGTGAAACTTCCATTTTATAATATGAAACATTAGGGCAAACGGTTTTGCTTCGATCATAAGATACCACTTCGACTGGTTCCACTTCAAACTTACTTTCACAGTACTCAGAGAACATTGCAACCTAGACAAATAAGTAACAAGTGCATCAACAAAGTAAATTTAATCTTCACCCAAAAGGAGGGCATATATTATTAGTCCTGATATCTCCTATAAACCTTGAAGATGTACCTGCTGATCAAATTTAACGTTACTATAGCAGATTAAATGACTCATCTAAATAAACTTTAGATAATGCATCTCATTGTCTAAATAAACTTTATGAATATGATAAAATTGTACGGTTAAGTACCTCATTGTCTGAAATATCAATTTCCCTTGCAGCATCTCTTTTTGTTCTAGACATAAACTTTATGCTGTTGTACGTTGTCATCTTTTCCACCCTCTTTTATTTTACCTGTACCAAACACTTTGTGTTACAAAATAGTAATTGATAGATAAGATAATGCATTTGTTCGGTGGCGTACATCAATATTTGAGCCTTTTGTTTCCCTCACAGCTTTTCATTTTGTTCTGGAACCAAACTTGATATTGTTCTTGTGATCTTTTTCCCTCCTCTTTTGCCTGTAACAAGTGCCCTATCATTATTAGAAAAAAATGCAAAACATTGTTACTTTATAAATAACTCATAGATAATTTAGATGCAATAAATGTTTTATTACAATACATCATTATCTAAAATTATTCTTACCTTCACATTTTCTTTATTTTTCTGTGAGTGATCTTTTTCAGTTCTGTAGTAGTAATCTTTTCCTTGTATTCCTCACCATTGTCTTCCTCTTTTCCTTGTATTCCTCACCACGATATGATGGGTTATCGTAGATAGATCAGTTGAAGTTTGGTTTAGTCATAGAACGATCTACGACCACAAGGTGGTCGTAGGATAACTTACGACTATATCATGGTCGTATGAGAACTTACAACTATGAAGTGATCGTAGAAAAGGTTTATGACCAGGGAGTGGTCACAGAGGGATTTACGATCATGAAGCTATCATGGAAAGACTTACGACCAAAGAGTGGTTGTAGAAGAGCTTATGACCACTTGGCTACGTTTCTCCCTTACGCATAAGGGGTATACCTAAGAAGTATAATGGCGTAATAATATCATTTATAGATAAATAATAATTTGAGGATTGTTATATTCTTGTCAGCTTGTTTGCCCATTAATTTTTCATCTACCATATCAGCTAAGATATCTCCCCATAGAGTTACCTTAACTGTCACCACTAAAAAAGTTAACATAAAGAAGTTAGTACAATGATTTAATTGTGATTTTTTATTTCAAATATAATATAAAAACACTTGCTCTAATAGTATAATGGGTGTGTCTATAGAAAATTCGACTATTGTTTGGGGCAAAATTAGTTAGATTTTAGGACCGTTGGATAGAGATCCAACGCCCCATATTCACCCAAATCATATAAAATGCCCTAACCCTAAATCTCCATCTCTCCCTCTATCCACTCCATGGGCCGTTGCCCGCTCACCAGCATCGCCACCGGTGCCGGTAAGGCCCACTAGTAACCACCTATGTCTACCTCTACCGCCTCCTTCCGCGGCTGCCTGCACTACCCTCGGCACTGATGCTGCTCCCTGCACTAGCATCGCCCCCTGCCTTGACCACCGTTGGCTTGCCCTTTTTCCGGTCTCTAGTGGCTCACCGCCACCAGATCAACCACCCCTACCACCACTCATCACCGGATCTATTGTCTCCACACACCCACCAACCCCGCCTACCTCCCTCTTCCTCACTCGCAACCAACGACACCGACGCTGCCTTGACGTACTGTCGTCCACCGCTAGCATCCCTCTAATCCCGGTGGCCATTGGTGAACACGAACCCTAACTAGTGAACCCAAACCCTAACTCGGCACCTTTGTTGAAGATGCCAGCGATGATGATGGTCAGAGAACAAGATGACGGGGATCCTCACTAGAGATGGAGGTGGGCAGGAGCACGGATCTTGGTGCAAATTGAATGGTATGAAATTCGACTAATTTTTCTCCAAAAAATAGTCGAATGTTGTATAGCAGTAGTATAATTTAAATCTTATGGATGTTACAAATTTGCCGATTGCTTGTATTCTTGCCCAAAACTCTGTAACCTTTTTGTTTTATTAGGCTAAGTAGGCCAATGACGTCTGTAGAAAAAATAAGTTTAATTCTCATTTACATGATAAAATCTTTTGGTGTGGATGATTTACTTACCTGAGCATTGTTCATCATGTTCAAACATGCTCCTTCAGGTATCACTATTAGCAAATTCAAAGTAGTGGCCCAAAAATTGTGACGATTCTACTTCAATCTTCTTTACTATTGTATTGTATAAGAAATTGATTTTAAGTTCATTATTCAATAGTCGATACTTTTCATACTCCCAAGCTTTGATGTTTTTAAATATATAGATGGATTTCTCCTTTATTTTTGGCTTAAAGTTGTTGACCAGTTGTTTTCCAATACAAGCATGTATTGCATTACCCTACGCAAAAAGAATAGGATTTATAGTTTGAAAAGCTTACATGTTTTTAAAAATCATACTGCTCATCCAATAGAATCATGCCGGTGCCATAAAATTCGTTGGTGGATTGATTAATTGAATCCTAGAGTCTCAATACTTTGACCTTGATTGTCCATGTGTCCTTTTCTGTTGTCAATGCATTTAGTGGCTTGGTTGCCATATTGGTTGTAGCCTGGTAAATACAAAGCAGAAAGGGTTAGAAAGATTTTTCATATAATATACGTACATATATATGCAATTACAATTTGTTGATCTGATATAAATTTTACAACGTTTCAAATCTTACAAGAATATTTTGCGTTCTTTTAAGGCCAAAACCTAGCAAATCAACTAAAATTTCAATTGTAGGACATTAATACTTTTTAAAAGCCGAATCTAGCTAATATAGTGAATAAACAATTAATCTAGTGCATCCAGTTTAGTCCAATTTCCAATGGAACCTAGCAAATCAACTAAAACTTCAATTGTAGGGCATTAATATTTTTTAAAGGCCAAATCTAACTAATCTAGTGAATAGACAATTAGTCTAGTACTTTCAATCTAGTATAATTTTTTTAACGGTACATTCTTCAATTTATAGGGCATGAAAAATAAAGAATGAGCCACTGGTATACCTGGCTGTGCTATGGCTGAGGTGATGTCGCAAGTGGAGATGGTTTGCATGCCTGTTGGATATGATCTACCTGGTTGTGTTGGAGCAGGACGAATATATGATGGCAGATGTGTTGTCCAAGGTGGAGATGGCATCAATTTTGGGCGTTCCTGTTGGTGTTGATTTAACCAGCGATCACCGAGAAGGATGCATCGCAATTGCCAAGAAACAATACTTTGTACGCATCAATTGGGTGCTGGATGTGCAACTATTTTTTCTTGTCTTTAGTTTATATAATACATTACACTTGGAGCTAGTTTGATTCTGATATGTGTATTGGGTTTTGGGATATAGACAAGGAAGGTTATGATAAGTTTGTGCTTGTGTATGGGGTTACCAATGAAGAGAAAGATATAACTGTTTAGTTTTACTGGATCGATCAAGGAATTTGGGGTGAGACATGTTACCTTCGATCACAAGACGCGCATGAGACGTCCTTTGGTGCGGGAGCCTTCGTATGACATGACGTGCAGGGACGCCTTTGGTGTGTGTGGGAGCCTCCGTAGGGACGTCCTTTGGTGCGGTAGCTATCCTTATTAGTTTGTTAACTATAATATGGGTCATCGGATTGGTTCTAGTTATTAACTATAATAAGGATTGGTTCTAGTTATTAACTATAATAAGGATTGGGTGTGTTCACAAAAAAAAGATCCACAGAACTAAGGTTGGATATTTTGTTTTTTTTTTGGAATTTCTAGCTATTTGTTTTAGCGACTCTAAAACATCTGTTAGCAACTTTTAGTAATAAAGAAATAGATGCACGGCCAACTGGCAGTAGTGCAACGCTAACATAATTATCACGTTATCATGTTGCAACTACAGTACCACTTAACCAGTCTCCAGCAGACAAGGAATATTATTCCAGGCTACTCCATCTGATATTCTTTTGTCGCCTAATCAGGGTACTACTAAACAACCACATATGTTAAACAAAATCGTTGAATGCTTCACAGAGAAGCTCCAGTAAGCTAGGAATTTAGTGATGCCACAGAGATGCGTCCGGTATATTTTATTTCCGTGACGCCAAGATGCTCAGGCCGCACCATTTGGCTTCCTTGCGCTTGTTTGTTCCCATCACAGGATCTCGCCACAAGCAGAACGAGCATCCCAGATCCATTCCCGCCCTTTTCACTTACACAGGGTGCGTGAGCTACTGTACTAGAGGAGCTGTCCTGCGAAAACGGCTCTGCGTACGTAGCTGCGTTAATTAGAAAGAACTAGTCTAGCTTTGTTCGCCCTGACAATGTCATGTAATAGTGCTGCGCTTCAACAGTGTAGGCACCGCCGCATTGCACGCGGAGAAACCAAACACCAACATCGATCAACAACAAAGCTACGAAGAGAAACCAAACGCCAACATCAACAACAAAGCTGGTGGCAATAAATTAATAATCCATCAACATCAAAGCTGACAATGCATGCCTCCGGCCGATTTAACCGGCATCTTGTAAGCACAAGCTTTGTCGCGTTTGCACTACTTACAGTGCACTTATATCTGCATGCATGCCTGATCAACGAGTACACACAGTACTCGTATAACCGACCGATCGAAGCACTGCGCGTACACGCATGCACGTACGCTACGGCGGGCGCCATGGAGATGCTAAGCCGGAGCCTGCAGAGCATGGGGAGCCCGGACGTCAGCGTCTACTTCTCGAGCGCGTCATCGCGGCGCCCCAGCGCCGCCGACGAGATCGACGACGAGGAGGCGCTGCGGTGGGCCGCGCTGGAGCGGCTGCCGTCGTTCGAGCGCCTGCGCACTGGCATCCTGCGGTCGAACGCCGAAGGCGGCGCGGGCAGGCGCGGCCGCAGGTGGTACGCGCACGAGGAGGTTGACGTGCGCACGCTGGAGCTCGCGCAGCGGCAGGCGTTCGTGGAGCGCGTGTTCAAGGTCGCCGAGGAGGACAACGAGCGGTTCCTCAAGAAGCTCCGCGCGCGCATCGACCGGTAATACACATGCATGCATGCATACGTGTTCTTCCCGTTGTTAAAATCAAGCGAATGCGGCGGTGGCCATGCATGCATCTGCATGCATGCGCGCGCGCGTCTTATTGATTGTTCGGGACGTTGTTTTACCAGCGCGGGGATCCAGATTCCGACGGTGGAGGTGAGATTCAGGAACCTGAACGTGGAGGCGGAGTGCCACGCCGGGACCCGCGTGCTGCCGACGCTCGCGAACGTGTCGCGGGACGTGGTCGAGTCGCTGCTGGGGCTCGTCGGGCTCAGCTTCACCAAGAGGAAGGCTCTCCACATTCTCAAGGACGTTTCGGGCGTCGTAAGGCCGTCCAGGTATTGCACGTGCGCTGTGGGAAAATTTTTTCTGCCGATGTCACAGGCCTGAACTGACTTAATGCTCTGTGTTTCGCCTCCAGAATGACCCTTCTGCTCGGTCCACCGTCTTCTGGCAAGACAACGCTTTTGCTGGCCCTGGCCGGCAAGTTAGACCCGACTCTTGAGGTGAGATTTCGTCTTCTTTTTTTCCCGCGATCCAAAAGAAACAAAGATTTACAGCAGTAGCCGAAAACTTTTAGAGTTTTGGTACTAACGAAGGTAGACCTCAGTCGCCGGCTCATACATGTGGTGACCTCACGTTCGGAGTGACGAAGGAAGTGTCTGAACTCTGAAGTTGGTGTAGCGATGGACATCTTAAAACACTTGTGTTGTCGTAGGTGAGTGGAGAGGTCACCTACAACGGTTATGGGCTGGACGAGTTCGTGCCGCAGAAGACCGCGGCGTACATCAGCCAGCACGACGTCCACGCCGGCGAGATGACCGTTAAAGAGACCATCGACTTCTCTGCGAGGTGCCAGGGGGTAGGCCAGAGATACGGTGAGTCGTCGCCCGCCGTAGCATGATATTTACACTCCGCTTCTTCTGATACGAAATACTGAAATAGTAATACTCTTAGATGGTTTCAGTCACTGTATCGTCAATGATGGTGTCTGTGTGCAGAGTTGCTCAAGGAGCTGGCCAAGAAGGAGAGGCAGCTTGGCATATATCCTGATCCAGAGGTTGACCTGTTCATGAAGGTGCGCAGTTATCAATTTGTGATCTTAAACATGTAGTTAGTCGTGTATTTTACTGATGATGTCTGGGCATTTTTTTTCTTTCGTAGGCCACTTCAGTAGAAGGGAGCACTCTCCAGACAGACTACATTCTCAGGGTAAGTCCCAAAAGCAAAGGAATTGGTAGCAACCATTTTTGTCACGCTCAAATGGTTTCAATTACTCCGTAGCTTATCATTAGGCCAGAGAAGGGATTTTTGTATGGGAGTGACTATTGCAAAGGTGACTGAAATTTTTTTATCTCTCAGTCACTTGAAGTTGCACTCTCAATCAATTAAAATTACAGTTGATTTTTTTAGAGCTGCAACTTCAGTTGATTGAGAGTGCAACTAAGTGTAACTTTAGTTGCACTCTGAATCACCTAAAGTTGCAGCTGTTTTTTAGGGGGCTACAATTTTAGCTGATTGAGAGTGTAACTTCAAGTGACTGAGAGATAAAAAAATTTCAGTCGTCTTTACAATAGCAAAATCGTTTTTGTATTAGATTCTATTTCTGGTATCTATTTAGAGAAGCCATAAATCAATATAAACATTTAATTTCGCAAAGAGACTTCTCCACTTCTCTCAGTTTTGTCTCGCTCCAAAGATAAGACAGGTGTTATAGACACATTAAGCACCCTATCTCATAGACGCATTAAGCACCCTACTCTACCGCTTCTGTCTCACGTATGTATATCTTACTCATTTTTTCACTACTTGTTTTCTGTTTCTAAAAACTATTTTTTCGGTCACTACTATTCATTGCTAGCAAAAAAAAAAAAAAGTACCAATACCAATAACTCTTCTCGAACGCACGCGCGCGCGAGAGATTAGCGTGGGGGTGCGACTGGGGATGCCTGGGCCAGCAAGAAACGAGGCCACGGTTACCTATGAAACCCCAGCCGAAGGGGCCCATTTAGCCCGTCCGTTTCTAGGACGGGCATTCAGTTTATTGGGTTGATTCGGTTCGGTTTTTGAAAGCTCATCACCGAATTACCCACAGAATTATGGGAAACCGAACCTAATTAGCCGTTTTTTTTGGGTTCGGTAAATTCGGTTTCCGCGAATTACAGAAAACAGAGCGCAGTTCAGACTCTGAACTTAGTTTTCGGGCCTTGCACCGGCAGCACTATATGAAGCAAATTACCAAGTACGAATCATAACCTCCTTATTACCGGGGAACTCCGCGCACGGTCGCAGCGGCCACGTCGCCCACGCCAACGCTCCGGCTGCCGCGTGTCCGGCTGTTTTGCGTACGATCTGGGGAGCGGTTTTACGAAAAAACCTCTGCATTTTTCCGAAATTACGTACAGGTCCTTGGTTCTCACGAAAAGGTCCTTGGCAGTTTTTTTAGCCCCTCCACTTTGCAGGATGGCCCCCGCGGTTTTGGAAATTGCGCACGGGTCCCCATTTATTTACGTACATGTCCTCTTTTTTTCCGAAAAAACCTTTTGACTTTTTCGAAAATACGTATTTGCCCCCGATTTTTTTTAACAGTTCCTCGTTTTTTGCGAAAAAACCCTTCACCTTTGTTGAAAATACGTATTTACCCTCGGTTTTTTTTTAAAACCTCCTCATGAATTATCATCTTTTTATTTTTAGTACGTACGGTGGCTGACGTGGTGTGGCGCCGCGCCTATGAATCTAGTTAGCAACAAGAGGCGTCTTACAGAGCGCATACGGGCATACGGCATAACAAAGTACCAAGCCACCAAATTACGAAGTACCATTCATCCAAACAGGAAGCAAACATTGACTAGTTAGTTACCACTTACCAGCGTAAAAAATACCTGCCCCTTGTCTGGTGGGTCAAAGGGCTAGCGGATATGCTTGGGTGGCCCACCAGAGTATGATCCTCGTGATTGAAACTCTCGCGTCTTACTGAATAATTATGAATAAAGCATACACATGTATGCTCACCAAATAATTATAAATAAAATATACATATACGTGTTTAGTAGAAAAATATGTGTCTATATTCTATAAGATCTCGTGCCTCTATAAAAGTTTTCAACATGTACATGGATGCGTACACATGTGCATGTGGGTGTTACAAGTTGAGCATACGCTCGCCTCGAAAAATGGATAGCGAATAACTCTTTTGTACATCCTAATTATACACAACTGCTCATGTGTGTGTTACCTACACCGGCCTAACTAGCAGCGCTGGTGGTTTACTTCACTGGACTTAAGGCCTCGATCATTTAGGTTTCTGACTTCTAGTTTTTTATTTTTGTTTTTCTGGCTTTTGTCATTTTTTGTGTTTTCTTTGTATTATTTGTGATAGGTTAATCTATTTTTTTATTTTTAATTATACCAAAATACTATTGTTGGTTAGAGTACAAAATAAACTACTATAAGATAGAAAACAAATAAGCAGGGTACTAGGGGTCTGTTCTTTTTGTCATGACTTGTGGTTTTTTGCATGACTTATGACTTTTAAATTGTTTGTACGAGATATTACAGAGTAACAAAAACTCACGTGCGGTTTTTGCTGGTATAAATGAAGTCAGTAAAGTATGTACTACAATTAACTAGTAGATCCTATTTTGAAAAAATAATTCCTTTAAAAGTTAATTATTATAGAAAAATCGAAAAGCAGCTTTTAAAAGTTGAGAAGTACAGGGCCTTGATTCTAGAGCTACCCAGTAGTGCGCCCGGTGCGCAGAGCGCGACGGTTGGACTAGGCAGAGAAGGTGCAGACGAGGCGTTCGCTTGTTTGCCTTAGGGGGCATCGCTTTTCCCGCTCCCCTGGCAAAACCCGACGCCATTTGGGCGATGATGTCCGCGCGTCTGATGCCGCTGGTGTGTGCAGATCCTGGGGCTGGACATGTGCGCCGACGTCATCGTCGGCGACGAGATGCGGCGCGGCATCTCCGGCGGCCAGAAGAAGCGTCTCACCACAGGTACGCTCGTCTGCGCGTCTCTTCCTCCACCTCGAACTGCAAGGCTTCAGTTACGTCCTCTCTCTCTCTCTCTCTCTCTCCATTGGTGAAATCGGACCGATCGGTTGGTTGCAGCGGAGATGCTGGTCGGCCCGACCAAGGTGCTGTTCATGGACGAGATATCCACCGGCCTGGACAGCTCCACCACCTTCCAGATCGCCAGGTGCATCCAGCAGATCGTCCACCTGGGCGAGGCCACCGTACTGGTGTCGCTGCTTCAGCCCGCGCCGGAGGTCTTCGAGCTCTTCGACGACGTCATGCTGCTCTCTGAGGGGCAGATCGTCTACCAGGGTCCCCGGGAGCACGTGCTCGAGTTCTTCGAGAGGTGCGGGTTCCGCTGCCCCGAGAGGAAAGGCGTTGCTGATTTCCTGCAGGAGGTTCGTCGCATCGAAATTTCCTACACTTTCCTCTGCGAAGTTACTTATGTGGCAAACTTGGCGTGCCTGTATAATGAAGGCAGTAGAAACATCAACTTCTAGTAGCTTGTTCATCAGTACATGTTCCTCTCGTGTTGTTTAGTAAAAGTTCTTAACACATCTAGTTTACTTGTTAGAAGGAAGAGCAACTTCTTAGAGATGGTAAAGGTTCATGTTACATCCAATTTACTTTTCTGGCTAACCAATAAAATTGCTACTAGGCACTAGTGCCATCAGTTCTGACAAATGCTAATTTTCACAGGTTACATCAAAGAATGATCAGGAGCAGTACTGGATACAGAATGAAAAACCTTATCGCTATGTATCAGTACCTGACTTTGTTGCAAAGTTCAAGAAATTTCATATGGGGAAGAGCCTAAAAAAGCAGCTTTCGGTTCCTTTCAACAAGAGAAGAATCCACAAATCTGCTCTGGTTTTCTCCAAGCAGTCTGTTTCTACTTTGGAGCTTCTCAAGGCCTCATGCTCCAAGGAATGGCTTCTCTTGAAGAGGAATTCATTTGTCTATGTTTTCAAAACAGTTCAGGTACCCAAATCCTGGATAGCCTTAAATGAAGGAATTGTTTCTTATCTATAATACAGCAAAATGCTCGAAAATATTTAATCATAAAGTTTGGCCATCTTAAGTTGTACCCCTTTCAGTGCAATCTAGAAAATCTCTGCTACCCATAATAGAGTACTAAGTAGGCATATGATTCCTTGTCTGATCTTGCTTCTTTTCTTTTGAAGGGAATCCTAGTTGCACTAGTAGCATCAACGGTTTTCTTGCGGACACGGCTCCATACAAGAAATGAGGAAGATGGCCAACTCTACATAGGAGCACTTCTTTATGTCATGATAGTTAACTTGTTCAGTGGTTTTGCTGAGTCATCCCTTACTCTGGCAAGGCTCCCTGTATTGTACAGACATAGGGACTGCTTATTCTATCGTCCATGGATTTTGACACTTCCAAATGTTCTCCTGAGAGTCCCTCCATCCATGTTTGAGTCGATAATTTGGATTGCAATAACCTATTACACCATAGGCTTTGCCCCTGAAGCTAGCAGGTGCACTATCTCAATGATTCTGCCACTAAACTTGTACATCATTTTTAATTTCTATGTTATGTTTGCTCTCTGGCCTTAACAGTGTGATGCTCATCTTGCTGCAGGTTCTTCAAACAGCTGATTGTACTCTTCTTGATCCAGCAGGTGGCTACAGGACTGTTCAGGCTTATCGCTGGCTTATGCAGGACTGTTGTGATAACTAATACTGCAGGTTCTCTTGCAGTTCTGGCCATGTTTGTACTTGGAGGATTCATCCTACCAAGAGGTAATCATCCATGTTTTCCATCACATATTGATTTCAGTTGTCCTTGGCAGCATTGTTTGCATTGGTGCCATGGGCATACAATTCAAGAAATTATCGATTGTTTCTTAACTGAACACAAAAAAGGGGAGGTGACGATTCTTAAAAATCAGAAAACGAGTTATCTTTTGAAATGGAACATGACTATCAGTACCTTATACCTCAAAAGACTTGAATTATTTATTTAAACCATTTTTTATAGTGGTCACTTTTCAGTGTTGAATCTTGAAGTGGCAGTCGAAATAATCTCTGGTAACTTAGACATTTCAAGTGCTACTTCAAATTCAATCAATTCTCATAGACATTTCTAGTGTTACTTGATTAACTACCCAATTGGCCTGCGCAATTGTGCAGTGTAGTTTGGTATAGTATAGTGTATGAAATTTTGTTTGCAAACTCCAAACGTTCAAATTCCTATTTTGCAAAAAAAAAATACATTGGGGTATTTGCTTTGATATTTAAGTAGCATAATTTATTTTGAGATCTCTCTCCCCCTATTTGAAAGAGACGATTGAGAGGTGGGCTTGTCTGGCAAATTTGCACTCTCTTAACCTTTGAACTATAGGCAGTGCTACTTACATCTGTTTTATTTTTTAAAATTAATATATTTCTAAGCAACATATCAAACCTAAGCCTTTAAATTTATGGTCCACCAAATTAAGGGCTAGATGTTATTTCAAATCAATATATCTCGAAACCAACTTAAGGGCTATATGTTTTTCTTTATTGTGAGAATTTCTAGTATATTCCTTTCTTAGCAGCTGCAAATCACCTGTAATAAGCTTTTATTATATAATAGATTCCCATTCTTATTGTTGTAGATGCAATTCCAAAATGGTGGGTATGGGGTTATTGGTGTTCACCTCTCCCTTATGCATACAATGCTCTTGCCACAAATGAGATGCATTCTCCAAGGTGGATGGACAAATTTGTAAGTTAGCTCGTGATCATATTGTTGCTGTGTTCTCATACAAGTAATGGTTCTTGACTTTCTTGCTGTGTGTCATTAGGCACCTGATGGAAGGCGATTGGGAGTTGCAGTTCTAGAAAACTCAGGTCTCTTCACCAATAAGGAATGGTACTGGATTGGAACTGGTGCCCTTCTGGGGTTCACCGTTCTGTTCAATGTGCTATTCACTCTATCGCTTATGTTCCTAAACCGTAAGTACTTACACTTAAAAACAATTAGTTATGGTTTGCATCTGACAGCCCCATTATTTGCTTAATCTGGTAATTTTCTTGTCTGTGATGAATAGATGTTGTCATTCAAAGACATAACTTTGTTCTTTGGTATTGGTAATTTATTCAACTGATTGTTCTGTTTCTTGACTTAGCTGTTGGAAAACCACAAGCCATCTTACCTGATGAAACAGATACTAGTCCGGATAACATTCAGGAAGGGAAAAAGGAGACACATATAACACGGAGGACTACAGGTCCAACACCAGAATCTGTATCCCCTAACTCAATGATCACATGTAAGCTTGTGTCCAATTTGTTGTCACATTCACTCTTCCCTCATGTTTGGGAAAAAGATATGCTACTTTATCTTTAGTGCTCTCTCTAATGATGTTTTTCATTGCCTCTAGTGGATAAGGTGCTTGAACAATTGCGTGGACGTTCTCCAAATACTTCTGATAGGTCATACATGAATGCTGTTGTCAGAGTTGCTCCAAGAAGAGGGATGGTTCTTCCATTTGAACCTCTCTCTATGTCCTTCAATGACATAAATTACTATGTTGATATGCCTGCGGTGTGTATGCCTGTCCTTATATTTTTTCCATGTGAGCTGCATTTCCATGTCATTGTCCACTGTTATAGCATCAGTTACCATGAGTCCATGAGCATTCCATATCATGCAATAATTAAGTAGATCATGTTTAATATGGAAAACTTGGTTTCAGTATGAATTTCATGTTCTGCATGATGCTGTTTTCTTAGAACACCATTTTCCAATGGTTGATTTTATCAGCTAATGCATGAGTCTAGGCATTAGTGTGTAGAGACTTGGTGATGAGAGTTAACATATTTGCTAAAACAGCCCTTTGAGCATGCAGGATACATATCTTCTCAAACTTAAGATGTTATCTTACTACACCTTTTTGTGCATTGCAGTGCAGCTATTTCATAACCTGTAATCTCATTTGCAAGCTGTGAATATGTCAGGAAATGAAGAATCAAGGAGTAACCGCCGATAAGCTTCAGCTGCTGTCAGGGATATCTGGGGCTTTTCGGCCTGGTGTTCTCACTGCCCTTATGGGTGTGAGTGGGGCTGGAAAGACTACCCTCATGGACGTCTTATCTGGAAGGAAGACTGGTGGATATATTGAAGGAGAAATCTATATATCTGGTTACCCTAAGAACCAAGCAACATTTGCAAGAATATCAGGGTATTGTGAGCAAAATGACATCCACTCTCCACAGATCACTATAACGGAGTCCCTGCTCTTCTCTGCTTCCCTGCGTTTGCCTATGGACGTCACTGATCAAGAAAAGAAGGTTTGTTCTTTTGTTTACAGTATCGACTAGACAACTATCAACTGATTTCTATAAATAGTAAGTTGTAACTTGTATATTACCTCATTACAGTGTTTGAAGGTTATTTATTATTTATTTGCGAGGGGTGAATGAAGTTGACTAAAGTGTGTTTTTGTCTGTGTAGATATTTGTGGATGAAGTTATGGAACTGGTTGAGCTTAACGGTCTCAAGGATGCTATTGTGGGTCTCCCTGGTGTGAATGGGCTGTCGACAGAACAAAGAAAGAGGTTGACGATTGCTGTAGAGCTTGTGGCTAACCCCTCGATCATCTTCATGGATGAACCAACTTCAGGTCTTGATGCAAGGGCTGCTGCAATTGTTATGAGAACTGTGCGGAACACTGTCAATACTGGAAGAACCGTTGTTTGCACTATCCATCAACCAAGTATCGACATTTTTGAAGCTTTTGATGAGGTAATGCGTCTTTTGGATACGTTCTTCTCAAGTATATGTACTTTTGTGCTTTATTTATATTTTAGGTACTTGATGATCTTCTTGTTTTTTTGCGTTGCAGCTGCTGTTACTGAAAAGAGGAGGCCAGGTCATATATTCTGGACCCTTGGGCAGGAACTCACATAAAGTTGTTGAATACTTTGAGGTCTGTGATCTGATGTCCAAACCACTTATCCCTATGTATAGCTTTATGTTGTGACAGTATCTTGTAAGAGATTGTGCAATTGTGAGGAATGTTTGATTTCTCTGTTTGAAGTTCCTTCTTTTGAAGTCTCTATATCATGAAATATTTTTTAAATTATGTTCATCACTGTACTGAACCAGGCAATTCCTGGAGTCCCAAAGATCGAAGAGAAGCGCAACCCAGCTACATGGATGCTGGATGTAAGCTCAGCTGCCACAGAAATTCGATTGAAGATTGATTTTGCTGAACATTACAAGTCATCAACCATGTATCAGTAAGTGCAGTGCCCATCAGCCTCTTACTGTAAATTAGATTGGCACAATTTTCAAAATAAACAAACTATCAGGAGTGCAGGAAGCATTACCATCATTGCATGCACTCCTTAAAATTTGGTAGTGATATACCACTCCGCCATGAACTTCATATACTGCAATTGATGCTAGAATGGACTAAACTGATGCTCTCTCCGTTGAGAAATATAAGGCCTATAATTGGAATGGTCTTATTGAGAAATATAAGGCTTGCATGTAGATGTAACGAGACTTTTCCTACTATACTCCTATCTATTCTCTCTCAACCATATGCATTTATTCATTACCACCCACGCAAAGTATTCCCTCTCATCTTTTGAAGATAATTATGAGGGATATCTAAGTCATTTTCTCTTATACCTTTCTCAATTTCACCACCACCTTAATCCTTATGCAAAGTCAAAATACGCCTTATGTTTCTCAACGGAGGGAGTACATAGTTTAGCTAACAGCTACTTTCTTCTATGGCTGATTATTGTTCAGGCGGAACAAAGCATTAGTCAAAGAGCTGAGCAAGCCACCTCCTGGTTCCAGCGACCTCTACTTCCCCACCCAGTACTCGCAGAGAACCTTTAGTCAGTTCAAATTCTGCCTCTGGAAGCAATGGTGGGCTTACTGGAGAAGCCCTGATTACAACCTCGTCAGAGTTTTCTATGCATTATTTGCTGCTGTAATGCTGGGGACTATATTTTGGAGGGTTGGCCGCAAGATGTATGTTTTTATCAGGCTAAGTTATTATGTGCACAGTCATTGATTCTTTTCCTGAATGTGTATTACTGGATCCTCAATTGTTTGTTGTTTGGTGCAGGAAGAGTTCAACAGATCTTTTGATCATCATCGGATCAATGTATGCTGCTGTGTTGTTTGTTGGTTTTCAGAATTGTGTGTCTGTTCAACCCGTTGTTGCTGTGGAAAGGACTGTCTTTTACAGAGAACGGGCAGCTGGAATGTACTCGGCCATACCCTATGCTCTAGCTCAGGTCAGTAATATTAATTGGCAGTTCAACTGAACTCAAAATACCTTAATCCCTTACAATGTCACGTCAAATAATTCATTGTGCAAGATTTATGCCAAAAGGGCACAGCTGAAATGAAACATGAAAGCATTTCTATAGACTGCATATAACTGTTTGATAGCATTTGAAACATCGATCTATTGAATTCTGCCTGTTCAGGTTGTTGTGGAGATACCATATGTGTTCGTTGAGTGTGCCATTTACACTCTTATCGTCTACTCGATGATGTCTTTCCAGTGGACACCAGCAAAGTTCTTCTGGTTCTTCTATGTTTCATTCTTCACCTTCCTCTATTTCACTTACTACGGCATGATGACTGTCTCCATGTCACCAAACTGTCAAGTTGCTTCCATATTTGCTGCTGCCTTCTACTCCCTCTTTAATCTCTTCTCAGGGTTCTTCATCCCAAGATCGGTGAGTCACTTATTGGCTTTCTCCAATCAACTTTTAAGAACTATCTGTAAAAGTTAATCCAATTCATTCCTTTCTCAGAAAATCCCAATATGGTGGGTTTGGTACTATTGGCTTTGCCCGGTGGCATGGACAGTTTACGGGCTGATTGTGTCACAATATGGAGATGTGGAGGATTTTATCAAGGTGCCTGGCCAACCCGATAAGCAAGTCAGACCTTTCATCAAAGACTACTTTGGCTTTGACCCGGACTTCATGGGCGTCGTAGCAGCTGTGCTGGCTGGCTTTACCGTCTTCTTCGCCTTTACATATGCTTACTGCATAAAGGCCTTTAATTTCCAACAAAGATAGAAAGTGTAAGACTCCATTTGTCGTGTCGATTGATATGTGTATTGCCGTTTGCTAGTAAGGTTTAGTGCTAGTTTTCGCAGGTATATCCGTATATGTATCTATCCTGGGCTTGTACCCATGAGTGGCTTCCGCTGAAGCGAGGAACTATAATGCAACTTAAGGCTCTTGCCTAATCTCTTGTGCTTGAGGTTATTGTAAATAGAACCGTGCAAAAATAAAGAACCAAGGTTACAAACAAAATTTGCGGGGTCGGAATTTGACCATTCCAAAGTGCGATAGAATTGGTTAGTGTTAGCGTGTGTTATTTAGGCCTCAGAATGGCATTCTGCAGATTATTACTCAGAATGGCATTCTACAGATTATTACTACAAACTTTTCTGGCCAGTTTGTCATCAAAAGCCCGTCTAGCTCAGTCGGTAGAGCGCAAGGCTCTTAACCTTGTGGTCGTGGGTTCGAGCTCCACGGTGGGCGGAAATTATTTTTGTTTCTCATTTGTTGTTTTGTTTTATTAGCCAATTGTTTTCTTTTTGTTGTAAAAGTTATTGGATCACATTATTGTTTTTTTAGTATTTCTTTTGTCATTATATGTGAATCGGATTCAAGTAGCTAGCAGAATGGCAATCTGTATCTGATCGCTCTTGTATAGAAATGGATGGACACCAGCGCATCCTCATGGCCATAATCAAAGAGAAAAAGCAAGCACCGCAACATCTTCTCCCGTGCCAGAAGTAATGCGACTAGCCGCTGGCCAATATACGTACAAACTCTCAATAAAACAAATGTACAATTACAGACGATAAATCGTTTACATCTGGCGCCACATCAAAAGCTCGAAAGTTGGAACTGGCGGGCCCTCGGTGGGGTTTTTTTTTTTTTTGACTGTATTTGGATTGTAGCTTATTACTTAGAGCTGAAATTTTTAAATTCTAGACTATTCGTAAAAGACAATACGTAGAGAGAAATAATTATATGTAACTTTGATCAGTGTAACTAAACTTAGTAACCCACCTTTAAAAAAACTATCATATAAAAACTAATTACTTTAGCAAGTCAAAAGCTAAAGTCCGAGTGGCGCCGAACCCACCCCTCTTCTTCGGAACGAAGGCGGCTACAACACGAGAGACAGCTTCTCCAAGGACTCGTGCAGGCGAGAAATAATAATATTTTCAGCAATATACACACGATTTATTATGGTTCTTCCAAGCCCGTGAGAGCGGCTCGACTAGCCATTGTTAGTTGATCTCTCTCCTGATTAGCCCAACGGCTAATCAGGGCCTTGATCCGTGCCCTGATCGGGGGTGCACAACCCAACTTTGGCTAATAGACCCTCTGTCGCGCTGCGCTATAAATAGAGGGGTGGGGGCCGGCGGCACAAGGAACGAGGTTGACCTGAGCCGCAATCCCCACCCCGACATACCCTAGACCGATCTAGAGGGACGCGCAATTGGCAACGGGAAGGACCATCGCCGTCGTCGTCACCGGTACTACGCCGCCGCGATCGCTCTCCTTCTTCACCGACCGTCGCTGCCCGTGCGCAGACCTCACCGATGAACCGCAATGGCCAACCCTACCTCCTCTACTTCGGACGGTCGGTACCCCAACTCTAATCCCCTCTCCCTCTCTTCTTCTCTCTCAAACCCGAATCAAGAACACCCAAAAGAATAGATCTCAACAGCCATTCCCAACCACCTCTCCGCCATTGGACACGAATCGCGCCATAATTCAAGCGAGACAGCTCGGTAACGCCCATATTTTTTCACTAGCCATCGCATGGTGCATGCACATCAAGCTAACCTGCCCGCCAGCTAATCATCCTCTCGCGCGTTGTAAAAAAACCTCTCGCCGTCGCACAACGCCGCTCACAGACTGCGCACAAGCAACCAAGCACCGATATACAATGGCTCACGGCCCGGGCGGGAAGCGGCCGCGTGGCGCGGCTCGGTGCGCGCCGCGGCGGCGGGGCCGACGCCTGACCAGGCGTGGGCGCTGCTGCGGGACTTCTGCTCCCTCGATAGGTGGGTCCCGTCGGTGCAGACGTGCCGGAGGCTGGAAGGCGCCGACGGCCGGCCTGGGTGCGTCCGGTACTGCGCGGGGCCGGTGAACAGGGCCGCGCCGGCCGGGGCGGTCGGCTGGTCCAAGGAGAGGCTGGTGGAGTTCGACCCCGCCGGCCGGTCGTACAGCTACGAGGTGGTGGAGACCAACAAGGGGTTCGGCCGGTACCGGGCCACCATGACGGTCGAGCCCGACCCGGCCGGGTGCGCGGTCAGGTGGTCGTTCGAGGCCGACCCGGTGCAGGGGTGGACGCTGGATGGCCTCGTGGGGTTCCTGGAGAAGCTCGCGCGCGGCGTCGCCAAGCGGCTCGAAGAGCAGATCATGGTGGGCGTTGATCATAGTCCGGATTCGCGAGTGTTTTGATCTTGTTTTTTCACTGTTGACGGTGTGTGGTTCAGATTTGTTTGCAGTCATGCAAAGGGGCGGAGGGAGGGGGTGCAGGCAGGCCAGGCTACCTCGTGGTTTAATAAATTTACATCATAGTTATGTATATTATAAGAAATTTTATTATCGTCAGTACTATTTGGTCTCTCTCATCAAATATAATTATATTGATAGGTTATTTGACCCCCTTATTTCTAAATCCTAACTCCGTCCCTAGTCATACATGCCAGCTTACACTGTAAATTAGTACGCCACAGTCAGATTTTACTGTGCAGTTCTTAGGTATCCTTGCTCTGAAAGTGGATGGACTCGCGGAGCGCTGGGGCCCCCACATCTCCGGTTTTGCCAAAAAAACTATGGTTTTTGAAATCACAGAGGCGTCCTGACCAATTCAGCGGGTTGGTTTTTTGTGTTTGAGTTTTTGCAAAAAAAAAAAGCCATCGTGGTTCCTTGGAATTTCGTTAAGACTCTGCACGCTTATGGCCATTTGATGTGTTCCAAAGGGCACATCCAGCACCTACACTCTAGGGTCGGTGCCCTAGTGTAAGTTCAAACTTCATTAAGTTGGTTTTTAGTGATTATTGATGATAGAATAATTTTTAAATTATTATGTTATTATATTCCTTGAATATACCTCTAATCGATAAGAAAAAAAGTTCCACATAATAGTCGTAAGCTCTGCTACGACCGTACGGTCACAAGTTCTTTTACGATCACATGGTCATAAGCTCTGGTCACCAAAGTTATGAGGCTGAGGAAAAGTTTAGCACTATGGAACTGGGCAAAGAAGCCTTTATATTGCATATGTATTTTGTTATTGTTTATATTCATCATTGTGTGGTATGCCATAGAAACAATAGTGCCCACTGTGTATTTGTATCTTCCTCTCCCGTGTACACGTGTTGTTTGTAGTTTTCTTCGGCTTGAACATCATTGTCATTAAAAAAACATGTAACAATTAGTGATGTTCAGGATCCTTCATATCTTTATCTTCTTTCTGTGTACATGCTTATAATCGGCTTCAAACCTGAACAATATTGTCGGTCGGTCCAAAAAATTACAATAGATACCAAGTTGTGTTGCAATTTCAACACAGTTTTTTTTTCATATGTTATGCTCCGACGTAGCGTAGCACGTATCTCTACCTAGTTCTCTGTAGATTTGATATTGGCAATTGGATCAAAATACATCTAGCTGTGTCGCAGAATAATAGAGCAAAAATATGTGTTTGGGCCGACCACATTAGCTCTTCCACCACGATTCCCGAACTACGATTCAAATTTCCTGGGGTTGCCATCCCACTGGTATGCCCCTCCCGCCTCCCCACCCCACCGCCCTAGTCCGCGACGCCGACCTCGCGGCGGCTCGGCTCGAGTCATGCGCCGACGCGCGCCTCCCGCCGCGGCTCCACGCCCGTCTCCTGCGCCGCGGCCTACTCGTCCTCCCCTTCCACTGGAACGCACTCGCGCGCGCCTACCTCCGTCTCGGCTGGCCCCGCGCCGCGCTCCGCGTGGCCGCCCTCATGTTCCGCCACGGTGCGGACCCCGACCGCTACACCTTCCCGCTCGCGCTCAAGGCCGCGGCCCAGGCCGAAGCCCCCGTCTCCAACCTGCGCCGCCAGCTCCACGCCGCCGCCGCCAAGCGCGGCCTCGCGCGCCACCCCTACACCGAGAGCGCGCTCATCAGCTGCTACGCTAAGGCTGGCGACCTGGATGCCGCCCGCAGGGTGTTCGATGAAAACCCCCACCGGGGCCGCGGTTCGTGGAACGCCGTCATAAGCGGCCTCTCGCAAGCTGGGGAGTCAAGGGAGGCGCTGGCGTTGTTTATCGAGCTGCGGAGGTGTGGCGTGGTGCCAGATGATTTGACCATGGTGAGTGTCGCGTCGGCATGCTGTGATGTTGGGGATATTGGCTTAGCGGAGCAGCTGCACAAGTGCATGCTACAATGCCGGCGCTCAGGCCGCCTTGATGTGACGCTGTCCAATGCGTTGGTCGATATGTATGCCAAGTGCGGCCGCACGGACCTCGCAGGAAGGGTATTTGAGAGATTGCATGTCAGGGATGTGTCATCGTGGACAACCATGATTACAGGGCTTGCAACACATGGCGAGGAGCAGGGTGCAGTGGACATGTTTGATGAAATGCAGAGGGAAGGGGTGACACCGAACAGGGTGACAATGTTGGCGGTGCTCTCTGCTTGCGCGCACGGTGGGCTGGTAGATATGGGTATGGGTTTGCTGAAGCAAATGGAAGATGGGGAGATCAAGGTAGCGCCAACCGTTGAACACTACGGGTGTGTGGTGGATATGCTTGGTAGAGTTGGGCGGATGGACGAGGCACGTGCTTTGGTGGGGCAGAGAATGCCGATGGAGGCAAATGTGGTGATATGGGGAACGTTGCTTGGTGCGTGCGAGAAGCATGGGAATGTGAGTGTTGGGGAGTGGGCGGCAAAGAGGTTACTAGAAACTGAGCCATGGAACGACGGTGTTTACGTAGTGCTGTCTAACATATACGCTGCTGCTGGGATGTGGAGTGAGGTGGAGAACGTGAGGAAGATGATGTCAGAGAGGAAAGTGACGAAGTCTCCGGGCTGCACCCTATAGCTCTGCAAAGTGAACACCATTGAACTATTGAAGGTTTGCTCTTTGACTCACTGATTCTTGTGCAATACATTATGGACCAATCTTATTTCTTAAAACTAGGAATTTGATTTATATTCTTTGTAAAAGTGGATTTGATTTATTTTCTGATCATATGTTCAGGTCTATTGTTGTTACGGTGGCAACCACAGATATAATTGATGGCACATAAAAATTACCACCGTCTAATTAAGCAGAATATGACCGGGTAAGATTGCAGTATGTTAAGACTCATGAACTAATTTCTTGAATGATCTCTTTTAAGTCGAGATACTGTTGGTTTTTAGGGAGTGAAGAATAAATAAGTGAACAGCATGTCTGCTAGTGTGAGGAAGATTTATTGTGACTCCCATGCCATGTTGCGAGTATTGTGTTTAACAGCATCAGCTATCCTTAAGCGGTTGGTAGTTGTTGCAAATCTGGTATATGACAAGCTATGCCATTGTTTACAATTCTGCCAACACTTGATTTGCTCAAGTCAGATTACTATGTGATGTTTTTATCCAATGCTAGAGATGTATTCCAAATAAATTCTAGTGCTTATGTGCATACTGAGTATGTGAGATACTAAATCTTCACAAAAGATCCACCTTGAATAATAAGTGACGCTTACTTCTGCCTTGAAGAACCATACTCCAAATCAGTCTTAAGGTAGGCCTAGGTTAAGATTGGGACGACCATATTGTTTCCCAGATAACTAACCACATGTGACTGCAATTTTTTGATTTTGCTGTCTCTTGCCTTCCCATATCAGTTCCATTGCATTTGTAGAATACACAGAAGTAGCTACCACAAGATTCTCACGTGATTGATTTGTTGTTTTAACTGTAGCTGTAGTTATTAGTAGTCCTCTGAATGCGCAAATTACACATTCTCATGCTGCTTTTGTACTGCAGTTGTCAGCTAAAATCCTTTCCTAGCAGTAGCAAACAACTTACAGGTCTTGGATAACTCGAAAGCCGTGCTGCTTTTGTCAAAGCATGGTCTGGTCTCTCACTGCTGTCAAAACAGCAAGTATAGGAAAGCGCTCACGGGTGCATCATAGATGCATATATCATGGGTCCACAGCCAGACATCTTTAACTTCACTAGCATCCTCCATCTTCCCCTTTAGTTGCTGCACCGTGTTAAAAAGAAAAGCAGCATAACCAAAACCCTCTACTAGAATACTAGGAACACAAAATCACAACCAGGAGCAACACTGATGGGCTCCATTGGTAATGGCCGGAACGGCTCAGAGGTTGGCATCCAGATGCCAGCGATGGGGAGCAAGGCAGTGCTGGAGCCAGTGGCATTGTCCGTTACCACATCTGTTGTACCAAGATGGCCACAGCTGGGCATGGCCATGGTGGCAAGCAGAGCTGCAGCCTTGGTGATGGCACTGCTCTCGATGTCGCTAATGATCTCCGTCAAGCAGCGGGGTAGTCTCATCATATTTGGCATTGAGATCCCGCTCTATGCCAATTGGTCCTTCTCTGATTCCCTGGAGTGAGTGTTTTAATTGTTGTAGTTTGAAATCTGTATATAAGCTCGTAGAGAATACTGACTTGTTCTGATGTTGTTTGTGATTTCAGATTCTTGGCTGGGATGTCTGCAGGGGCAGCTGCCTACTCTCTAGCACAACTTCTGTTGATTGCACAAAAGGCCTTCAAGAAAGTCCCTGTGGTTCCATCCAGGCGCTATGCCTGGATGCTGTTAGCTGGTGATCAGGTTCGTCAGTTCTTGGTTGTTATACTCTGGTAGCCCTTCTTATGTGTTGCGACCTCCAGATCAGATCAAAGTTTGTGAGATATGATATGAGCGTGTATAATATCAGGAACAAACAAGATGAATCTTGTAGAGAGAACCAAAATAACGATGATGAAATAACCATGATGAAAGAGAAGATTTGACGAAGTCGACCGCAAATTTCTTAAACACAACCTTAAAAGGGTATAAGGGATTGTCGTTCACTCACAATTCTCTCGAATCTTTTAGGACCTTTGGATATTTGTCCTATACAAGAATTTAGTGCTAAAAAATATCCTAACATTTAATCATCTTGTGCATCTTTTGCTTTAGATGCTTAGGCTTGATTGCTTGTTTCCTCTCCATGGTTTATATAGTCCATCCCAACCCTTCTCCAATTTAAAGTAGAAATTTTAATCCAAATAAGAATTAGAGTCCTAATTCTAGTAGGATTCATCTAGCACTCTTTATAGCACACATTTTTATATCCTAAAAGACTAAATATGAGTTACCCTAACTCCACAATCTTCATATTGACTCTTATCCGTTGAAATCACTGTACTTTTCCAAGAACTCACTCCAAGTCAGCTCTACCTTTTTTTCCCTCCCACGTTTGGAAGTGTCCCTACCACAGGGGCTCATGCACATCTCCGCAATGTGTGTGTTAGTGTTTGTGTCTGGATAGCCTACCCGGACTCTCCACTTGAGAGCTCATTCGTTGTGTAGTTTGGTTAACCACACCTTCTATTCTTACAGCCTTACATGCCATAGGTTTGTACCGTCTCCGAGCTCCACCTGCTTGCCGGTACTGTGTGGTTGGTCCCACCACGTCTTTCTTCTTTCAACAGCTTACACATTCGCCTTTGTGTCCGCTAGATTTTGCATCCATCTTTGCAATTTCGCACATAACTACAGATGAGATCTGAGTACCTATCGTTGATGACACGGTTTCCTTTTCCTAACCAAGATTTTTATCGAACCTCACATTGGTTGCTCCACCTGTAAGATTACCCTTTAATCGGTATCTTCTATTGTTTCAGATACTTTTCATGATTACTTGCTCTTTATAAGTAACTCGCATGACTTCACTTCGAGGTGATACCTCATAATCTTCGAGTTTAAGTGACCTTACAAATATTAGATTCTTCTTTAAACTGGGAACACACTGAACTTCTGTCAATGTGTGATGTGCTCCATCAGGCATTTCCAATGTAATCGTTTTCACCTTAGTAATTACACACTCCTTGCAATTCGCTAAGTAAATAGTTCCATACGTCTAACGTAGAGATTCTTCATCAAACATCCCCTCGCTAAACATATATGAAAGTAACAAGCTGAATCGAATATCTATTCATGATAAGTACCTGATTGACTGGCAACTAATACGTTTGAATCATCATTTGTTACCGCCGCTAAGTATGCACCCTTTATTTGCTTCAAATTTGAATAGTCTTTTATCATGTGACCTTCCTCGTCATATAGATAGCATGCACGTGCACCCTTGTTCTTTCCATTCTTCTTTCTGTGACTTTTGCTTTTGCTTGCAGTTGAAGTTAAGAGTGTTTTTTCTTACATCCCATAATGGTAGTAAAGATGATACCAATATGGTGTCCTTGTTGTTCTCCTCAATTTTCTCATCCGCACTAGTCAATTGTGTGATAAGCTTGTTGAAGATATTGAGATGGTCAACGAACTGTGTACCTTACTCCATACATAACCTGTACATTTGCCGCTTCAGCACCCACCGGTTTGTCAGCGAATTTGACATATACAATTCTTTTAAGTCATTCCATAATTTCTTCGGTAAATTCTCCTTGATCACTGAGTACTTTACCTCATTAGAGAGACATATACAGATTGTACCGATAGCCTTCCACTCCATTACCTTGTAGTCTTCATCGAACGTTTTTCCGGTTTGTCCCATTCAAAAGCATCGATTAACTCTCGCTAAACAATGACATCCTTCACCACATATTGTCACACGTTGAAATTTCATCTGCCATAAAATTTCTCTATTTGATTCCTGTTATGGTTATAGACCAAACAATATAGAGTGGTAGTGGAGATGTTAGGTGACCAATGCCTTGGGGTCTTCCCCATGCCCAAGACAACTTTATATATATTCACATGGGGAGTATTTTACAATTATGTCCTTACACCCAGGTATCCCTCTCAAGGGCATTTATGTCATTATACATGTCCCCTTTTGGGCTTTACAACCTTCTAACAGACTGGCTAGGCTTAGGTGGGGGCCACCCCTGCAACAGGAGCCTCTCACGGTGAAGGGCTTCACGGGCCGAAGCCATGCTGCTGAGCCATTTGGCCTCCTCCGTCCCTGCGGCCTATGACCTTTTGTAATCTTGGGCATAAATGGATTTGCCGGCACAGCACGGCCTAGTGGCATGGACACGGAGTCGAAGTTACTGCCGAAGGCATCTCCCGGTCGCGAAGTGTGTGCTTCCGGCGGAGCCGGTCCATCAAGATGAAGCCGAGTCGGTATCCGACTTCTCTCCGCGGACATGCAAGCGAAGCGGGGTGCGGAGTCATCCCTCGCACACGAGGCTAAATCGGAGGGCCGACTCAACCCGCGGACACGGAGTCGAAGTAGGCTTCGGCGGCGTCGTGCGGGCTCGAAGTCGGGGTGGACTCCGGATTCGTCGTACAGACTAGAAGTGGAAGCCCAGCCAGGTGGCTCGTAGCTCGGCGACGGTGCTTTAATGACGCCCGGCGTGTGATGGGAACTTCACGTCGTGACGGTACGCGACCGGCGCGTCTTGCGGTGTCGTGGTGCCCATTGCCGATCGCGCGACTTTTTCCTCGATGGGGCGGGCGGCGGCCGCACGAGGTTGGCGCGTTGTGTCTTTGTCGGTATTACCGACGACCGCGGTCGCACGTCCCTTCCCGAGAAGGCGGGACGCGTGGCAGGACGCGATTGGCGAGTTGCGGGCTGTCAGGCGGTGTGCGCGCGCACGCAACTTCGTGGCTTCAGCTTCCGCAGATGCACACTCCCGATGGTAAATCGAAGTCGGAGTCGTTGCGCGGAGACAGAGTCGATGTCGAAGCCGAAGTGACTGGCTAGTGGCCCACCGACAATGCATTAATGGCCCCGAGAATCGTGCCAGCCACTGGTGCACGACGGGAGTTGGACCATGTCAGGCGGTCGCACGACTGCGATCGTGCGTTTGTTCCCGAGGGGGTGGACGCGTGGCAGGACGTGATTGGCTCGTCGTGGGGTGTAAGGCGTCGTGCGCACGTGCCACACCGACGCTTGACCTCCCGCCGGTTGACCTCTCGCCGGTTGCACTTCCCGGCCGGGGGGAACGGGTATATATATGTTGTTACCACCGCAACGTCGTCCTTACGGCTGGGATGATCTTGTTCTCAGAAATAGGCCTGCCTCAGTTCATCTGCTCTTTGATAACACTGTTTTATAGCATAATTAGCGGCAACAACGCGATCAGAGGACACTGATAAACTGAAGGAGGCCTAGTTTTGAGAGTTCGGTCAAAACCTATCGCAAATCACCGGTCGCGCTTCCCGATCGTGGGGAAAGCTGACGGTTGGATTTCCACCGGTTGGCGCTTCTCGATCGTAGGAGGCGAGGGGCTTTATATACCCCTTCGCCGGTACGCGAGCGTTCTTCCCACTCGCTCATTTGCTCCCTTGCTACTATTTCGCTCTCTTCTCGCTTGCTAGCACGATCTACCTCTACCCCCATAAGTTTGACCGTGCGCTTTTGAGGGGAGAATGGCTTGCCGCGAAGAACATGCTCGCCGGCCCAACGGTGGTGCCTCGTCCAGCCGGCGCAGTTCGTCATCGACCTCGGTGGAGTACACCCTTGTGGTTCGCGACCCATCGTAGGCCAACAAACGATGCACGGCTGGGGAGAAGATGGGAGGCCCCTGCTCCCGCGTGCTAGGGTTGAGTCTCGTGCCGGAGGAGACGATCCAGTCTCTCCTTCGGGAGGAGGGTGGCGGGCGTGATGCGGTTTGCACGCCTACTAGCGACGAGACGGAGCCGCACCCGCAGGAAGCGGAGGCGATCGTCTTCGTCGCGTACTTTGAGGCCGGGCTCCAGATACCAGCGACGAACTTCGTCGGCGACGTCCTGCGGACTTATGGGCTGGAGCTGGCGCAGCTGACCCATAATACGATAGCTTGCCTGGCTGTTTATAGCTGAGTGACGCGGTCGGAGGGTACCTAGCCCTGCGCGGCACTATTCGCCTTCCTCCATGACGCGCACTGCCAGCCGAAGAAGCTCGATAGGGGGGCGTTCTCAAACTTCGGCAGCGTCAACTTCGTACTGAGGCCGCAATGCGCGAAGATCTTCCCCGCCAACTCGACCCGAGGGAAGTGGGAGTCCAACTGGATGCGGCGATGGTTCTACCACCGCGTGACGAGGAGCAGCGGCCTCCGGTGCACGGGACGACCGATGTGCTTCAATACTCCGCCGAGCGTGGAGTTGAACTTCGATGACGAGCAGCGGGCGCGGAGGCTTGTAGGTATCACCCTCCGGTTCAACATGCGCGACCTCGCTGAGGAGTTCGTTATGTATGGAGTGGCGTCGCTGGTCCCATCCGGCAGGATGGTGTTCGGCCGACGGTGTCTTCGCTTCCGAAGCCCTCCGATCCTCGTGAGCTCCTCAGCCATAGGCTGTGTATGTGTATATAAAAAAAATTTATGAACAATGCTTCTCTTTTCTTGTAGGGCTCCTGCTGGAAGATGCGGAGCGCGCGGTAGTTGTGTTCCTTTGGTCATACACTACCAAGGAGCTCGACTGCTGCTGAATCGCGATCGTCCCCGGAGCTGGGCGGATCATCGAGTATCGGTTATGGGCATCCCGTCTTGGCGCGGTGCCGACATCGGGCCAGGCCCGCCGCCACGACAGCGACGGCAAGGGGGAGGCGTCCCCCCCTCGGCGCAGAGCCCGGGCTCCCGCCATTGTTTCCAGCCCGCCGGTTGCTTCCCCGGTGATTCCTGACGGAGACGAAGGCGCGACCCTCACCTGGTCCGATATGGCAGAGTACGCCAACTCGGATCTGGAGGCGGCGGTGGAGCACGCTGCACTCGGCGAAGAGTCCTCGGGCGGCACCACGGACAAGGGGCGCGACGCTGACGTGCAAGAGGGCGAGGCCTCATCGCCCGCGCCAGCTGCGGAGGCCGAGGAAGATCGCCAAAGTCCCCGAAAGCCAAGCGCCCCGGGATAGGATTGCCTTCCTGGCCGAAGGTGTTTGCCATGGAGGTTGGGGTCGGGTCGGATTCAGAGTCCGACGGGGAGGCCATTCGGCACGAGGGGGAGCCCAATGCAGATGACCCCCTGCGGTTCGGACCTCAATGGATCAAACACCCCCTCGTGCCTCACCTGGGCACGTCGAAGCTTCCTCCGATCTGCTCGCTGATTCCGTCGTCAATATCAGCCGAGACGCGGTCACCCAGGCGCGGGCAAGGATCGAGCAACGGAGATGGCCGCGAAGTCTCCGGCCTTCCCGCTCCGAACATGACGTCAATACCTGCCGCCCTCGAAGCCGCCGGCGTAGAGACTCCCCGGGCAGCTATCTCCGACTTCGTTCCTCGGCCGGAGATGCTTCGTGCTCTCAGGGGCGCGGATCGCGCCGACTCGAGCTCGACCGACGGGCGCTCTCGTCTGCGGCTCGAGCTCTGGAGGCGCGCTTAAGGCTTCGGAGATGAGGTAAGTACCCGCCTCGGCGGTTTACATCGTTGTTTGTGGCTTGCCTAACAATTGCCTGCAGAGACCCTTGCCCTCGCCGAGCCCCGCAGAGGCACGTGCCGCGGCGGGCGCTAGAGGACCGGCTCTGCGCTGCCGAAGAGGCCCATACCACGAAGGACGAGCTCATTCGTTTCCTAGAAAAATGGAGGGCGCGAAGGCGATCTCCAATGCCCAGGCGCTCGCAACGGAGGCACAACTTGTAGCGTGCGGCCGCCGAAGAGCGCGACGGCTTCCTCCAGCAGATCGCGGTGCTAGAGAAGGAGAGGGCCCAACTCGCTGCGTCCCTTGGAGAAAGGGATCGTACTCTGGGCAACGCCTCAGTGGCAGCATGGGACGTCATGTAGGCTCTGGAAGATGCCCTCAAGGACCTCTCCGTCGCCGTGCCACCCCGGATGTTCGGTCCCGAGGACCTGACGCGGACGCTTCGGCGAATTGGAGAAGCTTCCAGCCTCGCCCTCAACGCCGCCAAGTCCTTTGGCAATCATTGCTCGTACGTCACCTCGCGCCTCGCCTTCGCTCTGCTCCACCACCGGGGATGCCATCACGTTGACGAACTGGCTGACCCCCAGCTGGAGATACCAGGCGGAGCCGGGGTGATGTCGAGCATCGTGCGCGCCGTCCGCCGCACTGTCCGGGCCTTCCGCGAGAGGATTTGGGATTACCTCGGCGAGGCCGCGGCAAAGGTGGCGCTGCGACGGACCCTGTACGACGAAGGGGACTTCGGCAAGTGGCTTGACAAAGTTCCGCGGCGCAACGCAGACGGTGCCGCCATCGTGGGGCAAGGTGCGAACCAGCATGTGTGACATCGGAGTCTTAGGGTGTAGGCGTGCATTGTAATGCGTCCGCTCTTTTTGTAAAACGGCGCCATACGGTCACCCTCCCATTTATGAATGAGATGAAATTGAAAAGTGTTCTGATGGCGCTTACTTTTTTTCGGGCAGATGCTTGATAGGGGCCGATTACTAGTTTCGGACCTCCTGGTTCGACGGCGTCTTCGGCATTGGGTGTGGGCGGAAGACGTCCGGAACTTTTGGGATGCCCAGGCTTCGGCAGGTGGGACTTTGGCGCGAGAGTATATCAAGGTGGAGCCGGATGAGTAGCGACCCTAAGTACTCGAAGGCACTTGTAAACATTAGCGCTTCGCAAATGTAATTGCCGAATCTTTGTAGCCATTTTTTCATGAGTGTAATAAAGACTTTGGTTGGAGTACGTGTCCCTGTCGCTTTCCACGATCGCGTCTGTCCCCGACCAACTCGTAGCACTTAGCGCTCCGTTTCCTCATGCTCCCTAGCCGAGGTAGATGCTCGGGCGCTCCGTCCCCTACCCTTCGAAGTGGCGGCAACGGAGCTGGCGACTAGCCGAAGTAGACGCTCGAGCGCTCCGTCCCTACCCTTCGAAGTGGCGGCAACGGAGCTGGCGACTAGCCGAAGTAGACGCTCGAGCGCTCCGTCCCCTTCCCTTCAAAGTGGCGGCAGGAGCGCGACTAGCCGGTAGACGCCGAGCGCCCGCCCCTACCCTACGAAGTGGCGACAACGAAGCAGGTGACTAGCCGAAGTAGACGCTCGAGCGCTCCGTCCCCTACCCTTCGAAGTGGCGGCAGCGGAGCTGGCGCCTAGCAGACGTAGTCGCTCCCGCACGTCTTATTTATACTCCGCAGAGTGCACGTGGAGGCTCGCCTCCGCGCGTCTTATTTATACTCCGTAGAGTGCACGCGGAGTCCGCACATCTTGTTTGTACTCATGTGGAGTGCACGCGGAGGCTGCGCGTTTTGTTTATACTCACGTAGAGTGCACGCGGAGGCCACGCGTCTTGTTTATACTCACGTAGAGTGCACGCGGAGGCCGCGCGTCTTTACACAGATTGAGGCAAGTTTTGCAAACGGCGGGCTTTATTAATCTCCCATTTGCGTGGGCGAGCGATTACAAGGGTCAGGGTGCCAACCGTGCCGTTGGCCCTCCTTCGGCCTTATACATAATACCACCGCAGCCTGTCTGCATTCCATGTGTGACGAAAAGTCTGCCCTTCCAGTGTTGCGAGTCGGTATGCTCTGCGCTGCAGAGCCGCAGCGACGATGTAAGGGCCCTCCTATTTGGACTCCAGCTTGCCGACCGTCTGCGCATGAAGTGCCATCTTGAGGACGAGGTCTCCCCGCTTGGCGCGTCGTGCGTGCGTGCCACTTGGCGCGCGTACTTCGTGATGTGTTGGGTGGCGCTTTATTGATCCTTGGCGAGAAGGTCGAGGGACAGCTCGCGCTCTTGCTCTAGAGCCTGGACTAGGACCCTCCTCGAGTCGGCCTTGATTTCCGCCGGTGAGACTGCTTCGTCGCCAAAGAAAAGCTTAAATGGCGTGAACCCCGTCGGGCGCGTGACCGTCGTGCGGAGGGACCAGAGCACGCTATGAAGCTCGCCTGGCCACTTGCCCTTCGGTAGGCCAACGAGGCGCTTTTTGACTCCGGCAGAGATGTCGCCATTCGCTCTCTCGACGACTCCATTGGACTGTGGGTGCTCGACCGAGGCAAATCGGAGCGTGATGCCCGTGCTGTCGCAAAACACCTTGAATGGAGCGGAGTCGAATTGCAGGCCGTTGTCCACAGTGAGCTCCCTGGGGACTCCGAAGCGGCATATGATGTTCTGCTAGAGGAAGCGTTGCATGGCCGTGGAGGTTACCCTAGCCAGAGCGACCGCTTCGGGCCACCTGGAAAAATACTCCAGGGCGACTACGACGAACCGAAGGTCGCCTGGGCTGCGGAAGTGGCCCAACGACGTCGATTCCCCACCGTGTCAGCGGCCACACTGGTGGGATGGGTTGTAAGCTCATCGGAGGTCTGCGGATGACCCGTCCAATCCACTGGCAAACTTGGCATCGACTCACAAGGTCTTGCGCGTCGACGACGGCGGTTGGCCAGTAGAAGTCTTGCCTGAATGCCTTGCCGACGAGGGATCTCGGTGCAATATGCGAGCCGTAGAGCCCCGCACGAATCTCCACGAGGAGGAGCCTTCCTTTGTCGCGCGAGAGACATCGTAGCAGCGGGGCACATACTCCCTTCTTATAGAGGACATTGTCCAATACCTAGAAGGATCTGGCACGGTGCTGCAGACGTCGCAGCTCGAGGGGGTCGTCTGGTTCGGCTATGCCTTCCAAGAAACTGTAGATGGGCTCTCGCCAGTCGCCCTGCTGGGCAATTTGATGGACAAGGGCCGCATCGCGGTTGTCTTGCGCGATGACTGCCGCGGGCAAGACCTTGTAAAATGCTCCCTCGGAGAGGGGGAGCTGCTGGCTGGCGGCTTTTGCGAGGACGTCGGCTTGTTCATTGTTCGCGCGAGGGATGGCCTTGACCGTGACGCTCAGGAAGTGGCGCTCCTTCGCTCTCACCGCCGCCAGGTACTAGGCCAGTTTGGGGTCCTTGGCCTGGTAAGATTTGTCGACGTGGCCCGCTACCAAACGTGAGTCGGTGCGGACAAGGACCCTTCGCGCGCCAAGAGCTTTAAGCTTCGCGAGGCCAAAGAGCAGTGCCTCGTACTCGGCCGTGTTGTTGGTGGTTGGAAATCCGAGGCGCGCCGAGTACAGTAGGCGGTGACCCTCCGGGGTAGTGACCATTGCGCCCACCCCGGCGCCCGGAGCGTCGTTCGCCCTATCGGTGTTGAGCGTCCACACCGGGTCCTCTGGTTGTTGCACGTGTTGAGCCGGCGGAGTCCACTCCGCGAGGAAGTCCGCGAGGACTTGGGACTTGATTGCTGTTCGCGAGGCGTACGTCAAGGAG
The DNA here is from genome assembly GCA_036346245.1 of Bonia amplexicaulis. Taxonomy (NCBI): domain Eukaryota; kingdom Viridiplantae; phylum Streptophyta; class Magnoliopsida; order Poales; family Poaceae; genus Bonia; species Bonia amplexicaulis. The sequence continues at coordinate 12,113,977 of CM070736.1, read as the reverse complement.
AATGGTGCAAGCTCGGCCGCCCACTTGCCAATGCGTCTCGTGGACCCTGTATTGTGTAGCATCTCCGCCAGAGGGAACGAGGATGGCACAGTGATGGGGTGGGCAAGGAAATAGTGCCGGAGCTTCCTCGAGCCCATGACCAGCGCGTAAGCCAACGTCTCGAGCTCAGTGTACCATGTTTGGCGCCCTGGAGGGCTTCGGAGACGAAGTACACGGGCCGCTGAAGGGTGCCCTCCTTGAGGACAAGGACGACGCTGACTGCTGTTGCTGTAGCAGCGAGGTAGAGCAGGAGGGGAGCCTCGGGTGCTGGGGCGACCAACGTGGGAAGGCTTGCGAGTTGCTTCTTGAGGTCGTCGAAAGCCTTCGCACAGTCATCATCCCAGCGGAACCCGTCACAGCCGCGAAGGGTCTTGAAAAATGGCAGGCCTCGCTCCGCTGCTCTTGATAGGAAGTAGCTCAGCGCGGCCATGCGGCCAGTAAGCCTGTGGACCTCTCTCGTCGTCTTGGACGGCTCCATGGCGAGGATCGTGTCGACCTTGTCAGGGTTCGCTTGGATGCCGCGTCCGGACACGAGGAAGCCCAAGAGCTTCCCCGCTTGCACGCCGAAGACGCACTTGTCCGGGTTGAGCTTGATGTCCGCTCTTCTGAGGTTGTCGAAGGTCTCTTGGAGATCCTGATCGTGGGACGCGAGCTGTCTGGTTTTGACGACCACATCATCGACATAAGCCTCCACGTTCCTCCCGAGCTGGGAGGCCAACGCTAGCGCGACGAGGCGTGTGAAGGTTGCCCCCGCATTCTTCAGACCGAAGGGTATCCTGACGAAGCAGTATGTCCCTATCGGCGTTATGAAGTTTGTCTTGTCCTCGTCGTTCCGGGCCATGTAGATCTGGTGGTAGCTGGAGTATACGTCCAGGAAGCTCATGAGCTCACATCCCGCCATGGCGTCCACCAACTGGTCGTTGCGTGGCAAGGGGTAGTTGTCCTTCGGACACGTCTTGTTGAGGGCGGTGAAGTCGATGCATATGCACCAGGCACCGCTAGCCTTTTTCACCAGCACCGGGTTGGCGAGCCACTCCGGGTGCTGGACTTCGTGGATGACTCCGGCCTGGAGGAGCTTCGCCACCTCTGCCTTGGCCGCTTGCTACCGCTCAACTGACATTCGTCGGAGCCTTTGCTTGACCGGCTTGGCATCGGGGCGAACCGCTAAAGTATGTTCGATGAGGGCACGGTCCACACCCTTGATGTCGTCTGGGAACCACGCGAAGACGTCCGTGTTGTCCCAAAGCACCCGAAGTAGGCCTTGCTCGACTTCCATGGGGAGGCCTTCGCCAATGGACACGCACTGTCCGTCGTCGTGCAGGGGCACCCTCTTGACTTCGCCATCCGGCCGGGGCTTAGGCGTCTATCCCAGGGCGGAGGGCGTGTCTGCCTTTGGATTGCTGGTGAGGACATGCACCTTGCGATGCGGACCCCGAGCACCAAGCTGTATACGCCGGGCGAGGTCCTGGTCACCGAAGGTGGTGATGGTGATGATACCTAGCGGGCCCGGAAGCTTAATGCATAAGAAGCCATGGTGCGGGACTGCCCCGAAGGAGTTGAGGGTTGGGCGCCCCAATATGGCATTGTATGGGTACGAGATGTCGACGACGTCGAAGGTGATGTCTTCACCCCTCGCGTTGTCGCCTTGGCCAAAGGAGACTTACCCTGCAATGGGATTCCCGAAGGGCCCAAGCGACTCTGGGGGATCCCCATCTGGTCGAAGGCCGTCGCAAACAGAATGTCCGCGGAGCTGCCTCCATCGACCAGGACGCATTTGACATCACAACCTGCGATGACGGCCCGGATGACCAGGGGATCTTGGTGAGGGAATTCCACGCCCTCAGCGTCAGCAGGTTTGAAGGTGACTTCGTGACGCGCCCACTCCGGCGGTGTAGCCAGGTACTGCCGCACCGAGGAGAACTCCAGTGAAGAGCCCCCGGAGATGACGTTTATGACCTGGCATTGTGCTCCCTTCGGGGCCTGAATCTGCAGGGGGCCCTCCTGAGGTTGCTGCACGTGGGCCCACCACCGGAGGCCCCGCTTCTAGAGCTCTATCCCCGGCGACGCTCTGACGGAGCATCGCAATGGTGGTGCATGCCCGCGTGTGGTGATCACCTCGCACCACATACCGTAGCGTTGTTCTTCTTGCTCTACACGGGGTCTATCATCACGACCCCGGCCGCGTCCTCGCCCCCGGCCTCGGCGACCTCATCTGCGACCAGCGGGGGCACTGTCCTCAGAGCCCCCCTAGACCGTAGCGGACCTTAGCGAAGCGCTTGAAGTACTCTCGGAGCCTCTCCAAGGGTTTTTGCTTGATGGCGAAGAGCTGATCCGCATCGACACGCTCGACGTAATTCCCCTGGAAGTTGTTGTAGAAGCGGTCGCGGATCTGCTCCCACGCGTAGATGGAATTTGGCTCTATGGTGAAAAACCAAGAGAGCGCCACCCCCTGCAGCATGAGGGGAAGTCCCTTCGCTTTGGTGGAGTCGTCCTTGCCTGCGGCTTCGATGGCGGTCTCGTACACGCGCACGAACTCCCGGGGGTCCGTGTCGCCTTTGTACGGCTCGATGGTGTTGGGGAACTTGAAGTTCTCCGGCCACGCCGACTGCTGCAGGCCTGCGGAGAGGGGGAACTCCGGATCCACATGCCAAAGCGGGATGTGACTGGATGTAGGGGCGTCGCGGCTGTCCGCCCATTCCGGCGTAGGATCCGCCACCACCGGCGGGGTCTGCTGGCTGCGAGCCTCTTGCATTTCCCGCACGGCTCCGCGGAGGTCCGTCAGCTCTCGTTGCATCATGCTGAGGGCCGTCAGTAGAGGGCCCTCCACTGTCGGCATGGTTGCGGCGGCCGGAGCACCGGGTTGCACCGTCGGGTTGGCAGCGACCACGACTTGTGCTCCGGAGTTGCCCGGCACGCCGGTGCGATGGACTCCGGCGTCGCTTGTCGCTTCCACACCGAGTGCGGGGGCAGTGGCCGTGCCAACACGGGCATCGGAGGGCCGCTCCGGCGACCGATCGGCGCTACCGTCTGCCGCCGCCACTCGGCCAGTGGTGCGGCCGACATCGAAGAATCGCAGCGTCGGCGTCGCCATCCGCGCCAGCAACCGATGCAGCAGCCCTGGTGTCGACGAGCGCCGCCGCCGTGCTCCTCTTCTTCCTTGCCGCCAATGATGAAGCTTTCTTGGGTGCCATCCTTCTTCGAATATTGAGGCTTGCTCAGTCTTCCCCACGGACGGCGCCAACTGTTGTGGCTAAAGACCAAACAATATAGAGTGGTAGTGGAGATGTTAGGTGACCAATGCCTTGGGGTCTTCTCCATGCCCAGGACAACTTTATATATATTCACATGGTGAGTATTTTACAATTATGTCCTTACACTCAGGTATCCCTCTCAAGGGCATTTATGTCATTATACATATCTCTTTTTGGGTTTTACAACCTTCTAACAGGCCGGCTAGGCTTAGGTGGGGTTTACCCCTACAACAATTCCACATTGTCAACACGATCTTGATTTTGTGCCACCTGACGTTTTACCGACCTTCTCATAAATTAGATTAATCCGACCTTAGCTCTGATACCACTTGTTACACTCTGATACCCCTTATGCGCAGTAGCCCCAGATCGAATCATAGTTTATGAGATATGGCACGAATGTGCACGATATCAAGAACGAAGAAGATGTATCTCATAGATAGAACCAAAATAACAACGTTGAAGCAACCACGATGAGAGAGAAAAGATTGGCGAAACTGACCGCAAATTCCTTAACCACAACCTCAAAATAGTACAAGGGATTGCCGCACGCTCACAACACTCTCGAATCCTTTATGACTCTCGGATCCTTATCTTATACAAGAATCTAGTGCTAAAGAATATCTTAGTCTATAATTCTCTTGTGTGCCCTTTGCTTTGATGAGTAGGTTTGATTGCTTGGTTTCTTTCTATGGTCACCCTATGATTTATATAGTTTCTTCTATCCCTTTTCAAATTTAGAATAGAAATTCTAATCTAAATAGGAGTAGAAGTCTTAATCTTATTAGGATTCATTTAGAACTCTTTATAGCACATTTTTCTAAATCCTAAAAGACTATATATAAGTCACCCTGACTCAACATCGGTCATTTTGATCTGATTTTGCAATGTCAAGTAATTACCTTGGTTATTTGTGCTGTGATGTTTAGATTGCATATCGTGTTGTTTTATACCTTTTATTGTCCTGTTTGTGGTGGCTGCATCAGTATACTACTTCGGGATTCCTCTTATGTATTTTATGAATGGGTCAGTAGCCAGTACCGGTATAGGTGGTATTGGTTGGGTTAGTTCTAAGTTAGGATTGGACCAAGGTCTTGCTGGCAAGTGGCATCTTAGAACAATTTATTCTAGTCTCGGTTAATGTCAACTTGCCACGTCTATAAGAATAGTTTCATCCACTTGATTTAGATGTACTGTTTTTCCCATGCGATAGACCATTGGAAATGATCCTTTCTCAGAGGTTACGGTTGGAAATTATTCTGATTCTTGTGCATGTGATTGTGTACTTCTGTAGGGTATTCCCATTCTTGTCTTGATTACTGAAGTTTATAGTCTTATGAATGTGAGAAATACACAGCATGTAATCACTTTATAGCCTTATTTATGAGAAGTATTTTCTTAGCATTTTATGAGAAATATACACAAGCAAATTTGAACACCATATATACCTTCATTTGCCAACATATGGGATTTTGTTGTGTTAAATATACAACTAAAAATATCTAAGCACCAAAAGAGCTGGGTTTCACAGTAACGTAGTATTTGATTTTTTTTTTTAAAAAAATAAGCTCCATAGCCAGCTGGTAACTAAACGAGGGGGGAAAAAAGGAAAAATCATATATGGGTAAGCTATTGTTTGTACATAAATTGTTTTGTGATTTTTTTGGTCCCATAGTTGCTATGCACAGGAATGGTGTTTTTCTTCACAAAATATCTTAGCAGTTGTTCTTTTTTAAAAAAAAAATTCGGGCAGTGCTATTCATTAGAACGACAGTAGAAAAAACACCAACTAAAAGCTAAAGATACATCCTATCTTTGTGATATTGATGTTTCATGAAAAATATAGGTAATTCGGCATATTGTTTTCTCATGCTGTTAAGGTTGTTTCTATACTTTCCGTTGTATTTATAAGTTAAAGAACAATCTATAAAATTCATCAAGTGAACCTCAGCACCCAAAATATCAGAATCCTTAGTAGCGTCTTGCATATTCGTGCACTCCGCCCAGTCAAAGATAATGCTTGCTGGAAAAATTGATGCATGTTTTCTTTTGAGCATTGGTATATTCTTGTTATGCCATTTGACAAATCACATTACAGTGGCTGTGGAAATCTGAAAGTACGCGACCTGACAACGATCAACGAATCATATAATTTATGCAATCCAGTATCCACATCAGTGGAGAATCTAGGAGACTAGGCCTCGCTTATTTCGGTTTGAGCTTTTTGTTTCTAATTTATTTTTTATTATTCCTAAATTTTGTCTTTTTCTAGTTTTTTTGAGTTTTTTTGCTGGTTCTTTTTTTGTATTTGTTTGCATTGTCCGTAATGGGATAACCAATTCTTTTTATTTTTATTTTTTTAAATGTAGTTATGTCAAATAAGTCACCATTAGTTACAGTATAATTTTAGCCATAAACCAATTTATTTTAGTCTAATCGAGCTGCACATGGGACTTGATTTGAGCTTTGTTTATGATGTTTGTCCTTGAGCTTTTGTTTGCTTCCAAAACGTTCTTCGGTCTAACCTTGTTGTCCAAGTACCTCAGATTAACCCATCGCTCCAAGCTAGTATAATATATTCTCGGTAGTTGCACCTTTAGAAGATGATAACCTTCTTTACCTCGTCAAATAGCACCTGAACATTTGGACCTCTATGAATTCCTGACATCTCCATGGAATTCAAGAATAACAGCTGGAACCCTTTTGCGAACATGACAGGTGTTTGCATATGCAATGTTGAGCGCAGGATCAGCAGCAGCAGCCGTCGCAAATTTGAACCGCACCGGCATCCGGCACACGGCCCTTCCCAACTTCTGCAAGCCGTTGCCACGTTTCTGCGACTTCTCGGCGGCCTCCGTCGCATGCGCCTTTCTCGGCTGCATCTTCCTTGCGACATCCGCCGTTCTTGACGTCGTCTGGTTGTCAAATCCGTGAGATGGTATTAATTCCCAGGGAGAACTTGCCTGTAAGGTGATGAACCGAACCCGAAAATGTTCTAGGCCAAGCGACGCTTGTTGCCTGTACAAATGGGAACCATCTAAACGCAGTGAATTAGTGCGTTACCTGGCTTGCCCGCTTGATGCTGACATGTGGTGTTACCTGCGTTGCGTTTTGAAGATTAAGGCTCTGTTTCTTTCCCGAGGACGCAGAACTTGAATTGATTGCCTCCCCAACTAAGGAAACGTTGACACTTATCTACATCGCACTCTCCCAATCATCACACCTGCCTCGTCCAACCACTTAACCACATGTATCAGCAGGCATCGCACGACACGCCCAAACTCATCGCAGGATCCTTCCGGAGAAAAAGCGGGAAGATGACGACGCCGACGAGCCCGAAAATGGACGTTGATAAATATTATTGAAATATTTTTTTAAATATTGTCTAGATTTATAATTATTGAATTAGAGATTTAACGGTCACAAATTCTTTATTCTCCTCTACAAAAATCTCTTTGTTTAAAAAAGAGATTGTTGAATTTTTAATTTCACAGTTCTAAACTTAGATAATTGTTAAGTAGAAGATATGCAAATGATACACGTACCCTCGAAAATATCAATTCGCTCGAGGTGACTTGCCGTGCTCTCTATTGACTCACTCGAGGTCTTATCGCCTTCGCTTCTACTGCTTCTACTTCTACCACCGCCGCCTTTAAACCCACCCCCCTCTCGCGGTAATGCCTCCACTTGTACTTGTGCCCTCCTCCTGCTCCTCATCTGCCGTCTCCTCCACTCCGCCGCTACTCCCCACAGATGCCGCCCAAGGTGGTAGCCGTCGCCGCTGGCGAGGCCCACACCCTCGCGCTCACCGGTAACGACGCCCACTTGTCCATTTGGTCGCGAGAATTCTTCCCGGCCTCGCCGGATTTTTGGGATCTGAGAGGTGGTTTGATGGGGTTGCAGGTGACGGGGAGGTGTACTCGTGGGGAAGAAGCACGTTCGGCCGCCTCGGGACCGGCCTCGAGGCCGACGAGCACGTGCCCACCGCCGTCGTGCCCGCGGTCGCCGTCGGCGGGAGGCCGCGGCCCAGGTTCGTCTCCATCGCCGCCGGCGCCTACCACAGCCTCGCGCTGGACGGTTCGTTCATCTTCTACTACTTCTCTTCGTGATAAAAGCTAGGAATTGGGCATTGTGTTACTTGTGTACAGCAATTTAGGCAAATATTGTCTGAAGTACTGAGGTAGTTACAGCATTACGAGGCCTGTGCGGTTCGTGGAGAGTGGTCCATGTGACTAGCAGCTGATAATTGGAATTCGTCTTAAGAGTGGCCCAAAGCGTGAGATAGTGATGGACGATCTGTTTCCATGAATGTTGGCAACTAACCTGCCACTGGCAGTTTAATTCGCCGGTAATGTAGTTTGTAGGTTAAGATGATGCCCAGTGCTCAGGCCATGTGTGCATGCACTTGATTTCACAGGGCATGCGCAGCTTGATTTGTGCAATCGCTCATGTGGTCTGGCCTGACTGCTTTAATGACTGAATTGATGTAGCGAGAACGTTCAGCACAAAGAACATCCATAGTTTGTCTAGTTTTTTTGGGTGCATGTAAATTATGTTTTCCTTTTGTTGTGCCTATTTAGAGGTTTACTAGTCTTAACTGCAAATAGTTTCTTAGCCCGAGAACTAACCAAAAGCAGTTAAATCCTGCGATGCACCCATACTTCCCAAAATCAGCGTATCGGTATCGGATACCGTATTCGATGCGGATATGGCTTCGATGCATATCCTGATCATATTTCTGAAATTCCAATTTTTCAAGAAAAGAAAAAAAATACCGATACTTCTAGATGCTTTTTCGGTACCTCTAAACCCTAAGAGCCTCCTTCGACTCAGAATAAGAAGCCCACACCGCCAATTTCACCCCTTCTCGCCTCATGCCACTGCCCTTGCTCCCAGGGGCGGAGCCACACCCCGAGCAGGGTAGGCTTTAGCCCGGAGTGTGGAAAAATATCTAGTGTACAGTCCGGATAAATTCAGTCCAGTCTTGGTAACATTTTTATGGTCCAGCCCAAATAGTCTAAATCATGCCACCACTGAGCCCGGAGCGTAACCAAATCCTGGTTCCGCCACTGCTTGCTCCTCTCTCGCTCCCACTCCATCGCAGTGCTATCGCCACCCACGTCGCTGCCCCTGCTCCTCTCGCACCCCATGTCGACGCCCCTACTCCTCTCTCCCCCAGGTCTGCACACTCCATGCCGATGCCCCTCTCCCCCTGCAGACTAGCGGCATGAGCTGCTGCAGATCGACGAGGAGGGGAGGAGTGGGGGTGTTTTGAGTAGATCGGGAGGTGGGGTTCGTGATCCTGATGGAGAAAGGGAGTGAGGAGATGGTGATGGAGAAGGGGAGAAGCAGCGCTCTAGGCAACGGCGTGGGAGAGAGACAGAGAGGGGAATGATGTCGGAGAGAGACAGAGGATGTGGTCCACGATTTGGTAAGGGGATAAGGAATGGTTTACTCCTGGGGATTGTGGTCTTTGTGCAGCAGTCCTTCACTCCTTCTATAGTCAATGGCTCTACCTATGGTCAATGGTATTCCCATTTTCTTATAAGAAATCATTAATTTTCTTCATACACGTATCGGTGTTTTTAAGGAAATGGCGTATCGCGAATCCGTATCTGTATCGCGTATCTAGGCAACCTAGTTTAAATCAAATGGCATTGGTACTGAATAATATCCAAAAGTGCAGATGAAGGTTCGCTCTGGTCATGGGGCTACAATATCTGTATCCTTTATACTGCTTGTGTAATTTTGAGCTTTGCCAACTTGAAACCACTGTACTAATATCCTAGTGATTGTTGCGTGTGTTGCTTTCTTGACTATATAATGGATGGTCAGCTTGGCTATGGGGAAGAGAATTCCCTTTTTCCATGTTTGGTTGAGCGTTTTCAAGATTTGGGTTCTCCTGAAACGCTGCAAGATGAAGCTCACAACACGGGTGCGCAGACTCCCTTAAAGGTATAAACAAATCACCATTTTTCAAAATGCTCAAAACTGTGAGCTCAAGAAAGTTCATCTTTCTACTTAACTAACCCTGATGCATGTTTTGTTACAGTTGTCTTCTGTCAAAGCTGGGGGCATGATGTCGTTTGCCATAGACAGTCTGGGGGCCCTGTGGATGTGGGGAAATTGCCTGCAGCAGACTGATGCTGGAGAGTTCTGTATAGCAGCTAGCTCTGTCCCACTACCTGTGTGGGATTTCCATGGTCATACTGTAGTCAAGGTTGCCTGTGGTAATGAGCATGTGGTAGCTGCAGTTAGTGCTGGAGAGACCTATACAGGAGGTGACCTTGTTTGCTATTCCTGGGGCAATAACAACCATGGCCAGTTGGGTCTAGGTGACAAGGAAAGTAGATCTCGGCCTGTGCTTATCTCAGCATTTAGTGAAGGCTCTTCTTGGGAGGTGTATGAAATTGCATGCGGAGCTTGGCACACTGCTGTGCTCACCAATAAGAAGTCTTTTGACCAGGATCTGGAATCTCGGTGCTGGACATGTGGCATTGGTGATAATGGGCAGCTTGGCCATGGAACCACCGCCACCATTTGCTCACCACAACCTGTTGATGGCTTACCAACCGGTTCCTTCCTCATTTCTCTTGATTGTGGATTGTTCCACACAACTGTAGTCTCCTCTGATGGAGAGGTGTGGTGCTGGGGAATGGAGAGAGGTCTCGGATTGTGTCCAGATGCTTGCTTCTCAGGAGTTGATGCAGGGGATGCTCTATATCCGATAAGAGTTCAGTCTCCTGAGACAAATGGGTTCAAGTTTCTGGGTCCGGTGCAGGTCGCTTGCGGAGCTGCCCACACTGTTCTTGTTGCTGGTGATGGGTATAGGATGTGGGCGTGGGGCAGAGGACGCAGTGGTGTGCTTGGTAGAGACCAGATTACTGACAGTTACACACCCTGCGTTGTGATGTGGCCTCCTCTTGATGAGAACTTTCAAGAAATTCATGAGGACCGAGCGCAGGCATCGACATCAAGAGTGAATGACCGCACTAGCACTAAGTTGGAGCAGAAGCTATCTGCTGCCTCAGAGGAGCTACAGTTCCTTAGGTCAAAATTGACACTCATGGAGAGATATGCAAACATACTTCACATTTCAATCTTTCGCAAGCCTCTGGACGAACGGACGCTTCCGCGTTCACTTCAAGAATCTCCTGTCTTTGATATCAGAAAGGAATTTGAGAACATCTTGGATGCGGCAGATACCGATGAACTCAATCGCTTGGAGATCTTCTACCGCAGCATGCTTTCTGGTGTGAAGGACAAGCTTCTGAAGAGAAGAGTCCAAGAGATGGTCCAAGAATGCATTGTTTCGCTCTCTGCAGGGAGGCAAAGCCCGCGAGGTCAGTGAATTGGGTGATTAATTGTTATGAAGCTGCAATTTCTGTTGTACAGTATCTATCAAATGTTATGTATTAAAGTTGCAATAAGCTCTCATGATGCCAAACTATTCTCACCTTTTTTTCTTGGAAGTTACAATTACTATATTGCAATGTAGTCAAATTATTTAGTATCACTTATCAGTGACAGTGATGGTCACTTGGTTGCCATCTGAGGAGCAGAGCCTTGATATCATATAATCATTCTGTAGTTTATACTGTTCTTTCTCCCTGTGGAAATGATCTCTCTATGCGTTATGGAAGATGAGCAACATATGGGTTCTTTTGGGCGGATGACTTATGATTTATGATTTAAATATTTGAATTCTAGCTGTTCGTGAGAGGCAGTACGCAGAGGGAAATAGCCGTATGCAATTTAGCCCGATACAGCTAAACTTAGTATATTTTTTACTACAATTTTTCTATTAACCTCGTTTTAAAAAATACACCATTTAAAAGCTAGTTACTGTATTATCAATTTTAAGTCAAAAAAATCTGACCGTACTACTGGTAGCAACTGAAAAACCAATAGGTAAATCAGTAGCAGGACTAGCCGTTGTAAATATAGTGCTCTTTGATTTAACTTTTTTCAGTAGCAGTAGCTCCACGAGGCTCACGACTTTGGCTGTGGGTTTCGGTTTATGGCTTCGGACTAAAATTACACTGCAGCGATAATTAGCTTTTTTGAGAAAAAATTAGAAGAAAAAAATTGAGAAAAAATTAAAAAAAATTATTATATCGTTATGGATAATGCAAAGGAACAATGGAGAAAAAAAGTAAAAAAGCTAAAAAAGAATTAAAATAAACTAAAATTAGAAGATGATATATTTTAAGTGGTACAAAAGTCAAAATCTGAAGCTGTTAGGAGTTATATACACAGATGATCCTAGTATCCGACAGCTAAAATAGAATTTTATATAGCGCGTTTGCCTTTGTGTTTTCGTGCAAAATTGCTAATCTGTTGGAGGAGACGTTTGCTTTTCCTGCTTTCAGAGAGGAGCATCACTGCTACTCCTGAAGAAGAAACCAGAAAGCGCAGCATGCACTATCATGTACGCCTCGAAAGGTGATATGTCTAAACCCCCAAACTTTTCCGAAAACGATAGCCAAATTATCCACCGAAAACCTATCATGTGCACCTACTACAACACAACACGCACGCTCCCACTTCCACTGGTGGTGCACTTGTGCTCCGCGCGACGCGAGCGGGCGATCGATCCATCCGTTTCCTTTTGACTTGCGCGCCCGGCGCCACTGTGCAGTTCTCATGGGAAGGGAGCCCGGCCCTGCCGGCCCGTCATGACCGCCGGGCCCGCCCGCGCTGGGAGGGTACTATACAATAATTGTGCCGTCCACTCAGCAAGTGGATTAAAAGGGAAACGTGGTTGTGCTAGGCTGGTAATTTAAACCCTGCAGGTTTACCATTTTGGGATAGTAGTAAGTAGGGATGGTAAAAAAGCTCGAGACAGTCATTTTGGTTTGGCTCATGGTATTTATAAGTTGAGCCAAACCAGAGTTTGAGCTCGATTCGGTAACGAGCCAAGTTCGAGCCTGCTTGTTGGCTCGGTAGGCTTGGTCGTCCTAGTTGCTACGCGCCTACCAAACCAGTCCGACGATAACGGCTCAGTCCAAGTGAGTGAAGTCAGTAAGTCGCGAGCCTATACATGTGATTCATACATTTCGAATATTGGTAAAAAAAATATCTCAGTAACCTGGTACATAAAAAAATCATTACATGAATCAAATTTGTGCTCCAAGTTTCCAACACTTAAATTTGACAACCTAATGTTACAACCAAATCTAAAATCAAAGATTTGAATAGCACCACTACTCTACAACCTCTCCCTTGGCAGGTGAGCTATCTATGACAATGGCAAACATTGGCAAGTGATCTCTGAAGTCTGAACAACACAAAGTAGTCAAACATTCTCGCGATAATACCTCAGGCTACTGAATGTGTAACATTGGACAAAACCATCATAATTTATACATGAAAAATCAAATACAATAATTCTTCGACCCCAAAAAGTTACAATAAACGCCCTATCTCCTGAATGTAAGTGCTCACAAATAACATGGCAAACACTGCTTGTAAACTCACCAGGCAAACGCCCTACAAAATTTCCACAAGGTCTTAGCTGTTTCTGCCTTGTTTTTCTTGATGTATGGGCGTATAGCTGCTGCTTCAACAAGGTAACTATTGGCCATTGGGAAAGGTTGTAAACCACATAAATTCTACATCAAATATTTATGTGAGAAGTATGACCTTTTGCTAGTGAGTCTAACAAGCCGAGTTTGAGCTTCCTATCGAGCCAAGCCACTTTTTTAGCCTGTTAGCTTAATAGCCGAGTTGAGCCGCCTTCTTAACGAGCTTTACTGAGTTGAACCAAGCCAGCTCGATATCCACCCCTAATAGTAGGTACTCTTTAAGGCCCACATCACGATTAAACTAAGCTAATCCCGAGCCATTTTGGGGAGGGCAGGTGAGGCGAGCGAGTAGCGACGGGCCACAATACGAGCCAAAGCCTACAAACGGCGTAGTTAAGGTGGGTGTTTGTTGGCTTTAAGTCAGAAGTCAATATGAATATCTGGTTTCTCAAAATAATTTTTTCTTCTTTTGCTTTTATCTCGCTCCAAAGAAAAAAAATCATAAATATATCACATACTCCACTTCCTTTTACTTTCATCAAATACATATACCTCCTTTACTTTTTCATCCTTCCCTGCTCCTTCCAAAACTCACTTCTTACTTATTTTCAGCCGAATGCCATGGGTCGCAGCGCCCTGATGCGTGGCCGGTGCGTGCATGGGAGTCGCCTCGAGGTCCCCCACCGGACGTGCGGCCGTCGCCACGCCACGTAGGCCCTGTAAAGCGCGGGCGAAAGCACCGGCTAGCTGCTCCCAGGCGCTCGCCGACGCGTGGGCGCCGGGGCGGAATATATGACGTGGGCCCACCGACAGCGGCCCGTAACCCAGTCCATTAATTAGTTGCACTCGTTCATTCATTCATTAGTCGCTAATCGGCCCATGCGCTGATTGCTGCGCCCCGTACGGTTTTTTTTATAATTTTCGGCGTAGTTACGCTCCTTTGGGAAGCCAAGCGCTCTTTGCAATTCACTCCTTGGAATGGCTTCTCACGTGATCCGACGTGGTGTTAACTCACCGGCCGCTGGGCCACGTGAGAGGCGCGGGCCCAGGTGTCATCGGCAGCTGGGGCATCCGGGCTGCGTGCGCCACCAGTTTCCGTATTTTGGTGTTTCCATTATTAGAAGCGCCGCATCACCAGCGACAGGTTTTCTAGTATTTTCCTAGGGCGGTCTCGATTTCTTTTTTGCTCTCGTGCTCGAGGCAGATCCTCTTTGGAATCACATCAGTAGTGGGGAGGAAAGGGGCGTAGAGTAGCGGAGGGCGGCGTGCTCTGCTTGCTTGCCCGCGCGCGAGTTGGTGGCCTCGCCTGCTCGCCTTTCTTTTCCTTCTTTCCGGCCCGTAGTTATGAGGTCGGGGCAGGAGGACGTATTCTGTGGCGTCAGACGTCGCTGTTTCGTTTCGTCGTCTCTCTCTTTGGTTGGGTGGTTTGGTGTGTAGTGCAGCCGCCGGGGGGGTAGTACTACCACTGTAGTAGCTGGGCGGTTCGGGGTGGAGCTGGTCGCTGTGGTGGTGGTGGTGCCTTGGAGCTGGGAAGGTAAGGGTGAGGAGCGTTTGTGCGGCTGGGAGGCGGCTGCCGATCGAAGCGAGGCGAAATAAAGCAGCAAAGGGGAGGAGGACCCCCCGATTTAAAGCGCGTTTGTGTGGCTCCCTGCTGGCCTCTGCTCTACTCCTCACCTCTCTTTCTCTCTCGCGCAGACACACACACGCGCTCGCTCGGGTCAGGTCGCTGCCGCGGGTTTCAGATCCTTATCTCCTCGCTGCCCCGGGGCCATTTGGAGTCTGGATGGTGTTCGGGGAGCGGTGGGTGGAAGGGGAGGGCGCGGTGAATCGGAGGTGATCCGGCCATGGGGTAGAGTGGTGCGGGCATGGAAGGGTCCCGTGACGCCGCCGCTGGCGGGCGGCGGTGGGGGATGGGGAGGAAGGGGAGCAGGAGGAAGGCGGAGAGGGAGGAGGGGGGAGAGGTGAGCCTGCGGGAGTGGCTGGACCTGCCGGGCCGCCCGGTGGAGGCGCCGGAGTGCCTGCACGTGTTCCGACAGGTGGCGGAGGCGGTGGCCGTCGCGCACGCGCAAGGGGTGGCCGTGGGCAGCGCGCGCCCGTCCTGCTTCGTCGTGTCCCCGCCCTTCGCCCGCGTCGCCTTCATCGAGTCAGCCTCGGGCTCCGACGCCTCCGGCTCCTGCTCCGGGTCCGACGCCTCGGAGGACGCCGACCCCGCCGCCTCGCCTCCGCAGTGGGGCGACGGCGCGGGCCGAAGGGAGGAGCGCGGCGGGAAGTCGTTCCCGCTCAAGAACGTGCTGGCGATGGAGCTCAATTGGTACACCAGCCCCGAGGAGGCCAACGACAGTGGCGGCTCTACCTTCGCCTCCGACGTGTATAGATTGGGGGTACTCTTGTTCGAGGTGCAATACTTGAGATGAATATGCTGTTATTTTTTGTGTACTGCTTGCAAGCGCTAATGTTTAGGCTGTGGATGGCTGCAGTTGTTTTGTACGTTCGAAACGATGGAGGAGAAGATGCAGGCAATGGCCAACCTGCGGTACCGTGTGTTGCCTCCACATCTGCTGCTCAAATGGCCCAAGGAAGCATCCTTTTGCCAGTTGCTGATGCACCCTGTGCCGGACACCCGTCCGAAGATAAGGTGCGTGTGTCTCGTCTACTCCTGTCAGTAGATTATTGCTGAGGACAGTTAAACTAGGGGTTGCTTGTTTCACATTGGGCAGCAGGAAGTACTTTACTATTAGTTTTCCTACATGTTGAGCAACTGCATTTGTTTCCTAGTACATGGGTTGTGATTGAAATACATGGGTTTGATAAACATGAAATACCGATTATTGATAGCAAGGAGTTCAGGGACATTTCAGTTATATAAACGCCTCAACATAAGGAAAACACTGTAATATCCATAAGTCACCACCACTGTCACTAGATTTAGTCTTAGATTGGATAATGCTTGTTTAATTTTCACTTTTAGAATGAGTGCAAATCGAGAAGTTACAATGACTAGCCATCAACTCATGCACTTGCATCAATAAGGTATATTGTGGTTACAGACCAAACAGTAAACTAAGGGGGCTACCGGGGAGGTCTCAAAGGGGCTATCTGGAGCCTTACAAGTCGTGGAGACCTTGCTAGAAGTTTGTGCTACCTAAACTTGTCTGAAAAAGAGTGTGTTTGGTCCCCATGGCGTCCTAAGACACCTATTTATAGCCATGAGAGCTGGTTACATAAATACCACTACCTGAGTCTATACTTACAGGGGCGAACATGCCATTTCCCCCATTCGGAGTTACACAAATACCCCTATCTGGCCCTGCACGTATAGGGGTAGGCACGCCATTTCCTTGGTCTACTGTTCCTTCCAGGATGGCCAACTGTCTTACTGGCACAATGGTCTAAGGTAGGGGCCACTCCCCCAACATGCCACTTCTTTAGATTTTCGAAAATTCAGCTTCATCATTTAGAATAACTAGCCATCAACTCATGCACTTGCATCGACAGGCCACTTCTTCAGATTTTCTAAAATTCAGCTTCATCATTATCCTGTGTTATTTTTTATTTCATAATTACTCATGGCTCATGGTTACTTATGTTTTCAATAATTAAAAAAACATTAGCTCTGTTGCAGGTGCCAGCTAGCGAATATGCCTGCACAGTTCTATCTTATATGTGATTTTAGAGTTTCCACCCAACATGTATCTTTTAGATCTATATACTGTATATTATTTATGTGTGACATTACTTGTACAACTTGTCCATGTTATCTGCGCTATCGATAACATTGGTCCCATGAAATTGAACTCGATAAAAGGTGCGGGATGTCATGAATAGCTGTGGAGGCTTTTCTCTTTTCTTTTTCCCCCGATATACCATTGCTGGAGTAAGTTAAAGTTAACATTCATTTTTTCCTTCATTTCTTGCACACTATTGCAATGTGCTAGCTGGTCATCCATTTGTTTGTTTTGATTTTTTATGTCAATTTGTTTGTTTTAATTTTTTACATGTAACACCATTTATTGTCTGGAGAAAGAGTAATCTGTGGTAGAATTCACCATTCATGTTATGCTTCCTGATCCTAGGTTTATCTTGCTTGAATTTAACTTGACATGCGTATTTAAGAGTATTTCGGTTGGTAAAGCTACATACCGTTTGGTCAACTTTGAAAATCATTAATATCTTTTCCCCAATGAGGTTTTACCTCCATTTGTTGGCCTGTATTGTTGGCTTGATCTTTTTCCCCTCTTTTTGTCTGACAGTGAGGTGCTACAAAGTGAGTTCCTTAATCAATCGAGGAATAGTCTGGAAGAGCGTGAAGCAGCACTTCGGTTACGTGAAGAAATAGAAGAGCAAGAATTACTGCTGGATTTTCTTCTCCAATTACAGAAAAGAAAGCAGGATATAGCAGACAATTTGCAGGACACCGTTGCCTTTCTCTCTTCTGATATCAATGAGGTACTCCACCAGCAGTCAGCTCTTGGGCAGTGTGGAAACTTCTCATTTGATTTGGATAAAGAAGTGTGCTCTGGAACTGTGGAAGATCAGAGTGATTGTGGATCCAGAAAGCGTTTCAGACCTGGAGTGCAAGCTGTTGATATGGAGGAACAGAATCGTAGTCTGGAAGAATGTTCCAGAACAGTGCCATCATCTGTGCTAATCCAGGAAAGTGTCTTGTCAAAAAGCTCCAGGTTAATGAAGAACTTCAAAAAACTTGAAACAGCATATTTTCTAACAAGATCCAAGTTGGCAAAGCAAGTTGGCCATCCAATAAGTAGTTGTCAGCAAGTTGTCAAGAGGACTACTGGGTCAACTGTTGGGACTGAGGGAAGTTCAATAGATGATTTTGCTTTGGAAGGGCATTATGGTAGAAGGCAAAGAGGTTGGATGAACTCTTTTCTTGAGGGATTGTGCAGGTACTTGTCTTTCAGTAAGTTGAAAGTTCGGGCAGAACTGAAGCAATGCGATCTGCTGAACTCATCAAATTTAGTATGCTCTGTAGGCTTCGACCGGGATAAAGAGTTTTTTGCAACTGCTGGTGTAAATAAGAAGATAAAAGTGTTTGAATATAATATGATTGTAAATGAACATCGTGACATTCACTATCCTGTGGTTGAAATGTCTAATAGATCAAAATTAAGTTGTATTTGCTGGAACAATTACATGAAGAGGCATATAGCATCTAGTGATTTTGAAGGTATCGTACAGGTAAGCTCCTCTGAGGAATGTTTTTTTGAAATCTGCATTTGATGCAATTATCATAATATCCCCTTCCTTTTCAGGTTTGGGATGTTACTAGGAGCCAAGTTTTTGTTGAAATGAGGGAACATGAGAGGCGTGTGTGGTCAGTGGACTTCTCACTTGCGGACCCAACAAAATTGGTTAGTGGGAGTGATGATGGTTCTGTGAAGCTGTGGAACATGAATCAGGCAATTCTATTCTTGCACCTGCTGTATGTCAGCTTTTGAACTACCGATAACGTGGTTATCGAGCTTATGTCTGTAATAGTATAATTATTTTGCATCCACTGCAATAACATGTTTCCATGACCTCTGCAGGCTGGGAGTGTTGGTACTATCAGAACAAGGGCAAATGTGTGTTCTGTGCAATTTCAACCTGATTCTGCTCGCTCCATTGCAATTGGTTCAGCTGATCACAAAATTTACTGCTATGATCTTCGAAATATACGAGCCCCTTATTGTACACTAGTTGGCCACACAAAAACTGTAAGCTATGTTAAGTATGTAGATGCATCAACTATAGTATCTGCATCTACTGACAACTCGTTGAAGCTTTGGGACTTGTCTATGAATCAAGCAAGGATAATTGACAATCCAACTCAGACATTTACAGGGCATACAAATACAAAGGTTAGATATCCTGCGTAACTTTTTGTTGTTAATGCACCTGCATGTACTTGTTCTCTTTTCATGATATTGTTCTAAAAGTGATTACTATCTAGCCATTATCCACTCTAAATGTTGTTTGATGGTTTTAATCATTGCTCGTTTTATCTGTTTCCTGCATACCTAGTTACTGCCGTGTTCCCTCGGCATAGCGTTCTGTGGTCAGATCAGTCTCTTGTTTAAATTAAATAGTTTTGTGACTTAGTGGATTTCTAGTTCTCTTGCACCTACCCAGAAGTCAGTCTCGAACTTTAGCAGTATTGCAAGTTTCAGCACGTCTTTTATATGATCATGGCTTTGTTCAAAAAAAAACAAATATTGTCTGCGTATGTAAGAATATGCGTTGACATTCGAGATTAAGATTCTACCCTATGCCCTATTTTGACATGCTTTTGAGTTGCTTTCGTGCTCAAAGGCAAAAATTGCTGGATCACCAATTTACTTATTTCTTCAACCTCTTGACCAGAATTTTGTTGGCCTTTCCATATCTGATGGGTACATTGCTACTGGCTCAGAAACAAATGAGGTATGCATTCCGAGTTCCCACCAAGTTTTCTGCGAATTCCGAAGGGCAACTACAGTGTCCATTATACTGTGTTTCCAGCCTTTATGCAATGACATTCATTAGAGTAATTCTACTAGTAATTCAGTAATCATTGTATTTGCTGCAAGGATGCTGCTGTTTATTATTGAAGATAGCTCCCTCATATCTTGTTAACTTTATTCCAGGAGAAAAAACACACATCGGAAATAAACTGAAAGAACCGAGGAGATTTTCTGAATTTCTCTATTCTCTTATTTGCTCCCCTTTTTCTTTTTTTTCTTACAAAACTGGTTACAAACCTTCTCAATATATAGGCTAATATTCTCATACTAGCATATGTATTCGGACTTCAAGTTGGACATAACTTCAACTTGAGTTACATACGAAGACGGACTCTACTACGTCTTGAACTCTAAGTTAAGATTATTTCTAACAATTTTTCCCTTAATCTTAACTTAACATACTCTAGTTTTAGTCTCAATACATTATGAACTACCAGCCTTACCTCCACATGAAGCGTTCTACATACAAGCTACATGTAGGGACTCAACTCAACTGGTACGGGTCTATCCAGATGCAAAGATTCTAAAACATTGAGGCAGTCGGACTCAACTACAACTTACTAAACTCATACTTGACACATAACGGTGACATATCTCCTCAACGTTCCGATTTCTTTCCATCTTACTTGAGTTTGGACAATGACACATGTTCTCAACGTCTCTGGCTCAACTCACCATCAGAGCACTGTTGATTCATTATCGTTGAGTACTTTAGCAAGAAACGCTTTCTTCTGTTGTAAAATATGCGGTATAAGCATAATTTTTAATTTAATTCCAGCAATAATAATAATAATAATCCAAGCATGACAAACATGGCATACAAATGACTTAATCAACATATAATTATATGAATCTTGTAAGTCATTGGAAAAGAAACATAAGCTCAACAAAATTGCATATAGGAGTTCAAAACTAGCATGGCATCAAGTATACATGTGTATTTAAATGCTAATCTCATTAAGAACTTAACATATATGACCAGATTAAGCATATGTTCAAGTAATTGAATTGTTTTTAGTGCTCCCAGAAGACTAGTTGCATAAGATTTAATCTTGGCCATCTCCACCATGACAAAATCTAATGTTGATTATATATGACAGTTATAGATTAGATCTTTGAGCAAAATTGAATCTTGCTACTGTCAAAAATCTAAATATCGAGAAAACAGCCCACTGGACAGTGCAAAAGTTTTCTAGAAATCAGCCTTCTATCCATTCACAAAGAATGCCTTTGATCCAACAGGTTAACAATATTCAGCAAAGGTCACAGAAGACCAAAGCAAACTAGCAAACAGACCTCACACAGAGATCAACTCAACATGAACAACAACCCTAATTAATGACCAGTGAAGAAAATATAGCAGATTTAATTGAATGCTCAAAGATCAATCTACCATCACATCCATATATAATCTCAGCAATTTGTCATTTTCATCACAGAGCAATCAAATCACAGAAAATTCTTTGCAATCTTCCAGCTAGTGATAATCACATACAAGTGAAATCTTTCACAAAATTGCAAAGAATCAACAACTAATATACTCACAGTAGTGGTGATATTCGAAATCACCGAGGAGAAATCAAAAAGGGGCAAAGCACGCTCACGGCGCTGACCCAGAAAACCTAGCACCCCCTTGTGCTGCACGTAGTAGAGGAGTGAGGTAGACGGAGATACAATTCCAACTCCAACCTCGGTTACCGACGCCAGAGATGAAGGTTAGGGTTGATGCCGCACAAGACCAACGAGAACTCCGGCCGAGAGCGCTCGTGAACACAAAGAACAGATCATAAATCTCCCTCAAAAACCCAGTACAAGTCCGAGCCAAATCAACCTCTAGGGGTTATCCCAAACCTTTCCTCTCGAAGAAGAGGCTCAAGGAAACCGAGCGGGAAACCCTAGAATCGGTGATTTGCGCTCCACAGCCGACAACGACAGGTGAAAACCCGGCCAGCGGTTCTCAAGGCTCAAGATCAAGGAACCACGGTGAGAGATTTGAGATCGGAGGACTTACTCGTACATTCGGCCAAGCAAAGAGAGGAGAGGCGCCTTTTAAAGGGGAGCGGGGCGGTGGCAGCGGGCTGCACCATGGCTGGCGCCGAAGCGCCCGCGCTGGTAGTGCCTCCTTCACCGACGCCGCCGCCGCTCAATGCGGTTGACGTCGTGTCGCACGCGAGGAGACGAAGCGAACGCGAACACAAACCATCACACGAGCCAGCCACGGGAGGAGACACCCCTTATCGTCTCGAGCGGCCCACTGATAGGTGGGCCCCACCTGTCTCTCTCTTTCTCTTTTTTTCCTTTTTTTCATTTGGAAAATTACCGAAATGCCCTCGTAGTAATCAACATCTTCATCCTCGGCTTGAGATTCTCTCTTAGCATAGAAATTGTGCTTTGCCTCGGGAGCACTGTTGCCTGTCTCGTGCACTGACCGAGACCCGAAGGGAAGCCTGGTGCTGCTGCTTGACTTTCTCTGGACCGAAAAAACATAAGGTCGTGCCGCACACGTCTTTTTCCTGGGAGAGCTGCGCGAAGACGAGCGACGTGCGCCTCGGGAGCGCCGCGTGAAACACGTTGAAATGGAATCGCCGAGACAATATTTTCAGCGACTCGATTCTTCGCTAGGATCTAATACCACTTGTTAACTTTCTTCCAGGAGAAAACGCGCACATCGCAAATAAACTGAGAGCACAAGAGAATTTTTGAATTTCTCTATTCTCTTACTTGCTCCCCCTTTCTCCTTTACTTCTGTTCTTCTTACAAAACTGGTTACAAGCCTTCTCAATATGTAGGCTAATACTCCCTTACTAGCATACGTATTCGGACTTCAAAATGGACACAACTTCAACTTGAGTTACACACAGAGACGGACTCTACTACGTCTTGAAGTCTAAGTCAAGATTATTTCTAACAATTTTCCCTTTAATCTTCACTTGACATACTCTAGTTTTAGTCTAATGCATTATGAACTACCAGCCACGCCTCCACATGAAGCGTTCTACATGCAAGCTACATGTAGGGACTCAACTCAACTGGTACGGGTCAATCCAGATGCAAAGATTCTAAAACATTGAGGTAGTCGGACTCAACTACGATTTGACACAGAACGGCGACACATCTCCTCAACGTTCCGATTTCTTTCCACCTTACTTGAGTTTGGACGACGACACATCTTCTCAACGACACATCTTCTCAACGTTTCTGACCCAACTCATCATCAGAGCACTATTGATTCATCATCACTGAGCGCTTTAGTAAGAAACACTTTCTTCATCCTCGGCTTGGGGTTTTGTCTCTTTGCACACGAATTGTGCTTCGCCTCGGGAGCACTGTTGTCTGTCTTGTGAGCTGACCGAGACCCGACAGGAAGTCTGGTGCTGCTGCTTGACTTTCTCTGGACAGAGAAAACAGAAGGTCGTGCCACACGCATCTTTTTCCCGGGAGAGCTGTGCGAAGACGAGCGACGTGCGTCTCGGGAGCGCCGCGTGAGACGCGCTGAAACGGAATCGCCGAGATAATTTTTTCAGCGACTCGATTCTTGGCTAGGCTCTAATACCACTTATTAACTTTATTCCAGGAGAAAAAGCATACATCGCAAATAAATTAAGAGAACACTGGAGAATCTATGAATTTCTCTATTCTCTTATTTGCTCCCTTTCCTTTTTTTTCTCACAAAACTGGTTACAAGTATTCTCAATATATAGACTACTACTCCCTTACTAGCATACGTATTCAGACTTCAAGTTGGACACAACTTCAATTTGAGTTACACACGGAGACGGATTTTACTACGTTTTGAACTCTAAGTCAAGATTATTTCTAACATATCTTGTGTTTTGCATGCCCAAGTCAAGATTATTTCTAACATATCTTGTGTTTTGCATGCCTTCCTGCGATGCTACATTCATGCACATATATCTCTCAGTAAACAATATAGTTGTGTGATAGATATTGTATTGTTCACATGGCTAGGCTCAACATATATTACTCGATGCATACCAAGAGATAAGAGCAGCTATCACATTTGTTACTTACATGGTATGTAAAGTCACAGCAACATAGCTTTCTAAACTTTTCAAGTTATTACTTCATGTGGAGACAAAGGGAAATCAATGTATTTAGATGAAAAACTAATGCAAACAATAATTTCGTTGTGAGTGAGGGGAGATAAGATTGTTGCAATTTTGTAAGCTGCATTGCTGTGCAAGACAGAAATGTTTGCCGAATTGATGGGAGAAGGAACACTTTGGCGCCCTTACACCCTAATATGCTGGACATTAATGTGCCCGAAAATGAAGTCTGATATGGAAAACCTAGGGTTGTAATGCAGGAATTAATTATTTTTTATTTTTTGATAATATCATATATGTTTGTAGCTTTTTTCCTTGGATGTGTATCAATTGTAATGCCTAATTCCTTTCCATCTCACTTTACATCAGGTTTTTGTCTACCACAAAGCATTTCCGATGCCAGTATTGGCGCATAAGTTCAGTGTCACAGACCCTATATCAGGCCAGGAGATTGACGATCCATCACAGTTCATTTCATGCGTGTGCTGGAGAGGGCAGTCTTCAACACTTCTTTGTGCTAACTCCAGCGGGAACATTAAGATCTTAGAAATGGATTGACCCTGTACCAAGGGAGAGAGTGTGTGCCCAGTTTTGAATAGAAATGATCTGATTTCTTACCAAGGGAATGCGCATCTGTTTTCGAAACTTGGCACTTGAATTCAGAGGGCAAAAGGGGGGTGCACTGTAACTTTACCAACTAGAGTTGGGAACTAAGAGGTTGATAGAGCGAGTGGTAGCTGTATCAGAGTTAGCACAGGATTACAAGTTAGCGTGATAGCAAACGTAGCATAAATAGGGAAAGTATTCGAGATGTCGTGGGGCAAGAGGGAAAGGATTTGTACATCATTGGTTTGAGGTATACTTGTATAGGCAATCAATCTTCGGTTGTTGCGGTTCTTTTTATTTTGCACTGTTTTCTTGCTATCTGGTAGTGTTTGTAGCGTAGAATGCTAATTGGTTTAGATCTGTTTAACTAGAGTTTGGAATTTTGCTCTGATTAGCCTTCGTTTTGTTTGTTCATTTATTTAGAAGTGTTTCTATGTTTTCCTTTCTAACAAAAACAATATCAATCTCAAAGTACATAGAGTCAAGTCTATCCACCTTGTTTTGATAAACTCGATACCCTTTTGTAGTACTTTTGTCAGCTTCCATGTATATATGGTTTATTAATCAGCTAAAACACTTCTCAGCATTTTGCGAATGCCACATTCGCATGACTTGACAGGGCCTGTTCGGCATTACAAAAGCTGGTTGGCTTTTACTACAGTACCTAACTTTTAAACGGAGTATTTTCTCAAGACGGGGTCGATAAGTTAAAAGTAGTACACGTTAAAAATCTAATATCTGTACCAGGTAAAATTGTAAGTGAGTATCGGTCTTTCCGTAATCTGTACCGTAAACAGTCAAAATTTAAAAATTTCAATCAAAAGTTATAAATCGCAGCCAAAAAGAAGCTGAAGAATATTGTGACTCTTGTCAATGATGCCTATTCTTTACTTGACTGACTGAGCTGTGCTGATGAATATTGTGACTGGTTTCCTGTGCTGATGAATATTGTGACTGTGGTTAGGTCAACTGTGCTACGATCTGTGTAACATCTGTTCAGTAGTTTACCCGAGCTAGCAGCCAAGCACTATGTGTGCTCACAGACTGTCCCTGTAATGCACCCCATGATTTCGCCATCAACAAATCAACTAGTAGGCATAGAACGTGTCACATTGGGATTATGACATGATCGTGTTTAGTGGTGCTTAGTTTGTTGATTGTTTTTAGATTTTTTTACTGTAGTTGGTTTATTTTTTCACTGTAGCTGATGGTAGTTTATTTTGCGTAATTAAAATTAAAAAATTTAAAATAGAAAAAAAGTTAATCTATCACAGACAATACAAAGGAATACAAAAAACTAGCAAAAAAAGCTAAAAAGTTTAAAAAGATAAAATATAAAAATTATAGATTAAAATATAAAAGTTAGAGGCTAAAACTGAAACGAGGAGCCATCGGTTGTCTATGGATTTGCACAGCACAGAGCTACAGATCAAGTCCAAATCATCCCTACCGGCCGGCAGGAACACGAGCAATCACTTGAACAGGGAAGGCACAGCACGACAGCAGCAGCACAAAGCAAAACAGTTCGGTCTTATCCGTGTGTCCCCTCCCCTGGGACGAAGGGAACAAAAGGACGAATTTCGGACGTTTCTAGTACTGTAGGTTCCAAAATTTTCAATTATAGCCCCGGTAGCACATAAATTCCATTTCTAGCCCCCGTTTCGACCGCGGGACTATCTGGTGGCGACACGTGGCCGATCGTGCGGTCGGGGACCGTACGACTGCACTGTAGCACGGTCGTGCAGTCGGGGACCGCACGACTCCCCTGTAGCACGATCCCTCGTGCATGCAATTGTGAATTTTCAGATCGGAGATTGGAGACGTGCGGTCGACAGACGGATCGTCGCTCGACCGCGGTGAGCAAGAGAGTCGTGCGGTCCCGCACCGCACGACCCGCCTCTGATCGGATCGTGCGGTCCGGACCGCACAACCGCCACGTGTCGACACGGTACAATCCCGCGGTCAGAAAGGGGGTTACATGTGGAATTTTTTTGCTCTGAGGGTCAGATTTGGGATTTTTGGTTGCCACAGTGTTAGATATGTCCAAAATTCCAAAAGGGCAGCCCGTAGCCACACGTTCCACGATTCCTCCATAAATACGAACAGTACGGACCACACGTTCAACTGAGATTCGACAAAATTCAAATCGGAACTTTTGAGAATTTTTTGTACAAATAATTTATTTATATTCAAAATTACACAAATACACATGTGACAATATTTTTTATGCAAATAGGCCACAATCATCCGGTGTGGGGGATCGAGCTAATCGCCCAGCGGCTGGGTGACACGTGGGCAATCCACCGATCGTTGGGTGAATAATTGTTGTCGCCCAACGGGGGGCTACTGGAATGCAATCGCTGAACGGTTGGGTGATTGGAGCTCCAGTCGCCCAACGAGCGGGCGACAGGGGGGTTAAAAGGGCCGAGCGATCGGCCCCCCCACACACACACACACACAAATCGGTGTTCGTTCGGCTGAGAGGAGAAGAAGAAAAAAGAGGAGAAGAGGAGAGGAAGGAGAGGGAGGAGAGGGAGAGGAGGAGAGGAGAGGTAGGAGGGGGAGGAGAGAAGAGGAAGAACTAGATTTACGTATGTTTTTTATTTGCTATATTATATTTGCAGTATATTTTTTATGCAATGTTAGTGTTAGTAAAAATTATAGATGTAGATATAAATAGTTCATTTTTTACTATATGAAATTTAGTTAACGTAGTTATACGAAATTAGCAGGCGTGGAAACGGAGAGGAGAGGAAGATGCAGCAGTAGGTGTAGATGTAGATAGAAATATTGTATATGATTGTTATTGTTAGTAGAAAATTGTAGATGTAGATATCAATAGTCAAATTTTGGTATGCAAAATTTAGTTAAAATGTAGTTTTAGAAAATTAGCAGTCGTAGAAGCGTGTAGTTGTATATAAATTAGGGAGTATAGTTTTAGAAAATTAGCATCATTAGAAAATTTACATGCGTAAAAATTTGTAGTTGTAGAAAATTTAATCACCGTAACGTACGAATTAATCGTCCGTTGATATTTGTACGTATTAAAAAATTCAGTAAACATTGGAAAAATTAAGTACGGTTTATGTTAGAATTTAATTAATTCGTATGTACAAACGTTGAAAAATGTTGGAAAAACCAATAGGAAGTTCATAGAACGATGTTATTGTAGTGGGTTACGACATGCAAACCATCGATGAAATATTAATCACAGTACGTCGGTACATTGGTATTGTACAATGCGATTTGATATGTTGCAAAATTAAAACATGTATGCAGGCCGACATTAGCAATGCTAATAGACACTACATTGAGAGTGCATTACGGTGCTAGAACCGTTCGTGAAGGTCCAAATGGTGTGGATTTGAGCGGTTTTCTGCAAGCCACTCTAGTACATCCGGATGGCGAGAATGCTCGAATATCAGGTGTGACACATTAGCTGACCCAGAGTTTTTTTGTTGGACCCCGAGGTGTGCAGCGTCGTCGTGCAAGGGCTTTGGAGCCGGTCTCCCATGGACATTAGATCGGAGTTGAGGACATTGTTGTGTACTGTTGTGTGGAAGGGGTTTATGCAAGGGTGCCGACGCCGTGGATACGAGTGTGTGCTACTTGTGCAACTGTGCTCATTAGAAGTTGTGCAAGGTCGTGCGCACGGCCTTGCTCCGGGAGGTGCTAGCAGCTCGGGCGGCCCGTATGTTAGCGAAGAGGATCAAGTTGCTCATGATGAAGCCGGTGTAGTACATGGAGGAGAGGTACAATGGTCAAGCCATGGAGAGGGAATAGGACAAGCCGATGAAGGGGAGCATATTGAGTGCATCGTGCAGCAGATGGACTGTGATGACCAGACAACATGGGCTTAAGAGGAGGATGTACATGACGACGACGTGGACAGTTCGGATGAGGATGAAGCTCCCGTCCCGCAGGAATGGAACCGGTTTAATGCTGAGGGTGTTTTCGCACATGATGAGCATGAATCAACGTGGGGGTATCATGAGACGGAGGTTCGGTTGCATTCTATGTTTGCTGACAAGGCAGCGCTGCAGGATACCATCAAGCTGTGGGCCCTTTCAATGCAGCGGATTTTTCGGGTCGTGAAATCTAGTCAGGAGCAGTACACCGTGAAGTGCGAGCAGGCCGGTTGTCCTTGGAGGGTGCACGCACGTAGACCCAAGTATGAGACTCACTGGATTGTGTCGAAGGTGGAGCCGCACTCTTGTATTCTCAACAGTGTTTTGGTGAGGCAACAATTTGATGTACGGAGAGATAGTGAAGAAGAAAGACATAGAGGCCACACATATTGTGGTAGCTATCGAGAAGAAATTCAAGTACAAGATTAGCTATGCGAAGGTGTGACATGCTAAGCAGAAGGCGTTGGAAAAACGTTTCGGGTCTTTCAAGGTGGCGTACGACAATCTTTCTTGTATGCTTAAGGTGTTGTAGGACAGGAACCCGAGCACGTATATCACTGTGGAGGACAAGCCGCCCACAAGTCCACCAGGATATGCGGTATTGTAGAGAGCCTTGTTAGCATTTGGTGCTTGCATTGAGGCATTCAGGCACATGCTGCTGGTGATCTCAGTTGACGGGACCTTTCTGACAGGCAAATACAAGGGACAGATCCTGACGGCCATAGGTGTTGACGGCAACAACCAAATATTGCCGCTGGCCATCGCATTCGTGGAAAGTGAGAATTATGAAAGCTGGTTGTGGTTTCTCAGACATGTCAGGGTTGGAGTTGTCGGCGCTCATTCTGGTGTGTGCGTAATCCATGATCGCCATACTGGGATTATAAAGGTTATAAGAAAACTTCAGGAAGACCCCGATGAGCCCTTTTCTTGGCCGAACATGAGGAATAGGTGGTGCATTCATCACTTAGGGGCGAACTTTTTTAAGCAGTTCCCGAAACAACCTTTGATGAAACTATTCAAGAGGCTGGCTATGCAGAACCAACGGAGAAAATTTGATGCTCTGTGGGCATTGTTGGATGTGCACACCAAGAAGCATATCGACGAAAGGAGCAAGGGGCCGGTCGTGCTTGGGGCGGCACAATCGGAATGCTTGCCAGTACTCGATGAGCCTAACCCAGCTGGTCCAAGAAAGTGGAGCTCACAAAACATCAAGTGCTTCTTGCAGTGGATCGACAGTGAACCATTGGAGAAGTGGTGTTGTTGCACAACACGGACGACGCAAGATACAGTATAATGATGATTAACCTTAGGGAAGTGTACAATTGGGTTCTCAGGGGCCTTCGTCCTCAGCCCCTTGTCGCCATCGTGGAAGGTGTTCTTCACAACACAATCGGCTACTTCAGAGAGAGGCACGTGAATTTCGCACTTCATGCGGCAAATCCCCGAGCATTGTACTCGCCAAAAATTACGGCATACATGGGGACGAAGGCACAAAAGGGCCATTGCACACAGTGCAGTTCATGGGCAATAGGTAGCATCATTTTGACGTGGTACTCCGTGATAGAGCCGAATTTGGGACGGCTCGTTCGCTTGTTACCCATGAGGTATACCTTGGAGATCATGCAAACGAACCTAGCTACACGTGCAACAAGCTGAAATTTTTACACAAGCCATACTCTCATGTCCTCGCTGCATGCAGACCGTGGGCATGGATCCTTCGAACTTCATGTCGGAGTACTTCTTGAAGGAGAGGGTACTGCAAGCGTGGTGTGGGGAGATCCGGGGGTTCAAGGTTGTCGAAAATTTTACCATCTTGGACATTGCAGGGAGGACCTTCTCTATGTACGAGCCAAGGAAGATGGCGGCGGCACGCTCCGCCTCACCGAGGGAAAGCACTGCCACAAACAACAATGGGGGTTACCGACAAATTATCGTACGGTAGCAAGCATAACAGTCGGGGCGCTTAACACAAGGGACTTACCCAGCCCGGGAAGCTTCAAAAGCAAAGCAACGTTGGGGCGAAGGCGGCCATCATGAGTAGGGCCAGGCTGAATGTGCCATAGACGGGCAGCGGGGATAGGCCGAGCATATAGTACTCCTCTGCAAGGTCCCGTATATTGAATTGGAGGGCAGCCCCACAAAGCCTCCGCACATGCTACTCGTCCTCACGAACGAGGGTCATGGACGGAGACATATTGAAGTCGATTAGACAACCCATCCACAGAAGACTGCTGCTAGGCTCCATTCGGTGGTAGAACCATTGCTGCATCCAATTCAACTCCTACTTCGTCCTCGTAGACTTCGCCGGGAATACCTTCGTGCACCCGAAGCGCAGTACGAAGTTGATGCTACCCAAGTTTAAGTACTACCCCTCGCTTAGTCGCTTCGGCTAACACCAAGCGTCGTGAAGGAAGACAAAGAGCATCAGGCTCGGTATCACCACCTCCACCTGCAAAGCCCAACTATAGATTGCAAGCCACGTGATGGCATTCGACGTCAATTGCGTGAGCTCCAGCCTATATAGTTGGATGACTTCGCTGACAAATGCTGCAGTGGGAACACGGAGCCCGGTATCGAAGTATGCGGCGAAGACGAGGGTCTTCGACTCCATCGGCTAGGGTTCCATCTCACCGACAGTAGGTAGCCGAACCGCCTCGCGCTCTGAGATCATCCCGTCATGCACTAGCGAACCAGCTCCTCCGTCGCCATAGTCGGCCCCAACATGTTCACACTAGCTCCATTTACCTTCTCCGTTGCGCTCTAGTGCTTGTTCGTCGTCGATGCGTCGTGCTCGATCAGCTCACCGCCCACCATCGAGGCGGACGAACCACTACGGCCAGACGAGCTACCCACGTCATTGTGGTGGGAGTGCTGGTCACCACCACAAACCATCCTCACCACGTGGGGAAGGCGACGGAGCGGTAGCACGAGGCACAATCAACGACGATGGGGGATGGAGCAATGGCGAACATAAGGACAACCAATGACAGAGCGGGAGAGCAAGCAAGAGAGAGCAAGTGAGGAGGTAGGACGAAGAATGGGCCGGGTCTCGGGAACCCGCGAGGCACACAAACCAAGGGCGCATGACCGATGACCCCCACGCAGGCGCATGTCATCACAAGGAGATGAACAAGCGTATTGCGGCGCACGTTGGCAGGAATGCACGATCCATAGGCCGACCACTCGACAGGCCAAAGGGACAGAGGGGGCCAAAAGGTTAGATGGCATAGTTTTAGCCTACAAGTGATAGAGCCCTTTACCATGAGAGGCTATTATTGTAGGGGTGTCCCCTACCTTTGTCCGTTCAGCCTGCTGTGCCAAGAGACCCAATACATATGTAAAAGGACAATTACACCTCTAGCATAGTAAACCATTGTGAGGGGCATTCTTGTAATCAGGCCTTATGACCATGTATATAGCCTTAGGGAAGGAGTGAGAAAGACAAAGTTCATTCTTCCACACATCCTCACTTCTAGTATAGGCAAGGCTTTGGTGGCCCTCATTAGCCACACCATAGCTCCATGTTTACTATGTGGTCCGTAGCCACAACTATCACAAAACCTCTTTCACGCTTTTCCCCTCTCTACTTCTTCATCGATACCTGCGAGATTCATGTTCGACTCCTCTATCAGCTTCTTCAATCGCTACACCATTGGATTCTCCCTTTTCCTTTCTACAACAATCCTCTTTGCCTCTGTTCCTGTTGTTCTCAATGGCTAACATAGATTTGCCTACGTGCACCACTATCTACTTTGGCAACCGCCGTGCTACACGACCCTGTACTACCACCACCGTCAAGTCCTCCCACTAATGCTACTCTTTCTTCTCCTTGACATTGTTGGCTGACATATGCCACCTTGACTACATCGACCTTTCTCGGCGGCAAGAACCTCGACATTAACTTCTTGCTACATCGATGTCCTCTCTTGTCTACAGTGACCTCCCACGACTTCTTCATCAATGATGCCACTCTTTTGTCATTGGCGCTTCCTACTTTGACGACCATCTTAACGACATACAACTTCACCATCTCAAGTCACACACACACATAAGCTTTTTCCGTACTCCTAGGAGTATATGCTCCCACTTTCAATATACCATTTAAGCAAATATTTTATACCCTTTATCACTTTCGGTATACTTAAATACTAATTCTAAGATACTCCAATATGACTTGATTGAAAATTTTTCATCGGAACCCTTTATTTTTGCTATATACCCTTTGTCATACATAAAAAGTGTATATACACAAATTATGCTATAAAAAATTGATTTTGATGAAATTTTTCATAAGACTCACTTTGCAATATCTTATCATCATTATTAGAGTATACTCAAATAGATAAAAAGGTATAACAACACCATTAATACGGTATATGAGAAGTGGGAGTACGTACTCGTAGGAGTATGGAATCGTTATATATATACATATACACACACATATATATACATATAGGAAAATACCTTTTACTCTTGGGTGTGATTACACCCACCTCTAATATACCACCTAAAAAAAATTGAAATACTCCTTTATCACTTTAAGTATATTCATATACTAATTATAAGATAATCCAATATGAACCACACGAAAAAATTGCAAGGAAGTCTATAGTTTTGTAGCGTATTTTGTAAATACCTTCATATACGCACATAAAAAGGAGTATGTCAAAAAATGTAAATACAACCTTTGAAAAATTGTTCATACCATTTAGATGGTCTTAAATACTCATATACTACACATACATAACCTCCGTTGATACTTCATACATTGTGAGATATGACATAGGGTGTAATTACACCGGTGGTGAAAAGAGATTCATATATATATATATATATATATATATATATATATATATATATATATATATATATATATATATATATTAAGAAAATCATTCTATCCTCCTAAGAGTATGTACTCCCACTTGCTATATACCGCTTAATTGTAGAATATTTCAAAGTAAGTTGCATGAAAATTTTCATCAAAATCCACTTTTTTTATAGCATAATTTGTGTATATACTCATTTTATATATGAAAAGGGTATATAATAAAAATAAAGAACTTCAATGAAAACTTTCAACCAAATTGTATTGGAGTATCTTAGAATTAGTGTTCAAGTATACCGAAAGTGGTAAAGAGGTATATATATGTGTG
This sequence comes from Bonia amplexicaulis, assembly GCA_036346245.1. Taxonomy (NCBI): domain Eukaryota; kingdom Viridiplantae; phylum Streptophyta; class Magnoliopsida; order Poales; family Poaceae; genus Bonia; species Bonia amplexicaulis. The sequence continues at coordinate 12,080,923 of CM070736.1, read as the reverse complement.
TGTGTGTACGCGTAGAATAAGCACGCAACCCTGACCGACCCAATCAGCCAATTATCCCACCCCACGGACGGTTACTAGCGAATTAATTATGGTAAAGTTTGAGAGACCATGTGGAGGTGTCCCCATATTTGTGATGAGTAATTGACTCGTGTGTCTGGAAAGTTTGAGTTTGATTTGGTTGGTTCGTGCCAAGTCCGTGCATGGCGCAGTCTAGTTCGGTTGGACTTGGTCGATCGTGATCGGGAGTGCTTAGGACGCTTGATCTTCTTTTCGATCGGTTGTTCGGGCCTTTTCGTGTTTGAGTATGTTTTACTGATGCTAATGTTGTTTATACTGTTTCGAGCGGTGCTATGTGACGGTTTGCTTGTCTGTGTGACTACAGGACTTCGGAGCTAGGTCATGGTGAGGCGTGGGAGGACTGGGACTAGGCACAGGAGGTGTTGAGGTTCAGACGGTCGGGGACGTCAAAGATGATTGAGGCTGCTGAGGTGGTTGCGTGTCGAGAGACGAGTAACTGGAGCCGGAGTTATCGGAGGTGGACACGACGGGCAACGGCGAGGTGGTCCGGGACTAGGCTCAGGGAGGAGTTGAGGTCCAGACGGTCAAGATGCCGGGTGCGGTCGTGCGAGGACAGGAAGCTTCCAGGAAAGTGCGGCAGGGGCATTTCGGTAAAATGCACAAGGCTGCAAAATGGAAGCGGATTCGGTTGAAGATAACGGGTTGGAGACCCGTTAGTGAAAGGCTGTAGATGGGAGAGATTTAGGGTTTGGAGCATGTGTGGGCTTGAATCCTGATTTCCCTCCTTCTGGTGAAAGGGTTTGCCTTTTGCCACATGTGGGTGTGAGGTGTGGGAGTGGAGTATGGCTGCCACTTCTTGATTTTCTTCTTTGGTGTGAGCTCCCTCCATATAGAGGATGTGAGGAGCAGGCAGTAAGTAGTGTTCTCCTGCGTGAGTTCTTGAGTGTGTGTTCATCTCAGTGAGAATCATGTAGTGAGATGGTTGTAACCCTTGTGTAACCATTCCTCTGTATGCAATCATTCATGGGAATGAATCCATTTGAGTTGCATTTATGTCTGTTCCTTCTTGGTGTGTTTCTTTCTGTTTGCTCAAGCTTTTGCTTGGTGGTTGTTGATTTTCTTGGTTCAGAGATGATTTCTTGAAGAAGTGTACCCTCTGATTGCTACTCCATGCTGGGAAATTGCCTCAAGGCCATTTGGCCATTACATTCCTAAGAATAGAAATCAGAATTAATGGGTATCCTCTTCTTTCTGCAGTGCGCCACATTTCCTCTGTTCTCCCCTTTTCTAGGGATTGGAGGCAGAGCTCATTTGATGCTCATGATTTCCCTTTAGAAGATGACTTCAGATTTGTGTGTTCTTGCCTTGAGGTCATTCCCTGGAGTATTTCAAAGTCTCCTGGCCAAAAGATTGGAGAATCACAAGCCCTTTTGGACCTTGGTCTCTTTTTCGGTTTGGTTTTCAGTCCATGCAGCCAAATGATCTTTCTCTGCCGAACTGCTCTTGATCTCTTCCTGAAGTTTGAGTCAGCTATTTGGTTCAAATCTCAGCTTACCTTGGCCTGAAAAGAGCTGCAATCTTTAGTCCTTTTCTCTGCATTTCGGTTCAGCAACACAGTAATTACTGTGTCTGCTGTTTTCGGGTTGCTGCTGCAGATTTCGGTTCTAAATCTTCAAGTCTGTTTCCAGGTTGCTGCAGCATATTATTTCAGTTCCTATTTAATGCTTGCAGCCCTCAGTTCAGCAGAGTTTCTCGGCTTCTCTCCTCTCTGGTCTGCATTTCCTGTTTTCTGTTGGCTGTTTTCAGTTTACACTGCCGACAATATTCAGTCTACAGCTTCGTTTTTCAGTTCTTGCTGCTCCCTCAATTAGCATGTTCACATTCTGAGATGGGCCGGCTATTAGGTGTGAATCTCTGTTTTTCTTGGGCTGAAAAGAGCAGCGAAAGATCAGAAACTTCTCTGCCTTGTTCTTCTCTGCATCACTTATTGTTCCGTCTATTTTCAGTCTGTGTTTTCAGCAAAGCTCTTCTCTGTTTCGGTTCCATTTGCACCTCTTCTTCAGTTTGATCTTTTGTCATCTTAATGTTTACTTTGTGGGCTGTTTGCAGACTCCTCTCCACGAAGAGTTTGATCTTTGTTTTTGTCTTGACCATTCGGTCTAGTTTTCAGTCAGTGTTCGCTTTTGGTCGTTTGCTCTCTGGTCTTGCTTCATAGCTACTATAGCTATCGGAGAAGAAATATGTGGATACTTCAGGGCGATTTTTGAAGGCATCATTTACCCCCTGTTGTCATTTCCGATCCTACAATTGGTACTATCATATGCACATCAAATTATCATCTGTAATTCATGAAGTTATTTACCGTTCTATGCGTGTTAGACCTACGCGCCCCTTGCCCCCATTCGCAAGCGACACCACGTGCCGTTTTTTGGGTTTTAGTGTGGTCGTTAGTTATAGAAAAGTTACCATCTCGTGAACATAAAATCATCATTTATTATTCATCAAGTTACTTACATTTGGCAAAGTCAGTATCTCATGCAAAAAAAGTTATCATTTATAATTCGTGAAGTTACTTACAGTTCTCACATGATAACTTTTAGCATATCAAAACGTAACTTTCACATTGCAATACTATGAAAAGTTACTATCTTTTGAAAATAAAGTTAACGTCTATAATTCATCAAGTTATTTATATATATATACATACACATATATCCACTTTTATAGCATAATTTATGTATATATGCCTTTTATGTATGGAACATGATATATAGCAAAACTAAAGAATTCCGATAAAAAATCAACTAAGTCGTATTGAAGTATCTTAGAATTAATATTTAAATATACCAAAAGTGATAAAGAGGTGTAAAACATTCGTTTAAGTAGTATATTAGAAGTATGAGTATGCACTCCTGTAAGTACGGAATAGACTACACACATACATATATATATATATATATATATATATATATATATATATAGGAAAAATACATTCTACACCCGGTGTAGTTACACCCACCTCTAATATACCACATAAACAAACTTGAAATACTCCTTTATCACTTTAGGTACATTTGTATACTAATTATAAGATACTCCAATGTGAACCACACGAAAAACTTGTAAAAGAGTTCATAGTTTTTAGCATATTTTGTAAAATACCCTTATATACGCGCATAAAAAGGAGTATGTCGAAAACATGTACATACCACCTAGATGGTCTTAAATACTTGTATACTACATGTACATACCCTCTGTTACGCAAGATACTCCCTACATTGCAAGATACGATATAGGGTGTAACTACACCCGAGTGTAGAAAAGAGGCTTCATATATATATATATATATATATATATATAAAAATAAACTTAAGCAATTAAATGGATTATTCGTGGTTCGGTCACTGATGTTGATGTCGGGTACATATACCCGATCACCCCCTCCTGATCGACGAGGACTGGTGGTGAGACGTATGTATATGTACGTGGGGTTTGATATTTCTTTTCTTATTTTTTGAGAGAGAGGAATGTACGTGAGGATTGAATTATCGACCAATGACACAGCAAGCAAGTTCAGCCGGTGGCGCTCCAACCCATGGGCCTGCGCGATTCCTGCGGCCGAGAGTTCAGTGGACACGATAAACGGCAGTGGAGTACTACTCCATTGACCATTGAGGACAATTATAGTCAGTTTATTTCGGTTTGAGTCTTTGAGGTGATATTTTCTGGTTTATTTTTATTATTTTTAAATTTTGTCTCTTTTTGATTTTTTTTTATTTTTTTTTAGTTTTTTTCGTTTTCATTTGTATTGTTTACGATGGATTAATCTGTTTTTATTTTACTTTTTTTAAAATTTAGTTACACCAAATAAGTTAATATTATCTATAGTATAATTTTAACTAAGTATAGCATAAATTCAGTCATAAACTAATTTATGTCAGTCCAACCGAGCGGCACCTATGTTGTGTGGCCATCGCATGCATTTTAGAGCTTTTGTACGCCCAGTATTAGCTTGCACATGCCGTAAGTTGAAATCACCGACTTCCTTCACGGGAAGACGGAATTGTATTAAGGGCCTGTTCTTTTCCTCCGAAGCCGGTGGCTTTTGGCTTTTGCTACAGTACCTAACTTTCAAACGGAGTATTTTCTCAAGACGGGGTCTACAGGTAAAATGATCTACACATTAAAAACCCAACATCTGTACCATCCAAAATCGCAAGTGAGTATCTGTCTCTCCGTAATCTGTCTGTAAATGTACCAAAATTCAAAAATTTCAGCCAAAAGCCATAAGCCGCAGCCGAAAAGAACAGGCCCTTCTATCTATGAATGAAAAGCTGTGCAGTCCTCCTGCGTATCCTCGAGAAAAAAAAAGAAAGGTATTGGACCATACATACATATCTTTTTATAACATCAAAGACGTGGTAGTTAACGAAAATACTATAATAACTTCACTCTTTTCTTCAATAAATGAAATGACACTCGCTAAGAAAATGGGCTAATTTTGCTAAGCGTAGGAAGTATAGTTGAAGCACCTTTCAAAAGGGGTGTTCTTTTTAGCTTCCAAAAACGACTTTTGGTTTTTGTTACAGTACCTAACTTTTAAATAGAGTATTTTCTCAAGATGGGATCTACAAGTTAATTGTAGTACACGTTAAAAGCCTAACATCTGTATCAACCAAAATTGCAAGCGAGTATCTCTTTCTCCATAATCTTTATCGCAAACAGCCAAAATTCAAAAATTTCAGTCAAAAGCCATAAGCCGCAGCTAAAAAGAACTGGCCCGAAACTCTGTAGTCTGTACTCCTAATGAAAGCGTGCAAACTATAGAAAGGGGCTGCCTATATTACTGACATACGGGCAGATCGCCGGCGGCAATGTGGCTTGGATACAAACATTGTCATCAGGGGCGGATGCCATTGAATTGATGTTCAGTTGAACACCCTAAATTTTTTGATAAAAAACCTATTATATATTGGGTATATTACACATATATTATATATATACTTTGGTATTAAGTATTCTTATTCTTGTTCAGCTCAACTCAGCCGCGCAGCGTATTCCTGCCTGGCCCTGGCCGCAGTCACGGCTAGCGTGCTGGTCGCATATTTTGGCCCATCAGCTGATCAGCCCACGTATGATATATCAGAATCACCAGATTCCAGTCCAGTCGTCCAGACCAGTAGATAGTAGTCGGCGGCTAGGATTGAGGTGAGGGCTTCAGGCGGTGGGGCGCCGGGCGTTCAGCTTCAGGCCAGGGCGCAACCGGCGCAGCGCCATCAACGGCAGGCGGCAGCGGTGAGCGGCTAGCGGCAGCGTAGGCTATGCAGTAAGCTAGAGAAGGTGGGGCTGGGGCAGCGCCGCAGGCCATGGGGCGTGGCCGCGTGAGGCCAAGGGCCAGGCCGGCCGCCGACAGGCGGTGGCCTGCAAGAGCAAGGCAGCTGGGCGGCAGTGATTTGCCGATTTCATATTTCAGTCTTCACTCTTCATATTTGCCTTTAGAGAACTAGGGAGTTCAGTTTGGTGTGCTTGATTCATCGATTGCTTCGTTGTTTGCATATGCTATATAGTTATTTTCTCAATTTCTTGTCAAATTTCTTCAAAATCACTCTATATCCCAAGAAGAACATAATAGAGTATCGTGATCGGAAGCACAATGAGCATTCCAAAAGTAACCCTGAAAATTCCAGAAACACACATATATAAGACTCAGTCTTCATGTGATAACAATTTTGTGCCAAACTGCACATTCATGAAGGGCAGTCATCTACTTTGATCTTCACTGTTCAGATACCTTATGCTAATATGATGACCAATTATTACACTTACGGCACAATATACCCGTATCAAGTGATGGTACTAGTTTTGTAATCACTTGATCAGAAAATGTTGAACATGCAAATTTAGATGTGTTGCTTGTCCATATCCTGTTATATGGTGGTTTGGCACTTCAATGATTTTAATAAACAGAATGCCTATCTGCAAACTTTATATTTCAGGGTGTTACATTTGTTTAATAACATGATCTCTCTTCGGGGTAAGATTTGTGTATGGTGATTTAACAACAAACAGTATGTTGACCAATTAATTGACTTTTGCCTATGCTGGGAAATTGGGAGTTGGCATGGGACTATAGCTTCTCCCTTTGCAAAGGCTATATCTTGGTTTATTGGGGATTAGCCATTGTTCATAAATGTGATTTAGGTAGACAGTTGACCCTGTAAGATGAGATTGATTTGATGACTAACTATAGCACATTCACCGTGCAATTTTATAATAATCCTAGTTGCTAGAACCATTACCGAGATGAACACTTTCTAAAATATCCAAATGTGATTTGTTTTTTAGTTTAGCTAAGGTTAAAAGTGAATAACATTGATAAAGGTTAAAAGTGAATAACATTGATAAGGATGAAGTTTTTACAAAATTCATGCAATGAATAGCTCATATCAAAGAAAAAATCAATTGATTTACCCTTGATGCAATGAACCATCATATGTCACTTATTTCCTCGTAAGAAATCATTTATTTTTATATTTTTGTATCTATATACACGTACCATTGTATCAGTGTTTTGGGAGAAATGATGTGTCGTCTGTCGCGATATCAGCATATCGGTATCGACGTATCTAAGCAACCTAGTTTTGAAGACCGAACATTCATCTTAAAAATTCTGGGTCCACACTGATTGTCATGACTCAAGTATGGTCTTTTCGGCAACGCTCTTCGCCGCCTCATCCCTGGTCTTCATACAACGCCCTAAGGGCGGGCGAAGTCGCGGTGAGGAGGCCCTGGGTAGAATGGAATCGGGAGCTGGCTTTGCCTGTTCTTGCTCCACTTCATACAACGGCAAGAGCAGCACGGTATGCCGGGATTGCTTGCACGCGTACGTTCCCTCTGGGTGATTAGTGCTACGGTAGTGCGGTTTGCACGTCCAAATGGGCCAACTGCCGGGATCGTACGCGCACGAACGCGCAGGCGAGTCCAAATTCCGAAACTTGCAGGATGCCCACGAGGGTGGTGGTTGAGCTCAGCCTGCGCCGCGGACGCAGGCCGGCCTGGTGGCCTGCCCGCCTCAGGGCTGCGGCGCGTGTGCGCCGCCCAACACAGTTTTTTTGCTTGAAGGCCTCCATCGCGAATGGGCTATTGGTTTACATGACCTGGATTGAATGATGCTGTGCTGTTGCTCTCCAAAGAATCATGTAGTGCTTAGTTCTTTTTTAGTTTTGTTTTGCGAGATTCATACTTCGGTTAATTTCATGCGATCAATTGAACGTTCGTTCGATTACTGTATAACCATCACATAATAGTACGGTCCAAAATGGTACCCTTTTAGTGCGGTGGTTTTGGTTTGAAGATTTTCGTACAAGTAATTCATGTTGGTCTTCGTTACAGTCTTACAGATATGCGCCTTGCTACGATCAGCAGCTTGAACAAAGGAACTGACCAACTAATGGCGTCCTACCATCAACACCCTGCAGGCATGACAGTTGATTTATTGCACCAAGCAAGCCATACAACCCGCCCAACATGCCTACACGGCACCCCCGGACACCCCCCCTCCTCCAAGCTCAGCACTTGGTAGGGTCTTGCGGCCCGAACATGAAGTTGCCGGGCGTGTAGAGCGCCTGCAGCCCGTCGGGGAGCGTCACGAACTTCCGGAACTTGAGCGGCGACCCCTTATTCCGGCCGGGCAGGACGGCCACGCCGCACGCGCGCACCGGCGACCGCGGCACGTACACCTTGCAGTCCTTGCTCGTGAAGGGCGCCACCTGCTTCGCCGTCTGGATCAGGAAGTAGCCGTGCGCGTCCGTGGCGCCCCAGACCGACAAGGCCCACTTCCCCCGCCGGCACCGCAGCAGCGCCGCAGCATCTGCATAGAAAGAGACGTTCAGTACACACATATATACGCACATGTACGCGGGCGCGGGCGCGGGCGCTACGGCGGATGATCTGATGGTGGTTCATGAGAGGACTGCGTACTCGGGAGAGGCGACGCGTCCATGGACTTGACGTAGCCGGCGTACCGGCACTTCTTGCACCAGACGACGCCTTCGACGCCGACGGTGAAGTTCACGTTCGGCGGCGGCTTGGGCAGGCCCATAGCTGAGCCGCGAAGAGGGAGGCAGCCCAGGGAGAGGATCACAAGGGAGAGGCAGAATACAAGGCATCTCGCGAGCCAAGCCATTGCAACTTTGCAAATGAGTATCAACTAGTAGTATCGATCGAAGAATTGAATTAAGCTGTGGTGTGTAGTAAAGATCATGGCAAATCTGAGAGCTAGGGGAGTGCAATATATAGGCTAACACGTTGAGGTGATCAAAGCTAGCTGAGCCAGGGATTCCAGTTGGAACAAGTGATTATCGATTGGTTTATGCGGAAGATGCGTGCATGGCTCACACAGGGGAAACGGTGCTCAGACGTTGGGGCGACATGCATGTGGCCGAGGGGTGCATTGCAAGTGAACTGCGCGCATCCGTATAATAGCGCCTCTTGTACTTGATAAGCGGATAATGCTGCATTTTGCTTAACCCTATATAGATACAGAAGCACATTCATGTTGGTCTTGCATTCTGTAATCAACCGGCCGGTATTAATTTGGAGATTGCCACACAGTGAACGTTCACCGAAACTGTGTTCTTCGTGCAAAAGGTGTGAAAGCGCAGCTCAATATTGAGGTGGGCTGGCCCGAGTTGGCCCATGTACCGTGTGAGTAGTCCCACCATGCTTGCAGTGTGTAAACCTAGCTAACGCGGACAAAATTAACATTGCAGCTTGAGCAAATCATTTTGACAAAATGTTGAGTGTATTGAATTTCAAGGGCATTTCAGTAATTTCTTAATTAAGAAAAGAAATGGAAAAGAGAAAAAAGGGATGGGGCCCACCTATCGGTGGGCTAGCTCGAAGAGATAAGGGGAGGAGACTCTTCTCGGCTAGAAAAGGAGGCCGCCTCCTCCATGGGATGCATCGGACAAGAGTGAGTTGTATCTCTTCAATCCCCTCCTTTTCCTTCCCGATTTGGCTCTGGATTTTGGACCTTGGGGCCTCTTCTTCGTTGATAACCACCGGTCTCAGTGGTGATTCGCGGTCACTGGTGCTCGGCGGTGAGGCGCACTGAGCTGGTGCTTCTTGGTGTCCTTGTGCGGCATCCCTTTCCCTCAACTTTGCTGGTTCCGGTGTGTCTTGAACGGCAAGTGCAAAAGGGCATTGTATCTCCGTTAACCACACTTCTCTCTCGCGGCGACACAGAGGGGCGCTAGGTTTTCTGGGTCTGCGCTTTCGGGTGTGCCTTGCCCTGGTTATTGTCAGTGCTCCACTTACTGCCGGATTGGTTTACTTATAGACGGCTTTGAGTGTCGTCTGCACTGTGAGTATTTCGATTTTCTGATTGTAAACATTGTGAGCTGTGCTAGTTCATAGTACTGAGAGATATATGCTTCATTTGTTAGCTAATTCGGTTTGCTATCTGTTAGACCATGTGGCTAGGTCTAGTATATTTTGGTGATGAATAATTGACAATGGTTAATTTGTTATAATGAATAATTGGTGATTTTGTTTAGCGTTGTTATGCGAGTTGTGTTGCATGTGTGCGAATTGATGTTTGTCAAGTTTGGACGAACTTGTGCCAGAAGAATGTTCTTTGGTCTTTGCATGTGCAGGTTGAGTATGGAGACGATCATAGTCGGTGGCGAGGTGAATCGGGACTAGGATGGAGAGATCCGAGGTTCAAACGGTCAAGTAGGTCATGAGATGATCGGGCTCATGCTTAGGGTGCATGGAGATCAGAGATGGATGATACGTGTTGGAGCTACGGAGGTGCGGTCCGGAGGCTACGACACGTGATGGATGATACGTGGAGAAGCTACGGGAGGTGCTGTCCTGAAGGCTTCGACACGTGACGCGTTAGAGAAGTTGGAATTTTGAAAAACCCGTGTTAGGAAGAGTTTCGGGTCACTATGTTATTGGAATTGGATTAGAACTCGTGGGTTTAGGTTCAGCCTATGTTTTGAACCCTAGACTATAAATAGAGATAGGGTTAGAGATTAAACATGTGGTTTTTAGAGAGACTAATTTTATGTCGAGATTTAGAGATGCTAGAAAGCTATTTTGTAGCCACCATGATTCAAAAATAAGATTACGGAGCGGTATTTGAAAAGATGCGACGGCTCGTCCTTCTTCGCGTCATCCTCGTCTCGTCGTCTCGGAACCTGATCGCCCTCTCTCGCATAGAAAGAAATCACGCAACGCTCCAAGACACGTTGTCGCACGTCCAGCTCATCCAAGCCATCACGCGTAAAGCATCACATGATCTTATCCATCAGGACATGCATATGAACAATTTCTTCATTTTCTAATTAAAGTTTGTGAGTTTTTTAATTCACATATATTATCTTTTTTCTGATTTTTTTTATTCCTACGTATTCTCTATGCATTAATCTCTATCTATATATTTTTTGTGCTTATATTTATAAATCAGTTTTAATTAAAAATTAATTGGAAGATTGAACGAAAGTGCGCACTTCTAGCAAATCATTATCTAATTGCTACAGTAACTACTACAGCATCCTACAGTATTTACTACAGTAATCATGCTGCGCTGCTACAGTACGGCTACAGTAAATAAGGGAAAAACCTGCTTTTCTGTTTCGTTTTATCTGTTTTTTTTGCAGATTAAATAATTAAAAGGCAGAAAATTTTAGAAAAAGCTTCCGCTAGATGTTGCAATCATTTACCCCCTCTGATTGTCATCGACGATCCTACACTATCAAACTTGTTGAATCTGTGATTGTTTTTACTAGAAGTATATTAAGTGGAAGTATTGTGGTGTGGTTATCTGCTTTACCTTCCTGGCCGAAAGTATAAATTGATGACATTAAGTTTGACATATAAGTAACTTGTTTTTAGAGCTCAATGTTTGAATATCATTTGACATATCCAATTAGTGAAGAGTATAGACCATAATAGCGGGAAGACCAAGATTATATCTTGTAACCCTACATTTGAAAGCAATAATCAATAATCAATAACTTAAAACTTAAGCTTTATGCTAGTTTTATTCATTCCCCGGTTCATGAGAATGCTCTTTATGTTCGTTTCGGTGGTAATCATGCTTTAAGTTTATGCTCTTATATAAATGACATGGTAGAATTACATATTTATATGTAATTTATGTCATTTATATATACTGGAAATATGTTTTGATTATGCTAGAATTATATCTAAATATTTGATTATACCGCCTTATTTACAACAGAGTGAACAACTGCAACAAGCTGTGTACACATGAACGTATCCTTCTTATTTCCCCCCCTAAAAAGTAACACGTCCAGCCCATAGAGTTTGTGTTAATTAACTAAACGGAGACATCGCTTTAGGCTGAGTTTCTGAAAAGCAAGCTCTCTATAGGTTGAGCCATGGCTGAAACCTGATTGGAACTTAGTCTGTTTAAGTTGATGCTTAAACATAACAGGCAAGCCCGTAGGCTACGGCGCCGTTACACTGGGTGGTGCATGGATTCAGGTTTTGCTCCTGCTCGCAGCAATGGGGCGCCGTCGCGCCGATACATTAACTTGCATGCGAAGGGATGGGTTGATTCTGCTGATCGATGGCTTCTCCACAGTACATCGCCGCCCCACGACGCACGCGCGCGCGCAAGTCAACCAGAACATTTCAGCCGCAACTGCGTATGAGCATATCCATAGCTGTTTCGTGATGTACGTATCTCTGAGTAACTAGCTCTCGGGGAAAGGAATAATCAACTAAAGCGCCGGTATGTTGCATCCTGAAGACTGATTTGCCCAACCATTGTTAATTCGTTCGCATCGCCCGAACTGATCAGTTGAAGCAGCGACCAAGGTTGCAACTACTTAAAACATATCAACTTCTAATTTCAGTTTATTTTAGATTTTTTTAGCTTTTTCAGCTTTTGTGTTTTTTCTCTTATTTTTTTATTGTCTAAGATGATATAATGGTTTTTTTTCTCATTTTTTTCTAAAAAAAACTAATAACTGTTACAATGCAATTATAGTCTAAAGCCAAAACCCACAAGCCTCTTAGAGCGCCACCTAAGCATCCAACCCACTCAATTGCTCTCATTTGGGAATAGTACTGTAAGGGTCTGTCTGGGGGGTGGTTGTTTGGACCATCAAACATCAAATAACATTTATAAGGGCCTATTTGGCAACTGCTGCGGCTTATGACTTTTGGTTGAAATTTTTGAATTTTGGTTATTTACGGTACAGATTACGGAGAGAGATACTCACTTGCGATTTTGGATGGTACAGATGTTGGGCTTTTAATGTGTACATCGTTTAACTTGTAGACTCCGTCTTGAGAAAATACCCTATTTGAAAGTTAGGTATTGTAGTAAAAACCGTCAGCTTTGGAGGAAAAGAACATGTCTTAAATCTAGATCTTTATTTACAGGAAAAGTTCCTCGGAGCGCCACTGAAAGTTACCTAAATCCTGAATATGTCATTGAAAAATTGTGATTTTCTACACGGCACTGAGTTCCTAATTTGTGTTCTTGTATATGACTTCCTAGCTAGATTTGCCGCTAGACCCCAAAAACATATCAAAATTTTCACATAATGTCCATCTTACCCTTGCATAACCGTAGTCCGACATGTTAGTGCTGTGCTGGTCTTCTTCCATCTTACCCTTGCATAATCGGAGAAGATGACCATGGCTACAGTATTGTGGTGGCGAGATGACCAAATTGATAGAGGGATTTTGCTTCTGGGAGTTCCAGGAGTCATCAGCCGGCAAGAATCAGACGGAGGATTGCCGAGTTCGTGAAGCCTATGACCGAGGGTAGTACAAGCTTGCAGCTCGTTATCTGGTCTTGTTTTGTAGATTTTTTTATGGCTGTGTGCTTGCAAGCCATATACAGACGTTTCTATCTCATTCTTTTCGGTTTTTTAGTTCCCCTTTCGGTTTTTTTTATCTTCTGCGAGCATGGGATCACTGAGAATTGTTAAATGCTTAGGGCAAAATTCTTTGTGAAATTTGGTCTTCAGAAGCAAAGGAGTGTGAGTCCAATGTTGCCATTGTTGCTTCTATGCTTCAAGCTTATGTCGCATCAGTACACCTCGTAGAACCTGATATGAGATAGGGGAAGCTAGGGAGAAGTTGGAAGAGGAAGAAGAGGGTAATCTCGTCTTTTTGTATGCCACTTTTTGCATGCCACCTAACAGCAATCTCAATGGAGGGTGACGAAAGTGACATGGAAGGGAAGAAAGAAGGAACTCGGTGGCAACACAGGAAGTCGAACTTTTTTCGCTGGCAAATTGGGGATCGGGAGAACCCTAATTTTCTCTCATTTCTATTAATCGGCAGGAATACAACCATGAATCATGTCGTAAACACAACAGCAAGAAGTCTGGTACCTGGTACAAGCTAGGATAGAAAGGGATGCTTACATGGCACTTAAATGGGCTGCCAAGTTTGCAGGCCATCTTACATGAACATTATGAAAAGAAGAAAAAATCGTTGGGGACCGAGCATGGCTCAGTTGGTAAAGGGTGCGGTCGTGCACCCCAGCGGTCGCCCCATTTTTCAAGGATCTTAAGTACTGTTTATGTGAATAGTGACGATGACATAAATAAAAAAATATTATGTTATGCTATATTTACTGTTTTATTATGCAAATATTTGGGAATAAAGTTTTGGCACAGGTGAAAGTATTAGGTGTTGCAAATTATGCGGTATAAGCATGTATTTAGATTTAATTCCAGCAAAATGAAGCATAGTCAAACAACATTTCAACTAGTATATAAATGACATAAATTGCATATAAACATATAATTCTACTATGTCATTTATACAAGAGCATAATCTTAATTCATGAAACATAATAAATGCTAAAAGGAGCATATTACCCATGTTCATGACAAAAGAATCAATTATAATAGCCCAAAGCTCAGTTGTAATTGATGTTATGCTCTCTGAAGTAGAGTTGCTCAAGTCTTAATACTTGGCCTTCTCAATACTATATCAATACTCTTCATCGAGTGATAAGACAACTAGAGATTAAATTTAAGCTCTAATTAATGCATTCTCTGTCACTAAAGTATGCATATACAAATGATAGCAACTTCTAAATTTCGGCATGACAAAAAAATTAAATCAAAGACTATAAGGCAGCAACCTGACAATAGCTTAAGATGATCAGTTAATAGACAACATAATCATAGATACTCAATAATTCAAAGGTGAAAACTCCTATTTAGATCTGAATTCAGAATACTAGATGTTGCATGCCAGATAATCACAGAGCAATAAGATCTAACTGACTGACCGAACTAAGAACTCAAAGAGCAATGTGTTAGACAGCCGAAAGCATCACAGATTGAGCTCAATTTAAACCTAGATATACAGATCGCTTTTAGTATTTGACAAATTTCATCATCGAGCTATAAACCGAGCCATATATAAACAATGTCTCCCAGTACTTACAGGCAAACAATGTCTCCCAGTACTTACAGGCAAACAATGTCTCCCAGTACTTGAACTTATACCAGATATTATAAAACAAGCATAGTCCATAATGTTTGCAAACAAAAGAACCGAAATATTCATGGTGTAGACGTCACTCAAAGCCGTCCAGAAGTGAATCAAGCCGATGGAAGCGAAATCACCAACAAGAGCTGGGCAAGGCACACCCATAGGTGCTGACCCAGAAAACCTAGCACCCCTCTGTACCACCGCGAGAGAGGAGCGTGATTACGGAGATACAATGCCTACCTTTGCCGTTCGGGAATCACCAAACCGACAAAGCTGAGGTGAAGGAGACGCCACACAAGAACAAGAGAAGCACCGGCCAAGTGCGTCTCTCCGCCGAGCACCAGGGACCTCAAACCACCACCAAGGCCGGTAGTTGCCAGCGAAAAGGAGGTCCCAAAGACCAAAACCAGAGCCAAATCAGGAAGAGGAAGAAAGAATGGAAGAGATGGTGCTCACATATTTCCGATGCATCTCACGGACGGAGGCGGCCTCCTTAAATAGCCAAGAGCAGAAAGGAAAGGGGAGATCGGCGTGGTGGCGTCCAACGGCTGGAGCCGAGGCTCCCAGGCCACAAGCGCCGCCAGCACCCCTCACCTTCTACCGAAGCCGCCCCTCTTGGGAGATCGGATCTGGCAAGAGAACCACACGTCGCCGAAATCGCCGCTCCCCACGGAGAGCGGATCTGGCGAAAGGCGTCGCTCGGGAGGAGACGCAGTCGCGTCCCCTTATCTCTTCCATTCGGCCCACCGACAGGTGGGCCCCACATTCCCCCTTTTCTCAATTAGGAAATTACCGAAATGCCCCTAGAATTACAACATTAGAAAACAGAGTGGATATTTTCTTTCTTATAATATATATAATGTTAAAAATATCATAAATGGAGTTATGCAAAGATATATTTTTTTAAAAAAAATCAAAACTACATATATATTGCCAAGTTATTTAAACATGCTCTAAAGATGATATCCGTATAAATGTGCGGGCCACCTTGCTAGAAGTATAAAAACTCCATGTCCACTTGTTTGTGCACATATTACCAAACAGTTAATTTGGTGTTTAACCGTGCGTACGTATACGCACAATTTGTCTGCTTCCATGCTACGGCCGTGCTGCCTGCGAGCATGTTCTTTCTCCAGCAATTCTTGACCTTTGGTAGTGTAGAGAGCCTGGCCTGCTGCTTAATGAGATGAATTAATTACATGCACGTGAGATCTTATACATTTTTATTACAGGCACGTTCCAGAAGATCTATATATGAAGTGTGAATACTAGTATTTATATAGTCCATTTTGCGGGGCAACCATTCCCTCGATCACAGGCATACAGATCCACGGACCGACGAAGGCATTGCAGTTGCGGCCTCCTCTACGCTTTTGATCCCTAGCCTCCTCCTGTTTCTTTCTGCGTTGAGATGATTTCTGTTTGGGTCTCCTTTGTCGTCTTCGAAATACTCCTACAAAGTTAGCTTCGATTTCGTAAGATTTGGAGCGACGATGAGACAATTCAACGAGTATGATCTCTCAGATGTGATTGCTGATCTCTATATCGCTACGTTCTTACTGAGCTCCTTTCGTTGGCCCCTGTTGTTTTGTTTGTTTATTCTTTCCTCGCCGGGCTGTCGTTTCTTTTCTTTTTATATTTACCTAAGTTGCTGGGAACGAACACACTTTTGTTCTCAGTATCTCTTCTGCTGTGGGTGAGGTATATTTTTCTATCTTGGCTTTCTTCAGGCTGTGATCGTTTCGGCTTCAGCTTCTGGTTTATTTTTTACTATTTATAAATTCATTTTTTTCTGAATTTTTGGCTTTTTTTGAGCTTTTTTGCCCGTTCTTTTTTTCCCATATTCGTTTGCGTTGTCTGTGATGGGCTAACATATTTTTTTTATATTTTTTAATTTTTAAATTTAATTATGTTAAATAAACCTCTCATCATTCTGATGTTTTTTCACCAAATTCAAGATTTTTCACCATAAGCCACCAAAAATAAGCCCAAATGATCACCACCTCAATCAATCATGCAATGTTTTCGTTCCAAGTGCAAGCAAAATAAAGGGAAGGGAATAGTTCAGATGACTTTGCCCAATACGCATATGCCTAATACATGGCGCCATGCTGAGAGTTGCTTGAGATTCAGAGAACGAAAGAGGAGTTCTTCCGTACACTCCTTTTTTTTAAAAAAAAAAGATTCCATAGACACTTCAAGATAGTGCAATCTTACAACCCCGAAAAGGCATTGCAGAATCTTTCAACCTGGCAGGACACTAGAGCTCAAAACAACACTGGAGCAGAATCTTTCAACCTCAAGCTTCCAATCCATTCCTAGTTGAAGCCTGCGTAAGTTTGCAAATATTGAGCAAGACAAACGTCAGAAAACCTAGTTCCTAATTAGGTGCTGAATTGACTTACGGTGTGTTTGGTTGATGGCTCGAAGTGGTGCATGTATGAGAAGCAAATTTGAGGGATATTCAATCTAAATGCTGAACCATCCCATTCATCAAAAACAATGGAACCACATGGTAAAAAACCATTGCATCCCATTCAACCTCATCAACCAAACACACCCTTAGAGAACTACCTAGTTTGAGGTCCAAGCCATTGCCGAGCGAGGTGGCAGTGGCACCACCTTCCACGTCTTTCAAAGTCTGAGCATGAGCAAGCTGTGGACAAAATCACAGGAACAGAAGTAAATTAGATACTGAATGGTTGTGAGGAAAAAGGAAAATCTTGATCAACTTAAAATTCTCCATAAAAGAATGAAAAACAAGCAGCCAAAAGTTGAAGTTCAGAGAAGCAAAAATGCTTCATCTCTTTAGATATGTGCCCAAGAACCAGACCACTTCACCTATCCTATATTCCTAGGCTCCATCAGCTAGCTGCGTATAGCTTGGTGCAGTTGCTAACATTAAGTTAGTATTCCACCTCCTGGGTAAAGAAGCTGCATGAATGGGTCTACATGTTCTAGCTAGGTTGGTAGACTTTTGTGTCACACATTGTGCCATGTAATGGCGCACTCTTCATGTCCACTGACACTACATGAGTAGGGCATGCACGCTTCCCCTGGAAAGACTCTGTTTCTTGTCTACTTTTATACGGAATCCTATTTCTTGAGATCGGAGAAGAAGCGCCTATTTTTACTACAGTATGGTTGTGATCGTTTCGGCGGCTTTAGTTTCTGGTTTCTGGTTTATTTTTTACTATTTATAAATTCATCTTTTTCTGAATTTTTAGCTTTTTTTAGCTTTTTTACCCGTTCTTTTTTTCCCGTATTCGTTTGCGTTGTCTGTGATGAGCTAACATATTTTTTTATTTTTTTTTATTTTTTTTTTAAATTTAATTATGTTAAATAAGTATCTGTCACCATTCTGTTTTTTTTCACCAAATTCAGTTGCTTTTCAGCCATAAGCCACCAAAAATAAGCCCAAATGATCACAACCTATGTATGATGTATTCGGGTCTCTATATCAAATCCTAATCTCTTGAAAATACTCAAGCAAGGGCCCAGCAAAAAAAAATATTCAAACAGACATCTTGACATCTTGTTATGCTTTCTTTTGTTGAAAGGGGTATTGTTCATAGTGTTTTGAATCAATTATACAAGCAGTATCTCAGCTGAAGAGTTAATTACTGTTTAGAGGCTGTTTGCTTATTTGGGGGTCTCAAATTCAGCGATAGTAAAAGTTTGGTGTTCAAACTACAAGAACCTAGAAAAAAAAATCCCCAAGAGAATTGGTTTGGTGTGTTCTTCCTTCAACATTCCGTATTTCGGTTCAATGGGTTGGATTTGGTATTTTTCTGTGCGTCCAGAAACGCTAGTGTGTACAGTTCGATTTTTTTGCCAATTGCATAGGACGAAAAACAGTTCGATTTTTTTGCCAATTGCAAAGGTCGAAACCATGGTGAAGACTAACTATACAGGACTAACTGAATACCACGAAAGAATTATGGGTGTTGATAAACATCACTCGAATATTTTATTCCTAATTCTCACCTTGTCGCACAGTTCGTACCGCTCCTCTTGTCGCCCCCTGATCTGGATGCAGAGAATGGAACACACATTTTAGCGAGGTTCGCATATAGCTACGTAGCATATCGACATAGCATGAGCTGAGGTGCGCACAGTGTTCTCGAGATAGGTGATCCCGCCTTCGATCTTGCGGTCCTCCTCGGAGCGCACCTTGTGCACGGCCGCCTCCAGGCTGTGCTCCAGCGCCTCCAGCGACGGCACCGTGTACTGCTCCCCGTCGTCCACCGTCATGAACCTACCAAAAAACGTAAGCCCAGCACGTCAATTCACAAATGAAACACGCCACGCACGCACCGCCCCGGGGTGGTACGACGACGCCAAATTAAAACTTGCTTCCGGCAAGCTGCGCGCGCGCGCGTACCTCAGCTCCTTCTCCAAGAGCTCGCACATCCTCCCCATCTTCTCCAGCTCGGCGCGCCTCTCCTGTTAGCGTGTGAAGAAACCTATCAAACGTACACCACGCTGCCGCATGTTCGCGCGATTTCCACGAGCATTACGTACCTGCCGGATATCACCCCAAACTTTGGTGTGCGTCGCAGCCTCGTACCTCTCAACGAACTCCTTAACACTGCCAAAGAAAGAAAGAAAGAAAGAAAGAAAAAGACGCCCATAAGCACACGTATATAGTACAGAGCTCACGAAACGAACATATCAGCAGGTAGCCCGTGGTAGTACTGCGTGTGCTGTCAGGTAAACAAGGCGAGATGAGGTAACTCACGACGGGACGGTGGGCGCGAGGTAGTGGTAGAGCTTGCCGGAGGCGGAGAAGAGGAGGAGGAGCAGGTCGGCGTCGCAGAGGACGGCGAGCTCCCTGGCCTTCTTGAAGAGGCCGTCCCTGCGCTTGTAGAAGGTGGACTGCCGCTGCGTGGGGTTCTCTATCCGCTTTATCTCGCTCCGCCCCCTCCCCATTCGATCGGCCTTCTTCCCAAACTCGCAAACGCGCGGCGGAGCAGCGCTTTCCGTTACCGAGACGTAGAATAAGGAAATGTTGGGAGCCGCCGCTGCACAGTTATATGGAGAGCACCCAGCGCTGGCTGCACCGGATGTAAAAGTTGGGTATAAGAGGTGGGTGAGTTTCGGTTGTGGACCTGGGAAGTAAGTAGACTAAGATATTAGTCTTGTGTCAGGCGCTGTGCGCGTGGCCGTAGTTGGTTTGCTCCCTCGCTTGCAGGGGAGGCAGGAAGACGAAGCATTATGTGGTAACCCAGGTCAGTATTTGATATTAATTATATATTAATTTTATTGTTTGATTTTGAACTTTTGAATTTATAAAATAGGCTGGTGTTGTGTTCAAAAACCGGTCCGATTACCTCGGTCTAATCGCTGAGATCAGATAGCTTGACCGCTAAAATCAAGCGGTTTGACTAGCAGCCATTTAGGTGGTTTGACTGGCTTGTGTGCCATAGTCAAACCAACCCCAGTGAAGTCTGTTATGCTGGTTCTGTGATTTTGGGTGTAGTAACGGTAGGTGCTATGCAAGGGTTAATCTTGCGAGAGTCCATACACGTGTGAGACATGATGTGTGTCCATACATATGGTTTACTAATGGAGGGTCAAGTGTATGTCATTTATGTTCGGATCGATCGCTTTATTCTTTGGTGTACATGTGCTTTGATGATTGTTACGACCAGCGGCGAAACCGAGGCTACGGAAGGAGCCCTGAGACCATGACATGTCGTATAAGTACGGGTGGAGCAACATCTCAAACCGAGAAGCACATAAGAAATACATGGGTTGGGAAGAGGCAATACATGTATATGATGTACCGATTGGACTTGTGCATTTCAAATGGTGACATTCCTCGGAGCAGGCGTACAATCTTGACGGCAAGACGTTGGGCATCCAGACTATGGAGTGATGTTGATGTGCTATGGAGTTAGACATTTCAAGTGGCGACAGCCTTGGCGCAAGCATATGATCTTGGCGACAAGTCATAGGCATCGCATCGTCGTGAAGACTAGCAGGTAGCAATTTGGGAAATTGTCCGAAACTGAAAGGAGTGGTGGTTTGCTAACCCGCGGCACTGGCTTAAGTGGTTTAAATCACGTCTTTGCGTATTGAAGTCTTATCGAACTTGTGGAGCCTTTAGAAGTCGTGCTTTGAAAAACATGCAAGTGTATGAGAGTGTAAAACCCGTTTGTGTGTAGGTTATCGGGTTTTTTCATTTGTAAATGGCATAATCCACTAAGGAGTGGCCAGTTGGTGTGAGGTGGTAGCCTCCAATATATAAGCCTTGCGTTGAGTTGAGTCTTGTGAGAGACTTAAGATATTAGGGTTAGGGTTTCCTTGTGTTAGAGCCTTTTGCTTTTATGTTCTAGGCTTACAGCTCTGTTGTCTTAAAAGATTGGCTATAAATATTCCTCTCCAAGTAAAATGAACATCAAAATTAACTTTATTCAAGTAAGTTGTGCCATGAATCTCCTCATGTGCTTTTGATTTTCTTGATTTTGTTATTTGGATTTATCTTTTCTTGAACTTTTCAGGTGCCAAATGTTGGAAATTAAGCTGTTTTAGCAATATTTTTAGATTAATTCTAGATTTAAGCAATGACAGTGAAGCATATGACAAGCAAAAAATAAATGATATGAATATTAAACAAATATCTCTCAAGACAGATATAGCATTCAAGTCATTTAATAGAAACAACATGCTTAATTGATCAAGATAGTGGGCAATTAAAATCTACTCAGTACACATATTATTTTGTGCAAATTTGCTCTCAACTGAGGAGTTACTTAAGTTATAAACTTGGCATTCTCAACTCTAGTCAATATATCAACAATCTAAGTGGCAATCCTTTTACATTCTGCTAGTTTATCAATGTAAACATTACTTCAGAGTAGTGACTGGACCAATTTCATGTTCCAATCAAAACATATAGCAGAAATAAGCTACTACAGTATTAATCTGTTGCCAGTAATATTCAGAACAGAGACAAAATGTGCTACTGATGAATCAATAGAATTTAGGCTATAACTAGAACAGAACAGCAGTGAATAGACACTAAATTGAAGTATAATTAACAAATCAAGCTAGAAGAATATTCCTTGGCAGTCACTGTGACTAGTTTCCTCATCAAGCATTCTCAAAAAACCACAATCTATTATGCAAAGTCCTCCAAGTGCTAGCAATTAGCACAGATTTCAAAGATAATTAAACAAAGATATCACACTAGCACAACAAACTCATGCACAATAGAGATTTCAGAATGTAAAAACTCACTAGGCAGTGGCAATCCAAGCCACTGAGAAGGTAGTAAGGGCAAGGCTCGTTGCAAAAACGATGTCCCAGAAAACCAATCACCAGTGTATGCTCGGATATTGCCGAAGAGGCTAATCGGAGATATAATGCACAACTTCATAAATCAGTACTCACCAAATTGTGAAGCTGAGATGCAAATGTTGCCGCACAAAGCCAACGTAATCCCCAATCGAATGAAGCAACTGAGAGTTTGTGACCACGTCCGCTCATGACCACAGGAGCTCACAATCATGGCACAAACAGCAGCAATCAAGACCGCACCACAACGGATCAGCTGAGTCTCACTGGCGAGAAAATCACCGAGGTCCTGATGAGCTCGTAAGTGAAAGCCACTCGGGAGACCAAGAAAAGTCCCCGCCGATTGGTCTCTGATTTTGTGGGTGACTTCTTGATTGTGTTTCATCGAAAGCTCTCCCGTGGCTTGACTTAAACGGAAAAGAGAGAGAGGTCCTAGATCAGAGGCGACAGCAGTGTCGCACAACGACCGCCTAGGCCTCGCCCTTGAAGACCGGGGAGAGAGAGATAAAGAGAAATACCGCGGATCTGAGACAGCCCTCAGCCTCATCCCCTCTCCTCCCTCTTACACGTAGGCCCTATGAGGATTTTCTTTTCCTTTTTTATTTTATTTCGGAAATGAGAGAAATTCCCATATTACCCAACACCAAAGAAGTATAAGAGGTGGAGATGTCTTCCGGAGATAAGATCTCATCTATCTAGATATGATTTAGAGGAAGTTCTTGAGTTTGCTCGGTTTTTCTCAAAAGAGATGTGGTTTTTAGGTTTTGCGCTTGTGGGTGTTTTAGGTTAAGGGCCTGTTCTTTTTTGCTGCGGCTTATGGCTTTTGGTTGAAATTTTCGAATTTTGGCTGTTTACGGTACAGATTACGGAGAGACCGATACTCACTTACGATTTTGATTAGTACAGATGTTGTGCTTTTAACGTGTACTACGTTTAACTTGTAGACCCCTCTTGAGAAAATACTATGTTTGAAAGTTAGGTACTGTAGCAAAAGCAAAAGATCACTCGGCTTTTGACTTGTCAACAGACCCTAAATTTGTGCTGAATTCTAATTTACTATAATATGTAAAAACACATTACAAGTCATCTAGATCATTACGGTTGTAGAGAGGATTAAATGTGCAAAAAAAATGTGTCCGAGATGTAGATTTTTTTTAATAAAAAAAGTTGCTATATGCGATGGATTCCATAGGAGCACGGCTGAAATGGTACGTGACATGTGCGAGGCGTAGTGTATCGATGTAGCCAGTGCTCTGCTCCTGCATCCGTTGTAGTGCTCTTGTAGGGCAGTGGCTTCCGAGCAGTACGAACCTATGCGCGGTGTCAGTCGCCAGTTGCGTAACATGACGACCTCGGTGCTTTACTGCTTTTCTTTGCTCTACATGTACGGGCATTTTCGTATGCATGCATGTGACGCTGTTGAAAGCTACTACATGGCTAGAAAGTAGAGTAGATATTTCAGAGCGACAGGTCCCTCGTTTTGTATCCCATCCCATCAACAAGTTTACTGTCTTGTTTTTATTTTGCACCGTTTCTTCTATTAAAAGAGCGAGGAACCAGGCAAAGATTCAGCAGAATCTAGCGAGAACATATATGCCAGCTCCTTTGGTACGCCTGATTGTAATACTTTTCGAAAGCCATGTGTAGCCTGTTCTTATTATAGGAATGGTTTTTTGGTTGATGATTTATAATTTAAATATTTAAATTTTGTCTGTTTGTAAAAGATAGTATACATAGAACAATACATTATATGTCGTAAGTGTGGTGTAAATGTATGCTGATGTATCATGTATGTACGTGTCTTATTTATAATGAGAAAAAAATCAACATCCACTCTCGTCTCCCCAAAATGGACTGGCGGAGTATTAAACACAGCTCCCCGAGATGGCAAAAGGTGCGTGCCTGACTGCCTGGTAGGAGGCTGGGAGTGAATTTGAGCACCTGGGCTCAGTAGGTTGGGTTCGTGTTTCCATGTGATTTTGTCGGATTCGTCCGGCTCCCCACTGTCTCGAACACTGATGCGACGCGAGGACTGCACCTGACACGACCTATCTATCCTGCAATCCTGCATCTTGTGGAGGGCTTCGTTCGACCTCATCGCCTCATCTGACGACCCATAACGCTGGACAAGGCGACTAGCTGAATAAACTTTTCTCAAAAGAAAGACGCTAGCTTATAGTAGCTTCGTGGGAGATTTGGATGTATCTAGAACTGTATGTCTTTAAAATTTTAAATGTAGCATTCTGTACATAAAAATTCTATTTCTGATATCTGTTTCGACCGCGCGACTCCAAAAGCTCGACACATGGGCACTCGTGCGATCCAGCACCGCACGATCGAGCTACAGTCGAGTCGTGCGGTCCGGGACCGCACGTCTTCACTGTAGCAGGTGATCGTGCGCTGCTGGTCCGTATGTTTGCGATAGCTTTGGTTTTGTTCCAGACCTAACTCACTATCTGTACACAAATAATATGCTCTGGTATATTGAAGGCTATGTACAGAAAGTACACACTTTGTCTGCTTTGTAGGTGAACCCTGCTAATGCTCCGTTGGTAGTGCCGGCAGTGAAGACGGGTGGTCCGGCAGCGCACGACCGCCTGCTACAGTGAAGACGTGCGGTCTCAGACCGTACAACTCAACTGTAGCTCGATCGTGCGGTGCCGGACCGCACGACTGCCCATGTGTCGAGCCGTCGGAGTCGTGCGGTCGGAACGGGGGCAGAAACGGAATTTTTATGCGTACGGTGCTATATTTGAAATCTGGAAGGCATACAGTGCTAGATATGTCCAGGGTTCGCTTCATGGAATGTAAATTGTGTCACTGTTCTTTTTGACTTTCAGTTTCTCAAGAAGCTAAAAATCAAAACATTGAAACAGATCAGTTTTTTAAGTGGATTCTTCAAACAGTTTCTCAAGCCTAAAAACATATGTATCGTTAGCTATTGTGTCAAAAAATATAGACAAAAGCCATCAATTATAATCAAAAGCTACCGGTGGAAACATAAAAGAACACTCCATATACATGGTTGCCTAGGGCTAGCTAGATAGCCCTGCATGCTGCATAGAATAATTGAGGAGTGGTTTCGATTTGACTCTGCCCTTCTCCGATTTGAATGCGACTACTACTCTTCTGATGACACGCTTGTAAGTGGAACATGCATCTGTATATATAAAACATGATGGGTTTCCACATAAAAGAGCGATCACCGTCACCGGGTCTGTCCTTTTTAGCTTTTAAAAACTATTTTTCGATTTTTCTATATTAATTAGCTTTTAAACAGAATATCTTTTCAAAATAAGGTCTATTAGTTAATTGTAGTACATACTGTACCGACTTCATTTATATCAGCAAAAATCGCACGTGAGTTTCCGTTACTCTGTAATCTCTCGTACGAACAGCCCAAAAGCCAAAAGCCGCAGCTAAAAGCTATAAGCTTCAGGGCATGTTCTTTTTTGCTGCGGCTTGTGTCTTTTGGCTGTCTTGTGACTTTTGGGCTGTTTGTACGAGAGATTACAGAGTAACAAAAACCCACATGCGGTTTTTACTGGTATAAATGAAGTTAGTAAAGTATGTACTACAATTAACTAGTAGATCCTATCTTGAAAAAAAATACTCCGTTTAAAAGCTAGTTACTGTAGAAAAGCCGAAAATCAGCTTTTAGAAGCTGAAAAGAACAGGGCCGGCGCCAAAAAGAACAGGCCCACCTGATGATTATAAACCATGGTGCTAACATGCAATACTACCCGTCGAATTCCTACCAATGCAAAATATCTTCGTGAATAGGAGATTTTTAAATTCTTTTGGCTAAACCACAACTTTATAGCAGATATAAACTAATTAAAATTATTTTGCATAAGTCAAGGCTTAAATCCTCTAAGTTTCACTAAGGCACCACAAACCAATGTCTATACTAGATACAATTCTAGCACACAAGTCAATTCAACAATTCCTAGAAATGTAAATGTGAAAAGTAAAGACAAGAAGAATAGAAGATAAATCAACGATGACACGCGACATTTTTTCCTGGTCTCGAAGACTTGTCGGTCTCTCCTAATCCACGCTAAGGTAACCCTAAACGAATTGAACTGGCTCCACGAATTGAGCCAACCACCTCAAATCCACTAGAGTTAGTTGCTCTTCATCTACTCTGGAGATGGCGAGCACCACACCACTCACAATCGTACCGGGTCTCTTCACAATCTTATTTAAAGAGATTATCGTACAAAATCCTCCAAGTTGTCTAGGTGTTAGCAACCACCAAGAGTAATAAGCTAATGACGCTTGCTTGAAGGTTTCTAAGCGCCACAATGATTAATTAGATGATGCAATGCACTCGAAAGCTTTCAACAATCTCAAAATATAAAAACAGAGCAAATGAGTTGAAGAGAGAGTAGCAAGACCTCAAGTATATTCAGTGAGGTCCAAGAAGAACTCCTTGCTAATGGTGAGGTGGCATTAATAGCCTCCACCCACCAAGATGACCATTGGCATCAAAAACACTAAAAATCAGGAGATGAGGTACTATCGCCATGCAATGGCCGGTACTGCCGCACCTACAATTCAACGATTGCGTAAGGTTCATTAAATGTGTAGAAACTAGCTGTTAAATCAAATATTGGTAGTACCACACTCACAGGGTGTCGGACCCCATTTTACAATCCAAAATCCTCTGTAATTTCACCGCACTATTCCCTGGATCAGTAGATAGTGCTCACAAACACATAACCGAACATCAAAGTAAATATCATGCGGAAGCGTTAATATAATAGTAGACTTACACATAGGCCGATCAAGCCGAAATCAATAAAATACAACAGCAAAAACGAAACATACAGGTGGGATCCTCTGGACTGCCCACAGGCAGCCAACTGGGGTTCGTGACCTAGTTCTCGGCCTCTTCATCTTCTTTACCATCACGACCAAGTGTATTACTGAAGCGTAGTAATCTGACTCCTGATTCTAGATTAATTGAGTGAGCGAGCGTGAGCACAAACCACCGTGTTCCGCGAGACAATACACATGATGCAAATAGATAACATGCATGGCTTATCAAGGGAAGGCTCGGGTTGTTTTATTTACCATAAATTGTTTTCAAAATATGATACAT
Organism: Bonia amplexicaulis; assembly: GCA_036346245.1. Taxonomy (NCBI): domain Eukaryota; kingdom Viridiplantae; phylum Streptophyta; class Magnoliopsida; order Poales; family Poaceae; genus Bonia; species Bonia amplexicaulis. The sequence continues at coordinate 12,053,994 of CM070736.1, read as the reverse complement.
AGAAATTTTCTGAGACCTAGTAGTTTAAACTAAAACATGTTATTGGGTAAAAAGAATATAGTAATAATAGTAGCACAGATTCCATCCACCGTTACATGGCTCCTGCACCATATGCTAACTTTTCGGCCAACTAAAGTGTGATCATACCACACTCTGATAATACCGGACTTAGGGTGCGGTCATACCGGCCAACAAATCTAGTCATACCACTCTGCGGTACTACCGGTCAACATAAGAGGTAGTACCATTTCAATGAAAGGCCAGAGATGCACCTCTCTAGAAATAAGCTATGGCATGTAACTGTTGGTAGTACCAATGGAGTGGTACTACCATTCAAATGCTCGCGGTCATACTGGTTTCCAAAGGAAATTCAAAGAGGGTTGAAAAATGCAATTCCAAATACATGCATGAAACATAATTGATCAAAGTAGCATAAGGTTAACTTCAAACTACTAGCTATGACCCCTCTTTATAACAAGAATGGAGTGGTAGTAGTACAACTCAAAGCTACTCACTAAACATTCATGGTTCATTCTACTACTTGATCTCTTACAAGAGTTATGTTACAATGTAGCATCTAAGTCTATTTATGGACTTCATGAACTGACTTACAAACTGACTCAAGACTAGATAACTAACCCAGCTAACTTATCCATACACCCACGGGCAAAACCAAATAAATTCACCCGGTGTCATAGGACACTAGGTCCAAATTTTTTTTAGCAAGGATTAGCACCAATAGGCCCATGTATGAACCCCCTAGCCCAAACTCAGTTCACCTGGTCATTTCCTTGAAGCCTAACAAAGGAAGCACTAGCAACCTAAATTCTCAGTAGCTAACAGCAGTCCACGAGGAGCCTCTGCTTCCCTCAGCCCATGAGGCAACTATAGTAGGCTGAACCAGACCTTGAGCCAACCCAAGAGGGAGGACCGCAATAGGCCACAACTTCCATTTGATTGATCCCAAGCGTGTCACCTCGCAGCAGCCCTCGAGGCCTCGATGCTTGTTCATCTCGCATGGTCAGCTAGGAGATGTGCACATGCCTGCCGCACAACCACACCCAGCCAGGCAGCGACCAGTCATCGGAGAATGGGAGAAATGGATGCTACCGGCCACTCTCCTCTGCCATCTCACCACGGCGCCACCTAGTCCTTGTTACCTCGCGCCCTCGCCAGCCAAAGAAAGCTTAGGTCCACTCAATTAGCATATAATTTGCTCTAAATTTATCTTAATTCTTCTAATTTGTTTCAAGAACATATGCTAAATTTATGAGTTAGGGTTTTAATATGATTATTGTTGGTTGATTTTTGTCAAATTATACGGTTAAAACTTAGGATTTCAATATTAATTTTTGGAATATCAGTATAACTGGCTGCAAATCGGAGGCAAAATTATAGTATTTAACTATAATGTTAAGTAAGTAAGCCACTAACGTATTTTCTATTATATTGTTCTTGAATTGTTGAACATACAGATATCTAATTAACCTTTTTAATTAATTAATGATGATTTCATGAATGATATACTTATTTGTTATGTGGAGAAACAAGAATTGACGAAAATTACCAATGATGTTATGATTCATTGTTTTATGAACCTTAAAGAACATAAATACTTAAATATAATGCATTAACTTACTTTTGATTATTCTATTATTTTTACTTGAAAACTTAGTAATTTTGTTCTCTTTTAGCAGAACATTGTGGTCGGATGATGTATTTTACCATTGTCGACCAACTCTTGTTTGTGATTTCGCATTTAGTTCATTCAGTTTGCTGCAACTAACCAGTATTATTATCAGGTTTCTTTATTTCGGTAAGCATTTCGATCACTACTTCTTTATCATCATACACTGCCATCGGTTATGTCAAAGTATTGATACTAAAAATTACCGAATATATTACTATTTAGCACAATAATACTTAGAAATTATATATGTTATTATATGTATGGCAAAGCGGTGTATTTCTAGCTCCGCCCCTGCATACACCTCATGATGACTAAGTCTATCCATTTTAACTTGTTAGCAAAGAAACACCATAGCTAAGAAAGAAAAGAACCGACATGCATAACACTAGCAGCTCTTACTTTGTCAAATTCAATATGACTTTGTTGTCTCAAGAAAATAAGTTAACTCATTTTCAACAAACTCCCCCTTTAATTCATTTTCTAGAGACACCAATTAGTTCTCTATTATGGATAAATTTTTCTTTGGATAAAGCCTTTGTAAAAATATCCGTCAATTGTTGATCTGTATGACAAAATTTTAGTTTAACCTCTTGTTGGTCAATTGCCTCTTGGATGTAGTGGTATTTAATAGCAATATGCTTGATTATATCATTATTGACCAGATTCACACTTATCATAATGGCCAATTTGCCGTCACAATAAACCGTAGTTGGCTCATGTTGCTTCTCATCGATATCTTCAATTATTCTCCTCAACTGGATTGCTTGGGAGACAACCCAGACTGCTATGACATATTCCACTTTAGCTGAAGACAAAGCTACTATATTCTTCTTCTTTCTTGACCAAGATCATATATTTGAACCAAACCAAAAAGCTTGTCCTGATGTACTTTTTATGCCATCAAGACATCCTGCCTAATCACTATTTATATATCCAATCAACCTTGAACTTTGAACTGGCTTGTAGCAAATACCATAATTTGTAGTTCCTTTGACATATCGTAGAACTCCTTTTGCTATGGAAAACCTGAATTGACTTGGACTACTCATGTATCTTGATAATAAATTAGCCACAAGCATAATATCTAGTCATGTTGCAGTAAAGCATAACAAACTTTCAACTAAACTCCTGTAAATTGTCAGATGTACTTTATTTGCTCCATCTTTTATTTTTTTGTTTCTCGTTCGACATCAAGGGGGTTGCAACCAATTTACATCAAGGGAGCTTTTAATTTTGACTTATTTTAGCTTATAAGCCCATCACCACACAAAAAAGATCATCACAGTCGGTTAAAAAATATCATCACAGACGATTTTGTAAGCTGTATGAGTTTATGGGTCAGTAATAACATCAGGTCATCACTGACGGTTTTTGAACCGTCTATGATAAACCACAACACAGACGGTTCATATTAAGAACTTTCTGTGAAGGATAATATCACAAACGGCTCTAACCAAAAACTTTCTTAATACTCGCATATTACAGATGGTTCCAGCTACCAACTGTCTATGATGGGTGAGTATCACAGACGGTTGGTAGCTAGAACCGTTTGTGATACTCGCCTATCATAGACAGTTGGTATCTAGAACCGACTGTATTGTGCGATTATTACAAATAATTTTTAGTTCGAGTCGTCTGTGATAGTTCTTCACTGATGGTTTATACCATAAAATCGTCTACGATCGTTCATTCTATACCTATTTTTTCTGTTTTTGGCTAGCCTCAGAAAATATTAGCTATGCCCTTTGAGAAGAAGCAAATACAACAACAAACATAGCAGCACATTTTATTTATATTAAAATTAGAATCCACCATTATAACATCATAAGATAACGAGCATGTTACCTATCTAACACAGTAAGAACATGGTAAGAACACATCTCATAATTCTACGAACTTAACTCTTAAACATGTCAAGAACATAGAAGAAGCAGAGATCCTAGCAGGCAGTAGAAGCTCAACCGCGCTGATGAGGCCTCTATGCTTAGGCCCTCTCGCCCCTGATGCAGCGCATGAACTGGATATCCTTGATGCCTACCATTGCAGGCGCCGACTTGAGCACCTTCTTGGTAGCTAGCTGCTTTCGCGGTGCCTTGTCGCCCATAGATTTGCGTACCATCTACATCGTAAGGGCCATCGGGGTCAGGGTCAAGGAGGAGGATGGTGAGGAGGCTGGAGAGATTTTGAGCGCATGCAGTATGTAGGGGATGGGTTCGGGTGAGTATTTATAAAGGAGGGAGAGGCGTGAGTGGAAAATTTTTGGCTTGGGGATGGAGAGGTCGAGCTATGATCCATGGGGTGGGTGTTGGTGGGTTTCTACTGGCTGAGATTGGGTTGGGGGGATCGACGGGCCCAGCTGTCAAGGACATAATTATCACAGACGGTTTGAACCACAAACTGTCTATGAAATATAATTATCACAGACGATTTGAATCACAAATTGTCTGTAAAACATAATTATCACAGATGGTTTGAACCACAAACCATCTGTGATACATAACTATCAAAGATTATATATATATGCAATGTAAATAGGTAGTCTCAAGAGATGAAACAACAAAGTTCTATATGGCTTATATATGCTCGGTTGAAAGGTTTCGATGAGATCTACAACTTTGCAGTTGAGACAAACTCCAAATTCCGAAGGGAAGATAAATGTTTTTTTGCCAAAAACAGAAACAAAAAATTATGATAAAACTTTGAGGCTAAAGAAGGCCGATTTTGGGGGTCTTAGTGGGCGACTAGTGCAAGAGGTTATTTTTTGGATCGGGCTCGTTATTAGCTTTCCAACGAGTACAAGAACGTAGAAAATAGACACCGTTTGCAAAAGTTATGGCCATTTTTACTAATGGTGTCTTGGAACAGAATTCTACTCGAACACGCCACTTCAGTTTGAAAGTTTGAATAGAAGTGGCGGCAAAATCGGGCGATAAAATATCACATACGGTTTTTAATACAAACCGTCTATGATGATTAATTATCACAAACGGTTTTTAGTGTAAACCATTTGTTAAGTATGACAGACGGTTTAAATAAAAAACCGTTTGTGATATTTGGTAATATCACAGATTGTTTTTGTTAATATGCTATTTCGGAAAATCTTTGCTGCAATTTTGAGCCCATTATAAATTGTTCTTCATTTTCAATCTTAGAGCTTTGAACAATATGTGTAGTTTCAACCTTGCATATTCAGCTTGCTCTTTTATTTCATTAAGAGTAGTATGTAACTAGGTATATATTTTTCTCTTTCTATTAGAACTTTTGCACTTATTTATTTCTGTAAGAGACAATTTTGAGTTTGAATATCGAAGATCTATATTTTTCTGAGCTATAGCATTTTTTATTTTTAGCCTAAAATACCAACTGTTGATCAACTATTGGTATTTTTCAGCATAAAATTTCAACTACCGAAACGTAACACAAAATCTATATTTTTCCTGAGCTGTAGGACACATCTAGCTTTCAGTTTGCTTATTTTCTTTGATCCATTTATTGATCAATCAGTTTGTTTGGTGGTTTCGGGTTTGGAGGAGAAAGGAAGTGATGGTGCTGTTGCTACTGGAGCAAAGAGAATCAATGGCTTCAAGCTAAGGTGAGTACTAATCGTTATCTTAGTGCTTAAAAGAATGTTCCTTCTGAGCTGTTTGGTTAGATTCTCGGCTGTTCTAGTTGTTAGATTCTCGTTTCTTGAAGTATGGGGTTTTTTTGGTATCAGTAGTTGGTCAGCTTAGCCTTCTATTCTTGTGCATTACTAAGGTGAAAATTCAATAGTTTTAATCTGTAAATTCATGTGTAAATATAGACACACTTCAATATATACTATGCAGTGTAGTGTTATGCAGTGGCATTGGAGAAACATGCATGGAAACATTTATGGAAAAAATATTGAAGATAAATAACATAAGGGGCTTTCTAATTCCCAGCCAACTAAAGTTTCGTAGTTTCGTTAATTTTTAGTCACTTTTTCGGCCATTGGTTCCTGATCCGATGTCCACTCTTCATTTGTTGTTTCTGTTGCTTTCCATGCTGCTAACGGGCCCGTCGGTTTTCAATTTCGATCAGTTAACCTGCTTTGGGCTTTAGCCACGTTTGGGCTAGCTGTACTGTCTTCACGTGCCATTCTGTGTTGTATTGTGAGCCCATATTCTTAAGGCGTGCTTTGTGCTAATCTTTTTAGGCTGATAGCCTATGGTTTATGGTTTAAATATTTGAATTCTAACTGTTCGCAAGAGGTAGTACGTAAGAAAAATAATCACATACGATTTTGGTCAGTATAGCTGAACTCAGTATATATTTTTACTATAATCTTCTTATTGACTCTATCTTAAAAAACACACTGTTTAAAAGTTAGTTACTATAGACAGTACGAGTATAGGTCATGTATAAGCCAAAAAAAAACCCCACCCATATGTTGTGGGCTATACAGTGCTACCCTTTGATGATGGGCTACAGTAAATTACCTTCGGCTAAAGGGGGTTTTTTACAGGTGTAACTTCAAAGGTTCAAGAATTTGGCCATTTCCATGCTTGCACTTCTTCTCTCGTTTTGCATGAAATCAAAGTTTTAGTTAGTCATATAGCATATGTATGCTAACTATGTAGTCGCATCTTCAAAAGAAACAACTACACACCAATCAAATGCCAAGATCTCGTGAACAAACTAGCCCTTGACGTATGGCCATGATCGATATCTTTCTGACGATGAAATGAATTGTTCACTGATTAAATTTTGGATTGGAATCATAGTCATACATTCTGAAGTGTCGCTCTATTATGCCTAGAATAGCACTGCAAGGCGCGCAGGTGTAGGGTCTGGATGACACAACTAATTTACTAGCATACACCTTGCTCTTATTTTTACATTATTTTTTAACAACCTTCCAATGGGATTCTTTTCTCATGCAATTTAGCAAGAATGAATTTTGCAAAACTACATATACCCTAGCAAACTCTCGCAGAACTACACGTTTAGAAGAACATTTAAAATAATAATGCCACCAAAGTGTGTTATCCAGGAATCAATTTTTCCTTAAAAAAATATTCCATTAGCCATGAACTAAGATACAGTTAATGGTACAATGAGCACATTGATCCGAACATAAGAACAATGTATTATTGTTGCAAGCATCCATAAAAAAGAACTAATCAACTACAGTACAAACATCTCCATCGTATTCCCTTTCCACCAATAAAGAAAAGATAATACAAGTAATGCTTATGCAAAGTAAACTACTGCATCTAGAAGAGTATAAAGCCAAATGCCACAACCATTAGGGTGAGTGCTACTCTTGTCATGCCCACGGTAGAGGAGCTTAACACATGATGGCCACGAGAGGGCCCTGGTGCCAGAGACGGTGCTCGAGAAGGATCTGACCCTTCCTTCGACAATGGTGAGAGAGTGAAATTTGGTGCTTCCGCGGGAGAAGCAGAAAGTGGAGATGAAACTGGAGGGTAGTCGATGATCGAGGGTGATTGGACTGCTAAAGATGGTGTTGGAGATGGTGAGTGTGAATGCTTGTATGAAGGGGAGGGTGCCTTAGAGGGAGAGGACGAAGGTGGGTAGTGAAATTGTGTTGGTGTATGAGAAGGGGAGGTATGAGACAAAGATGGTGCATGAGAAGGGCTAGATATAGGCGAGGTTTTAGATGGAGAAGGCGATATATGAATTGAGGATGGTGCATGAGAAGGTGGGATATGAGATGAAGATGGTGCGTGGGTAGGGCTAGAGATAGGTGAGACTTTAGATGGGGAAGGCGAGATACGAATCGAAGATGGTGCATAAGCAGGGCTAGACTTAGAGCTTGAAGGAGATGGCAAAGGTGAGTGTGATTTAGATGGTGCGTGAGATGGGCTTGAGATAGGCCCATACCTTGAGCTGGTTGGAGATGGTGATGGTGCATGAGAAGGACTAGGAGTAGGGGAGGCGTCCTTGGAGTTGGAAGAAGGCAATGGAGCATGGGACGTTGACGGTGTTGGTGCTACCCTAGGGGATTGTGCTTTTGGTGATGGTGATGGAGGGTAGGACGGCGAAGGTTTTGGAGATGGTCTAGGGGGTTGTTGTTTATGATATGGTGCTGGAGAAGGGCTTGCCTTAGAACTGGAAGGCGATAGAGAAGGTGAGTGAGATGAAGGAAAAGTTGGAGGTGGAGTATTTGGTTGGGGCTTTGGAGATAGAGATGGAGTGGTTAGTGGTAATATAGGAGTTGGTGTAGGGCTTGAAGTAGGGGGAGTGATCTTGGAACCTGATGGTGATGGTGAAGGCGAAAAAGGTAGATATGGCATCTGAGGCTGGTGGATTGGAGATATTGAGGGGGACATAAATGGTGTATTTAAGGTTGGTGATGACGCAGCTAACGGTGAGGGCGAAAGGTGCCACTTTGGCATTGGTGATGGGGTGTGTAACGGAGGCTGAGTTGGAGACTTATTAGAAGGTGCCGGTGATGCAGATGGCCTATGATATAGCACAAGAGATGGTGGTGATGATGCTGGTGAGAGTGAAGGTGGAGGCGGATACGTAGATTCTGGTGTAGGTATTGGTGTTCGTGATGGATGTTGAATTGGAGCCTTAGAAGGGAGTGAGGGTGATGCCGATGGCGCATGTATCGGTGTGAGGTAATGCGCTGGAGAAGGCACGGCTGATGCCGATGGAATAGACATTGTTGAAGGTGTTGGAGACAACATAGGGGATTGTGAATTAGGAGATGGTGCAGGAGAAGGCTTTTTATCATGTTTCGATGAAGGTGGAGGAGGCATGGTTGGAGGCGAACTGTGCGGTTGGGGCTTTGGAGACTGTGGTGAAGAGGTGGATGATGATGTTGAAGGGGCTATCACTGGGCTAGAAGGAGGAGAACTTGCCGGAGACATCTTTGGAGACAACGATGGTGATATCGAGGGTGATGACAAAGGAGCTGATATAGGCCTAGAAGATGGAGAGTTTCGCGGTGACTGTGAAGGCACGAGAGAAGGTGGGTGTGGCATGTGAGGTTGAGGTGCTCGGGACATCGAGGGAGCCATTGATGGTGTATGTGGCAGTGGTGATGGCGAGGGCAGATGTGGGGTCTTTGAAGGTTGTGATGGAGCGTGTGATGGAGGATACAATGGAGTTGGTAACGACGACGGAGCAGAGGAAGGTGAAGAATGTGGGTGTGACGTATGAGGTGTCGGCGCTGGAGATATTGAGGTTGAGCGTGATGCCGGTGGTACAACTGAAGGCGAATGTGTGGACTTTGGCGTCGGTGATGGGGCATGTGATGGATGCTGGGGTGGCGACACAGGAGTCACCGGCGGGCTCAAAGGCAAATCTGAAGTTGGTGCCATGGAAGGTGGAACCAATGGTACTGCGGACGGAGTCTGCGGGCTCACTGGCGGCTCAGCCGGTCCAGCCATCACCACCACCATGAGCTTCTGGCCCTTCTTGCACCGGCCGGCGTCACCGCTGATGAAGTAGAACGGCCCAGTCCTGTCGAGCACGTACGCCGAGTCCCCGTCGTCCAGCTCGTCGATGGGGTCCTCCCCGTCGCACGCCTCGTAGTGGCTCTTGTCCACAACCAGCACGGTGTCCACGTCCTTCTTGTACTTGAACACTAAGAGAGGAACAAAGCACAGCAAATCCTTGTGATCAAATTAAGCACTTACGTACACACACGCCCTGGCCTGCATCATCCACTTAACATGAATCTATATGCACGTACCAAGCATGTCATTAACCCGGAAGCGGTTGCGGCCGGCCCACTGGTCGTAGCTCTCGGCCGGCCTGCCAACCCAACCGTCTTCGTCGCCGACGTGGAACACGCTGCCGTGGGATGTGGTCACGGAGGCAGCCATGACCGCTGCGAAAGCTAAGGCTAGAACAACGCTATTACTACACGGCCCCATCAAGTGGACTCTGAGCCTAGGTGCTATACTTCCGTTTTTTTTTTCTTCTTCTTCTTTTTGAAGACTGGCTCGTGTGCAAGTGCAACGTAGAAAGTGGCCAGGGAGGCAAGGGCCGAGCGTATAAATACATGGCGCGATATGGTCACCGCGCGGTTGGGCGGCTGGTGGTGAGGCTAAGGAGTAAGGACACCTTCCTCGAAGTCCACCGGACCACGGCCACTTTGCGTACGAGACGTACGTGCTCGCCGTAACCATTAAGGCCGAGATTAAGGGCGGGCTGGCATACAAATGCACCTTTGCGTACGAGGCGCTGCTGCTTGTCAGGGTGCAGCGTCGAGCGGAAAGAGGTGTGGATGTTGCTTCGGTGGGTCGGCTTCGATTTAGATTTGGTTTGGTGCGGAGCTTAATCTCGGTTCGGTGGTGATCGGTTCGGCTGAAAGCTTATGGCTGAAAACACTGTAGCTGGTTGACAAAACACTGTAGCTGAAAGAGGTTTATTTAACATAATTAAATTTAAAAAAATTGAAAAATATAAAAAATATGTTAGCCCATCACAGGCAACGCAAACGAATACGAGAAAAAAGAAACGACAAAAAAGCTCAAAAAAAAGTCAAAAATTCAGAAAAAGATAAAATTATAAATAGTACAAAAATAAACTTAAGCCATAAGCTTAAGCCATGTTGAACACCACCTAAATTTCGATTGACCTTTCTAACTTGGAATTTTTTTCTTGTTGGTTAGGGAGTCTCATGTGATTGCGTCGGCACGTTTGCTGTTGTTTTCAGCCGAGTAGTAGATCAGAGAGAAGGGATTTGACGTAGAAATGAATTTGTCCATTTGTTCTGCAGATGGAGAAATGTGTGCGTGTAGGGTAGACCGCAAACGGCGGCTTTGACTCTGAACACCGACGAGTTCTGCTTGTTCAACAGCGGGAATGCTTATGTAGCAACTCTCAGTAAACTACGAGCACGTACTCACGGTGAGCTGTCAGACGAAGAGATGCTAGGCTGTGGGACCTATAATTTTTGGTGGATGTTCATGGCGTTCTTCACAGCTTCTGGTTTATGTGTTATGATTTATACTAAGTAACTAGCTATTAAATAGGGTGTCTTTTTGATATGAAATCTATAAGTCGAACGTAGTAGACATTATACTGATTTCAACTATACTGATCAAAATCGCATACGAGTGTCTCTCTCCGTACTCTCTCGCACAAATAGCCAGAATTCAAAATTTTCAACTATAAGCCACGGCCCAAAAGAACGGTCCCAAACTGTGTCAGGTTGTTTTTGACTATTAACTTTTTTCAGTAATTATTATTTATTATATTAATAAATTGTAGTTAAAAATCATAAATCATGACTAAAAATTAAAACCTTAGTCTCCTCGGACATACTACGTCACTACTTTACTTATAGGTGGTGATCGGTTCGGCTGAAAGCTTATGGCTGAAAACACTGTAGCTGGCTGAAAAAAACAATGTAGCTGAGAGAGGCTTATTTAACATAATTAAATTTAAAAAATTGAAAAATATAAAAAATTTGTTAGCCCATCACAGGCAACGCAAACGAATACGGAAAAAAAAAGAACCGGCAAAAAAGATCCAAAAAAGGCAAAAATTTAGAAAAAGACGAAATTATAAATAGTGCAAAAATAAACTTAAACCATAAGCTTTAAGCCATATTGAACGCTGCCATAAGCCCATCACCATACAACCCACTGCACCACATTTACGCCGTGCCCTCGTAGCGACGACCACGACGACACGACCAGCCCATCATGTCAATCGTGAGAAGCTGACACGCCTCCAGATGACAAGATCGAGCTCAAGAGACCGGACCCTCACTCGGTGCACATCAATGTGTCATGCACCTGGAAGGCAAGGAGGCAATGTTAATGCCCCAAACAGCTGCTTCTAATTTTTGTTGGTTTATTTGTTAGAATAAAACTAGTATTATTCTAAACCAGCGGATCAAAGAATCTAAGATCTCATATGCAGTAATAGTAATACGTTGAACATCTGTAAACACGGAAGCAAACCTAATGATAATGCCATTGTTACAATATCTAATTCAAATTGCGATCCAAATTCCAAAATAATTCAGATAAGATGCAAAATTCCATCTTGAATTTGAATGATGTACTGCAAATTTGCGCAAGAAACAATCATGGGCTGCATGGCCAAAAAGGATGCATGTTGTGTTCTATTCATGCAAATGAGTTGTTATTGTTGAAGATAAGAATTGCAAATTTGTACTTGATTGACAAGATGAAGGTAGAGGGGCATCAATTCCTACAATTATAGATATGCACATATGTATACATACTTATTGTACAGCATATTTATTGTAAAATTATGTTGTTCTAGGAAGTAAGGTCAAGTTTAGTTCCTCAAGATTTAAAAATCAAATCATATAAGAAAGGGAAACTAAAATTAACTATAGGAGCATTGCACATGGAGGGACTTAGCACAAGTGCTATCATTAGCATTCCATATAATTGAGATTCACTCTGGTCATAGCCTGGTAGGAGTACAGTACTACAGCTCTTGCCACACGTCTCAAGTCGACTTCAAAAGCTGAGCTTAATAAAAACGTACCACCTAATTGATTATGTTCTTCTGATGAAGCCTTGGTGTGATATTTAATAGAGTATCCTCCTACACTTAGTTTGTAGATATCCACAAACTGTAAGAGCAGAGGGAGCAAGAACATTAATGTGGTAGAGACAGAACCAAGAGAATAGATAAAACAGCAAGAATTACCCATTACCGCAATACTTGTTGGTGGCTGACAGCAAGCACGAGACATGTTAAACATGATCACCCAATAGTTTCTGGTTCATGGCTGATCTATTATTAGCCCAATGGCTAGGGAAAATAAGGCAACGTGACTTGGAAAATAAGGCAACGTGACTTCAAGAAGGCCAACGATGGCGACGTCAAACATTAGGTGTCGGCGACGATGAGCTTGCACAGCCAGATGACATTTGATGGCACTCGAGCATGCATGCAGTGTTTGATCATGGGTTTGAACTTTGAAGTTATCCAGCGTTTTTGCATTATCTGAGTAGGTGTGCATCAGTGCAGGGGTCTCTTAGCATGAATGGGACTATGGGACTGTGCTCTCATTTTTTTTAGAGCGGATGGGAGTGCTTCTGTGACTTGTGAAGTTGTGAACTTTTTAATTTGGTGTAAGTACGCACGGTTTAATGGTTGACCTGCGTTTTCAGTTCTATGTGATCTTTGAATCTAGTACTCGTGCAGAGATTAATCAAGCCTCGAAGTTATGCCAGTACAGGTTTGCATTTACGCCGCACTGTCGCGTGAACTGTGATGCGGTGCGTTCATTGACGCTGCTCCATTGAATTTCAAACAGAGAACTGGCCGAAATTGTAATCCCTGATTCAGACTTCAGAGCAATGTTTTGCATGTGAGTGGAAATTCCCCTATCATTCAAAAAAGACATACATAACTGACTTATGTGGTACTTTTTTTTTTGCATTTGCTGCAAGGTCCAAAAGAGTAACACAGGTTTTATTATGCAAAACCTAAACTTTAGACTATCTATCCTGTTGGATGGTTTAAGACGAGTCCATTGTACAACTGGAGTCTGGGAGAAAATTTTCATGGGGACAAGCCCCACGCAGAGAGTGTCGTTTTAGCCGTCAGATCGTCATCTCGCAAATGGGATCGTGCCCCATATAAGTTTTTTCCGTGGACTCTGAGCTCTGATCTAGTTCTTTTCAGTCTATGATTTATGGTTTATTACTTATGATTTCTCTCGAATAAATAAACGGAACGACTTCTTCATCGTCATTTTGAAACGGCTCATCGGGATAATCTTTTCGAAACAACTTATCAATTTATCAGTATTTAATTTATTCATATAAGTACTTATACTAAGACTAAAAACCATCAACTATAACTGAAAAGAACTGAAAACTGTCCTCAAATCTGCCAAACAACCGGAGTAGAATTGTAGAAGAACCCTTGTACTGAGCCGGTCCAAGCAGTCCAACCACAGGTGTGGGCCAGGCTGCTTTTGATAATGTCCCAGGCATTAGCCTAGTCCGGCTAAGTATTCAGTTTTGTGGATGAATTGGACCGGATTGGAACTTTCCAATCTCAAGCCCAACCGTATAATTCCCGCACCGCCCACAGGCCACTGCGTCTCCGGCCAGGAAACTGAAGCGTAATTACTTTCTTGGGTTGGGGAGCATTGGGCCGAATTCAACATGTTGCCGTTTGCTTCACCTTTTCTTTTAGTGGAACTTAACGCTTCACTGTTCTAGTAGTACTTGAAAGTTCCGTAAAAAAAAGTACTTGAAAGTCGTGAAAGTCGTACGCCAAGACGAGGTCATCACAGCCAATAATTAACGCAACGCACTATCTCTCTCAAAAAAAATTAACGCAATAAGCCATCATTCACGCATATAGAACTGGGATCTTGTTGCTGGTAGTACATAATTACAAGCCTTAAATTAAGAGCTTTTTTACGGTATCTTTAAATGAATATGAATCATTCAATCTTTATAATCTAATGATTCAGATTAGTTAGGATTTAATTATACTACCATCCACACTACTTATATCGTAGAATATTCAAAATAGGTAAAATTGTAACGTCCATGGCCATCCCCATTGATTCGCCTGCCGCCGATGGACGGGAAAATCATGCGCCCACCCGGCGACCTGCTCCAGCAACACCATGTCAAAGGAGTACACGTCCCACCTGGTGCTCAGCTTCGGGTTCTCGCACCTCAGCATGCCGGGCATTGTGACGGGCTCGCTGCAGGTCATGTCCAAGACTGGCATAGGAATAGCCATGTTCAGCATGGGTAAGAAAAGGTACGTAAGAATTAACATATGACATGTACATAAGGTTGTTCAACCTGATGATGTGCATTCACGGATGATGGTGCAGGCTTGTTCATGGCACGGCAGGAGAAGATCATCGCGTGCGGGGTGGGGCTGACGGTGCTGGGATGGCGCTGCGGTTCGTCGCCGGCCCGCTCGCCACACTGGATAGAGCATGCACGCTAAGCCTCCACGGCGATGTGCTGCATCTCGCCATAATACAGGTACAGTATCCGGTAGTGCGCTGTCGGGTCGGCCGAGGAAGGCCCCGCGAATGGGCTCTCCCCTCCTAGCTTTGAGGCGTTGTGGTTGGGATGCGGTGGCAATTCAATAAAGCCGGTGTGAAAGCTCTCGCGCAACCACCGTATCATCTCTGCATTTATTCATCTGCAACCAGATGAATTGCATGAATTGCATGTGCGTCTCCTGCTTGACATTCGGTAGATTTACGACGTTGAAGGAAACAAATCCTTCATACTGCTGATCGATCGCTTGGTTTGCGTTCCCATTAGCTTTGACAAAAGTTTCGCTTTTCACAGCTTATGACAGTTACGAAAGCGGCCCTGCAGCCCCGCTCGGTTGAACTGAAAAGCTGTGGATTATGGTTGAAATTATCAGAATGGTGAAATTTTATCGTTCGGCGGGTGGCTTATTTGGCGTAATAAAATTTTCAAAAAAAATTAAAAATAGAAAAATATAATAGCTCATCATAGGGACAATGCAAACGAATACGGAAAAAAACCGACAAAAAAGCTAAAAAAACTAAAAGTTTAGAAAAAATAAAATTTATAAATAGTAAAAAATAAACCAGAAGTTAAAAACTGAAGCCAAAACGAGCGGAAAAGCAAGTACTTCACGCACTTCAGATACAAACTTACCAACTGATCAGTTGCGGAGCTTCTCTCCTTTCAAAAGAAATGCAAAAGGTAGCATCGTCAGTGTTTCTAGGTCAGTCCGGCAATTTGTCGTGCACGCGATCATTTGGGGGGAGTGCCATCGTGGAAATGGTGGCAAGATATTTCTATCATGTGTGCATGGATTTATATATACTTTCATTGTTTCCACAAGTTGACCTTCACCAAAAATGTCAAACTTTGTTTGTCTTTTGCTGTACTCCATCTGTATTGCGCTCATGCAGTGTCACCTCCCTTTCTATGGGCCACGGCGACCGGGTTTGTGGAGCTAGTACGTCTGATCAGGCAAGTGCTCCGAGGCAACACATCACTAAGTACACTTGCACCAAGTGCAGTGCTGAAAGGAACAATTCGACAAAATACCACCTTAACATACTTGTATCATCCCAATCCGACCTGATCAGGGCTTGAGTGTTTAACTAGTCATCATCTTCTCGGACCCCTTTCTTAAATTAAGGCTGTGTTCAATATGACTTAAGTTTATTTTTGCACTATTCATAATTTCGTCTTTTTGAATTTTGATTTTTTAGCTTTTGTCGGTTCTTTTTTCTCGTATTCGTTTATGCTTGTCTGTGATGGGCTAACATATTTTTATATTTTCAATTTTTTAAATTTAATTATATTAAATAAGCATCCGTCACCATGTGTTTTTCACCATTCTGATGTTTTCAACCATAAACTTTCAGCTTTCAGCCAACCGATCACCACCTAAGCTCCTCTACGACAGCCTTATCGTAATTTAGTCCCATATACATCTACTCGACCCCCTTTCTTAAATTACGGGATGAATTTACGGAATGGTGTCAAGTACCGTATATACTTTTTCCAGACAGTCTCCAGTAAAAGGAGGTCCCTGTATCTGTATGATCCGGAGTTCACAATTTTGGTCACCACGAATGAATGGCTTGACATTATCAGATCATCTAGAATTCTGGATGGAACAAGCACTAGCTGCTCACACGCTCTGGCCGGAACCTTGTGGAGTTGCAAGCCATCCCCTGGCTGACACGTGACTGAAATATGTAGGACCAAATTCTTCTACGATATAGTACGATATATTTAGCTCACAAATTCAGTAGTGACAGCCTTAACACAAACAAGTATAGGGCTTCCGCGCTTTCGTAAAAAGTAGTTGATTTGACACTACCGTTTTATGTATTAACCGATTCATCTAAAAAGTATAAGAAAAGACTGACAATATCTCATACTTCAACACTCCTCTCTATGAATACTCCTCCAGCTTATGACATGGGCTCAAAATGGGCTGTATTTTTATAAGTTGAGTCAGCCATATCGCAAACTCAATACCTCTTCGGCTCTGTTACTGGATTAAATTTCACTAACCAATTCACCAAAGGCTTATAATACTAAAGGAAATGCGACCAATATAACCATACTTCAACACAAGCTAGCTTTACATGCCGTCCCATGCACCGGCTTGTGTCGTTGAGCTCCCAAACGGAACCATCCTATGTACAGTGAGTATATATAGCTAGCTGCTAGGTACCCTGTTACTACAAGGTTACTACAAGAAAAACCTGATGAAATAGCACTTTTCTGGAGACGATTTCCAACTTGCCTATAAAATTAGAGATAATTTAAAAATCACCCCAAAACTCTGTACCGTAGAGATGATTTTGTGACGTTTAAGAACAACTTGCACATTTTTTTTTATCTTGTAGAAACTTTTTTGAGACGCTCTCTAATTCGCCTGAAGTTTTTGTTCTGTAATTACATTTTTTACACGCTTTTAACTATCTATATGCATTTTTTCGGTGGTTGATATGTGTTAAATGATTTATATATAAAGTAAGACATAACTAAACATGTGAAGTTATAAGATTCAGGTAGCTAGTACGACAAATCTAAGAGAAATACTATTCCCATGAGATTCAAGTACCAACCTTTGCAAGAGTCCAAACACCTTTTAAATTTTATTTTTTACGGTGCATTATACGAGTAGTACAATTTAACACCGCTATAAAAACACTTCCATTCCCTTAGAGATAGGCTGGGAAGAACTCAACATTGCCCAATCCAAAAAAAGATATAGAGATGTTTTAATAAATGTCTCTATGTCATAGCGACGATATATAAGAAGACACTTATACAATATTTTCAAATACGTTTCTATAACAATGTAGAGACAGAAGAAAACGTTTCTACTATATTAAAAGAACCTCTCAGTATAGGGTTTGTGTTGTAGTGTTAAAAGGCAGTATTGAATAGTAACCGGTTTGAATATTAGTAGTAGTATTGATCTTCCCATCAGCTGTTGATCCATTATCCTTGAATTAATGGCCCCGATCGATGGTGACGTCCTCAGCTCGTCACCATTACCCAGTTACATCAGTGGGGTTTGGTCACCATGCTGCCATGCAGGCATTGGTCCCCGGTACGGTAAAAGCCAAGTTCAATCTCAGGTAAATAAATCCAAGAGCTGAAGTAACTTCGAGCTTCCGGGACCAACAGACGAGCAACAAAACACAAAACCGACTACGACTGGCATAACTTCGGCTGGTCGATCGCCTGCCTCTATGCAGCATCCAAACAAGATGGCCTGGGTCAGCCAACTCACTCTCACTCCTCGCGTAGTCACATGGAAATATCGTACGTACGCTTAAACCGGACAAAGCACGTAATGCGAACGCTAAACCTAACGATCTGCGAGTGCGACGCAGCACTGCTGCAGCACCGGATACGCGTCGGCCGCCGGGCCATGTTCATTTCGGCTTCTTTGTTAAATTTTTGGTTTCTAGTTTCTAGTTTTTTAATTTTATTTTTTCTAGCTAGTTTGTTAGTTTTTTTGGCTTTCTGCCTCTTTTTTTCGTATTCCATTGCATTGCCTATGATCAGATAATTTGTTTTTTTTATTTTTAAAATTTTTAATTTTAATTACACTAAAAAAACTACCAACTGCTACAGTACAAAATAAAGCCACAAACAGTAAAAATAAACAATAAACCACAAAAAAAAACCCAAATGAGTAGGGCAAAGCTACCTGGGGGTCCTCGTGTCACCGTGCTCGTCTTGTTCTTTTAAATGGCAGCTAATAGTTTTAATCCGTACTTTTCAACACGACAGTGAATGACGAATATGGATTTAAAAAGTCCTTTAAAGAATTTGTTTTCAAAGGTCGTTCCATTTATTTCAGAAGCTTAGAGCCAAAAAGCTGAAAACGAAAGCCCACAATAACAGGGATATCGGTCATCTCGCTCGCAATTGAGGTCGCTCTGCGGGGTCAGATCCGGCAAATCCCATCGCCCGTTCGTTAGCCACGACCCCGCGCTCCTCATCTGCAGCAAAGCTGGAATTCCTTCCAGATTCGCGTGCAGCTCGCTTCGCTTCGCCACTCTCTTTTGCCACCTCCCACTTGCGCTCAGCCACTCACTAGCTCAGCTCGTCTCGCTGATCAGCTGATGCATGTGCCTCCCCGCACCACGCGCCTCTCTTTTCCCCTCCCCTCGTTCCCACATCCTTGCTCGAACCGGAGCTTGCTGGTCTAGCTTAGTTTGGTCATGAGTAGCTAGCTGGCAGCGAGTCGATCGGCGGGCTCGTTCGGAGGGAATTGACCAGCAATGAGGGTGTACATCACGGCGGCGGCCGCTGACGGCGTGACGAAGCCCAAGGCGCCGCCTCCCCCGCAGCAGCAGCAGGCGGCGCGGCGTGGCTACCGCTCGGTTGTCGTCACGGGGCTCCTCGCCGGCGCGCTCCTCTTCCGCACCGCGCTCCTCGCCATCGAGGCCGGCGCCTCCCTCTGCCCTTCCGCCACCGGTAAGTAAGCTCGTTCACAGTGAATGTACCACGCGCGCACTGCGTGTAATCTTGATGTGACTAATTGATGCTTCAGGGTGCTTGGACTGGAGGGCGGGGCTGGGGGACTGGCTCTACGGCGGCGGCGACGCCATGGAGGTGAGTGCGTTCGATCGAGCTGGCTTCCTAGTGTTAGGCTCGTGTTCGACCGCGCGCGCGCGGGTCAAAACGCGTTAGGCTCCGGGTTTTTTTGACATTTTTTACATCTGCGCGCGGCGGGCAGAGCGTGCGACGACGAAATGGCCGGCCGGCACGCAGTTCCTCACGCGGTTGGGACGATTTTTATGCGCGCGGTTCGGCACGCTGGCAGTAGGCGCATTCACGGGAACGGAATGTTTTTTATAATGGAACTTGATCCATTAATATGGCAAATTAAACAAATCGTTAACCGCCACACGAGGTATAAACTCTGAAAAATTTTCAAGTCACACATAAGAGTTTGAGGATTTCAAAGCCACGCCAAACTTATTAGGTTCATGCGCCACCACGTTACAACTTCTGCAACAAATTCCAATCCAAGTCCAGCTGAATTCAAGCACGCGACATATGGGAGGGCATGAGCCAAGCCGACGCTGGACATGTACAGCATATTGAGACTTTGAGAGGATGGTCATGTACTGTACATGGACTGGACGCAAGGATGTGCCTACTGGATTGAAGGATTCAGGATGCCTAACACATTCGGCCCCAAGCAGTGATGAACCAATAGCAATAATATTTTTTTTTGGTGTGGCTAGCGCTGCAGTGTTTAGCAATGCAAAGACTTGTTTCTCTGTTACCATTGTGTACAGAGGAGGAAATAACGACTGTTACGCTGATGCATGGAATAATCAGGAATTCAAGAAAGAGTGGAAGAGAAGTCACAGGGAAGCCAGCCTGTTAGATCCCGTGGTGGTGGAAGCAGCACCGGGTTCTTTGGACGGCCTCATGGCGGAGATGGACACCATGCTGGCGTCCTATGACCGGCTTGACATGGAAGCCGTGGTGCTCAAGATCATGGCCATGGTATAAATCTATCAACTCATCCTTACGCACACTCTATATAATCTTTACTGAACTTTAATAATCTTGCATCATGCTTGCATGTTACTATAGCACCTTAGCTGAGGCAAGTGCTTTCCACGCCAAAAGATCACATCATATGGTCCCTATTTTGTCCCTGTTCGCGCGTTCTCTAGAGATTAAAGAAGTAGAACTTGTGGTGTACGTGTGCATTACTCTACTCATCATGATCATGCATGCATGCTCCTTCAGTTTGTCAAACATGCAGATCGGTAATCAACTAATCATTCAGACATGTGAGTAACTGAAACGTTTAGATCTTGAAGTACTTTGTTGGATAGGCCATGTTTCTGAATTCTCTGAAATTTGTTAACACCAGACTCCATAGATGAATTATCAAAATTTGATCCACTAGTTTGAACTATACTCGTTTATTTAGCTTTGGGAATAATTTGAACCAGCTTCTCAAGATGGATCGGAAGGTTAAGTCATCAAGAATCCGAGCTCTATTCAACCGGCACCTGGCCACGCTGGGGATTCCCAAAAGCATGCACTGCCTCACGCTGAGGCTAGCCGAGGAATTCGCTGTGAACTCCGCGGCCCGCTCCCTTGTGCCGCTGCCGGAGTACGCCCCTCGCCTGACCGACGCCTCGTACCTCCACGTCGCCCTCGTGACCGACAACGTTCTTGCGGCTGCGGTCACCGTGGCTTCCGCCGTTAGAAGCTCGGCCGACCCGGCGAGGCTGGTATTCCACGTCGTCACTGACAAGAAGGGCTACGTTCCAATGCACTCGTGGTTCGCGCTGCACCCGGTTTCTCCGGCGGTCGTCGAGGTCAAGGGCCTTCACCAGTTCGACTGGCGTGACGGTGATGTCGTCGCCTCTGTCATGAGGACGATCGAAGAGGTCCAGAAGAGCTCGTTGGGTTATCAGCAGTACGATGGATCAGTTGAGAGGGAGTACATAAGGCTTGAGGCCTCCAAACCAAGCACGTTCTCTCTTCTGAACTACATCAAGATCCATCTCCCAGAGGTAAATTAAAGGAGGTAGTATTAACTAGCTAGGATGCATGATTAGTCGGTCAGCTTTGACGAACCAAATAGTGGAGTGTGACAGTCTCGAAAAAAATAGCGGTGTATGATAGCATTTGACATGTGACTCGTCTGATCGAACAGTTCTTCCCGGAACTTGGGAGGGTGATACTACTGGACGACGACGTCGTGGTGCGCAAGGACTTGGCCGGGCTTTGGGAGCTGGACCTGGAAGGGAAGATCATAGGCGCGGTTGGCGCGCACCGTCCGGGCGCAGACGATGCCATCTGCATCGACAAGGCGTTCAGCGATCACCTGAATTTCTCCGACCCCGCAGTGTCAGTACCGTCGCTAGGCCTCCAAAGTTCGCAATGCGCGTGGTCGTGGGGCGTGAACATCGTCGACCTCGATGCGTGGCGAGCAACAAATGTTACCGAGACGTATCAGTTCTGGCTGCAGAAGGCAGGTTCTTGTCCTGAACTCTCTGCATTTTCCCGTACCACGAGCAGCTCTTAGTCGCACTGACGACATCCTGTGCCGCGTGCGTGCGTGCAGAACCGGGAGTCGAGCTTCAGGCTGTGGAAGATGGCCTCGCTGCCGCCGGCTCTGATAGCGTTCGATGGCCGGGTGCAGGCAATCGAACCGTTGTGGCATCTGCCGGGCCTTGGCTGGCAGATGCCCGACGCCGAGATGCTGCACTTCTCGGCCGTTCTGCATTTCAGCGGGCCGCGGAAGCCGTGGCTGGAGGTCGCGTTCCCGGAGCTCCGGGACCTGTGGCTTGGGCACTTACACGCGTCAGACAGCTTCCTACGAGGATGCGGTGTAGTAGGATAGCACTGTAGCAGTAATGGAACAAGTACACGATCGAGTTGGGAGCAGAGAAGTGCAGTAATTTGGTACAAGAAGATTTGGGTGTGCAGAGCTAGGCTTACGATCGAGGAGAGGGAAGTAGGTGCTGCCTTCAGTCTCTCCTCGCGCTGGCTCTACGACGTACGCTGGCTCAGTGCCACAGCTACTCATGGTTTATATCTGAGAGTGATATTTAGGCCGTTTCAAACAACTTTTGATTTCTCACTTCTAAGTCAGTCGAAATATGTTGGCTTTTTAATGTGATTTTTTCCTTTTTTTTGTATTATATGTGGAGGTATAACGGTATTTTTATTTGTTCTTTTTTATTTTACTATAAGTTGAATGTTTCGGAAAAAAACTAACAGCCGCTATAGTGACATTTCAGCTAAAAACTATCGGAAAATGCTGAATTGAACAAGACTTTATTCGTTAGTCACGAAACTAAAATTACAAATTTGTGGCCAAGCAGTAACTTTTCTCGGCTCTACACCATCAAATCACCGTATAGAAGTTAGAACAATGGTTAATTTAGTACTGTTGACGCTGTTGCAGTCTGATAGGCAAAATAGTCAGCAAAAAGTATTTTCGGTAATTGATATAATTTTAAGGAAAGATCGAGATTGGCCAAAAATTAGAATTAAACACCGGTCATGGTAAGAAACCTCCAGAAGATGTCGACTAAGAAAATATGGATGCAAGAAAGAAAATCATCAACAAAAAGATTAGAAACGAGAAAATTTCAAGATAGACAAGAGCTCTATCTAAAGAAAGGCTGAGCCGACACAAAAATGAAGACGTAAAGCACAATCTAAAATTGAGTCGACTGTTTTACGATATAAATACCCTATACCAGTCGACAGAAAAATATGCACATGACAACCTTTATCACATTTTTTCATCTACTTTTTCTGTATCTTAGGAGTAGACCATAGTTAGTAGAATCTTACCTTCGAAATTTGAATTTGATTAATACTGCTTCTCATCAATATGGATCAATCTGTAAGGTACACCTATCCCCTGTTCTGAGATTTCATTCCTGTTCGTTATTGCTTCATATCAACATTTTATCAAGGATCGGCTTTCATTTAGATTTACCAATGGTCAACTTTGGTGGTTTGCCGAAAAATCGGCTGCATGGGTGGCCAACTGCATAATGGGCCGACCACTTAAAACTCCTGGGCCATCCACTATCCCAGCAAAAGAGGCCAAACCCAACCCATCGCCAGCCAGGCCGTATTTCTCAGATTCCCTTCGTTCGTGTAGCCCTAGCAAGTCCTCCGCCGGCTCGAATCTCGATCCCGCCCCGCCGGCCGCCGCTGCCGGGGAGATCCTCCGCTTTCGCCATGTCGAGGCTGCGGGCGCTGTGGCAAGCTTCCGTTAACGCCACAAAGCGAGGTAGCTCTCTGCCACAAACCCCGGTATTGTTGCTATCTATTTGGTTCATTTGCTCAACGAAATCCGCTTGGAGCTGCTCACGGTTGTCCTGCCCGTTATCTTCGTGGTGTTTGCGGTCGTGCGAAATGTTAACGGGGAAAAGGTCGATCTCGAGGCCATGCGCGCTCTCCTGTCTCCTGCCAGCGTTACGGACTTCACTTTCTTGCATAAGCACACAAAGATTAGAGCGCTGTAAGGGTGCAGAATAAGAAATTTCTTACTGATGAATACTAAAGCCCCGTCTGCAATGCTGGAATCTTTCTCGATGCCAGCGGGAATTGAACTGTTTCCTGTGAAATGGAACGTTCCAAACAGGCCTACATGAAACGAGAATTAATATGCATATCAGTTCAATATTGATTCTGTTGAGGCTTAGATACAGATAGAGTGAATTTTCAGCATTTCAATTTCATTCCAAGTGTGCACTGCTGGATAGTAACCTTTATGATGTCTTAAGTTGCTTTTGAAATTGATGTTACCCATGCATTTAGGTAGATGTATGGTATGAAATTCATGGCAGTGCTATATGAATTATGAAGGAAAAATAGTGGATACTTCTCCTCTGATGGGCGACCTGTATCCAATGATCTTTTAGACTTTCCTGCTTTAAGTAATCTGGGTAACTCTTTTGGGGCATCCATTACCCCTATCACATGCTATGAATTTGTCTAACTGACAGCACAATAAACACTCTTTTTTTGCCAATGCTTTACTACGTACCAAATTGGCAGATGTTGCCTGGAATTCAGAAGATCTGATTCCGCCTACTGAAAGATACATCTTCAATTTTAATTCAAAAGAAGAGCTGAAAAGGTGGCACTTGCACTCAGATTCAGAGTATGGAGGTAATGCCACACTTCAAAATTTTGTTTGTATAAATTAACTTGTTTCAATTGCTCTGATAACTGAAATGATAGAATATATCACTTATTGTGTTTTTGTGATTGTGAGATACTCGTGCAAGATTGATACTCTTAAGACTTTTGCCTGGCATCGAAAATTGCTCCTTTGTTTTTGTTCTCAGAATATAAGAACAATATGCCCTGTTAGAGTTTCTGATAGCTTTATATTCTTGTTGATCATGTTATTGATTTAAGCTTTCATGTTGCTTCTGTGTTTTGAACGAAAATGGATAAAATCAAGGAAAGTTCTCCCCTTTTGGAGAACAGCAGAAATGAATCACAGTTTAATTCCAGTAGGTTCCTAATATTGTTCTAGCCAAGCGTCTTCCTAATGTATAATCCTTTGAAAGGATACATGCTACAGTTGAAATATCACAGTTTATCCATTCGAAAGGAGTTCTCCCTTTGTTGCCTATTTTTGTTCCACTTTTGCGCCATGAATGTTCTACAAAGAGTGATATCTAATACCACTGTATTATAGCTTACTGTCTGTTATTAGCAAGGAATGGAAGATGTTATTGCTCCCTCTGGGCACATTATACACACAGTGAGCGAAATGGGAGTCTACCTGCCTCCCTCTTGTGTTTGCGTGTCTATTAAACTTCTATACTATTTCTATTTTCTTGACACCTTTTGCAACTAATATAAATCTTCATATTTGCATCTATAAAACAATGGCTTTCGTTCTTTTCGGCTTCTAGCTTATGGCTTACGCTACAGTAACTAATTTTTAAACGGATTGTCTTTTTAAGGCAGGATCTACAAGTCAATTGTAGTAGACATTGTGCCGACTTCAGCTATACAGGCTAAAATCACATACGTGAGTGTCTCTCTCTCGTGAACAGGCAAAATTCAAAATTTTCAGCCATAAGTTACAGCCCAAAAGAACGACCCCAATATGATTGAACAGAGTTGTTATTCAGGTTTATCATCTGCATCATTGGAGATAACTGATGGCGCCGCTGATGGAGATACTTCATCAATTGGTACTATGTCCTCGACATTCTTAATTCTTCCGGCTTGGTCCTATCTTTTGAAGTAAAGATCTCATTGTGGTTAATTTTCCAGTAGAAAAGAGAAAAAACTTTGTTTTGTTTGTAACTGCACTCATATAGAGCATAAGAGTGTAATTAAACCTCATGAACTATGGTTAGTAGGGAATATTAGGTGCTGTCTTTGCTTTAATAATTGAATACTCCCTCCAGTCATAAATATATGTTGTTTTGGAATACGTGCAGTCAAACTTTCGAAACTTTAGTTATCAATCTTGTTAAATATTTATATTGTATACATGAAAATCATGTGTAAATTTGTCTCGAAAAGTACTTTCATAATATTCTAATTTTATTGGACTTCATAGATATAATGCAATAGAAATTAGTGGCCAAAGTGGTGTTTTGGAGACCGTGTCGATGTCCAAAACGACATGTATTTGTGACTGAAGGGGGTAGGAAACATACAGTTTATTTGCTTATCACTTCCTTAGACTTGCATGCCTGATTCACTCAGATTAATTTTAAGCTTTGACAATTTTATCCACTATGGCCCTATTTGTTTAGGCTTAGGCTTTTTAGCTTATAGCTAAAAGCCAGCCTTTTGGCTTAACCAGCCTATAAACAGGGTGCTTTTAAGCTTAAGCCAGGTTGTTTGGTAGTCTGGCTTTTTTAGAGATGGTTGGCTTGTTGAGATGCGGGCGAAGGATAAAAAGACCGAAATACCCTTAAGGGTTTTTATTAACTGTCGAGCTTAACATTCTGCGTATGTATCAACGTTGAGGCTTCCTCCTGCGTACGTATCTTGGCAAACATGAACTAACTAGCATTAAAATGGAGCATATATATATATATATATATATATATATATATATATATATATATATATATATATATATATATATACACACTAGTAAGGTGCCCGTGCGTTGCAACGAAATATCAAATGATATGGTCAAATCAGCGAACATGGTCCAAAACCGTTTCACGAACATTTTGGACCATAAAATTTCCTCTCTTTTTTATAAGATTGCATCTAACATCTTTTGTCTCCTTTGTCCAATGAGAGAGAAGGTAAATCCTATATACTGACAAATGCTGAAAATTAAAGATTTATTAGGATAAATATGAGTATGTATTTCAATGACTAAAAAACTGTCCATTTGAAAAAATTTCAACGTTTAATCAGGATAGCGTAATCTCTGATTTTACCTCATAAATACATAACTAAACATAGAAGGAACAAACTTGGACTAATTAATAGTACAATCAAGAAAGAACAAAACATGAATAGCAAAAAGGAGACAACCAATAAGCATGGTGATTGTTCTGCAGGGTATCAGACTAATGCAAAATATATAGTAAGCTACCCATGCGCAGCAACGAAATCTAAAAAGAAGTGTGATATATATCATCAAATATGATCCAAACCATACAATAAACATCAAATTTATCTTAAATACGAATGAAGCTTGTTCCAAACCGTACATAGCCAAGTGCTTGTGAGTTGTAACAGAAGTTTAAATTTCATGCCATTTTGCACTCATTCCAAATCCTAGCAGCCAGCATTCTCATTCTTTCAAGTTTCACACCTCCACTTCATCTTCCAAGTTTGGTCAGTGCACATCATCACTCTTAGCACTATGAAAGTTTCTCTTTTCAAGAGCACGCAAGTGAAAAATCTTGAAAATGCAATAAATTTAGAAACAGTTTCAAGTACTAATCTCAGTACCGCATTACTCATAATGTGAGGCAAATAATTGCATGTAATAGGAGACCACAATTCATGCGCTATTCCAAGGCTGTATCAAATCAAATGTATTACAAGTAACATCGAAACCCTTTTAAGTTGAATGACAGTGAAGTCTGAATTATGCAGAAAACAAAACCTAGCATGGCATAATAAAGTATTCCATATGTTAACAAGATCAACCATACAATTTTTTTTACTTTCTGAAAGAATACATAACAAAAATTTTCAGGACTGAAGAGGCAGAAAGAGATGCACATTTTCCAGAAAATTAGGTTCATGCGTACCAAAGAATGGCAGCAGGAAGGCAATGCAAACAGTTGATGCAACAAGGCCAGTCATCAGTATAATAGAGAACATTGTTTCGTTCAAAATCCCTCAGGGCAACTCTTCTAAACTCCGAGCCAATGGGTTTAACAACAAGGCAAATCTGTTGTGATGAAGGACAAAGCAATTCCTATGGAGAGTTAAGACACATTGAAAATCACAGTGTAAATGTGTAATCCTAGAAGCCTGAACATTACAAAGTTTGATGATCAAAATTCCATAGGATACTTGGTGAAAGGGTTGATCACCTGAAACATAAGAAAATTTAATGATAAATACTAAGAAAAAATTGTTGCAGTTTCAAAATAAAAAAATTAAGTCGATAGACAAATGTTACCGCGATCCACAATGCGACTTTCCAGGCAAATGAATGTTTTGGAAGATTCAAAGTTATTTGTGATAGAGTCTTCTCTCCAAACATGAGATAGCCAATAATAGTAACTGAGCTATATATTGTTGTGCAAATTGCGAAACTGCACAGCACCATTATTCATAACATTGAGAAAATTAATTATTAAGCAACAAAGTAACCCATGTCAGAATGAAGTTCATACATACCATACAAACAGTGCCATAGTGAATTTTGTGCGACCAGACATTGATTGGTAGATATTTGGAAATACCATGTCAGAATGAAATGTTTCCTGTCAGCATAAATTCCAAGACAAGTAAAGTTAACAGCAGGAAAGATTGATGTCATATTATCTCCTTCCAAAATAATGAATTCAACACAATATGACTGCATTCCATAAATAACATATTATATGAGATAAATGCGAAAAACAGTTCAGTGATTTGCTCAATAAACAAACAATTAGGCGACAAACTTTTCCCTCAAAAAGAATTAGGTGACAAACTTTGCAAAATACAAGCCAGGTAGAAATTAGCTACTGACATATAGCTCAATATACAAAATAATCTGCACAAACAAAAACATAAGCATCAGTTAGTGTTTCTTCACTACCAAAAGTTAGAATTTTTTTTGCATAAAAGTAAGATAAAGGGGATTAAATACAATGTGCATTGCATCAGCCTTGAAGTACCAAAGATTAAAATTTATCACCTCTGAAATTTAAATGACAGTGACAAGGATAAGGCAGACAAGTACCATGGCAACTTCTAATCCTCCACCAAGAGCAAGACCATCAATTGCAGCCACTGATGACTTTGTCATACCTGTTTAGGACAATAAATATATAAAATGCTCAACACAATTCTTCAATAGAAAAACAACAACCAATCAAGAGAGAAAACGAACAAATCAAATACCTTGTAGAATATCAGTCAAAATATCTTTTGATATGTAACCAACCTTTGGCTGCTCCACTATTAGAAATGTAAGATTGATAAATGATGATGAGATTTGCAGAATGGATAAATCAGTAATTAAAAATGAGAATAGTGTGACGGGAGATAGGAAGTATAACATACTTTTGCCACCCTGAAGACCACCAAAGGAACTAATATCGAATCCTCCAGAAAACTTTCCTCCTTTTAGAATTGTTCATATCCAGCCAAACTGCCAAAGATGCAAGAACCGTTCAACTTCATGTGTTAACAAAACCATTTCAATAAAACATCTCACGGTACCTCTACCAAGCAAAAAAATTTCATGAAGAAACACAAATAAGTAGCGACATTGCTTCAGATTCGCCTTGAAGCCTATGTGGTAAACAGAGAGTAGATAGATATCAGGAATTCTACTATCCATGATGTTAGGTTGTTAAAGAAATTGCTTCACACCTCTTTCCATTCCTCCCTTCCTCCCTCAAAATTAGCAAGTAGGTAGAACGCATTTGAATTCCTGTAGAAGAGCAAAAATAGGACTCCAATAAATTGCCGATAGTAGGTTTGCTGACTGGAAACTAAAAAAACAATCTTTATATTGACACTCGCAGGCTTCTAGCAAATTAGCCATTGATCGTAGTTAAGTAATAAATCCTACAATACATATTTTCATCAGTGTTTGAATCTTATATGGGGCAAAGGTTGCAGGGATCAAAGAAAAATTTTGGTAAAGAACAGGTAAATTTGTTCTAGTGTAACTTCAATAACCCTCTTAAAACTCTATATTTTTCTTAAACTCTCCCTTCCCCTCGTTCTGTTTGAGAATCGAGCACTGCAAAAAATCTGTAATCTTTCCCATATTTGACTATGGTTGTCTACCATGTGGTGTTGTTAACCCATAATGGTGCATTACACACAGTGTTGTCCAGTGCAACTTAATTCTATGGTTTCATTATCTTGATTATAATAAGACAACATCTACCTGATTTCCCGTTAAAAATGATAGTAGAATTTGTGAAAATGTTGGGTAACTATGGTTATTTAACATAGTAAATCTAAGCTATGTAGGGCTGCTACATTTTGCCTTTGGTTTCAGATTTTGTTAAGATCAGCCCAAATTGAGAAGGAATGAATGGAAAGAACAAAAAATTGTTAATGTGCCATTTGTTAAGATCACCCCCTGCCTTTCTTTTTAGGAGCAGTGGAGCATCAACCCGCGCCCTGGCCCTTGCTGGCGATTTGCTCCCTGTACTCCATGAGAAGTGACGCAAAATACACCTCAAATAACATCGTACTGATTACACACGAATCATCAACATACCAATTCATCTTCCTCGATTAGGGATCATGAGCATTAGCATTACATCGTTTCATGACACACCATAGACATTTTTTTAAAAAGTAGATGCACATAATCAGATGTTGTAACCATCAGAATGCCCCGGCCAAGAACGACTAGACGATGACCACACGCGCTGCGTGCGATTGATGATCCATTCACCATCCACGTAACCGATCGTACCAAAGGGCTATCCGCTTGCGCGATCGCCCGATCGATCCGACCCAACCCCGGCCGCGACGAGCAAACGGCAAGATCAAACAAACAACATGCACAGATTGGGAAGGCAAAAGATCGAGGAGGACGACCGGTAGGTGTTACCGAACTTGGGTGATGATGCTTGGTCTTGCCGATGGATCGTCGCCCACCCTTAGACGGATATTGCGCCGAACGACCCGAGGCGAACAACCCCTTGCACGCGCCGGCGGTGGGAATCTGGTGGCGCCGAACGACCCGAGGCGAAGAGCCCTCACCACATCTATCCACCAAAATCGGGAACCTCGGGCGGAGGATCTTGCGGCCGCCTTGGTCGAGGAAGCGGTACCGTCGGAGAAGCGGTCGAGCGGGGGACGGGGTGGTCATGAGACGGAGTCGTGAAGCCACGGAGAGTGGCGGCGCTAGGCGGGCGCGGGCGGGGAGGAGCGAGCGGTGGGGAGGAGGATGGGGTCGGGGTGCATCCGGCGCGGAGGAGTACGGCGAGGAATAGGCGAGGGAGGCGGTTGAGGCGGTTGAGGCGAGGACGGAGGAGCGGAGGCGGC
Source organism: Bonia amplexicaulis (assembly GCA_036346245.1). Lineage (NCBI taxonomy): Eukaryota > Viridiplantae > Streptophyta > Magnoliopsida > Poales > Poaceae > Bonia > Bonia amplexicaulis. The sequence goes on along the minus strand of CM070736.1, from coordinate 12,023,175 downwards.
GTGAAGAAAAGCGATGGGAGCGGTTTCGGCGGATGAGGCGCAAGGAGGCAACGTGAAGCATATGGGCCCATGTGTGCGCTAGAAAACCGAGGAATGGTTGGGAGGACGGACGGATTGTCACCAACTACAATTTTAAGTAGTAAAGATATATATATATATATATATATATATATATATATATATATATATAATCATGTACCTATCATATATTGCATATAAATATGAATTATAGTAAAAAAATAACATGTACCTATCATATATATTGCATATAAATATGAATTATCCTATTGTCTATACTCTTGCGGACAACATGGAATTAGCAATACTTTCACGAAAGGCACACATGTTTGTATCATCCACTGCCAATCCATTGCCACTGTTGCCTCCAGATGGTCCATCGTGTGTAGTGCTTGGTTCATAGTCTTCGTCATCATCGCATCTCTAAAAAAGTCATCGCGTAAAGCACTATCTCAGATGAAGTTGTGAAGCGCCACACACGCAATAATAATTTGCGTTTGCTTATCCATGTCATAACTTGGCATAGCCAACAAGATTCTTCATTTCATCTTGAGCACACCAAATGAACGTATTTGCCACTCAGTTGTCGACCCAGTCGAAATTCCGGTAGATTATACTTTTGTCCTTTGTAAGAAGCTAGATAGCCCTTTCGATTGATATCCCGCATCAACAAGATAGTATTTTCCTACACATGCCAAACATATTAGTGTTGACGATGCAAATCGAGAACACCATCGTAACAATTAATTGTATGTTCAAATAAGCAAAAGTACCATCGGGAGGATGTGGAAACCGATTTGAATACTTGTCCAAAGTATTATTGAATATCCTTGTGTCATGCGCTAAACTCGGCCATCCAGCGACAACGAAAGTGAACCTCATGTTGAAGTCACACACCGCCACTACATTTTGAGATATATATCTATGGTGACCGGTGTGTACAACCTGCTCATCCGCTGGCACAACAACAAGTACATACGTGCCATCAATTGCACCTATGCAATTGTTAAAATGAGGAGAGAATGTTGAAGTCTTAGATGAACTGTGTTGAATTCTGGATCTCTTGGTTTAACATTATCTTTAAATAAACGGTACAAACAGTCTAAGACTTCGTGAAATTTTCTGTAGATTGTTTCACTTGACCTCTTGAAGCAGTTCATGACTTGGCTAACTGAAATGCTGCTAACTGAAATACTGTCTTAGCACAGAAATGGCAGTTGCTGCTAATCTTCTTAAGCTGTATGCTGCTTTAGGTTGTCTGGTAATTCTCATCTTTGACTTCTGTATTAGGATATTCAGAGATCTTTTTTCTTCTCCTATAGTTTCCTATTGTATACCTGAAAAATTTATAACTTCAATTCAGCTTTACGTGACAATGGAGCGATGATCCTTGTCAAGAATGAAGAGTTGATGGCTAATATTGGTGAGTTTATGGGAAAATCCCATCCAAGCGTTACTAGGATTGAAGCATTGAAGCTTTGCCAGATTCTTTTGGTAGGAGTTATATTCACTTATATTTGATTATTAACTAATATAACAAATCAATCACATTTGTGTTATCTCTTTTGAGAAATCTCAAAATTACTTTATTTTTCAAGGCATTATCGATGCGATGTCTAGAAGTGATGAAAAATTGTTTGTAATAGAGGTGTGTCGTACGTCAGATTTTGCATGTAACAACCAAAAAAATTGGGGGAAAAAGAAGCAGGTGAGCAGCAATACCAAGATGACAACGGCGGATCTGCGTTGAAGTGGACGGCGTCGGAAGGATCTCGTGAGGAAGTAGATGGGATGACGGCGGGATGGATGTCGGCGACGAGGCTAGGGATGGGGAGGAGGCCTGCAGCGTCAACAGCAGTGGGATGGATGTCGGCGGTGTTGGGGACGGGGAAGTGGACTCTCGGGACGCAGGAGGGTGGCGAGGCTTCGGGGACAGGGAAGAGGACTCCAAGGACGTAGGACGGCGACGGGCCTCTGGGGACACGGGAGGGCGGCGGGGACGCGGGAGGATGTGCCGCAACTAGTCGCCTGGGCGACTCGGCCGGGAAGGGGAGAAGTTGGAATACGAAAGGTTCGGCCGCAGGGAAGTGTATATACGATGGCATTTTGGCCGTAATTTTCATGAAGTCTAGTGGCAGATAGTTATTTTGACTCCGCAAAAGTCAAAAAAGCACCACAGTGCGGGCTTGTGGCTTTTAGTTATAAGCAGGCTTTTGGCTTTTACAAAAGCCAAGAAAAAAGCCTGTCGTTTGTTTAGGCTTTGGCTTTTCTGCTTTTAAGCCAAGGAAAAAGCTGAAACAAACAGGGCCTATGTTTCCAACATGTGCATCCTAGAAGGTGTCTTCTCCGAGGGATCAACATGGAGGATCAGGCGTAGTGGTTTCTGTGGATTGAGACCAAAGAAGGTATGGTGTTCTGTCTCAGGGGTATATTAGGATTTTGGTCTGGTTTGTTACTTAGTTCCATTCCATCAAGGCTCAGGCCAGTTTGGCTTTGCTGTGTATGCCTATGCTTCACTGCACTAAGGGATTTAGTTAGTTAGATTGAGCCTTTACCTAATTTAGTAAACTATTGCTGTTAAAACTCTTAAAAAGAGGTTGCCAATTATTTAACCAAAAATAGCAAATAAAAATGTTTTTAAGAAGCCACCACAATGCTAAGGATACCCTCAGGAGGACTACCTTTAACTCACCTTGTATTGCTTTTTAGAGTTTGGTGAATTCATATCCTGTGTCTTAGGCTTCAGTAAATGAAGCTCAGTTAATATTTCGTCTATGAAATGATAAAGATTTTTGCTTTAGTGGATGCATGCTTGATATTGGAAGCTATTCTGCTGACAGAAAGTCGTCCTTGCTACCCCCTGTTTCAGTTTGATGGTTTCATCGATCTTGATGCATGACACAATAGCAATGAAGCTCAAAGGGGATGGAAGATGCTACATATCTACTGTAAGTATCCACTATGAGGCACTGTGGAATACTCCATTTGATGTCCAGTCAATATCATGCTGCATAATCTGAATTTTAAATACAGATATACACAGAGAACTGGGTGAATTCACCTGGACAACAGGAAGATAACTCGTGGCAGGCTTTTGTGTGCATACCCCAGGATAGGTGGCAAATCATGAAGGTAATTTCTATTCAAAAGTGGGAATATGTGTTTTTTCATGATAAAACACCATTTGTCCTTTCTTTCAGATCCCTCTTGATCGATATTTACCTACATGGAGAGGAAATGTGATCGAAGCAAAGTTGGAAGTGAACCCTGCTCGCATCGTGGGAATGTCGCTCTCTGTAAATGCAGAAGGCGGGGTTCCTGGTGCTAGGACTGGGCCAGGTGATTTCAGGTTAGAGGTTGATTGGATCAAAGCACTTAGGACACACTGATTTTCCACGATGGCGGCCTTTTCTCTCTAGTTTGCTTACCAGCTCCTAGACAAAAGAAAAATTCATTCCTCGTGCATCTATTGTCACTGGACTATAGTTGAATGCCATTAGGAACCAAGAGTACTGGTAACCACTACAGATCGTCAACTCCTGTATCCACTTTAGATGCATGGAATATTTCATACTGTATCAGTAAAGTGGCCATGCAAGATTGGAAGGGTGCTGCAGTTCAACGCTAATGAATAATAAATAAATTTTCTTTTACACTTTGCGGAAAATGATAGCAAATGTGACATCTGTCGTTTAGACGAGCTGGCCCATCTGCACAGGTATTTCTTTTCGTGCAATCTTGCTAGCGCCTGATCCATTGATGTTCATTCTGAATATACGGCGGGATAGGAGCTTGCTTAGTTAACAGCTCCCATGAACAACTGCTAGTATTTGATATTTTTCAGTCGATGTGTGCTCATTTTTCTGAAGGAGCTTATGAGCGCGTGCTAGGAGGCGGCTTTAATTACAGCGTTCAGAATTGTCCACCTGTTAAATTGCACGTTTTGCCCGAGTGCAAACGATCAGACTGGCCCTGTTTGGTCAAACTAAAATTGTTGAAACCCGTGAGAGTAGCAACAGAAACTTCACATGGACGGTGAACACAAGAGCTACAATTCAGGAAGCACGTACAAGGATGGTTCAATTATTCCATCATCAAAATCCCAACACAGGGATTGATTTCTAGAAGCGCATACGAAGAAGTTTCCTTCAACTACAGCAGATGCAATTCGATCAGGAACCACAGGAGGAAGGGAACAAACAAAATTGAATAACCAATGCCGCCGAGAAGACTAGTGACTAGTACACCTTTGCATATGAACAAACGACGGGTCAGCCTTGTCATCCTTCAATGAATCCGGTCATCCGCAGCACTGAGTCGCGCAGGAGGCTGAGGTCGCGGCGCGCCCGGCCGGGCCCCGACCGCAGCAAGAACGCCGCCGCCCCCTCCGACGTCCGCCTCCGCGACACCGTGACGTGTGGCGGCACCATCGTCGTGCCGCAGCCACTGTCGTCGTCCTCCTGGTCAACACGCCCGCGGGACAAGCGCGCGGCCCTGGGAATGTCCACGGGCCGAGAGGCCGCGGGACACGGCTGGTGCTTCCCGGAGGAGATTCGCGGGGACGGTGCTTTGGACGACGGCGCCACGGACGAGCTGGAGCGGGCCGGTGCGCTCGCCGGGGCGTCGTGGTGCGCCTCCGGCCACAGCACCTCGGACTCGTACAGCTCCTCTCCCGTTGCCATAACGTGCGGGTTTTTACTCGCGTATTGCCCGGAGTCTGGAAGCTTTGGGCTTTTGGTTTTAGCGTGTTTTGTCCTGCGATGGAGTAGAGGCTTCAGTGCTACGACCGGAACGCGCGCGTATTTATATAGGCGTTGCGCCTGCCTCTTGCACATATCGCGTAGCTTCCCACGTACGGCGGGCAGCCGCGCGAAGAAAGGATTGGGATCATTTCTAGCGGGTCGGAATCGGATCACGGGCTTGCGGGGTCAATAAAGGCTGGTCGATGGGCCCCAAAAAATAACGTGACTCGTCATTCATACGACTTTTACTTCTGACTTAAGTCAATAAGAATATCTCAGTTACTATTTATTAGACACTATTTTTTACTTTTATGTATTGTAACGTATCTTGTAAATTATTATATCACAATTTCGTAAGTTATATGACGGTCTGAATGTTGTAATGTCTTTCGTTACACTGTCTTTCTTACATAATGAACTACTATTTATCAACTGTTTCTATCTGCTACTACTATTCATCAGTTGCAGTTAAAAGTCATCAATAAAAACCAATACAAACATATCCTTCTTCAGACCATCAGCCCTACTGTAGCTTACATATATACATGTTTAAAAACCGCCATGTTGGGCGTGAGAAATGTATAGTTTTTTTTACTCGGATGAAGCTGCAGTTTTGGTCGTGCACGCACGCGCGCGAGGGATTGCTCGGCTTTCCTTTACCCTTCAGTTTCTTTCTTCCATCTAGGTCTTTATTTGGTTGGGCTACAATCATAACCGTTCACATGAATAGATCAAGATTTTAGTTCAAATTTTTAGCTCACCTATATAGATCTCGACTGAAAATGACGTTCCTAACAAGGCCTAAATAATGTACTACTACTAGTCACGAATCATATCATCGGTTGAAGACATGGAAGCGCCACGTACACTGTAGAGAGGAAAAAATATGTGATTTGAAAGGGAAAAAAAGGTGCTGGAATTCGCTTTGTCATCATCGGAAAGCAACTCAGCAGCTCTGACGAGACTAAATCTACGGGATTGGGATCCCATTTTTTAAACTGTAGATAGCCAGATTATGCAAGACTTCACTTGATACTAATCCCAGATTTAATCCAGAGGTTCGTCGGATGCGGATCGGGGTGCATGCCGTGAGTCCACGCGTACGTCCCATGGCAGCGGATCTTTGGTCCTCGGCTGGGAAGCATATGAAACCTGGGGGGAGCAGCTTACCTTTTATTCGGTGGGTTCTATTGGCTGGAACCTGAGATTAGCAGCTTACCTTTTATTCCGTGGGTTCTATTTACTGAGGTTTATAGTTTTTAATTTTAACAGTATTTATATAAACGAATCGAATATTGGTAAGTTATTTAAAAAAGATTATCTCGATAAGCCACTTCGAAACAACAACAAAAAAATCATCCTATTTATTTATTTGAGAGAAACTATAAATCATAATGTGTAAGTCATAAGTCTAAACAAACTTAGCCAATCTTCTCGGTGCTAATAGCTACGCTTTTGTCCTGTGTAACGTGTGTGAAATACATGATCAAACGGTTCCTTGGTACCTTGCGAATACGGTCGTTGATTTCGTTATTTCTGTGCCACCTCCGGATATGACATACGACGTGGCGCTAGACTACAAAGCTGCTTTTTAGGTAAATAATTTTTTAGGTAAATGATTGTTTATGGTACCTAACTTTCAAACAGAGTATTTTTAAAGTAGTGTTTACTAGTCGATTGTAGTACGTAGGGGCGGAGCTAGGTTAGAGCAACGTCTTGGATTGAACAGTGTATCATAGGTAGTATTCACTATATATGAGATACTATTTTAAGTTTTACAATGAACTTTTGATCTTAGGCCTAGTATATCCCACCACATAAAATATATACGCACTAGTGACTTTATTTATATCGATCAAAATACACATAAGTATATCTCACTCTATAAAGTATTACTATTTAAAAAGAAAAAGTCAAAAGTCACTCAAGGGGCCCAAAATGGCACCACGCTACAGGCTGCGAAGGATCCACGTAGGTGCACTGGTCGCGTGTTTGAATCAGGAAAAAGAAAATCAAAAACAAATTCTGTAAGCAAACAGTGCGGCGACGAGGAGGAAGGAACGTACGTGAGGCTTGGAGCTGCCAGATGGCGGTGGGGTGGGCCCACTGCAAGGTGCAGCTCTCTTTGCAGCTTTCGCTCTAGCTCCAGTTTTTCTTTCTTTTCCCCTTCCATGCCGGGAAACAAAAGACGGTGAGAGTCGAGACCATAAAAAAACCTGGAAATTTTTTAAGCCAATCGGATGAGCACGAGCCACGCAAGCCAGTCGGTTGTTGCGTTTTGGATAGAAGAAACTATGGACGTTTCTGGAAAGTCAATGAGTAACAAATGAGTAGTTCAGGACTGCTTCCAAGGTACAGTAGTACCACTATGAGAACGTGAGGCTGGGAGAATGAACAGGTGGCCTACATGCGGGGAGAAACATACAACCTAGAATTTCCGATAAACCGTTTCGAAATAAGATAAAAAAACATCTAATTTATTTATTTAAAAAAAAATTATATATCAAAAAGAAAAGAATGCATCAAATAATTTATTGGGCCCAAGCAACCAATGAAGATCATCAGCACTAAAAGGTCAGCCACAGAATAGTGTGTTTCATGATCACAAGCTGCCAACAAAATAGAGACGCCTGTACTGCATCAATTACATGTTAGACATCTGTCTGATGTGGTACATATGTCATATGGCTGGGTAGGAAAGGGAGAGGCCGTGAGAGTTACTTCACGATGGAGGCAGGAGAGAAATTTCTACAAAGCATCGAGGTAGATGGTCGAAAAACATGGTAAGGTTGTATACGACGGTCCAATTGAATATCAGGGAAGAAATAAGCTTGTTCAGTTACTTGTGCTGAGGTACCTGTAAATCTTATCAGGAGGTTTAGTTTCAAATTTTCTACTCTTATAACACTTCTTGAATGACAAATTTCTACTCTACTTGCTCTGAGAGATTTCTTTTCTTTGCCGTAAGAATACTGCTCTTGTCTGGCTTGTCCAAAGTTTTCCTTAGGGAGGAAGTAGGATGATATGTGCATTTTCTTGATTTTCAAAATATGAACAGCAGATTCTTTTTCATTAGATTTTCATGTCCATATCTAATAATTAAACTTTTCACTGAGATTAATCTGAAAGTACTTACAGAAGTATTAGGAAGCACTTGACTTCAAACAGATGAATAAATATGTACGTGCATTGATTTCTATCCCCTCTAAGCCCACACGTGGGTGAAAATAAAATTGAACATAGTAATATGCAGTTACATTTCATTACCTTTGCAGAAATGGAGCATGAAAAGCAAGAAAGATGTGACTATTTTACAAGTAATGCTTCTATGCTCTTTTAAAAACTAGATTGTACAAATCTGAAAGAGAAATGCAAGTCAACATGTATATGGACGTCCATATGCTATCTTATACATCCAAAGTGCTACGAGACTTATGCAAAGACATTAAAATATTAAATGATATGATTGGTTTGAATTTTGAAAGTTTGTATCAATTTCAAGACATATTTGATGGCGATGATAGTACGTAGACGTGTCCATACGTGGAAAACCATTCTCAGTCCGAAAACAATAATTCTAGTAGTGGAGAAAATGGTGGTTACACATGTGCTATCTAAATTGCTTTACAAAAGAACAGTACACCTGCAGCGTCTGTTATTCCCCCGCAACGGTCTTCCAAAAAACTAATCCAAAGTGAAAGCAAAATTTCCAGTACGACTCGCGCATAAAAATGAAAGCAAAATTAATCCAAAGTGAAACGAGAATCCCCGCAAAATTTACAGGACTACTCGCGCATCACCATCGCTCTCACCCTCCCCTGGGCACGATCGACGAGCATCATCATGGACACATCCCTCTTGGCCCTCCGGTCAACGATAACATGCGGCGGCATGAAGACTTGGCTGCCGATCATCAGGCTGCTGCCGCCGGCGCCGGCACGGCTCGCGCCGAGCTTGCTCAAGCCGGTAAGTCCTTTTGTACCTTTTGCACCGGTGGCACTGGCCTTGCGGGGGATGTCGATGGGGGAAGAAGCTTTCTGCCGGTTGTGCAGCTTCATCTGTCGGTGCTCGCCGTTGTCATCGTCATCGTCATCGCCGTCGACGTGAGAGTAGTACATCCGGGTCAACTCCAGGTCTTGTGCTGCATCTGGCCAAAGGATGTCTGCTTCCTGGAACTCTTCCTCCTGCTGCAGCTCTGCGCGTAGCATCTTAATTCTTGCTTGACTTGCTTGGATTGTATTTACGAGAGGATAAGTACGTATTAAGTACTAGATAGTGGATATATCTCTTAAGACTATCTGAGCTGAGTAGCCATCCAGTCATCTTGCCTGTCACTATTGTTTTGGTCTACAGACACTGTTCTGTGGTTTTAATAAGTCAAGAAGCACCGATGCGCGCAGGTCACGGGCGTTCATATTAACTTTTACTTATATTTTTTCAGTTTTTTACTTATATTTTTTAGTTTTTTTTATAAATAGTAACAGCTTATAGAGAAAATTATTTATATTGATATAAATAAAATTATTATAGTATATACTATAATTAATTAATATCATGTCGCCGAAGGAGCCTTATTGAGTCAGCAGCAACGTGTACACGAACGTATGGAATATACCAAGAGACCACATCCGCATTTTGACCATGATTCATGAGCCTAAGCAACGTGTGCACGTACACAATACGTCCACATCAACAGACAGAATTCACCTCACATCTCGACCCAATTTACAAATGAGAGAATCAGAAAATGTCTCGCCATTCTTATCCGAATCCACAGTTAACCAATTTACATAATCAGGTCGCGCCTGCCTGCAAGCCGACGTTAGCTAACCAATGAGCACTTCTAGGTACGCAGCTAGCAAGACGCAGCATAACCAATTGGACACGAGCTAGCTCTCGATGAAGCCGGTCATGCGCAGGACGGAATCGCGCACGCGGCTGAGGTCCCGGCCCTTGAGCGTCCGCCCCTGCCCCGAGCACACCGAGAACGCCGCCCTGCGCCGCGCCAGCAGCACGTGCGGCGGAACCACCTCGCCGCCCTCGTGGTCGGCCTCCTCGTCCTCCTCCTCCCGGCGCCTCAGTCCCCGCTCGTCCCGCGCGCCCGAGACCGCCGGGATCTCGATGGGGTCCGTGAACGGCCGGCGCTCCGCCGCCCACGCCGCGCATTTCGCCGACGACGCCACGTTCTGCGACATCACTGATCACCTGTGAATTAGCTAGGAGCTGTGAAGTGCGTGTATCAATGTATGTGAATAGGACTAGATGCTTGCCCAGATCTTTCCGTCCGCAGCTCGGCGTGGCGCGAGATTTATAGTGCGATCCACATCCATCCACCTGTAGCTAGCTAGGCAGGTTCCGTGTGGAGCTGCACCGCTTTGCGTGACAGGCAAGTATGCGTTTTGAGCTTCGAAGGAATAATTCCATAATTCCGTTGCCGATTCGGCGCAAATGCCTCGCGCTAGGCAACTAAGGCAAACTATTCCTGTGTGTGGGGCGGGCCGGTTGCCTCGATATCAGGAAGCGCTCGCTTGATTTGCTTCGTCGATCGTTTGGTTGTACAACGGTGCAAGTTTAGTGATCTGCGTGTGCTAGCGAGAAGCTTTAAGCCGTATTCATATTGTTTTTTTGTTTAATTTCTTGTTTAGAAAAGCTAAAGTTAATATAAACATTTATTTTTTTAGCAGCTTCTCTCCCTCTTTCGCTATTATCTCGCTTTGAGATAAGGCATATGTCACAAATACATCCCTCACGTCACTCCTCTCGCTATCGTCATACGCACATATCTCTTCCTCACCCTTTGCATCGCCTCTTCTCATCCTAAAATCACTTCTTTCAACTACTATTGTTTATTTTCAACTAAAAATCATAATTCATAATTAAAAACTTTCAGTAAAAATCAACACGAACTTCCCCTTAATTTTAGATGCGCTTTTTGACGATCCTGCTGTACGGGCTTGTCGTAACGCCAAGATTACTTGCTCCATTGCTGATCTGAGCCGTTTCTTAGTTAGACGTTTGCTCATACGGGATCCCCACGTGTGCATATATCTGCGTGCAAGTGCACGTTTGCACATGACACTGACGTCGGGGCAAGGATTTGCACGCGACACACTGACAACGTTAGGTTACGTTGCTCTCGATCCAGAAGGCCAATACTCTGGGTCGTCGTACTGGGTCTCGGTTGGCAATAGCACATGCCTATTCGGTCCTGGCATATCGAGGAGTTTGCATCAAACGTTCAAATTACCGGAAAGAGACCTTTACTGATAGTTTGGACCGTTTGGCATGCAGGACATGTTTGGTACGACTGCGGCTTATGGTTTTTGGTTGAAATTTTTTAATTTCAGCTGTTTGTGATATAGATTATGGAGAGAGATACTCGTTTACGATTTTGGTTGATACAGATGTTGGATTTTTAATATGTACTATAATTAACTTATAGACCTCATCTTAAAAAAATATCCTATTTAAAAGTTAGGTACTATAGTAACAATTAAAAGCCACTAACTTCAACCGAAAAGAATAGATCCGTAGTACTCTAATTCCTCATAAAAAGGGAAACAGTGAAAAGGAAGATGGAGGGCTAGGTTCAATGAACTTGCAAATAATGGATCCTCGAAAGAACTACGCATCAACATGCTAACCTCATCGCATGCATGTGCATTACTACCTCTTATTAAACCCTGGGAAAGCTTGGAGCGAATAAATCAAAGCAGGCTAAACTAATTTTAGTAGCATGTCATACACACAGCTCTTAATTAACTAACTAGTAACCAAAGCATGCACCAGTTGCTACCAGGTCAGCTAGGTTGCATGCACAGCTCGAAACGCTAACCGTAGCATACCAAACACGCAGCTTTCTAACGAACGCGGTGATGATTAGGACAAGCACGCGTGTTCTCTGATGCACTTCACACCGGCTGCCGGTAACGAACTTAACGTATATCAACAGGTAAGTCAGGAAAAAGAAACATTGACATTGACGAAAAGCAAACGGGTTCTGTCACGTTGCTTGACCTGACGGCCTACCAAAACTGCAAGCTACTGCACGTTACGCTTATCCGGGCGGAGATACGTGATCAGTTCGACAAAAGCTGCATATGTGTTCGCCTCGATCAATCTGATTCTACTGAAATGCTTCGCATATCCTCTCATTTGCAAATTAAAACAGTTCTACCGCACGCGCGGTCACACGTTTTGGAATGCCTACCCGCGATTTCAGCGTTCAGACCATATCGATTGATCGTTGGTTGCTGCTACCTCTACAGGTTCTTTCAGAATGCACCCAAAGATCAATCGATCACGCAGGAATGCAGGATACTGATGCGATCACTACTGTTGGAGAGATACACTAAAGAACTATATATAGTTTTGGATAAACTTTGGAAAAATTGTTCCGTCAGTTACGCAGACGCGAGCGTCAGAGCATGCATCACGCGTACGTGCCATCGTTTTCAAGTACTTTATGTAGATAGAATCAAATTACACCAAGCTAGCAGCCGCTGAATTTTCAGCGTCCTATATTTACTTGGAAACAGACAACGTACTAAAGCTCCGTACATATGAACTCATGGAATATCCTGTGATCCTGGACTCTAGCTACGAGTCCCATGCCAGTGGCTTTCTACTGTGGCAGCATCTCGACACATACAGTGTCGTGCTGGCGTGAACTGCTGGTTTGGATCATACACCTGTAACGCTGTGCAATTTGGACAACTGGATCGGACATGCCAGTAGCGCATAGGCGCGTTGCGCCTGTGGTACTCTGCACGCCACAGGCAACGGTGAGGCTGACGATAGTACGGTTTGTAAAAGGACGTGGCTTTATTCTTTTAGCTTCTTTATACTATTGCTATTCATTATACTAATAAAACATAGTTAAAAAAATATAAATCATGGTATAAAAGTACAAGCTCATGAGTAGCCATTAACATCGAATGGTTGTTCAAGCCTCCAAAATGCGCCACGAATCCGTGATCTTTTTTGAAGAATGGCACACGTGCAGCGAGGTTCTTTTGACGCGCATAAGTTTCGCAAGAATTTTGTGAGAAAAGGGGGGAATTTTCCTGTAGGAATTATATACGTTGCAAACAACGCTTAAGCTGTGATGTGTTCAGTATATCAGCTAAACTTGGCAGGCACCTGCTGATCCGATCCAAGAACGAAGAATATCAAGTCTTGTTTCAAAAAGAAGAAGAAGAAAAAGAATATCAAGTCACAACATAGTTCAAGGTTGCATGGTTGCCTTTCACCTCTTTCAACCAATGCATCCCCAGAAATACGTACATAGCATTATCCAGAGATCCTTCAATTCTCGGCACCTAGCCACTGGCTACTGAGAGTAAGAATGGTCACGCGACAAGAACAACAACAGGGCTCCTCACAACATGGACTCCATCGCTCCACGTATACGAACCTGCCAGATACTTCCCGTTTACACGCGCACTGCCTCTCCCTTTCGCTTCGATCTTTATCTTGAAGGCCTTCTTCTCGCCCGTTCGCGCGAAGTTGAGGTTCTTTGGCGAAACCTTCACGGAGACGCCCATGGGCTCGACCACGGCGACGCTGTAACGGCCCCCGTCTTGGCCGACGTTGGTCACCGTCCGGTGCACGGTGACCGAGCCGTTGAGGCCGTGGACGGCCAACGAGGGGTGGTTGAGCTCGTACGGCGGCGGCGGGCTCGCAGGGCACGGGAGCGAGTGGTCGAGCTGCGCGCCACCGCTCGCGCACGCGAAGAGGAGGTAGTCCTGGTACGTCGCGTCGTACACGAGGCCCGGGTCTAGCGCGTGGTTGGGCCTGATGTGGCCCGAGCCGTAGTCCATGGGCCCCGCGACCGATCCGTCCGCGTCCATTATTGGGCCGCCTTCCGCGTTGTCAATTGTAGCTGTGAACGGCACGAACGAGTTTGTTTTCGCATGCACATCATGAGCAAGAGTTGACTAGTGTTGTGTTGAGGCCTGAGGCATTACCGGTGGTCATGATGGCTGACCGAATTGCGGCGGAGCTCCAGTTGGGGTGGGCGGACTTGAGGAGGACGGCAGTGGCGGAGACGTGCGGGCACGACATGGACGTCCCCGAGACGATGTTGTACTTCACCACGCGGTTGTCGCCGTCGAGCTTCGTCGGCGACGATGCCTCGCTCCACGCCGCCAGGATGTTCAGTCCTGGCGCCGTAACGTCAGGCTGCACGCACACGTAGCACGCAGTTAGCACGCATGGATACTTGTCGACTCAAGTTGTCATAGATAGGGTAGGGACGAGACGATTGGTGCTTTGGAAGGCTGCATGCGTAGAATGTACTTTGAGAATGTTGGGCTCGACGACGTTGGGGCCACGCGACGAGAATTGCGCCATCACCGGCGACGGCCTGACGTCCACGACGGTCCTTGAGCGGTCCAGAATTGCGGTTGGGTTGGCGCTGGAGTTGATGTAGTTGAGGATGGTGTTGGTGTCGGCCATGGAGACTGCCGTGCCAGGGAGCACGTGCGCGTCGACGGGGACCTCAGTTCCGTACGCCGGTGGGTTGCCGAGGACGATGGCCGCGCCGCCCGCGCGCTTCACCTCCTGGCCCTTGGCCACCCTCAGGCCGGTCCCCCTCAAGCACACGACGATCTTGCCTCGCACCTTCTCTGGCGAGAGTGAATTCGGCAGGCATTGGCTGCGTTCACACAAAAAAGTTGAACCGTGTTAAGTTTTGGATTTTGTACTGTTTAGTTGTAATGATTATTGATTAGTAAGAGTTTAGTGCAGTTGGTTGTTAATTACTTGGAAAGGTTAGCGTGAGTGCCGGGAACAACGGCGTCTGCTGCATAAACCAAGGGATACGCCTTGTTGCCCGGCAGTTGATATGGCGTTACAGTTTGACCCTGAATACGTACAAAACAAATCACATGTTAGCCCATGCAAACGGACAAACTTATGCCCGTACGCAAATTATTAGGCTGCGCTTACCATGATCACCATGCCATTGCCAAGCTTAATCGGCGAGTTGAAAGCGCGGTCGATGCTGCTCGCGCCGACCGTGAGGATCCACGGCGCGAGGTTCGACACAGTGGCCGGCGCGGGGCCAGAGTTCCCGCCGCTGCACACGACCACCACGCCGCGCCTCGCGGCGTGCAGCGCGCCGACGGCGATGCCGTCGTCCGCGAACCGCAGCGGGTTCCCGACGGACCCGATGGAGACGCTCATCACGTCGACGCCGTCACCGACCGCGTCGTCGATGGCCGCGAGCATGTCGGCCTCGAAGCAGGTGTTCTCGATGTTTGGGTTGGGCCCCGGGATGGGCCAGCACACCTTGTAGATGGCCAGGCGCGAGAGCGGCGCCCCGCCCGAGGCCGTGCCGGGCGCGAACCCACCGAGCGCGGCCACGCCCGGGACGGTGCGGCCCGCGACGGTCGACGCGGTGTGCGTGCCGTGGCCGTCGTGGTCGCGCGGCGAGCGGTACGCGTACGTGGTGTTGACCCCGCCGTGGTGGGCCTCGTATGCCTTGAGGTAGTAGCGCGCGCCTATGATCTTCCTGCGTACAAGCATCGGCACGCCAATAAAGGGCCTGTCATTTTCGATGGAAACTAACGACTTTTGATTTTATTATAGATTTAATTTTAAATGGGTTTTTAGGAAAAATTGCTCACTTCGCAAGTTTAATGGCGTTTGCTCGAATGCCCATGATGTCTCACCGACATGCGGGTCCGGGCCCGCATGTCGCGAGACATCATGCATTCGAGCAAACGCCATTAAACTCGTGCAAGTGAGCAATTTTTCCTAAAAAAACTCCATTTAAAAATTAGATCCTATAATAAAAATCAAAAGTCGTTAGTTTCCATCCCCTTTTTTTTAAGATAGAGTCTATAAATTAATTATAGTACATCTTAAAAACCCAACATCTGTATCAACCAAAATCGCAAGCGAGTATCATTCTCTCCATAATCTCTATCGTAAACAGTTAAAATTCAAAAATTTCAGCCAAAAGTCATAAGTCGCAACCGCACCAAACAGGAATTAACAACGGATTATCTAGCGCGTCTACATTATTTTACCTATGGATTAGTTATTACTGGTACACCTGATTAAGGTCCGTTCTAAACAGCGATGACTTCTGGTTTCTGTATTTTAGAAGTTAAAAGCTGTTTAGAATACGTTGGTTTCTTAATGTGTTTTTTCTCTTTTTTTGCTTCAGAGGAAAAAAAATCTACTCTGCCTCAGTGTTTGTACGTATGCTAAGGGTCACGTCTCGATACCGTCCATTGTTTGTGCTGTAGCAATGCATGCATGATGCGAGTCATACAGGCCGGGATTATTGCCGTTTCAAATCTAGCTTCAGTTTTTTTTCTTCTTTTTCCTCAATTTTTATATGTATTCTCTATAGAGATATAATGATCTTTATTTATTTTTTTATTAATTGAATATTTTAGAAAAAAACTAACCGATATCAGCTTAATGAAAAACCAAAAACTACATATAAAAAACAAAAAAAAATCACGGCAGCTGTGAGTCTGTGACCTATAAAACCGCAGTGCAGTGACTGGAGCTGACCCACACTCTCGGGTTTTTGTTTGGACGTGCACACTGTGGTCCCAGGTGGCAGCATGCAGGCGCCCGCGCTGCGGCTCCAATGACTCCACGACCCGATGAGTCCACTACGGAGATTCTAGCTTGGAGTGTGTGGCTCTGGTCGTCGCTGTCATGTCATCTCGTTGATTGGTTGCTTCACTGCATGTCTGCCCTCTTCTTTTAGCTTTGTTAAAGCTTGCTAGTTATGTTACCAACTTTCGTACAGTGACAACAAAATTCCTTTGGTACAGTGGTGGCTTTTCAGTTTAATAGACTAGATATTAGTCCACTTTTCGTATTAGCCATTGAGTTTCATACACCAGGTCGCCAGAAAACTGGGCTACCTGCGTTTAGATATTACCCAGATATTTTTTTTTTAACAATTATCTAAATTTAAGACCGTTAGATTAGAGATCTAATGATTTCTTTTTTTTTTTGGAGGAGGGGGAGATTTTTTTGAAGGGGGTGGGAAGAGAATTTATGGCCGTTGGATATCTAATCCAATGATCACAAATTTAGATGATAGTTAGAAAGAAAATATTCAGATGATGTTTATCAACATCTATGAAAAAAAAGGACCAATATACTCGTACTTCAACGCTCGTCTGACTAAACCAAAACGTTAAAATGATGGTCGCTGCGGGTGTAAGTCCGACGAACTGATGCGCAGAGCGAAGACAGTGATCGGCAAGTGTGTGTGCGTGAGATAGCTGACCTATTGCAAGATGATGGACTGAAGGAATCTCCTCCTTGGCACACCCCCTTCCACCGTGCCGGTACCGGCCCCAGCCCTTCGTCGCCGAAGCTCCTCGACTCCGGCCAAATCCCTGTAAAACAAACCGCACTTTATATATGCTACCCT
Organism: Bonia amplexicaulis; assembly: GCA_036346245.1. Lineage (NCBI taxonomy): Eukaryota > Viridiplantae > Streptophyta > Magnoliopsida > Poales > Poaceae > Bonia > Bonia amplexicaulis. Next base: position 12,006,003 of record CM070736.1, on the reverse strand, counting down.
CAAAGCTTCCTTTTCCTGCACTAGCTTAATTGTCACAACATGCTCAACACAAAACAACACAAAATTAAGCTAACATCGGCACGTGAAGGCGATCGTGATATCGAATTAGTTACTTGGCCGGCAGCATGCAAAGTTTATAGATAGATAAGCTAGCCTTCTCACCGGAGTCCAGCACGCCTACGATGACATCCTCGCCGGCTTTGGCGCCGGACGGCAGCCACTCGCTGCCGTCGAGGCCTCTCAGCCCTTCCTCGAAGCCCAGAAACTCCCAAGACCTCGTGGTGTGCGGGGACCACCTCCCATCGCTCGGCAAGGTGGACACCACCTCTGTCCTCTCTGCAAATATATATACATCATGTACAGTACTCATCCATGAGCCACACAAACACAAAAATACAACACAAAAATACAATTATATGGAGACCACATATGAGTAGGTAGCTTCTGGATATAGAGAGAGTCCGTGTTTGGATTGTTCTCTCTCTCTGCAGTGTCCACTGTGCGTGTTCATGTACGTACCTGATAGCTCTGTGGCCTCTTCCTCAGAGAGAAGAGCCGCGAAGCCATTCAGGCTGTGCCTGTAGCTGTACAGCAGCGACGCCCGTGCCTCCTCCTCGCTGGCGATCGACAGAGAGCGTGTGAATGATCAGCAACGACTTATATATGGAGCCTGAGTCTAGTCCGCCGATCATCTCAGTGAACATCGCAAAACAGGTGGGAGAGAAGAGGAGAGGTGTGTGAGTGGTGCACGCCATGCATGTCAATGGCTGTACCTGCCCTTGACGGAGAGTAGGAGGGAATGGTGATCCTCCAGGATTTCTTCCTTCGCCTTCGCTCCCGCGTGCTCGCCCAGATACACTATGTAGACCTATTCACAGCGTCAATATGAAAGCTTAACTATCTGTAATGTCTCTTCTTCAATTTGCAGAACAGTCAAGAAAACAAAGGGATTAATTGGATGTGTATATATCCTTGACAGTTTTGCATAAGTTTTCATATGTACACACTCCCTAATTCATACCCAGTGTTGCAAAACTAATGAACCTGCTATAGTCATGCTGACAAAGTTCACGGAAAGTAGGAGGAAAACAAAACGAAGCCATAGCACCATGAATGATAGCATTGTCCGTGAACTGATCAAGCTAAAATTGTGGGTAATCTCTTGATTAAGTACAGCAGAGGATGAAATGATGACCTGGCCTTGCTTGGAGACAGAGGCAATGGAAAAGGAAGAGAGAACGAGGAAGAGGATAAAGCTCGACATAGCTAATGCTCCTCTCGTCATCTTCCTCTGAAGGCCGTATCCTGCTCTGTAGTTTGACGACTTGGAGGCTGTTTATGTACCACTATACAAGCACAAGCGCTGCCGGCGAGGTGATGGATACGCGCGGGAACAGAGGTGGACACAGCGGAGTCTGTCTGTCTGACCCTCCTCATATACGATACTAGTATCTTTTCTTTTCTTAATCTTCTATTTTATTGTGTTTCTCGTGCTCCCTATCTAGTTGCCCCCTTGTCTCCAGCTTGATCTCGTGGTGAACTAGCTTGGATGTTTTGGATTAAATTGTACGCTGCAATTGTCAACAACCAAGTCATCGGTCTTACAAAATAATATAAAAACGATAGCTAAAATCCTTAGGAGAGAACAGTGGTGCTCTTTATTATTATGAACACCTGTAATTTTAACAAGGTGTGAAACTAGTCCTAATTACGTTGAATCGAATGTGACGTGAATTGTGTTCTTTCGTTCAGCCTTAAATACCAACGAAGAGATGTCAATTATCCGTTGGGGAAGATGTCTTATAGAACCATCACATCTGGTCGGAGAGGAGGTTATTGTGAGAAGGAGAACGCATGATCATCGTTTGTTGTCAACGGAAGATGAACGTGGGAAACAACTACATGATAGTTGTCAGATACTCAGGGCTGAAACGTCGTGCTATTTGGAGTGGATAAAACATGTGATTTATCCACCGCACGGAAGGAATATCCTGGAATTGGGTCTAGGTGCCAGTTCATAGAATCTTCAAGCGATCATCTGGTCGGGCAATACACACAGTGTTTCTCTGACCAGGATACTCGGGGAGCAACATTTGGAGTTTGCGACCATGGGTCCTTTAGCCTTATTAAATATTAAAGCCATATTTAGCGATTTATTCAATTCTCATCAGCTAGCTTGTAGCACCTCCCATACTAATATAAGATACTACTATGAAATGTCATCGCCAAAGTAAAGAATAAGTGAGATCAAGAATAGAAATCACAAAGAAATTAAAAGTTTATTAGCTTTTTTATTGAAGAACCAATGAAAGCTGCAATAAATATTTGAAATATGAGACCTGTCCACTTCTAATCAAATAAAGAGTAAATAATATAACTTAAATCGTGGCTGGAGGAGCCTTATTTTTTGTACTTCTCCACTGACCACCATCAATTCGACCCCATGGTCGTCTTGACGGAAATACATACCTACGCTCTGCAGAAGAGGAAGATATCATTTGGTCATGCTCTACGACTAAGAAATCTTAAAGATGAAGTCAATTTTTTGATTACCTTTAAGCGTTCTTCCCTCTCTTCAGCAGAAATATGCACTAGAATACGAGGAGCCTCCACCTCAAGTGATGGAGCCTTCTCGCAGATGACCTTGACTTGAGAATTGATTTCCTCCAAATCAAGGTATGAACAAATAAACATAGTAGTCGATAAAGAGTACTTAGAAAATGTAACCTGGTTACGAATATGAGTACTAGTATCACTTACCATTCTCGTAGTCCTAGGTCGAATCCGAGATTCCCGAGTACATCCACATAGGATGTGCTCGATGCTTCAAAGGACTAATGCGGCGTGTGATGAAGTCCTTCACCACATGCCAGCTCGTAGCCCCTTGTCTCTCAGCTCCTTAATGGCTAAGATGTAGGGGCTATTTTGTGATGTCTTTGGGAGCTGAGTTTCAAAGACTGTTCTTCTCGGCGACTTTCCTGACGAAGGAGAGGTTGTCTTCATTAGTCGTCTTAAGAAGGGATAAGCAGGGAGACGAAGGCCACACTCATAGTACGCTTGGAACACCGGAATCTCTCCGATTTGTCCGGTTGGTCAGCGTTGCCCGGCGGCTTCGCTCCATCTGATGAATCACTGCGGCGGGATCTTCTCCGTAGTCTCTAATGCCTTTATCTTGGCATGATCCATCTCTGATTCAGCCTAGGTTGATGAAGACTTCGTTATTTTTGAGGATGATTAGAAGGGATTTGTGTGAGATTGAGGGAGATAATGGAGATCAATTGGAGGCGGAGAGCTCGTACGAATCGAAGCAAATGGAGAAAGTGAAAAACCAAAGGTTACCCCCGGTAAGTTTTTGTAGCCAATGCGTCAATTACTTCTCTCGGGAGCCGAACGTTTGCTTTGGGAACCGATTCGATGGACAAGTCGAGGGAAGTCGATTGCATTCCCGCTGCCTGATGTCTATCTGTTTTTACAACTCAAGCAAAATTACCAAATCGACCAAGCAAAATTACCAAATTTACTTTCAAGCAATTTTATATTTGTAGAATTAAATTGATTATTTGTCATCCTAGAATTGCAAATCTTGACATAGACTTAAGGTGTTGGTGCACTTATGTGATCATAATTGTTTTAGGCTTTATTTGTGCTAAACCAAATTGAGTTAAACTTCCGCATTATTAATTTGGTTTTAGCCAAATAGAATAGATTGAGAAGAGTTTTTAAAATCACCTATTCACCCCTTTAATCGGCCTCCTCGATCTTTCACCATCATGTATGGTCAGGGAGACCTGATCGTCGGTTGTTGTCAGTGGGAGACGAATGTGGGAAACAACTGCATGGCAACTGTTGTAAGAGACTCAGATCTAAAACGTCATGCTAATTGGAATGGATAAGACATGTATTTTGTCCACCACACGAAAGAAATATCCTGGAATTGAGTCTAAGTATCAGTTCACAAAATCTCTGTGTGGTCATCCGGTCGGGCAGTACGCATAGTATTTCTTCGACCGGGATACTCGGAGAGCAATATTAAGAGTTATGACTACATGATCCTTTAACGTTATTAAATATTAAAACCGTATTTAAGGATTTATTCAATCCCAATCAACAACAAAAAAAACAAAAAGGCTACAATGTGACACTGCAATCTTTATAATCCACTAGTGTCCTTCAACAACAACAAAAAAAAGAGAGGCTACAGTGTGACACTGCAATCTTCATAATCCACTAGTGTCCTTCAGCTCATGATAGAAAAAAAGGTGTACTTCTTATCGATGCGTGAGTGTTTTGTGGCCTACGAACGGTATATGCGCGCATGGACCATAGCTCGATCCACAATTTGACATCATCCGATGCCTTGCTCCAAGGGGAACCGATCGATGTTGCCAGAAAATGCGTCGACCTGCACTGGCTGCACGTAGGAATAGGACAGTTCGAGTCGGAGCACGTCTCCTATTGCACGTTTTATTCTTTGGACATCCACGTCTGAACCCATCACCCTTTTGTCCTGCATCAAGCACGCTCGCAAAGCTATGATCGGAGACGGTCAATTTGACCGGCCGATATCATCTATTGGATGGAACACGACCGGTGCGTCGAAGCTAGACCGCCGTCTTGTGTGCGGTGCGTGCGTAGAGTCTAGTTCGTAGTCATCGAGGGCAAGCCTCGTTCAGAGTTACGCTTCATATTGCGCAGTTTCTAGATGAAGCCACTGGTGATAATTTGAAAGTAATTTGAAACACAAGCCACACAAAAAGGATATCGTACAGAGTAGGAAGACTCACTATCAACCGAGTAGTCCTATATGATTTCATTCGTTGATTACTTTCCATACATGTATAACAAGATTAATTTGGTTGCAGCTTGCAAGTAGCACTTGTCACAATCTATGTTTGTTACGGAAACAAACGAAGTGTTTTTCTATTTTCTGATAGGATGTGGTTACAACACGCCCATCACGTGAGCAATGAGATAGGAACTGATCGTTGATTCCTCTTTAATCGGACAACTCGCCAAGCCCATTCTTTAAAACCTTATGAAACTTCATGTTTTAGTTTTGAAACTTCATAAAACTTTTTGATACACACTTCAGTTTTTTGAAACCTCATGAAACTTTATAAAACTTAGTCATGAATCCGCATGAAAAAATCGTAAAACCTAGTCATGTAACATCTTGAAAACGTCAAGAAACTAAGTCATAGAATCTTATGAAACTTAGTCAACTTAGACATGAAACCTCCTAAGATTTCATGAAACCTCATGAAATACCATAAAACTTAGAGATAAAATCTTATAAAACTTAGTCATAAAACATTTTGAAACTTAATGAAATACCACTTAATGAAATACCATAAAACTTAGTAATGAAATCTCATGAAATTTCATGAAACCTCCCGAAATTTTATGAAACCTCATGAAACTTGGAGTTCAACTACATGAATCCGCTATAAAAAGAACTTTCAACTACATGAATTCGCTACAAAAAGCTTTATGAAACCTAATGAAACACCATAAAATTTAGACATAAAATCTTATGAAACTTAGTCAACTTAGCCATGAAATCTCCTAACACTTTATAAAACTTAATGAAACATCATGAAACTTTGTCATGCAATCTCATGAAACTTTATTAAAGCTCATGGAGTCTAGAGTTCAACTTCACGAATCAACTATAAGAAACTTTCAACTTTATGAATCCACTACAAAAGAAACTTCATGAAACATCGTGAAACACCACGAAACTTAGACATAAAACCTTATGAAGCTTAGTTAACTTAGGCATAAAAGCTCCTGAAACATAATAAAACACTATGAAATTTAGTCATGAAACCTCATGAAACTTAGTCATGAAATCTCCTGAAATTTTATGAAACCTCATAAAACCTGAAGTTTAACTTCATGAATCTGCTAGAAAAAACTTTTAACTTCATGAATTCACTATAAACAAACTTTATAAAACTTTAAGTCGGTATTGAAATCTCATGAAACTTAGTCATGAAACATCTTAAAACTTGATTGAAACATCTTCAAACTTGATGAAACTTAGACATGAGACCTCAGTAATCTACATAAAAACCTAGTCGTCAAACCTCATGAAACAAGCTGAGACCTCATGAAACTTGAGCAGTTTACAAAATAAAATATTGAGATTTAGTCGTGAAACTTCATGAAACTTGGATTTCAACTTTATGGAGATGCTACAAAAATTCATAAAACTTCATTAAAGTTGGTCTTAAAACCTTATGAAACACCATGAAACTTAGTAATAAAACCTTATGAACCTTAGTACGGTGTACATAAATAGTATTCACAAAATTGCACATTCCAATTCCACTAAAATTACATATTTATACATCTTCATTGACAATTATTTACCAAATAAAAAAGCAATATCGCTAAGCATGGATGTGTGGAAGTAAATTTCTCCTCCTTTTTTGAGCCGAATACTGGTAGTTTTAAGTTTCATGTATGGAACTCAAACAAAATCCTATATTGGCATTTCATCGAATAGCTGAGGCCATATTAATTTCAGATTCTATGCCACAAGTCTCACAAAAACTCACTACAATCCTGAGGCTCATTGTTAGCATGCACTACCACTTGAACATCAACATCATTAAAGTAGCCTCCTTTTGAACACCCACAACATTGGCTGTGGCCTCCTCCACTGCAATCTGTGTCAATTATTGATAACACTATTTAGCCCACCATTAGTATCTTTCGGAGAAACAACATCATGTTAGACAAGAAACTGCTATCAACACATGGTCCATGTTTCTATACAAAATGAATGACAAAGGGCTTTCAGAATTAGGATGAACATTTCATCATACACCTTTGGGGTACAAAAACTTCCATCAACACATGGTCCACGTTTCTACACAAAATGAATGGAACCATTTCGATTCCAGTGGTCAAAACATGGCATCAAAAGTGGTAGTGATCAACAAAATGGGTCATTAATTGAAACAAAATCTTTGTCCGTTGAAATTCCTCATACTTTAACAATGCAACAAGTAGCAAATTTATAAAAAGGAAAGAACAAAACACTTCTCCAAAAATTAGGCCAACACAGCATTGCATGTCTTAGCTACATATTTTAACAAACACTTAGTGGGGAGAACAAATACTATTTACAGACATGAAGGACATGAATGAAACAAAATAATTATATTAAGGCATTAAGCTCATCAGTATGGGAATTGCAAAATGGGGTTAGGGTAAGAGGAACCTGAGCTTGGAAGTAATCTTAAGGAAAGAGAAAGGTCGATCTTAGTGGAAAGACCAGGGAGACGAAGCATGGTGTGGTGCAGGAGTGCCCTTCGTAGGCTCACTGCCGAAGGCCACTGCTTGTTGCGCTCTGCTTGCCGCCCACAAATGCCATCGTCGCTCGATGCACACACACACTGTCCGCCACCAATCATTGTCTGATTAGGGAATTGGGAATGAGATGGGAGTGTTGGGATGGGGGAGTGGGGATCAACAGATAGTGAGAAGAGTATGTCCGAGTGCTACAAAGATTTGTGCCATACCGATGGTATCGAACGGTTAGATACTATACCGTCGAATTGGTAACTAACTCTACACGGTTATATAGTATTTCTGTTTTTTTAAGGATCCAAGTGTTTTTGTGGAGACATATATGCACAGTTTCTACAAGGCCGGCCCGATACTGAATGGGCATCCGGCTAGTAGGCCCAATAATGTTATTACGCTAATCAGCTCCATAACTTGGAACGAGCCCATAAAGCACTGGGCCAGTAGTAACTGTGTTATAGTTCTGCAGTCTCCTCCGATGACCCTACCCGGAGCCTCTCGCCGCCGGCGGGCACCCTGCTCCCGTCTCCCTCTCCCGCCCTTTGTCATCGTCCTCCTGCTTGCATTCCGGCCGCCTCCACGCGCTTCCGCGCTCCGCGTCCCACTGCGCGAGGTCGCCGCTCTCCTCTCCGTCTCCCACTCCCTCCTCGCCCGCGTCGCCGCCGCCCGCACCTCCCGGGGCGACGCCGCCGCGGCAGCCCGCGCTCGCCTGATCGCATCCCACCTCTCCCTCCTCTCCTCCCGCGGCTCGTGGGCCCTCTCCTGGGACTACCTCCGCCACTACGCCTTCTCCTCTGCCGCCAGGTGCGGCCTCTCCTGCGCCACCCCCGCCGCGCGCCTCCTCGCTGCTGCGGCTGAGGTTTCGCGCCTACAGTCCGCCGCCGACGCCGCCCAGTGGCTGCGCCGCAATTACGGGGACGTCCGCGCCGCCGCCGCTCAGCTCCTCAACGGCCTCCTCGTTGCCTTCTCCGAGCAGGTACAGGACTTTAGTCACTCATGGTAACCAAATTGCAGGAGTGCTCAGTCGATTAAGATTTGTGTTGGGGTTTAGGGCCCGTTAAGAGAGGTGATCATGGATGTGAAGTGGGAGGTCGAGGAAGGGGAGTTGCTGAAAGATTGCCTTGAGGTGGGAGCGAAGGACTTGGAGGGGTTGCTTGTCATTGCCAAAGATATCATATTTGGCGCTTCAAGGGCTTCTTCACGCCACAGCGAACTCTGAGGTTTGGTGACGCTTGTGTTTTGCTGATCTTTCCTTTGAACTAATGCATTCTTGCTTACTTTACTTAAGAATTCTGGAATCTTCGATTAGCATCCTGTCTTATAACAGATATACATCCTATCATGGAATATTGGATTAGCATCCTGTTACTAATACGCATTTGATTTTGGGGAATGCATGTTTAACATTTGAAACTTGAGAAAGTTGATGTGTGAATAATATGAGATGCATCGTCCGTACAGGTCTTCTAGTGATTATTGAATGATAACTCTTGGAAAGTATTCATGGCTGACTCGATTAGTTGATTTAGTGATGACTGGTGATCTAATAGTTTATTCGTAATCATCTCATGTTTTTGAGGGAAAAGAGACATTTTACATCCGTATGCTACTGTTACATTTTACATCCGTATGCTATTGTTAACTCTATCAATGTAGTAGAGGATATGACACACACAAATTGACATCTGTAATCTTTGCATGAAGATAACATGACATGTAAAGGGTCAGATATTCTTGAGTTAGCAAGCTGCTGACGAAGCAACCCTTGCTTGGTAATTTAACTAGGAAGAGCTAGTGAGATACAAATCAAACTTGCATTTGGAATTTGGAAAGAATGAGGCTGTATTTATCAATCATGCACATCAACATTAAACAAAATATGCCTTCTTTTGCTTACAATAGGTGATAGACGTACTTGTCTAAGAAATGGAAAAAGGAAACCATCTGCAAAAAGATGGTTATTTAGTTAAGATATCAAACAGTCCACCCATGCAGCACCACAAAACCTATCCTGCAACCTGCATAATACAGTCCTCCACGTTCCCACAGGCCATAGAGGCACTGATTTTGTGAACTTTTGTTACTTTTTCAAAAAAAAAAGACTTACTGCAATTAACAGTTAAATTTTAGTAGTAAAATAAGTGCAACATATTAAATCATGATTTTAGTAGCATTTGTATAGCAATGAACTTGCTTCTGGCATGCATGTGGCTAGACTTTTAAATTTATAGATGTTACATAAGTGTTATGTAATGCTATAATGAATAGAATATTAAACATGTTAAGGGTATTAGTGGTATTTTCTATTGTACTAGGGCTTAGTCTTGTGTCCCCTTTGTACCCTATTTATATTGCCCATGGGTTTCTTGAATACATACACAATATCTATAGCATAGTATATCTGGATCTTCTCACCGATTTGGCGGCAAAATTTCTCTTGGCAGGCAGAGGACAATGAGGAAGGCTGGGTGTGAATTGGGGTGAGGCTGGTTGTGGAGCTGAGGACATACTAGATTTTTTGGTGTTAGTGCTAGTCATAGTGATGGTGTTGCTGCTGCTAGTATTTGCAGCCTTTAGTCTTTTTGTTGGAGTCTTTCGTTGCGTCCATTCAAATCCGTAGACTCTATCTTTCAGTTCATCCAAGCCATATGAGTTCACAAATTTATTATCCGTCATAGAAATATATGATTTTTTTTTGCATAGTCGTAGCCGCCGCTCTTCTCTCTAAGCCACGTGCAGATCATAGAAGTCGTTATGATACCGTCACTCTCTCTGAGCCGCCACTCCGAGCTTCTATGGCCACCACGCTTTTCTACACTGCGCTTCTGTTGTGCTTTTTGTGCACTGTGTTGCCGCCATCTTGAGTTTTGATTTACGTTGCCATGCTTCTATCCATTATTCTTTGACTCGACATATTTTTCGAGAGTTGCACGCTACAACAATATTATCAAGACTCGGACTTCAGATGTTTTTCTATTTTAGTGTCAACCCTTTTCAAATGCAATGCTACTGTATACGCCTTACATTTTAAGGGTGTTAAAGATATTAGTGGTATTTTCTATTGTACTGGGGTTTAGTTTTGTGTCCCCTTTGTACCCTATATATATTGCCCATTGAACTTCTTGAATACATACACAATATTCATAACAAAACATAATTTGTAATTATGTATATATGCCACTAATAAACATGAAAAAGGGAATGCTTGAGATGCTTGTTTGTCAATTATAAGTTCATCAAAAGTAGATGACATTGCCTATGAATGTTAATTAAATATTTTCGTAACTTGTTTGCACAATTATTATTTTATTAGTTATTATACTATAACACAAAATCATTTTATTCAAATGAAAGTGACAAGGTTTATATGTGTTTTTGAAGGGTGCGAATTTGGTGCACTATGGCCACCAAAGACCAAACCTCCATTTACAAAAAAAAAATGCATGATACACTATTCCAAGAAAATCCCAAAATATTCATGGATATAGTAATGCAATATTATGCATCCATGCAAAATATCAAAGTTCAGGTCATCCGTACCGTAGGGAACCAACAAAAAAAAAGATAAGCAATACATGTTAATAGTGCAGTACTTGTCTCTTTTGTTACTTTTTTTATTTCATAGAGTGGTGACACCAGTTGAATTACATTATAACAAAGCTACAAGAAATCTAGGACTCTTATGAAACGTTATGGTTATATAAAGCAAGTGCTGAAAATATAATTGCAGAAAATGTTTTATGGCATATTAGTATATTTTTAGTGTTAAAGAAGAATGATTCTGTCTTGGATACAAATCTCTGTGTAGTTGAGAATAGTATTATATGAGCTATCTTGTAGTATCTGAAACTATTCTCAACTGTGAGCTGTACGATATGAGTAAATCACTAATCATAGCACCGTATCCAAGCATGGGGTCCTGAAAAAGAAAGTACAGACGTTCCATTATGCCTCCACCAGTGAAGAATGCTTCAGATCCAACCGCTCACCTGACCCCACACACTAAAAGCCCCTCCATTTCGGTGACCCTGCATACAGCACAACAGTCTGTAAGTTAAGCTATCTGGCGTTTACAATACAATAGCATTTACAAACAGAAAAATTACCCCTGCCGTTTAGTGATATTGCAGCTTTAACTGCGAGTACAATAACACTATGTTCCTCGACTGTTCTAAAAGGCTGCCGCTAAGCGTTGGGCGGCGACCCGGTGCCTCGCCTAGGGTGCTAATTGGCTGTGAACGTAGCGAGGCAGCAAGACGGCGCGAGGCTCAGTGGGCTAGGCGGCGAGGCTAGACACCTTCAAGAAGCCTGAAGTCACGGCTCAAAAGGAAAAGTCTCAAAAAGCACCCGCACACACCTCTGCAGCAAGCAGAAACTAGCTAGGGTTTCTCCACACCGTCGTCTCTGCACCATCATCGCGCCGCCCCGCATGGTCGCCACGCCGTCTCTGCGACGTGGTCACGTCACCTCTGTGCAGTCGCCGCCTCACCTTGGTCCTCCGCTGCTCTGCATCGTCTTCACCTCTGCCGGTCTTGCCAGTAAGTGACTAGTGATGGTTGGCAAGGTGGGTATTTTGCACCAGTTCGAGTTCAAGGGTGAGTGAATGGTTTTGGAGTTAAAGTGATATCTTTTGGACTCAAGAGAGCTGAGAGAGGTAAAATGGACTTTTCTAGTATTTAGTTTTGTTTATAAAAAAGAATACTTGTTGGGTGGCAAGGCAGTCGTACGTACGTGTTGCGTCACGTGTAGGCGCGTGGACCATATCGGCTTTCACTGTCAAGTCTCATCCGACGCTATGTGGGGCTAGAGTCGTCCAATGGGCCGTCTTGCCGTGCCGCCCGCGGGCCGTGGTGCGAGCCAGCACGGCCCGATCCCGTCTTGTCTTGGCCAAGACGCGTGTAAGGCTTAACGGCCGTCTTGGTCCTACCTGTTGTTAAGTTAAAAAAGAAAAAAATTTAAAAAATGTAGAAAATTAAGAAAATCAGAGAAAAATTGTAGAAAATTAAGAAAAAATCGAAAAATTATAGAAAACCATAGACATTGTTAATCATGAAAATAAATATTTTCAATGACATAATGAGCTTTATTAACTTATTAAATTACATGGGATGGCTACCGCATTAAAAACTTTACCAAGTAAAAACTCAACTTGAGAAAACCTTGGTAAAGAAAAAAGAGTACAGCCTATAAAGCTCATTAATGACTACATGTGAAGAAAAATATTGAAAATCCTATTCATTGCTATCAAGATATAAATTCTCAAAAGATTCTTCCAAATCTCTATTTTTCGCAGTATGTTGGAGTCTTGATTCAGCTTGTTCCCAATCTTTGATGGTCATAAGGACTTCGACAATCTCGTTGGAGAGACTTGTTCATCTCTCCTCGATTATTCTTCCAGATAGATCGAATGTCGACTCGAGGAGACAGAGACGGAACAACAACACATCCCGTGCTAATATGGATAGCACTGGATATGATATCTTCTGGGTTTGCCACCATGAAAGGATGTTCAACTCCTGCTCGAAGCTAACGCTATCACTATTGAGATAGCTTGATAGGTCTCCAGTACTTTGTCGCATTCTTTCTCCCGACTGATGTGTACCTGCACCTGCACGAGAATTTCTAGACGAAGAACCAAAAATCTTGCCCCATTGCATAGTCCCCCTAGAGGTGCTAGGGGCTACGGGGGGACTTGTTGATGCACTTGTTGATGCATAGTCCCCCTAGAGGTGCTACGAAGAACCAAAAATCTTGCCCCATTGCGTTGTGGATGCACTTGTTAAGCCAGCAAAAGATGGATCGATTGGAGGACCCTACGCCACCGGGGCCTCTCCAGTTTGTTGTATATCCTTCGCGGATGGATACGCTTGTTGAAACGGTTGCATATCCTCCGTCGAGAGGCTGAATTCGGAGAGTTCAAAATCGTAGTTCTCCATCAAATCAACTGCAAAATCAAATATGAAAGAACGATTAACTTAATATTAAATCAACAAATAATACCAAAAAATTAAAATAAGACAACACTACTACCTCCTTTGCAGCTCCTACAAAAATCTTTGAAGATTTTTCAATTTTCGGAATTTTGCCTGAATTTTCACCAAATTTGCGCAAACACTTTCGGATTTTTCACAGCTAAACCGAGATATGAGAGTGAGGTTTGAGGTGTGGAAAATGAAGGCCGGATGCCCCCCTATTTATAGAAAAATTTCAGATTTGTTTTGATTTTTTTGCTATTTTCCCCCCAACGGTCAAAAACGGCTATTTTTCGAATAAACGGTAGGGCGTCTTAGTCTTGGGCCCAAGACGGCCCGATTGCTAAACGGGTCGTGCCGTGCCGCCTGTCGTCACGCCCCTGCCCAAGCACAGCCCGGTCGGTCGTCTTGGCCGCTTAGCTACCGGTCGTGGCGTAAACGGCCGGGTCTCACATCTGAGGGCCGTGGTGCGGCCCGGGTAGGCCCGGCCCATTTGGACAGCACTATGTGGGGCATACCATGACCGGTCGATTGGTATTGTTGCATGGGCGATGGCCGAATGATTTTGGTACTGCTCAATCTTGAATATCGTGCTACTGATGTGAAGTGAGGACTAAGCAACAGCTAAACTTCACCTCTTCTTTAGTAGTTGTATAACAACTAGATAATTTAATTTTAATACCACATTTGTTAACAAAATAAATTGTTTACACATCTTTTTAGAGGAATATATATGGCTCATGCTATCCTAATGGGCCTTAACTAGATCAACTTGTATTGTAATACCTGATAATTTACTCGTAGTAGGTGTCTGAATGAGGGGATTGCGTTAGAAATTTGTAGAATTTGTCCTTCCATCTATTCCGGTACCAGGCATAATTGAAGTGGCCTCTTATTTTTATGCTATTGTTATATATTTAAAGTAAGATTCTAAGTGAAATTGTGTGTGCATATAATTACATATATATATACTTATGAATAAATATATATCATTATTTTTAAATTTTAAAATCCGAAACGGTACACCGGAATGGACCAGTATGGCATATTTCATACCAAGAGGAAAACCGGAATGGCCTTCGGAATGGAATTGACACCTATGCCGGAGGCATCCATGTCCACGCGCATTGGGGAGGGAGAGAGGAGATGGGGAGAGAGAGGGGAGCAGTGTGAGAGAAGACTAGAGGAAGAAGAAGATAGGGATGGAGAGAGGAAGAAGGTAAGGAGGGACTGACATGTGGTTCCGGTCCATTGTTTATTTTATTTGCTGACTCTTTACTAAATAGGATGCCGTGTTGGTAAAATTGAATACATGTCGACGTCACCTATGTGTGAAACCGCCCTGGTATAGTAAAGGGGTAAGTGATCTAGTTTCGATACTTCAAAATTGTATTTTAGACGGTTTTGAAGTTTCAGGTTGGAAAAACAGAGTTGGTCCGTAGTTTAAGGTTGTAAACTTGACTTTTTCTTATTAGTATATTCAAAACTGCGGCATTTAAGGTCTTACAATATACTGTTCATTACATGCTTGATACTTTATATAGTAATTTTACAGTTCGAATTCTGGTAATTTTACAAGCAGTCTTTTAACACAACATAGTTACAGGACTGGCCTGCTGAATATTCATATGCTGAACCTAGCATTGTCCAATTAAACAACAGTCTCGTGTCCGTCATGTTTTCCCCACATTTGATGGCAATGCACCCAAGTGCAACGTACTAAATGTGTGCTTGTACAGTTCGGAACAACTCTGGATTAATGGACAATAAAGTATCATTAATACTACGTCTTGATTAGGCTACGATTAATTATACTATTGATGGTCCACTAATTATCTTATTTAAAATTTTCACCTGTCCTAGTGTCAGAATGTCTTGTCAACCAAGAATTTTAGCTAAAACGTTGACAAAATACTTTGGATGGATTTGGGTCGTTGCTTGGTCTGATTACTGGACAGTACATATTACATTCTGAATACAAATTACAATTCAGGAAATGTAACTATCTGACTAGGGGTTCTGGTATCCATGCTGACCTGTGGGCCTGCTGGGAAGTCATCTATTCGTCACTAACTCACTGTCAATGTAAGGACAAACAGCCTCCCCCTATGACCTATGTACACATGCAACAGAAATACTACTATACATTGAAGGTCTCTCCTCTGGAAAATGTTATCCTGTCCTGTCTTACCAGGCTTGAATCAGTGCTTATCGGAGTTAGTGGTTCGTTGGGCCATGCATTTGTGAGTGTATTTGTAGAGTTTGAGTTTGGTTTTTAAGGGTTTTGCAAGGATCGTATTTTAGCTGGACTGTTTTCTGGAGGTATCAAAAAAATCAGAAGTACCGCAGTTGTAAACGTTGTAGTACCGCAAGGCGGTAGTTCCGCTCTGAATTGCGGTATGTTTTTTCCAGAGAGGTTCAGTGTGGGTTTGCAAGGTGTGGAAGTATCGCTTTAGGGAGCGGTAGTACCAGCGTGTTAAGAGCGGTACTACCGATCTTCCCAGAAAAGCAGGCCTTTTGGGGATTTCGTTATGGTTTGACCTAGGTGTTGTTGTTTGTGTGCACATGGGTTTATTATTTGGTCCTATGTTTAGGATCAGTATTTGGATGTATACATTTTGCATTAAGCATTGTTTGAATGAAATTGCGCAATTGATAACTTTGTGTGTTGTGCGGTGCCACGTGACAGTTTGCTTGTTATTGTTGGTTACAGGACTTTAGAGCTAGGTCACGGTGAGGCGTAGGAGGATCGGAACTAGGCACAGGGCGGTGTTGAGGTCCAGAACGGTCAGGGAGACGCTGAAGATGACTGAGGCTTGCGGGGTGGTTGCAAACTGAGACGACGAGGATCCGCAGCGAGAACTACCGGTGGTGATCATGATGGGCAACGACAAGGTAGACCGGAACTAGGCACAGGGAGGAGTCGAGATCCAAATGGTCAAGGAAGCCGGGTGTTGTTATGTGCGAGAAGAAGCATATGGTGCGTCAACTAACCTGGGCCGTTTACAAGCGAGAACGGTTCGGTGGGATCCGGATATGTGAGAGATTTGGCGGCAAGTCATTGGGGTCACATGGAAGATGGTGAAGTATTGGCGATGCTTCGTGGCAAAGGAAGCGAGAAACTTCGTGGAAGGCGATAGAGGGGCATTTTGGTAAATTTTTCAAATACCGGAAGAGTGGCGGTATGTGAAACCACGGCATTGGCCTAAGTGATTTAGGTCTTGTATGTGCTGAAAATACGAAGTGGATTAAGTGTTGATTCACTAATGGGTTAATGGTTGTAAGCCGCTTTGAGAAACGTGCATGAGTAAACCCGGTGTTAGATAGGGTTAGCGGGTTATCCCCGATTTGGTCTAATGGGGGATACATTAGGTTTTGGATTCAGGTTGTGAGCCGATATAAGGGAAGGAGAGGCAAGAGTTAGGGTTTGAGAAGTTTAGCTAAGTCTTTGTGGTGTCTAGCTCTTCCTCCCTCCCATGTGAGATTAGGATCATCGACCATGACGGTTTTAGACCACCCATATGGTGTGTCAACTGACTTGGGTCGTTTACAAGCGAGGATGGTTCGGTGGGATCTTGATGCGTGAGAGACTTGCGGTAAGTCATTGGGGCCACATGGAAGATGGCGAAGTATGGGGCGATGCTTCGTGGCAAAGGAAGTGGGAAGTTTCGTGGAAGGCGGTAGAGAGGTATTTCGGTAAATTGCTCAAATACCGGGTAATCCTCGGTTTGGCCAAATCAGGAATCCATTAGGTTTTGGGTTCAGGTTGTGAGCCTATTTAAGGGGAGGAGAGGCAAGAACTAGGATTTAAAGATTTTGGCTAAGTCTTTGTGGTGGCTAGCTCTTCCTCCCTCCCATGTAATATTAGGGTTTCTTGGGTTGGAGCCTTGTGTGTGTATGGTATGCTTAGAACTCTGCTATCCTAAAGAATTGCCTATAAAAATATCATTCTTCAAGTGAAATGGACATCTAAACTTTACCTAGGTGAGTTGTGCCATGAATCTCCTCATGTGTTTTTGATTTTGTTAGCTTTCTTGTTTGGGTTTCTCTTCTCTTTAGTTTTTCTGGTGCCAAGGATGTGCAAGAGGAGGATATATCTCTTGGAGACAAGATTCCATTCATCTAGGCACGATCTAGAGGAACTTCTTCAGGAAACCCGGTTTTTTGCTTGATTTGGGCTAGAAGTGTGATTTCTTGATATGAGAGTTTTTTAGTTGATTTCCTTGGTAATCTAACTTGTTCTGATATGTGACAATATATCTAGATCCATCCTAATCATCATCCACCCACGAGCAAGTTGAATTCACCAATTTTGATTTTGACTCGATTTTGAAAAAATCTTACAACAAACTGAAAAAGGTCTCAACTTTGGCCATAATTCTTATGATCATTTGTTGGAATTGGTTCACAAAGTTTCATATCATTTGGATCTACGGATCAAAAGTTACATCAAATTTGGTTTTTGAAACTCTGCTGAAAGCCTCTAATCATCACCTATTTTCTCTGATTTTTCGACCATGTTCAAGTTTTCGACCACGTTCAGGCTTTCGACCACATTGCCTCTTTTTGACCACATCTGATTTGACCGCTCATTGGTCGTCAACCTTGCTGGTAGTGCTTCGACAAGTTTCGACCACTTCGGTTACGACTGTTGATTGGTCGTCGAACCAAACCAACCTCAATGGTCGAGGTTCGGTTTGGTTCGACCACTTTGGTTTCGATCACTCATTGATCGTAGCCACTAGTCATATTTCGAACTATTACGATTACTCTGGTCATCAACCACGACAGTTTTATACCACCTGTTGGCTTTCGACCACATTCGTTTTCGACCACTCTCTGGTCGTTGACCACTCGAGTTAAATTTCGACCACGTTGGTTATGACGACGTTGATTTCGATCAGGACCACATTGGTTTTCGACCAGGTTGCGCTCAGCTCTTTGGGATTTCCGTCCATGTAGTCGAATTTTGACCACGTTTGTTTCGACCAACGTGGTTACGACCACGTTGGTTTCCGATCAGGTTGCTTTCAGCTTTGTGAGACTTCCGATTGCGTAGTCGAAGTTCGACCACGTTATTTTTCTATATGGTTTTGCTCAGCTTTGAGAGTCTCTGGTTTTCCAGTGGGATTGCTATCCTAATCTTTATAACTTTATAGTTATCGGAGTAAAGAATAAATAAATATTTTAAGAAAAAATTTAAAGATATTATTTATCCCTCTATTATCTATCCGATCCTACAATTTTTCATTATGCATGCAAGTTTCAAGTTCTTGGCCTTGAAGCTGTCAAGTCTCGATGTGGCGATAGGGATGCAAACGGATCGGATTCGGACGGATATTGCTGTTACCATATCCTAACCCATATTTTTTTCGGATTCGGTACCAATCGGATTCGGTGCCGGATCGGTCGGGATTAACCCGAGCCGTTTGCACCCCTACTTGTTTATAAGGAATGCATGCAGTATAACAAATAGAGTAGGAGGACGTACTGTCAAGAACTTGATGTTACTACTTAATAGCTGATGTGGAAGATTTTATTTTACCATTGCAAAAGAAAATGAAATGTCAAATAGTAGCACTAACCTGAAATCAAACTTGAAAACGTATCGGATTCGGGACGGATATTGCTGTTACCATATCCTAACCCATATTTTTTCTTCGGATTCGGTACTAATCGGATTCGGTACCAATCGGATTTGGTGCCGGATCGGTCGGGATTAACCCGACCCGTTTGCACCCCTATGTGGCGATACAAACGGAGAAATTAAGGCAGAACCGCGCACGAGGCCAACCACGTTATATGTTTCATGCATTTAAGGCCTGTTCCAAATAGTTTATAACTTTTAGAAATCAGTTTTTGAACGAGTAGTTTTTCAAGCTGGTTTCTATAAGTTATTTATAAAAACCATTGTAGGAGTCATTTTAAACATAGTAGCTTTTTAATATAAGTATCTTTTATTCTCTTAATTTTTCTCATAATCAATTAAAAATCACAGCGAAAATTTAAAAGCCGCAGCACTCGTAATCATCAATGTAGCTCGATCCGGCGTTAAAAACTGCTTCAGAGGACTGTCGTGGTGTCATTATCCCTAAACAGAGTCGACGTCGTATCTTTACCTACATTTGAGGCTAAGGTGCTCGCCAACCTAGTGTATTTATTGTTAGATTTGAACCCCTCTAGACATGCCACCCAATCAAACAAGAGTCCGCTAGATTTTTCTTTCAGGTGCTACTTGATTGAACTAAAATAATTTAATTTATAGTTAAAATTATGTTTTAACTGATTAAAATTATACTATAGCTAATAGTGTCTTATTTAGCGTAACTAAATTCTAAAAAAATTAAAAATAGAAAAAATATGTTAGCCCATCATAGACAACGTAAACGAATACAAAAAAAGAATCGGCAAAAAAAAGTTAAAAAATCAAACAAAAACGAATTTTATAAATAGTAAAAAATAAGCTAAAGGTCGTTAAAATGAGCGGCCTGATCAGTAACACGTGGAATTTTGGCTCATCTACGACGTGCTAACTAGGCCAGGCGGAGCCAGCCAGCTAGATATGAATTATTCGTGGAGTAAGATTCGTTAAATGCTGAACAGGATGTATGATCTAAATGAGGTTGGTCGCCGAGAAAACCGACGAAAGAGTCGCACAAGTGCACTCCTGACTGGTGCACTTGCCATGAGGCCAACAAGACCGGTTCGTAGGTTACGATCAAACCATCCATAGGTCTTCCCAAAACAAAAAAGATCATGCTTCACTAGACCCTTCTTCCATGTCAACATAGACTTAGAACTTCTCCCAGAAAATACGCTGTCAATACTTAGCAAAAAAAACAAAAAAAAGAATGCAGCGCATTCATGTTTGCACAATCAGCTTTGTCTCCTAGGCCCGGCAGATACAGCCATTTGTGCCTCTATCCACGGCACTCGGTTTGATTGAAATTACATTATAGCGGATAGTGATTTATTTAGTGTAACTAAATTTAAAAAAAAATAAAAATAGAAAAAACATATTAACCCATCATAGACAATGTAAATGAATACGGTAAAAAAGAACGGACAAAAAAGCTCAAAAATAAACCAAAAAAATTAAATTTACAAATATTAAAAAATAAAACAAAAATCAGAAACTCAAACCGAAAATGCGTGGCCTTAATAGCCGATGATCCCCAAATCGCGTAATTTGGTATAGCGCGCAGTGCTGTTGCTGGAATCAATGGTACGGTTGGCTGAGTCCAGGATTCTCAACATCCAAGTTTACTAGCATCCCTTTTTAGTTTTTAAAATCTGCTTTTCGATTTTTCTATAATAATTATCTTTCAAACAAAATATCTTTTTAAGTGAGGTTTACAAATTTATTGTAGTACATACTATAGAAACTTCATTTATATCAGTTAAAATCGTACATAAATTTTTATTATTCCGTACTCTTTTACAAACAGCCTAAAAGTTATAAATCAAGTAAAAAAGAATAGTCCTGACTCCATATTTTTCCGTGACAGAAGCTAGAGCCGGAGCTTGACCAAACATGGGGCATGTTCTTTTCCTCCGAAGCTAGCAGCTTTTGGCTTTTGCCACAGTACCTAACTTTCAAACGGAGTATTTTTTCAAGACGGGGTCTACAAGTTAAACGGCTTTTGCCACAGTACCTAACTTTCAAACGGAGTATTTTTTCAAGACGGGGTCTACAAGTTAAACGATGTACACGTTAAAAACCCAATATCTGTACCATCTAAAATCATAAGTGATTATCTCTCTCCGTAATCTATACCGTAAACAGCCAAAATTCAAAAAATTTAACTAAAAATCATAAACCGCAGCTGTTGCCAAACAGACACGACCTTACTATTCAGCCCGCCCGGGTAAGGCTCGCCGGAGACGCATATCAAGTTATTAACCCTGTCCCTGCGACCACCCATATCTACGACCAAGCATTACATCACCGAATAGACATGTCAAAAAGAGAGACTCTTATGCTCCTGCATGGAAGCGAAGCAGGGCAGGAGATCAGGGTGCCTGCATGTACCTGCAACCGCGAGTAAAGCACCGCCCTGGTAGGTTTGCTAGCTCTTTGCTTAATTCCGATAGATCGATTCCCCCATTTGATGTCACGTCATGTGCGCCAGTAGCTTTGGGGTAGTGCTTCGCGCTGGCGCAACGCAAGCTAGCGCATCTTGGGGGATGTACTGCCGGCGCTGGCACTTGAAGGTGGTTAAGTTCCCTCCTCCTACCACCATTAATGGTCTCTATACAGAATCGTTCATATAAATAGTAGCGTAGGTAGTTTTTTTTAAATTTAGCCTCCGATTATCTATTATGGTAAATCTAATCTCATCTGTAAACCTATCTCACTTGGCAAATACCTATGAGATAGGGATAGCTCGACACGTACAGAGAACTTGGTAGGTGCCTCCCGAGCTATCCCCTGGCTCAACAGGTGACCTATCGAGCCCTCTCAGCGGCAGCCAATTAGCACTTCAATTAGTGTTGATTAATTACATTATTACTAATTAAATATAATTAACACTAATAAAACTGCTAATTAAAGATGTGCACAATCCCGGCTGCAGACTTGCCGCATAAGGGGACTCAGCAGGGACCTGTCAAGATAGGGGACTAATGTAGCTACTGTAACTAGAGTTCACTAGCTCAGTGAGTCCTTGTCGAGCGCAATAGATCTATGAAGGAGACTAGATTTATAAAAATAGATGTTCAAGATTAAATTTTTTTTATAAAAAAATGACTATAGTGTCATTTTTATAAACAGTCTATGCCATGCTTTTATCTTTCCTTTTTGTCCAAAGGGTAAGAAGAAAGAAACTGACGTGCATTATCTCACGGACTAGTTCCTGTCCATGCCCGCTCGCAGCTACAGGTAACCGCCAGGTAGTGCGAGTAAAGTTGCTGGAATTATTCATTCTTGATGAGTTTTGTGCTCCCTGAAGTATAATGTTCTTTCTTCTCTCGACAGCTTAATGTTTTCTTTTGAATTGCTCAGCTTGTTCGATATGCATGCATGGCAAACATGAAGGGCTGGCATGAAATGCAGGTTCGACGGTAAACCAAAGGCGTTGGCACACAGGGCTGGCATGAAATGCAGGTTCGATGGTAAACCAAAGGCGTTGACACAGGGCTTCCATGAAATGCAGGTTCGACGGTACTAGAAAAGAAATAACTTTGCTGGCCCATACCAAAAAAGCTCTCCTTTGCTTGTCCTATCCTACAAAGAAATGCTAGCGGCACGGTAAAAACTCTTAGTAGCACAATGACCAATCATGCCACGCGCGTACCCACACCGAATCAGTGGGTTCACTGATTTGATTTTCTACAGTAACTAGTAACTAGTTAAACAAGATATTTTTTAAGATAAAATTTATAAATTAATCATAGTAGATATTATTCTAATTTTATTTATATTAGATAAAACCATATGTAAGTATCTCTATACTCTTTCTTTCGATCAGCAAATTCAAAAATTTAAACTAAAAACTATGAACCACCATGCAAAAGAATCCACCAAACGCGGCAGTGGTGCTGGACCTGCTGGTGCCAGTGCATGCAGTGAACAAAATATACTTTCGCTGAGCGCGTTGGCCGCGGTCGGGCGAATTAAATGAACTAGTAAGATCCAATACATCAATCCTGGCCAGGGAAACTTCACTGAAGCACAAGCAGGCAAGCAGCTAGCTTCCTGCTCAGTAACTTGAGACTCGACCGCATCATGCACGCATGCATGTCGTCGCAACGTTTAATCAAACGACACGTCCGGCCACGTACCGACGTACGTTACTGTGCAATTCAATGCACGGCTTCCGAAAGCTTAGCCCCTTCCCAACTCAACACAGTGGTGGTACTACTGTAGGTCCAGATAGTGCACGACGATTAGATTGGTATGGCTGGATCAAATAAGTTACCGTATCGTATTGTGCTAGTTTACGTGTCTGCTCTCTAATCTAGACATGATACAAAGAGGAGTCAAGTCGGTCTAGATACGCTTAGCTCAACGGTCACCGATGGCCTATTTAGCACGATCATAAGTATTTTACTGTTAGTCATAAGTAATTCTACTATCAATTGTAAATAATTTTACTACCAAGCTACATATTCATATTCAAAAGAGTGCAATAATTCTAACACAAATAAATTTACTGCCAACCCCAAGCAATTTTATTACACTACCGTATAAAAGTTACAGTGTTACCATATAAGAGTTACTAGCATACTAGGTTGGTCCAGCCTGTCGTGCTGAGATGCCAGCTTAAGCACCACACATCTGATGTGATCTAACTGATATGACATATTTACTATTTGTATCGTGTCTGATCCAGACCAACAGTATCGTGACTCGGTCAGCACGGTTGGACAGGTCAATGCATACCGCCCCTGCGCCTATATATACTCCTGTGTGAGGCTCGTGCTCTGCAGGTCGCCGTTCGTCCATACATCTCCTCATTTCTCGATCGGTCTCTTCGATCTCCTGTGCAGCAACGAGCTACTACGTACCTCTCTTGAGTTAGAAGCTGGCTGCCATGGAGCTGAGGCGGTTGCTGTGCTTGACCGCGGCGATGAGCTCGGCGCTGGTGATGGTGGCGAGGGGCGACCCCCAGGTGCCGTGCTACTTCATCTTCGGCGACTCGCTCGTGGACAACGGCAACAACAACTACATCCTGTCGCTGGCGCGCGCCAACTACCCGCCCTACGGCATCGACTTCCCCGGCGGCCCCTCGGGGAGGTTCACAAACGGCCTGACCACCGTCGATGTCATCGGTAAGCACGTAAAACCGGCCTGTCAGTACGTACGCACGCACGTACGTGTAGGCAGCTAGCTAGCTCGTTGTCGTTTTCGCTTACTACTAGAGTAGCTTATTCATATACGATGTTTATGGTCGTCATGGGTGATGCATGGATGCATGCATGAATACCTGGGTCGGTGATAGATAAGCTGGCCTGGCGTTTCTATCGGAATAGAAAATTGTAGAGAGGTGTAAAAGAAGGGTGGGGGAGGTCTTTGTGGTCGGTGCGTTTTTTTAAGTGCACTTTATGGCTAAGACTTAAAAACTTATGACTTTTAGCTTTTCAGTAAATATTTGTGCGAATGATCTGAAAAGTTAATATACCACTTCTAAAAGACCATCTCGATAAGTCGTTTTAAAATGATGGTCGAGAGGTCATTCTATTTATTTATTTAAAGATAATCATAAATTTAAAAAAACGGGCGTGGTTTTTCTGGGTGAGACACCCGGCCCCAGTCCACCGCGTCAGTTTCGCGTGGCCAACTTGCCAACGTATATGCTGCAGTGTTCGGTGATCCTTGCATGGAATTTAATGTGCCGGGTTGGACATAGATACATGCACCAACTAGCTAGATCGATCGATCGATCGTCGTTAGTCGTTGCAAATAAAACCGGAGTCACAGGTGAAAGCAAAAAGGAGACTCAACTCCTGAATTCACAGTAATCCTATACATGGGCGGATCCACACCCCGAGCAGAGTAGATTTCAGTCCGAAGTGTGAAAAAATATCTAGTGTATAGCCCAGGTAAATTCAGTTCAGCTTAGATAATATTTTCGTAGTGCAACCTAGAGAACCTATATCATTCTAACACTGAGCCTGGGATGTAACTAAATCTTAGCTCCGCCATGCTAGCACATCTCTCGTGTACGTGCGAAAGTTGCATGACAGGTACGTGTGGCACAACTTAGAAACAAACGTTCGTGCAATTAGTGTGGACGGAAAGCATGGACGTACGCCAGGAACAAACTTGCATGATGCTCCGATTATCGTACGTACGTGCTGCATTAACTAATTACTCGTTTTCTAATCATGTGCGCGCTTCTCGCAAATCGCGCGCGCGCAGCTCAACTTCTGGGCTTCGACAACTTCATCCCACCCTACGCAGCCACGAGCGGGGATCAGCTCCTCAACGGCGCCAACTTCGCCTCCGCCGCCGCCGGAATCCGTGCCGAGACCGGCCAGCAGCTCGTACGTACATATATGTAGTACTCAGTTAATCGATGATCATATTAGTAACCAATATTATTGTAATGCGTGTCATTCATGAATCGCTCGCTCGGCGCGTGCGTACGTACGTATGTGCAGGGCGGTCGGATCCCGTTCGCGGGGCAGGTGCAGAACTACCAGACGGCGGTGCAGACGCTGGTCAACATCCTGGGCGACCAGGACACGGCGTCGGACCGCCTGAGCCGGTGCATCTTCAGCGTCGGCATGGGCAGCAACGACTACCTCAACAACTACTTCATGCCGGCCTTCTACACCACCGGCAGCCAGTACAGCCCGGAGCAGTTCGCCGACGCGCTCATCGCCGACTACCGGCGGTACCTCCAGGTGCTGTACAACTACGGCGCCCGGAAGGTGGTCATGATCGGGGTCGGGCAGGTCGGGTGCAGCCCCAACGAGCTGGCGCGCTACAGCTCCGACGGCGTCACCTGCGTCAACCGCATCGACAGCGCCATCCAGATCTTCAACCAGCGCCTCGTCGGCCTCGTCGACGAGATGAACGCCCTCCCCGGCGCGCACTTCACCTTCATCAACGCCTACAGCATCTTCGACGACATCCTCGCCCACGCCGCCTCCCACGGTTCGTAACGCCGGCCCGCGCGCACTAGCCAGCTAGCACCTTTCAATTCCTACGGTCGATCTGGTCGATCGCCGCGTGAGTTCGTGACGATCGATTCTTACAATTTCAGGCTTCACGGTGACGAACGCCGGGTGCTGCGGGGTGGGCAGGAACAACGGGCAGGTGACGTGCCTGCCGTACCAGGCGCCGTGCGCCAACAGGAACCAGCACATCTTCTGGGACGCGTTCCACCCGTCGGAGGCGGCCAACATCATCGTCGGCCGGCGCTCCTACCGCGCCGAGTCGCCCAACGACGCCTACCCAATGGACATCAGCACGCTCGCCTCCGTCTGAGCGATCTGATCCGTCGGTCTACTACATACATAATTCCATTCGCCAAGGGTGGAAATGGAGTTAACTGGTAGCTAGTGCACCTTTTCTGTACACGCGCGCGCGTATAGTAATCAGTCATTTTTGCGACTAATACTTCGGTTTGTACCGGACAGACAATAATTGGATTCCAAAAGTAGCGGTCTCTCTGCTTCTTCTTCTTCTCGTTTTGACGCTAATGCGTGTGCCTGGATGGGTGAAAGAGAACAGCCATTTTCACTTTTTCAGTCGTGCCCGTGGAGACGAAGGGATGCGTGTTCATAATTGGACGGCTAAAATTGTGTGGTTTCATCCATAGACTAGTTTGATATACCTATTGATAGCAAATGATTTTTTTTTAGATTAAGAGCATTTCATATGATTGTACACCAAATATGTAGCTGTATTCCTCTTGTGTGCACGACAACCTTTTCATGTACAGCGAAGTATCTATTCCAAGCACCACGAACAGTTCAAACACATACGGCACAGGTAATACGATGGGTGAAGTATACTACAGTACACAATAACCATTCCATTTCTCTCTCCCCGTTGGAAAGAAATGCCTTCAGTTCACCACAAGCTAAACTAGGCTCTCTTTGCTTCCTGTTCAGCCTGCGCAAGCAAAAACCTTGGCATCAGATAAAAAAAAACATTCCAAAACCAGAGACCGTACTCGCGGGCCTGAAAAGCAAGGCGAATGAAGCAGAACAACTAACAGCTCGGATGATCTTCTCCAGGGCGTCAGGCCCGTGCGCCTCGATGAACTTCTCGACGGACTTGCGTGCGTCGAGGCTCATCATCTGCAGCACCTTCCTCTGCCTCTCGCTGTAGTTGGGGCTCACGTATTTGCCGATCTTGAAGTAGCGCCGGACGTGTGTCTCGTAGATGTAGGCCGCGCCGTTGAAGATGGGCAGCACCAGCCAGCAGCAGAAGAGGAGCTTCATGTATGGCCACAGAGGGAACCTGAAACACATGCAGTGGATATCTTGGGAACTCAGCATGTGGCCACTGAGCACGTTTTGTCGGTCCCTGCAGGAATGACTGTACGAATTGAACGGAGGAGGGTCATGGCTAATGTCATACCATTGGAGAACCTTCCAGCATGAAATCTCAAACAGGGTGATCAGGGAGTACAAGATCCAGTAGGTGAGCCATTGCTGATCATCCAGGGAAGAAGGGCTTTCTATCGCACGCATCGACGCATACCTAATCGTTCAAGAAAATCCATGTTAGAATTTTGAACACAGTGCTGATTCTTCTTTTTTTTCAAAACGGTGATTGTTTCTGAAGAAGTGATGCGTTACTTACAGAGGATAAAGCAGCACGATTCCTGGCCTGTCGGGTGCAAGATAGGAGGAACAAGAATTTTAGAATGGAACGCTTAAAATTCGTTCATATGAAAAAAGAACACCAACAGCAGCAGAAAGAATGGAACGGCAATTGTTGATAGAACTTTTTGCTAGAACATGTGCTCAGCTTACCCAACAATGGCATCCAAATGTCTGGCAAGGGCACCAAGAACACCCATGATTTGTTGTTGCGACCTGCGAGTAGCTTGCTCCGAGGTTCTCTTGATCTCCCTTCTCGATCGTATGCGGCGGTGTAGATGACAAGCGATACACGGCATGGTTTTATACTTCTGTAGGGGGCGTTTAAAAATGTGGTTAAAGGAGAGGAAGAAAGGCATCCTTGCAGATACGATGCAGTCCTCTGTACTCTTGGTCCAAGGAAAGCAAGAACAAATGGAGTAGGAAAGGTCTGAAGCAACTTCGTGCATGGCCAGGAATCTTTTCCAAGGTTGCACAACCAGAGGGCTACCTATGCACCAGAAGTTTAGTGGGTTCGAGTTTAGAGTGGTCGTGGCTTTCTAAAAGAAATCGTACTTTCGCAGCATCTTGTCATTGTCTAACTGAGCTTATTACTAGCTCAAATCAAGACCGATGAATCTACAAAAGGAACACGCTTTTCATTACAGCTTTGCAATTTCAATTAGAAAGGGCCCCAGAAGCAGAATTAGATATGGCCCTACTTCACGTTAAGTTTAGACTAAATAAATTAAATCAACTCTACGAATTAATTCGAAACACCTTAATCCACTAAGATTGCTCTTCCTATACTCCAGAGATGACGAGCACCACACCACTTATAATTTGTCGAGCCTTCTCACAAGTTTTTTAATAAGATCACCGCGTACGACGCCTCTAACGCCGTCTAGGAGTCGGCAAACTCTATGAGTAATAAGTCAAACCTCTCGCTTGACTCTCACCACGTGCAACAAATGCACACTGGTCAAGTGGCTATACAATCCACCTCTAGATGTAATACATGCAATCTAAAGCATTCATCCTTACTCACAAGGTACAACACATGCACAATTGAGAGGAAAACCTCACCCTAGCTCAAAGGAGTGTCAAAGGATGCAGCAAAACCTTACTCCAACCGGCCACAAGGGGGTATATATACCCACACCACAAAAACTAACCGTTGGAATCAAAACCCCAGAAAAAACAGGATTTCCGAAAGTACCGCCGGCTTACGACCAGTACTTTCTACTCCCCTCTGCAACGGTCAGAAAACTAGCCATGGCAAGCAAATCCGGTAGTTCCGACGTGCAAAGTCCGGTACCACCGATCATCAGAAGTACCACATCACTCGATCGGAACTACCAATTTCCTCAGGAACTAGAAGACTCCACACAGGTGTCTTTCTGGAAAAAAACGTACCGCTACACAAACCGGTCGTTCCGAAACTCGAAAGTACCGCTCACACAAAGCCGATAGTACCGCTCGCTGGTCGAACGCTCACACAGAGCCGATCGAACCGCTCACATAAAGCTAGTCAAAAGTACTGATCGTCGACTACACTAGTCCCCAACCACGTTGTATGGTTCGACCACTCAGGTCTCCGACTACGCTGGTCTCCGACCACGCTGGTCTTCGACCACATTGTTCGGATCGACCACACAGGTCTCCGACTACATTGGTTTCGACCACTCAGGTCTCAACCACGTCAACCATGTCGATTGTCGACCATGTCAGACTTTAATCACATAGATCTCTGACCACCACGTCGATCTTTGACCACGTTGTATCAATCACGTCAGTTCGACCACGTCAATTTTGACCACACAGGTCTCGACCACGTCGGTTCGACCAAGCTGGCTTCGATCACACAGATCTCGACTACATCGGTTCCAACCACAGTGGTTTTTATCACACAGATCTCGACCACGTCGGTTCCAACCTCGTTGGTTTCGACCTCTTCGATCTTTGACCGCACAGGTCATCGACCATGTCGATCTTTGACCTCGTTGGTTCGACTATGTCGGCTTCGACCACGTTGGTTCCCGACTACAATGATCTTTGACCACACAGGTGTTCGACCACAATGGTTCTCGACCACACAGATCTTCCGACCATCAACAGACATCGTAGTTTCGTGATTACAACACCGGTAGTTTCGACTAGCGGTAGTACCGTAGAATACATTGTGGTAGTTCTGATTTCCTAGAAAAGTGCATATACTTCAAAAAAAATTGCAAAATATATTTGCAAATTATAGTATTATGCACTCAAGGATTATCCATAATTCCCAACAGATTATAAAACACATTTACACATTTTTAGAATCATGACACATGGATTATATATGAATTTCAACCATTTGCAGAACACATTTGCAAATATAAGCCTCATACTACAAATAATGGAAACATGGACTTCAAATACTTGCAAAACATATTTGCAATGCATGATCATATATTACAAGGATTCAACACATGAACCACAACTATTTGCAAAACATGTTAGCAAATACAAGTCTCGTGCCAGGGAGAGCTAGAGCAAGTGAGGTTGAGCTATCAACACAAGATGAGACTCAAACTAGTAGACATGACCCATCTTAATAGTACAACAACCTATACTAGTAACCCGGTATTTCAACCAAACACCAAGACCGGTAAAAAACTAGAAACACATCCTTGGCCATAACTAGTCATACATTTGCCTTGAGTAGGGGTGAAAACGGATCGGATTCGGACGGATATTGCTTAAACCGTATCCTAACCCACATTTTTTCTCCGGATTCGAAATCGAATACGGTGGCCGGATCTGAATCTGAATTCGAATATTCGGAGTTTCGAATACTGATGCGCTCGGGACGGATATGTAACGGATTCGGCTCGGAAACGGATAATATAGGCGAATAATAGAAACATAAGTTTATCTTGCCATAATAGAAACACAAAATAACAATAGTATAGGCTCATAGCCTCAAGCAGATAACAACTAAACGCTCAAAGTGCCTTCACGCTCTATGGCTTGTCATCACTAGCTATTTCTTCTTCCTACAATTCGCCAATTAATATGTCAAATTTTCTATACACTGCACACCTCAACCAACCAACATGACAAAAAACAAATACTAGCAAAATAAAAGTTGAATTCTTAGCTCTTACCAGATATCCGACAGAATATCCGACCGAATATCCGACCAGATATCCGACCGGATAATTATCCAGTATCCGAATACCGATACTATTCGGTCGGATAACAACTCTCCCGAATCCGAATCCGACATGAATTATCCGAATCCGAATCCGACCGGATATCAAATTCCCTTCCCGAATCCGGTACCAACCGGATTCGGTACCGGATCGGTCGGGATTAACCCAACCCATTTACACCCCTAGCCTTGAGTCATAGTCTTAACATGCATCAACTCATGATGCACCCTTTACTTCAACTCCATCAACACATGATGTATCTTTACTTGACTTGATGATCAATACATGATCATCTCCTTTTAGACATACATCAACTCATGATGCATCCACCACTTGACTTGATGGTCTTCAACACATGAAATCATCCCAAATCTTTCTCATTTACGGAACCTAACCTATTCATCTAACTCATAAAAAATGTTAGTCTACAAAACAATTATCAATAATTATCAAACTTTGTCATTAACTCATAATGGAGGGACTAGATTTTACAATCTTTCCTTTTTAGTAATTCATGACAATCTGAACAAGTAATGAGATAAAAATTCATTTACGAGTATACATCATGTACACGATACTTGTATACTCTAAGATAAGCTTTTAAAGTAAAGTTTACTTATCCGGTGTCATTAATCATCCAACCACAAACACATAATGGAAGAACTAGATGACAACTCAATTATGAGTATAT
Organism: Bonia amplexicaulis; assembly: GCA_036346245.1. Taxonomy (NCBI): domain Eukaryota; kingdom Viridiplantae; phylum Streptophyta; class Magnoliopsida; order Poales; family Poaceae; genus Bonia; species Bonia amplexicaulis. The sequence goes on along the minus strand of CM070736.1, from coordinate 11,974,564 downwards.
ATGAACTACACAAGCTATATATATTCAAGGGATATATTTCAAAATAAAGATCCTTAATATGTGGAAATAGAACATGGATCAATACTAATGAAACCACAAAACATAGAGTGAACTACTCCTAAATATGTGCATACAAGAATGTATTGTGAAAGCTTTATTCTATATTTTGGATCCGAGAAATACAATAAGATAAGAATGTGCTATTGAATACATACTTATTATGTTTTTCACCTTTTCATCCAAATGAGACCAAGCAATATCATAATCAACAGACATATTAGGGCATCATGAGTGTATAAATCGCAATGGGTCTTAAGGTGGGCTCCACCTAATTGTTAAGGTCGACTCGTTATGTTTGAGGCCACCGCTCGGCTGTAACAAGGGTCCCATTGGGCAGTAAAAAAATTGTATTTTAATGCTTGTGATTGTTGGTAGTTGGTTGGTGGGGGAGAGAGAACAACAGGATTAAAAGAAAATTGTATTTTAATGCTTGTGTCCAGATCTTTAGCTTAAGGACCGGCCTTAGGCTTTTTTTGCTTATGGCCTGCTTAAGATCAACTCTGTAATGTATAAGATCGATCTTAAGGTGGCTAATGACCCCCCTATTTTCATACACTCCGGATGCCCTTAGTCTCACAATTGTATTTGTCATTATTACCAAAATCAACTTAATGGAGTTTGAACTTACATACTCATGCACCGCGGTTTTGATCCAAGGTAGTTTTCGGTATTTTAGCCAAACTACCAAAATATATTTTCTTGACCCGGTCTTAATCTTTCATTGCAAGCAATCGTCATGCTTGCAAGTGTAGGTGTACCTGTGAGACCATGTGGAGGTCACCCCACAGTTGTGATGAGTAACTGATCTTTGGATTAGAATTTGTGTAGAGGTTGAATTTGGTTTTTGAAGCTTTAGCAGAGGTTTGCTTTCTGGCTGTCATTCTCATGGTCTACGACTTGGTGGTCGTAGGTGCTCTTTCGACTAGGAGGTCAGCAACTAGATTTACGACTTGGTAATCGGCTGAGGCCTTACGACTTGCTGGTTGGCAGAGGTAGTCGGCAAAGGCCTTTACGACTTAGTCAGCAGAGGAGTTACGACTTGGTGGTCGTAGGCGCTATTACAACTTGGTGGACGCAGATGCATGTGTGATCGGTGATCGTGGCTATCGGTTGTGGTGATCGTAAGTGGTAACGACCAACTGTCTGTGTTCGAAGTCGTAAGTCGTAACGACCAGGTGCTATGAGTGATAGTCGTAGACTGGCGATCGATAGTCGTAAGTCATAACGACCAGATGTTGTGAGTGATAGTCATAGACTAGCGATCGATAGTCGTAGCCGTTGTAAGCGGTAGTCATAGTTTCAGCTGAATATGAGCGATAGTCGTTGCTTGTGGTCTTGGTGGTCGTAGCAGGCTACGTTATGGTCGTAGCAAGCTGTGTGATGGTCGTAGCAGTCAGCTGTGTGGTCGTAGGCTGCTGAAAGGATCTTGTGGGCTACGAGTACTTTTTTCTTGTGCATCCGAGTACTTGTAAGTCATAGTTAGACCAGTCATCATGCTGAGTTTATTCACTGGTGTTACTGGTGTTTTGGTCAGGGTTGATCAGGGTGTTTGTTGCTTTGTGCACATGAGGATGTTGCTTGATTTTAGGATTAGAATCAGTAATTTGGGAGCATATATTTTGTTTGTACAAATTGGTGATCTTCATGTATCGTGCGGTGCTATGTGATAGTTTGCTTGTCTATATTGGTTGCAGGACTTCGGAGCTAGGTCATGGTGAGGCATGGAAGGACTGGGGCTAGGCATAGGGAGGTGTTGAGGTCCAGAACGGTCAGGGAGACGCCAAAGATGATCGAGGATGGTGAGGTGGTTGCAAGCCGGGACGACGAGGAACCGGAGTAGGAGTTACCTGAGATGGACATGATGGGCAACGACGAGGTGGACCGGGACTAGACTCAGGAAGGAGTCGTGGTCCAGACGATCAAGGATGCCGGGTGCCATCATCCATGAAGAAAAGGACGTGGTGCGTCAAGTGACTTGGGTCGTGTGCAAGCGATGATAGTTCGGTGGGATCCGGACGTGTGAGAGGCTTGACGACAAGTCATGGAATCACATGTAAGCCGCTTTGAGAAGCGTACGTGTGTAAAATCCGGTGTTAGGTGGGGTTAATGGGTTATCCCCTGTGTGGTCTAATGGTAGGATCAATTAGGTCTAGGGTTCGGTTGTGAGACTATAAAAAGGGGAGGCAAGAGTTAGGTGAGCAGGTGAACCAAGCCTTGGCGGCTGGCGCCTCTCCCTCCCATGGGAGTTAGGTTAGAGAGTGTTGGCTCTAGGGTTAGAGCCTGGTCCTCCTGAGAGGAGTGGCTGTGAAACAAATCATCTGAGCAATTCATCGATCTTCTATTATATGTTTTGTGTATCTCTCCTGTTTGAGTTTGCTCGGCTCGATTTGGCTCTTCCTCTGTTCTTCCTTTTCTTGGGTTCTTCGGTCTGCTCCTTTCCCTTCTTGATTTGAAGGTGTTCTTGGCTTATTATTGATGTTGTTCTGAATCGCAGTGTCATGTGGGATTGTACTCCAAACCTTCTTGGCTATTCTTGACCCATGAGCGGTTCTTATTCTCTCGGATTCGGTTTTGGGCGTTGTCAGCAAAATGTTGTAAAGATCTCAATCTAGTTAATAAGTTTTCAATTAAAGTTTAGAGTAGCCTCTTGAGATCTTATTCTTGCTATGTGCAAAGTTTTATGGCCAGTTGATCTTTGATTCAAAAGTTATTCGGATTCTGGATCTGGCGGTCGTACGCTCACTGGCTTCCTCTGTTCTTCCGAGTCCGTTACGACCACGCTCGAGTCTTTTGACCACGGTCAAGACTCAAATCTTTTCGCATCTGGTTTCTGATTGCTCGATGATTGTAGATCTCGTGGTCGTGTGCCCCCACTTCCTTACGAGTTGTTTACGACCGCAGTCGGTTACGAGTAATCGACGGTCTTCGACCACGGTGATCATTCGACCATTCCATTGGATTACGACCACGTCGGTTCTGACTGCACCAATCTTTCGACCTTGTTGGTTTTGGTATTGGTGGTTATCGACTACAGTGACTTCTGTTCGGTAGTCAATTTCAGACCAAGTTGTACTTCTATCGAGCAGTCGAATTTACGACCACTATGCAAGCTATCCACCACGTTGTCGGACTTACGACCACATTGTATGTTCGATCACGTTGACGTTCTTGATTTGATTTCTTTGATACTACTGCTTGCTGTGACATGTGGGATCTTGCTGAAAGCCATTTTTGCTATTCTCTTCCCACGAGCAAAGATCTGCGTATCGTTCTTCTTTTTAGATCTGGTGGTTGTGCGCTTCCTCTGGTACTGATAATCGTTTACGACCACACTTGATTTCTATCGCTCAATGGTTCTAAGTCGTGTGGTCTCTCGACTTCTCTGCAACCTCTTATCGTTTATGACCTCGTCGGTCTTTGTCAGCGCTGGTTTCCGACCTCTCATTGGTCCTGAACTACGCTGGTCTTTCGACTGCATATTGGGCATGGACAACGTTGGTATCGATCATGTTAGTCTTCGACAACGTTGGCGTTCGACTACTGTGGTTTCGACCATGTTGGGAACGACCACGTTGGTTACGACCATATTGGTTACGACCACGTTGGTTTCGACCACGCTGGTTACGACCACGTTACGACCATGTTGGTTACAACCACGTTGGTTTCGACCACGTTGTCTGTTTCGACCACGTTGTCTGTTTCGACAACGTTGTCTGTTTCGATCACGTTGTCGGCTTCAAACACGTTGCCTGTTTTGACCACGTTGTCTGTCTATCGACTACGTTTGTTTTCTTTACTGTCCAGTGGTGTTCAGTTTTGCTGACCAGTGTCTCTCGACCACGTACTTTCCGTCCAGTAGTCGTTAACTACCATGTTGTGCTTCCACCGAGTGGTCGTAATTGGACCACGATGTTCTTTGGTGTGGTCGTATGGTGGTCTGTGTTCCTCTGTTTTAAAGTAGACCTCATATCCTAGTCTTCATTGCTTTGTAGCTATTGGACAAAAAGAGATATGTGAATATTTGGAGGAAGAATATCTAGGCACCATTCACCCTCTCTGTTGCCTGTCTGGTCCTACAATACCACTAGCTTGTCATGTGTTGCCAAGTCTCTTATGTCCCGGTTCCACCGAACCACGGCTCACTTGGCTCAGCCAACTCGTATGGTGCAATCCCGTCGTTCGAACTCGCCTTCAACATTTCCCACCTTTCTTGTTCCATGCTTGAACTCACCATCTCACCCGTCATCGTTGATCGTTCTGGACCTCAGCTCCTCCATGAGCCTAGCCCCGATCCTCGTCGTTGACCTTAATTGACTCTAAGCAACTCTGCACATCCAAAGATAAAAAATTATTTCTGGACACAAATTCTTCACAACTTGACCTACGTTAGCCAAAACATACTTCATGCAATATATATCCACTGACCTTGGTCAAACGAACTCAATTCATGATTCAACTTCCCAAAACCCTGTTTTTCTGAAATCGTAGTACCAAGACGCAACATGTCAAGATTACTACACTGCACGGCACTACTGTACCTTTGCACCTCGCACTGGATCTATCTGAAAATTAGCTACCGTCAAATAGAAATTGGAACTATCATTTTGCGTTATGACCGCGCTCTCACTGTGGTACTATCGCATTACGGTATGACTGCTAACACAACGATTGTATTAGCAACTTCCCCGAAGAATTCATAAAACTATCCAGATAAAATGCGAACTTTACAATAGCACTTAACCATTCCACGAAACTTGCAATAGTTCATCACAATATTATCCTGAACCTTTTTACATGGCCCTTCAATTTATCCGTTGCAGCCTTTGGTTTTGAACATCAATGATAGTAGACCTTGCCTCTGATAAAGTACTGTTGGGAATTCTCGGCAAAATATATGAAGATTCACTAAGGGCATCCACAACGCTCCACCGCAGATCAAGATGCGGCTCGAAAAGCGCAGGAGAGGAAACGCAACCAAGCACCAAAGGAAAGCGACAACGAAGAACAGGAGATAGCAGAGAAAGAGACGGCAGACATTCCATAAACAAAAGCGAGAACAACCACCGCACATGGAGATGCAAACAAAAGCGCTGGAGATGAAACGCAACCAAGAAGAAAACACAGCAGTGTGAGCGAGACGCAGCCAAGAATCCAAAACGCAGCTGAAAAGGCACAGACGGACGCTCCGCGCGGAGTAAAACGCGAAACAAATCCGTGCGGCGTCCGCGATGCGCAGAACCATCCCAAAGCGCTCGCTCACCACGCGTCGAGATAAAAGGAAGAAACGAACGGAGATGGACGACCCAAGGAAACCGCGAGCTGGTATCATGTCCCGCACACATACACCAAGGCGAAAACTGCGGTCCGCTGCGAGAGAGCTCTACGGATGAAGCACCGCTCGCACGCGTAGAGGGGAGAACGTAGCGACGAACGAAGCGGCAGCTGGACCATGCACACACGCGTCAAAGCAAGAACGGGCAACGCCGATGTGGCATACGCGGGCGTTCGGAAACCCTCGGGTATAATAAGGATAGTATAAGGATAGTATGCATGTACCCACAGATTTTCTACTTTCACGGCATACATTACTTGCAAAGTTACCAAAAGGACTGGAAGTACGTACGAACATATTCCTGTGCAGGCATGCTCCTGCGGGGAAATATGCTATCTGTGTTGGTCCCTGCGTTGACAGTCGTGATATTGCCGACGACAATACACTGCCTTCAGATGAAAGATGGTTACTCGGATGGAACCAGTGGACCAGAGATATCAGTGCTCTTCTCGTCATTGACCGCTGCATCTCTATCTTTTTCAGTCGCTTCAGCTCTGGTTCTAACAGCCCCTGAACTTGTACCATGCGTTTTTATTTCCTGACAGCAGTTTGTGTTCGTATAAAAACAACCCTGTGGAGGGTTTGCTATAACCAGATTTTGGTCCCTCATAAGAATTAAAACTTAAAGCAGGAACATCAGTTGATTTCCGATCTGTTCTTTACGGCTTCTAAAAGTGGTTTTTAGCTTTTGTTACAATATCTAACTTTTAAATAGAGTATTTCTTAAGACGGGATCTACAAGTTAATTATAGTACCTGTTAAAAACCTAACATCTGTATCAACTAAAATCATAAACAAATATCTCTCTTTACAATATTTGTCGTAAATACCTAAAATTAAAAAAATTTAATCAAAAATTATAAATCGTAGCAAAAAATAACACGCCCTTCAGCGGCATATCACCTAGACATGTTTTCACCATGTTGGTACTTCCATGATTTAGCGGGCCATCAAAACATGTGGGGGAGAGGCATAAAAGTCACTCCCACGAGGATGGTTTTAGCTGGTTACAGTGTAATTTCAGCCATAAGATATTATTTTTCAGTCTAAGATGGTTTGAATTTTGTATGTAGGCGGTATAGGTTCAGCATTCCGGTCGAGTGTGCTTAGCACTAGTTAGGAGGCGAGCAGAGTAAACTAGAACCGATGAAGCACAGGTCGAGGTTAACATTTCATGCCCCCGGCCGGGAGGCAGGAGCTGACATGCACCAAGCGGACCGTCCTTCACATTTCACTGGCCTCCCGTCCACTGTTCCGCTGTATTGGTCGGTCGGCGGACAGAAACGTACATCACACATTTGGTCATTTTCAGCAGGTGGTCAGGCCGATCTCACGGGAAGGCGCGTGGCGCTCATCTCCGCGGCCGTGACTAGAGGTGGAAGTTGGGCCGTGCTTTTTGGGCTCACCAGCACGGTAGGCCGGCCCAGACGGCCAGACCCGGCCCGACACGTGGCGGGCGTGCGGCCCGCAAACCAACCCATTGGGCGACGCGACGCAAGACGGCGAATCGTGCTGCGTGCTCGGCCGGCTGCGACGCGACGGAGCACGCGTGGGCACAGGCGGCACGGCGGGCACGGCAGCGCCACCGGCCGGCCGCCTCGGCCTCTACTCGCCATCCCCAAATTCCTCATCCCCACAAGCACAAACATCACAGAGCGTAGAAGAGAGAGTAGGGAAGGAGGCACACATCACCGGAGCTCGGACAAGTGGACGACGGCCGCGGAGGAGGCGGTGTGGCCGGAGTCGAGGCGGATCCCGCGTGATGACGAACTGCGCCGCCGCCGCCCGCCGCCACCCGCCATCCGCCGGTGGCTCGCTCTCAAAGTAGTCGAGGTCGCCGCCACCGTCGCTCGGAGCCGTGAGGAGGGGCGCGGGGAAGGAGGGCGGGGGGAAGGAGAGGTGCTGGGAGAAGGGGCGGCACTGGAAGGAGAGGGTGCCGGGGCGACGGGGAGAAGGGGCGAGGAGGAAGGTGGAGGGGCGGCGGGGAGGCGGAGGAGGAGGCGGCGGGGCCGGGCGGGGAGAAGGGGGCGGGGGGAGAAGGGGCGAGGAGGAGGAGGGGCGGTGGGGAAGGTGGAGGGACGGGGAGAAGGGCGAGGAGGAAGGTGGAGGCGGCGGGGAAGGTGGGGAGGCGGAGGAGGGCGGGCGGGAGAAGGGGCGGGAGGAGGGGTGGGGAGGAGGAGGAGGCTACTGGGAGAGGGGCAGGGAGATCCGGGGAGGAGGGAAGAAGGCGGGGGGGAGGGGGAGGAGGCCGTACGGCGGCGACGAGGCTATGGGAGATCCGGGGAGGAAGGCGGCAGGAGATCGGGAGAAGAGACCGAGGAGGCGGAGAGATGGGGAGGAATGAGTGGGTGGCGGGCGATTCGCGAAGGATATTAGGATTAGGGTTTTAGAAATTTTTACAATTTAGTCCTTCAGTTTTTCTAAAATCTACGAATAGGTTTTTATCTATTTTGATTTCTTCTGTTCTAGCCCTCGTAAATTCTATTTTCATCGCGAAAAGATCCTATACATCCGCTGAGACACATACCACACACACCCACCCACGCGTACGCGTGCACGCACGCACGTCCCGTGGGTATGTGTGGGTATGTGTGTGTGTATGTGTGTGTGTATGTATGTACGTACGTACGTACGTCTGTGTGTGTGTGTGTGTGTGTGTGTGTGTGTGTGTGTGTGTGTGTGTGTGTGTGTGTGTGTGTATGTGTGTGTGTGTGTGTGTGTGTATGTATGTGTGTATGTGTGTGTGTATGTGTGTATGTGTGTATGAGATGTATGTATGTATGCATGTATGAGATGTATGTATGTATGTATGAGATGTATGTATGTATGTATGTATGCTCTGTATCAGCCAAAGTATCTCCATATCACAAGAGACAGTCTTAGTAACAATATTTTTAATAAGTTACCTCTAACATATTTCACAACAGCATATTTTTACTACTTTTCTTCTTAGTGTGCCTCGTCACCCTCACTCAATCACTTCTTTCTCTATCTCCTTCAACACCGACACATTACCACACAACTAAGCAACCTTTCTTTCTCCTCCCGCCTTCTCCCCATGTCATTGGCCTCCTCCTTCCTCTCACCATGCCTATCTACTTCTTTCCCTCATTGCGACCTCTCCTTCTCTCCACCCTAGTCTCCATCCTACTCATCACCAGTCTCATCCTTCCTCGTCACCGATTTACCTAACCCTCTTGCGTGCCCATATTTTTATGCAATTAATTCAATTATTTCAACTAGTTTTAAACGAGACGGGTACGAGAGAAAGGAAGATGCCGACCGTCGTCACCGCCTTTGCGTATAGTAATTTCGGCCGGGCTTGGGCGGCACGCACGAACGCCGCACGGTGGGCTTTGGGCCGTGCTTGGGCTGGCCGGAGACGCCGCGGCCGCACGCGATGCGGCACGATGAGATGATCGGGCCGAGCCAAGACGCAGCACGAAGCGAAGACGAAGCACGATGGGCTTGGGCCGTGCTGGCACGCAAGACGGCCCAAGTCCCGCCTCTAGCCGTGACGCCCACCGCGAACCCTTGCCTTGCGGTAGCCATGAGTCGGCTTCGGGTTGCTCCGCCCGGCTCCTCCATCTCCACCGCGCCTTGAGCCCACGGGCCGAGCCGCCCACCTTGTACCTCTGGTCGCGGTCGCGCACCCGACCGGGCTCCACGGCCTGCAGCGACACCATGAGAGCCGGCACGCCGAGGGGCAGACGGTCGCCACGGTCCACCTGCCAGGTGCACCAGAACTTGCCGTACTTCTTGGCCATGCAGACAACGGAATATTGCTACTTCTTCCATGGATTGATGGTCTGGATATATACAACAGTGTATTTATTGAGCAGAAATACATACTTAACTACCCGGTGGTGCTAGAGAGGCCAGGATGATGGAGGACAAGGATAAAATGCCGATGGTCCCTGATGAAGGCCAGGTTATTGCCGACCAAGACAAACCTGCACAAGTTGTGAAAGTCAAGAACTGGACGCGGGTCGCGACGGCTAAAGCCTGCAAATGAGATAAGGAAAAGACACTGTGAACCCAAATGTATACGACGAATGACTGCAAGCATGACTTTCAAAGGACACACATGTATCCTAACTATAGTAGGGGTTAACGGTTCACGCATGTTGCCATTTTGTATCGTATAAGTAGTGAGGCAAACATACGCACCTAACCAAACCTGACACACCATATAATTCACTTTCATTGTGAAGTGCCATGTCGGCCTACACATAGTCCATTACGATAATTATTTGTAATAACCAAGGTTGTCATGGCGTCGAGATATCGGCGATATCTCGTCGCCATATCGTCGTGGCGGCCAGATGCTCCATGCCGTCCGGACGCCATGGAGGGGAGCCGTATCCCGTCCGCCATGTCACCGATATAGCGGTGTGGCGTCGTCGTGGCGGCCGAGTGACGCTAAGTCGCCGCTCGGCGGACGCCATAGGCGGCGGGGGGCGGGGGGGTTTAATGTATTGACTCGAGTAGTATCGGGGTTGGGGACATTCGACATACCTAGGGTTTTAGCAAGGGTGAAAAGGAGGAGAGTCCCGCCGCCGGATCCGCCGACGCCGCGGCGAGATACGTCGTCACCATGGCCGAATCCGCTGCTGCCGCCGGAATCATTGCCGCCGCACGAATCAATCACCGATCAGCCAAGACGCCGCTGCCGCATGATCCCGCCGCCTCGCCGCCGCCACCTCGTCCGGTCCGCCGCCGCCTCCTGCCACGGCCGGGTCTCCGTCGCTGGTGAGTCACTCTCGGGTCTCGGCCCTCCACTCATGCGGTGTCGCCATTCCCCGAAAGCCTCCGTGCCTTCCTCGGTTCCTCCGTGCGGAGCATTTAGGGTTTTGTAACCGCATGCACGAACGAAGGACCGTAGAGTGCCGACTCGATCGAAAATCGGATGAACAAGATGAAAATCGGATGAACGATGTAAGTCGGATGAACAACAAAAAATAAAAATCGAGAATTATTTGCTACTTGCTTATGCTGCTAATTGCTTGCTACTACAAACTACAGTGCTGCATATAGTCATATACTTAGTTAGTAATTAGTAATTACAATCAATAATTATAATCATATGCTAATGCTAGTTTGCAACATGCAGAAGCACGACATCATAAATGGCAACTGAAAGCACGGGGGGCTCTAACGCCGACTCATATGATCCAATGACCGATCCTAAACGGAGAGCAAAGTCAAATGATCCGGGATGGAAGTATGGATTTTGGCCAATAATTGGCAACCGAGATTCGGTGCAATGTTCGCTTTGTGGCAAAATTGTACATGGAGGAATAACGAGGCTTAAGGAGCATCTTGTGGGTGGATTTGGAGATGTTCAAAAGTGTGCCAAAACAACCACAGCAATCACACGAGAGTACATTGGAAGATGATGGTCCTACATGAGCTCAAGAATAGACAAAATGAAGGTATGTATGTTCTACTACATTTATATCAAACTAAGTTAAGATATATGCATAGTGTCGCCATCATCAAGACGTCATATGGCGCCGCCACGCCGCGCCATAAACGATATTGTTGTGTGAAGGTGGTGAGGCGCCGCCTACCTACAGTAATAATAACCTTGGTAAGAACGTATCTCTACTAAACACGGGGAGTTGATGATGGTAGTTCATCTGCTCCTTCGAACTCTCTTTTGCACCTTCCTAAAAAAATTTCTATGCTGACACGAACAAAATAGTGTTCGGATAATATGATTTTTTTAATACGTATCAAAACACGCGTATTTAACCACTTTCCACGGTTATTTACCTAATTACAAAAAACTAAACTGACCACATGACACTGCCGAGCTGATGCTGCAATCGAGCACCCCTGCGCGGGCGCGCCACTGCCACTTGCCGAGCTAGTTCAGTGGTGCTGCTCGGCAGCGTGCTGTCGAGCAAGGCAGGCTCGGCATGCGACTACCGAAAGGCGGGAGCTCAAGCCGCGCCCGCCCGCCCGTTGCAGCGACTCGATCTGTCGAGCTCCCGAACACGACGGTGACAGTGTTGCTTGCTACGTCTTTCGACTTCAGGGACAGTTATTTTTGTAAAAATAAGTGTCTAAGGGCTAAATTTGAAATAAAAATGGCTATAATATCAGAAACATGAATAGTTCACAAAATTGCACTAGGATCACTCAGGCTGTCAGGCACATACAATGCAAAGTCAATTGCAGCCGCAAGGTATCTTACACTGCCACAGCAATAGCCAACAGAATGACACATACCAGGACAGACACATACCAGGAAGGCAGGATCTCTGTCAAACGAAGGTAGCATCTTGAAGGCTTCCAAGTAAGATATAATAGTCGACGTAATGGTAAAACTCATAAGGATTCCAGACCTGACGTCACGCATCTCTAATCAGCTCAGTATTCAGCAAATCAAAATCCTAGTCTGCACAAGAAGGCACCAAAAAAAACTACAATGTAACAACATTTGTAAATTGCAACTCATTCTATGGAATGTTTTGTAGTTCAAAACGGGAGCTTATACAATACAGTAACATGTTCCCCATTTCAGAATGTCAAGTAATCAAAATAAATCAACATGCAAGAAAGCAATATTTCCTCCAGCACCCTGCAATCTGACAGCCATGATGAATTGGGTGAAAATGAAAATTTATCACAAATCAAATTGTTCCAATTTCGTATACTTCCGACTGCTGCACTAATTCAAGCTAAAATGGAAAATATTGAGGACAACCAAGATCCTTCTGCACTTATCAAGAGAAAATGCGCATCTTGATGATATGTCAGTGCTAACTATCTATGCTTTTGAAGTTTGAGCAAGTCATGCACAGTACAGCCCCGATAATAAAGATACAAACAAAAGAAAAAGGTACATGTATTCACGCTTACAATGCTACACTTATGAAACTTGTTTGCATCACATTTTTACTTACCCAGGTTGGTGAACAAAATTCCCTACTCCCTAAAGATATCCATGTACCAAATCCAAAAACAAGTAGTCTAAAGGTTTCCAGAGCTCCTTGGCTTTAGCTTACAAGAGAGTATGGAACAATTCGCATTTCTGATGTTACATTTTTATACGTAAGTGTAGCATTGTAAGCGTGAACTTGTTTATAGTATAAAAACAGGCATTCACGCGTACAATGCTTACAATCAGGTATAAAAAACAAGTTCTTATACTATGAATACCTGATTCACGCTGACAACCAGGTATTTTATACAATAAAATTGTTTGTATTACATTTTTATTTACTCAGGGTGGTGAACGAAAGTCCCTAAAGATATCCTAGTACCAAGTCCAAAAACAAGTGGTCAAAGGTTTCAGGAGCTCCTTGGCTTTACCTTACTTGCTTAGCCCAATGTGTGACCTCAATGTTGTTAGTGCATCAATACTGATCAGCACAGGACGTGAAGAGAGTATGGGAATAGATATTACTAAGTTGAGAATCCCATTTAGTGCCAAACATCCTATGTATCCCAACACAAAACAAATGGAAAATACACATTAACTGTACAACAGAAAAAAAGATGTTCAGATAGGTTTATTTCTGGAGCAAATTGCCATCAGAAGGGACGTCATGCAGTTTATCTCACAGCATTAGGCCAAACATGCCTATGCTCAAAGCCCTTGCGCAATAATCCCAGCATCACTTGGCAATGAAAAATTTACACCCTCCACTAAAAGAGCTGGGCACAAACATTGCATCTCTGCACAAATCCTAAAATTCCCAAACTCGCGGAGGCAAAACTTCGAAACAAAAGTTAGCAGCCAAATTACTTGCTTTGTTGCATATGACGCACAGCATATGATACAAATCCAAGGGAGAAACGAACTGCTGCCATCAGAAGGGACAATACATAATTTGTGATCTCATCGCATCAGCAGAAACAAGCCACGGATTGCTCAAAGCCCTTGCGCAATAATCCCAACATCACTTGGCAGCAAGAAGCATCACCTCTTTTTGGAAGCAAAAGGCACACTTACGATTAAGGATAAAGCAAGAAAACATGGACACCATTTTTCAGGACGCGAACAGCGACGCAGATCGGAGCCCGCGAGAGCGGTTAGGGTTTGGGCTAATGAGTAGGGCTGGCGGCGGCGGCGGCGGGCAGGCAAAGGCCGCGACCTATATTATCATAACCTAAGTAGAGACGTACTACGAGATCCCGTAAATCCAAGAAAAAAGCATATTATTTATGTTCTAGACAAACAAGAGTGGAAAGCGTATTTCGAGATTCCACCACCGTTTGAGGTCACTGTTCCTTCTTCTGGAGTAGGGGAAAGCATGGAGGCTCCTCTCCAAAACCGCGGCGAAAATGGCGTGCTCTCTCCTGCCGCTCCACGCTCCCCTCTCGTCCTCCCTCGCGCTCAGAACTCTACCTCTATTCCCTCGAGGGCCTAGGGTTTCGCGCCACCTGCCCTCTCCCCCGCCGCGCGCGCTCCCGGACATTGCCGCGGCGGCTGCGGCGGGCCTCAGGGGCGCGCTCGCCGACGCCGTCCTGGCGTCGCGGAGTCCGACGTGGAGGTCGGCCGCCGCGAGCAAACTCGCCATCTTCGTCGCCGACTCGCCGGTGCTCCTCTCAGGCCTCTCCTCCTCCGGCTTCGCCGCCGCCTACCTCCTCGGCACCCTCACGTGGCGCGCGTTCGGGCCCCAGGGATCCCTCCTCGTAGTCGTCTACTTCGTGGTGGTGAGGGGATCCGATGCTGCATTGCCGGTTGGTGCTTCACACCGATGGCTTAGTTTATTTGAATTGGATGTTTGGTATGGTATGATAAAATCTGGAATTCTTGAGTGGCTATCGCTTGTCGGTGATCTCCGCGTTAGATAGAACTTAGCTATGAGAGGTGACTGGTGAGGGATTGATGGACTTTAGTATGGACTGGGGGTACAACATGTAGTAATTGATAAAAGAGAGACGAACTCGCTTTGTACATGGGATGGGCTGTGTAGTAGTTTCAAAAAAAAATCGTAGTTTTAGACGAATTGGCCTAAAATCAGAATGGTGCCAATTTTGTATCCGTGAGTGATGCAAGTGTTTACAAGTAAGAGAGATTAGTGCAGTAGTGCTTGCTAGTAGCGAGACCAGACAATGCTTGGAAGGTGGTGAGGGTCTCTGACATAGGGAAAGAGATTGGATAGTAACGCCACAGCTCTTTCAGTAAGCTGCATATATTGAATTAGGGATTGTCTGGGTGTGGCGATCTTGTCAACTGCGAAATCAAGGCGACAGCAAAACTTCCAAATTTTCCATTCTTGATGCCACTCTCCCAAAGTGCAGAGCAGATGAATGTGGCAATGGACGGCCGAGAAGGTAATTCGTAGACCTTTTCTTTTGTGTGTGTGTGGCCGGGGGATTCCTTGCCTTAGTTTTCCCAGTTTATTTTCTAAGAAAATTGAAGTTGTGCGCTATAAAAACACACTTAATTGTGATTTACAATTACACTTGCTAAAGGAGAACAGAAGTATTACTTGCGACATTGTTGTAAATTATTTTCTGCGACGCTAATGGGCATAAAGTAGTCCCATGATATACTTTTCCAGTATTAGAAACTGGAGAATTTCCCACTTGCGTATCAGGGCAGAGTTGAAATAAGCAAGTTTTGCATATGGATGCAGTTGCCCCCGCCTGTTCAGAAATAGCAACCCAATCTAAATTTAATTGGTTATCTGTTCTATGGTGTGTGTCTTTGTGATGTCACAGTGCCATGAAATCCTTAGGTTGCTTGTGCTAAGCGACAGAGCCATTGTTCTGATGTTTTATCCATCCTCAGTCTAGGCTGTTTATGTTGCATTTGATATGCAGGGTACAGCAGAAGCTAAGTTGACGATAAAACAGAAAGAAGCTTTGGGGTGGCTGAAGAGGAGGAAAGGAGAGGGCCTAGAAGTGTTATTGGTTCTAGTGCTGCTGGTTAAGGTTGTCACGACGCTCTGCAAGTCGCGGCGAGACCGGGGCGACCGGGGCGTCTGGATGCCTAGTCGACTATGCGCTCACTATATCGACAGTTAGACGATAGTAATAAATACAAGTAACGTTATATGACCGAAAATTAAATAACCATGCAAGTATGTAACATAATAGCGCAAATTAATGGGTTGGTATACTACATACCATGTGTAAGAATATGAGACCCAAGCTATATACTAAATAACCTCCACCCTTGCCAAATAGTAGTATTGCCACTCCCCTCTCCTCTCCACAGTCACGCTCTCCACACCGCAGCACAGCCAGCGCCTCCACCAACAAACCCTAATTTATTCCCCCTCCAAGCCTCCACCGTATCTAGCATAGCCAACAGCATCCTGCCATCCTGATGCGGATACGTTCATGTCTTATACTTTTCAGTTAAATATATTATTAAACTGTAAAGAATTATTGAGTCGTATTAACTATTATAAGGTGAACTTTAATTTAATTGGGTCTTTAATTATTATACTTGGAGATACAAAGCTACTACTATGTTATGTAATTACATACAGACCCATACTCGATATGTATAAGCCTAAAGTAAAGATGTGTTTAGAAGATCTCGTCGACACTAGTGTATTGTACATCTCTTCAAGTGCACCAGATGATGAAGACATTTCGATTGGACCGTTTACGCAACCACGAGCTAAAAAGATTAATCAACAGGTCAAGTCGCTCATAGTTGAATTTGGTTTTATTTTACGTGAGAACTGGATATTATCCCATACAAATGTTTTGTGCATTATTAGGTTTGAACGTTGTGAAGCTTTTGGAGTTGAAACAATAGATGAGAAGCTCATGGAGGCCAAGCAAGTGGAGATAAGTCCAAACAATCAAGGCCAAGTTGGATTGTCCGCAAGTTCAACCAAACTCACGAATCCACTCAGGACGTTCGGACCAGTCCAATCGGCATCAAAAACAACTTCCAGATCAGGCCGAACGACTTTGGATACAGCCGGCACCGTTCAATCATCTTTGGACCGTCAGATCGCTTCGGTGACGTTCGGACCTCTGGTGCTTTCGAGCGGCCAATTGGGAGGCGTGGAAGGGAAGGAGGAGTGAGGAAGCAAGGAGGGCTCAACGGCTTTTATAGCCAAGCAGAGGGACGCTCGGGCTTGTGCGCGCGCCAGGCGATGCGGCGGCTGAGGATGGCATGGGCGACACGGGTGACGCGGATGCAGGCGCGGGCGCGGATTGTCTGGCGGGTTCCCAGGCTCGGCGTCAACGTGGCTAATGCGATGACGCGACGGTGAGGCAGGGCCATGCCGGTTTCCGGTGTTGGCGACGGCCAGCATAAGGCGAGTGCGCGGTGAGGCACTGACGTAGGCGCGAGCATGCACGCGCGGTGCGGGTCGACCGAGCCAGGGTGTGGCTAGGAGAGAGAAAGCAAGAGAAAAGGACAGAAAGAAAGAAAGAATGGGAGGGAGTGGGCCAGGCCAACTGGGCCGGCCCAAGGCCTTTGCGAATTTTGATTTTGGGTTTGAATTTCGAATTTGATTTCTGCTTTTCAGTTTTAGATTTGAATTTGAGTTCAAATTGAATTTCAATTTGCCGACAGTAGAAAGGAGCTCAAATCTCATTTTCATTTCAAAATGGCCCCAAAATTGGGATGTTACACTTGCCAAGTAACCTCAGGGTAAGTAGATATGGAACATTTTCACTTTTTCAGTTATCAGAATTATTTCCGATCTTTATCTCCTAAACATCTACCAGGAAACCGGTATTCCCATTGATCTACTCTGGTGCGAGCTGATCATTTGGTTTGTTTTTCCGTGTGAAATTGTTTGTGTTTCAAGAACAATTGAGCATTATTTGGAGCCTCGCTGTTGATTATTCTCAATGTAGTCGCACGTTTTATTTGTGTATTTATAGCGGAAATTTTCGCACAAAACTAACGGTAAATATTACTCTGTGCAGCTGAATAATGATATTGTAAATGTACTCAATGTATCCACTGGGGCCATATTGGCTGTTCTAATCCAGCAGTTGCTAGTGAGTTGGCCCTCTTAGCTGCATTTTTTTTACTTTTCTTGTGTCGTATCTCCGCTCTCATAATTTATCCTAGTGAAATAGCTGGCTGCTATGTCAATTGTCTCACATGGTTTTGAGATTCACATTTAAGCGGATGCACATTTCTGTATGTGAATTGTTTTCGTTGCTATGTGCTCCTCCTTTGTGATATATCCGGACTCTGGAGTTTGTTTTCCTGTCATGCTAATTCAGCTCACTTCCAGTGATTTGTGAGGGAAAACTTATCTGAAAGCGACTGTTGTCCAAAAAAACTTGAGCTGGATGGTGTGCTACTGGCTACTTGATGCTTGGATAAGCGTGTTTACTCCAATCTCCAATCAACAGTTTCCTTCCTCGTGGTGGAAGTCATTCGTTTCATGATGGGACAATGTGCATAGCAGTACAGCACTACCCATGATCATGAGGTGATACCTCCATCGTTTTGGCAAGCATCACATGGTGTTGGCTTTTGTAGAGAATCTGAACCTGATGGGTCATCTCATCCTGCTATACGGCGTAGCCATGCTCCCTCCTAATATTTGAGAAGTCAAGACTTCTTTTGTCACGTCAGTTGGGAGGTGTTGTTTTTGTCACGGCCCACACCTGAGTGAGAGAGAGGACTTGGAGGTATGCATGCTGCACCTGTTAGTAGCCTCGTACGAGCTCACTTTTGACTCGGGTCTTCGGAAGAGGAGTACTGAACTTTTCCTTAACTTCAATATTTTTATAGGAAATGCTTGTCCTCTACGGCTCTACCTGAAGTCCTTTGTGCACAGTGCGTTTAGTACCTAACTGTATCTGCACTCTGTTATTTGGATACTATTTTGCTAATGTTCTGCTGGTTGTCTGCAGAGATGGCTTATTAACTTCTGCTGAACAAACCACACCTGTTTCGTTTACTGCCACTTATATTAAATATAACCTTCTCTGATAAGTCTGTCGGCACAACACCTTTCTGCTGGATGAAGTGATGAACATCAATGTACATGCAGGCTTGCAGGTTACCCAACTTAGATGGGGGGGGGAGAGGGTAAGGGTCCCTCTTTTGCACTTGGGGCTAAATGATCCGGAGTAGGTCCGAGGAGGACGCCTAAGCTTTGGACCCGTTCAATTCGGCTCCCATGGATGGTTTTTTGCTTTCAGGTAGGATGTCACTGTGATGACGGTTAGTTTTTGGCTAAGACATTCAATTAAAAAATAAAAAAAATAGAAAAATATATATTATATCTCCACGGAAAATGTAAAGAAAAAAAATTATGTTAAGAAGCCGATCATTCAAAACAGTTTCTACTTTCTACAAGCTAGAAGCTAAAAGTTGTTTGAAATAGGCCTTTGATTGACATAACACTGTAATGGCTGTTAGTTTTTTGAACCTTTCAATTAGAGAAGAACTAAAAAAATGAAAAACACCTTATGTGCTAAAATACGGTTTTTTAGCTTTTGTAAGCTAGAGCCAGGAGTTATTTGAAACGGCGGTTTGCGTGACTTAGGGGGGTTTATTCCGACTTGAGCTTCTGGTTTTTGGCTTATTTTTTCACTATTCCTAAATTTCATCTTTTTATGATTTTTTTGAGTTTTTTGTCGGTTCTTTTTTTCTCGTATTTATTTACATTATCCATAATTACCTAACCTGTTTTTCTATTTTTAATTTTTTAAATTTAATTACGTTAAATAAAATATCATCAGTTACAATGTAATTTCAACCATAAGTCACTTTTTTCGATCGAAATGGGCGGGCTGTTAACTACTGCCGGACCAGTCAAATTGTGTACTAGCCCTGTCATCCTGTAACATGGCCCATATGTACGTGCGGTTCCTCGTGGAAAACATGACGTGCCAAATTGTATGCACTGTGCGTAGGTGCCCCCTAATAGCATTACAGCAACATCTTGTGTACAGCTGCGAGATGGAACTACGATTACCCAGTGCGGACCTTGGGTGCGGTTGCTAATGGAGCATGTAGCTCATAGAAAAGTACCAAGGGCGAGGGTTTTTTCGCGCGTGGCAAACGCAGCGCTTGCCCGGACCGCCGGTTCTACCTCCGGCTCCTACCATCTTCTCTTCTCTCTCTCTCTCTCTCTCTCTCTGGCTTGTAGCGCCCTGGCTCGTCACGTCAATCAACAACATCACACCGGCTCCATTTACACCGGCACACGGCCGAACTCCACTCTTAAACCCCACAAAAACCGCACTTTGGAAAGGCCAAAACCCCACTGACGCACGGGCAAACATACACCACAATGCCGGCTTCCGTTGCCCTCTTCCTGTGCCTGCTCTCCATGGCCGCCGCGGCGGCCATGGACCCGGCAGAGAGGGAGACGCTGTTCCTCGTCATGGACGCCATCTCCTCCGACCGGGACTGGCGCTCCGAGAGCCCCGACCCCTGCAGCGCGCCGTGGCCGGGTCTCGAGTGCAAGCCGGTCGGCAACGCAGCCACCCCAGCCGCCGGGCCCCTGCACGTCACGCGGCTGGACTTCGGCATGGAGCCGAACCCGTCGTGCAAGGACACGGCCGCCTTCCCACCCCAGGTGTTCTCCCTGCCCCGCCTCCAGTCCCTCTTCTTTGTCGACTGCTTCAGGAACGCGGCCGCCACCACGACCCTCGCCTTGCCGTCTGCCACCAACCTCTCGTCTTCCAACCTGCAGCAGCTCAGCATCAGGGCTAACCCGTCGCTGTCCGGCGCGATGCCGCCGCAGCTGGTGAGCCTCAGATCCCTCCAGGTGCTCACCATCTCCCAGAACGGCCTGATCCGTGGTGAGATCCCGCAAGGTATCGGCGAGCTCAAGTCGCTGGTGCACCTCGACCTCAGCTACAACTCACTCTCCGGGCCGGTGCCGAGCCAGATTGGCGAGCTCACGAGCTTGGTCGGTCTGGACCTGAGCTACAACTCGCTCTCCGGCCCCATCCCCGGCCGGATCGGCGAACTGTGGCAGCTGCAGAAGCTGGACCTGAGCTCGAACAATCTCACGGGCGGCATTCCGGAAACCGTCGCCAACCTGACCTCGCTTACCTTCTTGGCGCTAAGCAACAATGGCCTGAGCGGGCACTTCCCTTCTGGCCTCTCCGGCCTCCGAAACCTCCAGTACCTGATCATGGACAGCAACCCAATGGATGTCTCCTTGCCGTCTGAGCTCGGCAACCTCTATCGTCTTCAAGAACTCCGGTTGGCCGGTTCCGGCTACTCGGGATCGATTCCGGCGGCGTTTGGTCAGCTGGTGAACCTGACAACGCTGTCACTGGAAAACAACAACCTCACGGGGGAGATCCCAGCCGGACTGAGCAGGCTGAACAGGATGTACCATCTGAACCTGAGCAACAACGGGCTGGGCGGGCCCGTGCCGTTCGACGGCGCGTTCCTGCGACGGCTCGGCCAGAACCTCGATCTGAGCGGCAACTCGGGCCTGTGCCTGGACGACCGGAGCGTCGTGCGGGGCGTCGGCATCGGTGTTGGTGTGTGCCGTGGCGGCGGCGGCGACGGTTACGGTTCGTTGGCGCGTAGCTCGGTTAGTGGAGCTACAGGGGGAGGAGTTGTGAGGGGTTCCACGGACGGTCTCCGGTTTCGGCTGCTTGACCCTGCCGCGTGCGTGGTGGTGTCCTGCATTTTCGCTTTGAATGAGTACGTGCAGTATTGATTGGAATCTTGTGATGGTACTGCCCCTGTACGTATCTGTGTGTTGCAATGTTCAATTTGTCTAGGTCTCTAGGCTTTAGTAAAGTCGCAGAAGTGATTTGCGCGGAGCTCTTTCTTGGAGATGTGCGGACCTTGATACCAAAGCGGAAACGTGCCAAGTCTTGTTACTACATTGCTAGACGAAAATTCCTATGGTGTTGTGCTGTTAACTTTATTTTAGGAGAAAATGTATATATCATAAATAAATTGAGAAAATATATAAGAATTTTTGAAATTTTCTGTTCTTTTACTTGCTCTCTTTCCCTTACTTCTGTTCTTACAAAACTGTCTACAAGCCTTCTTAATATATAGGCTAATACTCTTTTACTAGCATACTTATTCGGACTTTAAGTTGGACATAACTTTAACTTGAGTTACACACAGAGACGAACTTTACTACATACACTCTAAATCAAGATTATTTCGATCATTTCACATATGTGCCCCCATCCCACAGTACAGTTGTAAACTGGTAATGCGTCGATTGTGATTGTCACCATAAAGATAAACAATCTTTCAAAGGAGCAAGGGAATCGGCAGATCCTGCGTAGCTACTGAAAGTAAGTGTAAGGTCTGCTGTACAAGATTTTTTTATTATTTAATCTTTTTTAAAAATATTTTATTGAGGATCCTCCAAAATATTGTTTTAAATCTAATTTTTTTGCCACACTGTGTATACTAGCTTGGCAGTAGTATATGTCATGCCACGCTAGCCGATATGGCATGCAGGGGCGGAGATGGGGCCTCGGGCCGGTTGGGCAACGGCCTGAGGCCCAGAGAAAATAGCAGTGTAAAATTGTAGTAAGTATATCCAAAAAGAATATTACACAGTAAATAGGCCCGAGGCTTATTGGTCGCCCCGAGACCAATGAGCGGTCGGTCTACTCTAAGCCTCGGAGGCGCCCCTCCCGTCTCTTCCTCGTGAGCCGCCTCCAGCCGTATCTCCGCCGCCCCTAGCCCCCACCGCAGTGAGCACAGACGCCCCCCGCCTCGGCGCCTCCTCTCCACCGCACCGCCCCACCCTCCTCTCCGCCGAGCCCGCCGCCGCGCATGTCACCTCGACTCGCTCGTCGCCTCCTCAGCGAATCTCCACCGCGAGCCCGCGACGCCACCTCCCACATGTCCTCTTCTCCATCGCCGTGAGCTCGTGACACCGGCCCCCGCCTCGGCCAACGGCAGTGCGGCACCATCCCCCCGCCTCGGCGCCTCCTCTCCGTGACTCCGCCTCGGCCCGCGGCAGTGCGGCACCGCCCCTCCGGCACCTCCTCTCCGCCAGTTTGCCGCGACGCCGGCCCCATTGCTCACCGCCGTCCACCGGTGCTGGCTCTCCCGGTGAGCTTCTATCTAGCTGCTCATGTACGAGTGAGTCACTGTGATAGTGTGATTGTTGTCAGTAATTCAGTATGACTGTCTGTTTGAGACTTTGAGTGATACTGTGAAGTCTGTGATAGTGTTATTAGTATAGTATGTTTATCTGACTATTAGTCTATTAACTTGCTATTTAAATTTTTGCGATACTAGAATTAGAAATACATGATGAAGAGGACCAAGACATTGGCATCTTCATGCCACAGCCAGTCCTGCTTTATCTCGCCGCTGCACACATAACCCAACTTAGATAGACTCAGTGACGGAGCCAGGATTTCTCGGAGCAATTTTGGGCCCGAGGCTCCGACACCGTCACTGATGGCATGCTTTTGCCACATTGGCATACTGCCACGCTATGCAAGTTGACATGACAAACAGCTGCTGCCACGCCTCAAATGTTGGCGTGACAAACTTGAAGCATTAAAGTGTTAGATTTGTAAATAAAGTTGAGGAGTCATCAGTGACGAATTGTCAAAAACAAATTAAATTAAATAATAAAAAATTTGCTGTGCAATAAGCAAATGCTCCACCGTATATATTTCCCTGAATTTTGGACACATCTAACACTGTGGCAACTAAAAATTCTAAATCTGGCATTCGGAGTAAAAAAATTCCACATGTTGTGCCGTGTCGACACGTGGCGGTCGTGCGGTCCGGGACCGCACGATCCTGCTTCAGAGCTGGTCGTGCGGTCCGGGACCGCACGATCGCATCAGCGGGTCGTGCGGTGCGGGACCGCACGACTCTCATCGCTCACCGCGGGCCGAGCGTACGATCCGTCTGCCGACCGCACGTCTCCAATCTCCGATCTGAAAATTCGCAATTGCATGCACGATGGATCGTGCTACAGTGCAGTCGTGCGGTCCCCGACCGCACGACCGGCCACGTGTCGCCACCAGACAGTCTCGCGGTCGAAACGAGGGGCCAGAAATGGAATTTATGTGCTACCGGGGCTAGAATTGAAATTTTTGAAACCTACAGTGCTAGAAACGTCTAAAATTCTGTTTCCCTTTCTAAAAGGAAATTGAATCGAGGGAAACGGCAAAGTTGTTTAGCCTTGTTGCAATTGTCAGTGGTTTGGCAAGTCCAGGAATTTCACAAGAAAGAAAACATTGATGGATAGTGGATGCCATTTTTCCCTTGTGAATTTCGTATGAAATGATGTTCTTCGAAATGGGCTTATTACCTGTAACCAAATTTGTAGTCCTCAGTGCTCCTGTTGTAAGCTGCTTCAAACCATCAACAAAGCATGGAGGTGCTACTGGAGTTTCTCAGTCCCGAATCAACATGAATTGTTGAAAAGTAGACTGAAAATGGTTAGTTACAAAAAAAAGTGCACGACCTCATTTATGTCCCGGATTACCAGAATTAAGGAAGAGACCAGAACCTGAATTTTAGCGGGGCCAAAAGACTAGTGAAACTCTTAGGGCATTAGAAGTGTATATATCGCAATAGATTTTAAGGTGGGTCTCGCTTAATTGTTAAGACCGACTCGTTATGTTTGAGGTCACCACTCGGCTGTAATAATGATCTCACCCGGCAGTAAAAAAATTGTATTTTAATGCTGTTGTTGAATGTGGTAGTTGATAGTTGACTGGTGGGGGGAGAGAGAACAACATGATTAAAAGAAAATATTATTTTAATGCTTGTGGCCAAGTCTTTAGTTTGAGAACCGGTCTCAAGTCTTTTGCTTATGGCCTGCTTAAGGCTAACTCTGTAATATATAAGGTCGATCTTAAGGTGGCTTATGATCCCCTATTTTCATACACTTCGGATGCCCTTACATACATATGTAACGCCATAAATTTTTTGAACTATGGGTGCAGGCTGTTTTTTGGCCGGGCACACCTAACCCTTTCTTTCTATTTGTAATACTTCCTCTCTCTGTTGATACAAGGTAGTGTTCTTGCCAGTTAAAAAAAAAACAAAAGAAGTGCTCGCTCTTGCCCGTTAAAAAAACAAAAAAAATGGACGAGGACTAAATCAATCTACATCTGTGGGGATGTACGTGACAAAAATGAAAGCGACTGTCAGGGGGAGGAAACCCAAAAAAAATGTGAAGAAATTCATTCTGCGGAAGACGTGTAAAAAAAGAGCTACCCGTACTCAGAGAATAACTACTAGAAGCGTGTGCGCGACGCAACGCCGCGCAAGCCATCGTATGGACCGAAGTAAAAAAGACAAAAATTCGCGAGACGGTGCTCCAAAAAAAAACCGGGGACGTTTGCGTAATTTCGGAGGAACAAAAGGGTTTGTCCGCAAAAAAGCAGGGACCCGCAAGGATCTGTACGTAACTAAATAAGGATCTATATGTAATTTGGGAAACCGCGGGGGGCCATCCTGCAAAGTGAAGGGGCAAAAAAAACTGTCAGGGACTTTTTTGCGAAAACCAGGGACATGTACGTAATTGCGAAAAAACTCGAGAAAAGTGCTCATCCGACCGTACGAAAATCGTTCGCCACGCCGCCGGAGGCGCCAGCGGGGGCGTGGCCGCGCCTGTGCCGAATCCCGGTTGTAATAGGTTTTTTATTTGTATGGAGACATCTAGTACTAGCAATTCACCGTCCTCAGATTGCTGGAGTGAATTACAGCGCGGGCCGCGGGTATTACGCCGTTCGTAATTTCCCGTGGAGTGTTGATAAATATTATTTAGATATTTTTTAATTATTATCTAGATTTACGATCATAAAATAGGTTTTGTTTGGCTGAAATTGATTCTATTTGAAATTTGTTCAAATTTTAGTTAAATCTTATTAAAATTTTGATTTTTTTCGTACAAAATTTTGAACAAAATAAACAAAATATCGTTCATCTGTTGCTTTCGCCGGTGACCGAAATTTTTTTGCATCCGAAAGTTTAAACACTGATCGCATCCACTCGATCGACGGGAGAGCTTACATGCAGTTCATTTTTCCCGACCGTAGCACATGAGCCAGCGAAAACCGCACCGTGGCAATGCAACACACGGTTAGCCAGTGACATTACTATTTGGACGAAAAGACAGCACCCCGCCGGGCCCTGGCCGGCCGGGACACCTGGGGTCGGGCGGACAACAGGCAAGCACTAGCGGCGGAGAAACACGAGGAGAAAGGCGGGCAACAGTTGCCAACTGTGGACGTTGCCGTTCGACAGGCATCACGCCCATCACCGCCTGCCACGGCCCTGTCGTCTGCCTGCCCAGCCCAGCGAGCAGTACGCCACACTGCTACTGCTGCATGAGCCTGACGCGGTGCAGGCGCAGGCGCGGGGGTCCCGTGCTGAGCCGTGCAGGAATAGCGGTGCACGGGCAGAGGCACGCAGCGTGGGACGCGGCCGCACGGACGGGAGCGCCCGGGGGCAACGGAGAGAAACGGGTCAGGGAGGAGAGCGCGCGGCTGAGGTACTGTTCATATTAGTTTTGTTTTTGTCTATTTTGATGACGTGATGGGAGATGATCAAAGATCGGCATGGATCAAGTTTTGGCTTTAAGGCAAAAGTGTATTGTCTTTTATATATTTTTACTGATCTCGGTTTTTGATGAAAAAGACAGGATTTATAGGTGTATTTCGTGATGCAACCGTTGCGTCTGGAACGACCGATCTCCTCCTCTGTTTGATCTGTCACCTCCGTGTCATCAAAAATCTTAGCTGGCACTGGTTAGAGACATACCATGTCTTGCTATTGGAAATGGCGTAGCCAAATCGATCGGCCCACCCCTTCCATGTAATCTCGGTCCACGCCCCCCGCCCGCGACAGAGCCGAGATCTTAGCGTTCTCAGCCCAACTAAACCGCGAAAATTCTAACCATCTCCGGGTCGCGAAAGGTCCACCTGACCACGGCCCCTCCCCTTCGTCTCCCCAGGAGCCGCACCGCTCCCATTGCCCGCCACCCGCCGCTATGGAGGCGCTGCACGAGGAGACGCCCTTCGAGGCTTCGACCTCGCCTTCCACCCCTCCTCCCTCCTCGTCGCCACCTCCCTAATCACCGGTGAACTCTACCTGTACGCAACACCACAACCCTCCACCCTTGTTTGGCCTGTAACTTCTGCCGCTTCTTCGTTTGCTTCGTAGTTCGTACCGCGACGAAGTAACCGCCCATGGTCTAACTAAGTAGCTGGATTTGTAGGTTCCGCTACTCGGAGGGTTCGCCGCCTGAGAGGTACTAGCGCTAATCTGATGAAAATTTTAGCTCCTGGACCGCTGCTCCTGTTTAGCCTCGTTGCAATTTTAAAGTTTAAGAGGGTCTAGATGTAGTGGCGTCTGGAGAATCCCTGAGATGGACGTATGTTCCGGGCATTGTTTACTACTTGCTCAGAATTTTGGTGTAGTGTCACTCGCGTGTGTAGTGTGATCTCATGAGTAGGAACATCTCAAAGGTCCGTTCTATGAGTAGGAATTAATGCAGATTTTGACTAACTTTGGATTTCTACCAGTTGTTACATCCTTAATTCTGTGTGTCGGTCGTCTAAGTTTAGTAGGATTTGAGCTTGTTTCGTAGTTTATGCTATAAGGGGTAGACATATCCTGGGATTTGATGCAAAGTTGTTTTTTCTTTCTGCAAAATTAGGTTGTTTGCGGTGAAGGCACATGATGAGTCATGCAGAGCTGTCTGCTTTGCCGACTAAGGACATGGTAATGACATGGCCTTTATAATGTATTTTCATGTATTTCACTAGTTCCATACTTCTGGTCATCTGGTCATGCATTTTGTGGGTGATTATTTTTTGTCACCTGTGCTCACTTGCTTTAAGCATGGACTGCATGGTATTGGTACTGCAAATGATGCAACACCATGTCAGCAATTTTGAGGTGGAGACCGACATTCCACTTGTCAGATCCTTTAACAAGGCCTTTTGACTCGTATTGATGTCTGGCATATTTCAGTGATTTTGATGGGATCTGCTGATTGCTCAGTTCTCGCCTCTGATGTAGAAACAGGCAAACCCATGTCACGTCTGGAGAATGCACACGAGTGAGCTTAGTTAATTTACATCTGCATTCTGCTATTATTGATATTGCTTGCAGGCTAAAGCTTCAGTTTTGTTTGACATTCTATTGTCATTTTGTTAGGAACGGGATAAACCGCTTTGTCACGCTTACTGAAACTACAATAGCTTCAGGTGATGATGAAGCTTGCATTAAGGTACATTATATATTGGCTCTACTTCTCAGGGTAATCCTACCACGATGAGTATAATTTTATTTACACCAGCTAGCATTTAGGGATACTGATGTGGCTACTGCTTTACCTGAGCACACTTGCTCACATTAAATGTTTGGGTAGTTAAGAGAAGAACTGTCAACTGTTGCTTGAAGCTAATTTAAAGATGCATATTCTTTGGACTTTATGCATAAGCAAGCTTTATGCTTTTCTACTGTGCAATTAACTCTTTAGAATAAGAGTAAATATTTTTTATATATTAAGTTTACAGAATAATGCTTCCCTCTACTTCAGGTATGGGATACGCAAGGACGTTCTTGCTGTAGTTCTTTTCATTGTCACGAGGATTACATTTCAGATACGATCTTTGTGCCTGAAACCAATCAAATGTTGGCAACAAGGTGCACACTTTGTTTCTTTGCAATGTCAAATGATGAATATGATTTCAGGACTTACCTAATTTGTTTTGTAGCATACGCGATCGTACAAAATTTGCAATTAATTTTGCCCCAGCCCTTTTTTCCCCTCGTAGTGATAGTTCCGCTTGGAGATAAGCTAGTTTCTTTGGTTATGCACTTCATGTAGGCCTACAAATCTGTGCAAGAAAAAAGTTTATCTTTTTTTTTTTGAAAAAAGGGCTTACAAGTTATTTTTGCATCATTTATCCCCTTGCAAGTTCCTCCTATTTGAAACAAACCCACCTGCCATTCAGTGGCGAAGCGTGGGGCAAAAACAAGAGGGGGCCAATTGCCAATCAATTTTTCCTGCAATTCCCCATGTTTCCACCCAAAATCAAGCCTCCAAAACACTAATCCAAGCACATATACCACAAGATTAGACGATTGGATCAAGGTTTTAGCAATGGATCGATCCATCGGGCAAAGCTCAATAGGAGAACAGGCTCTTTTACGCTCTTTTCTTCTTCCCTTGGACAGCAGTACCTTGGACCTCCTCCATGGAAGCAATACAACCGCTCCCCCTCTTCTTCCAATTTTCTCTCTTTTTTCCATTTCCTCTCTTCCCTTGTCTACCTCCTCCTACGACTTCATGGCAACTGCAGCTACTGCCTCCTACAGCGGCACAAGCAAGAGAAGTGGTATGGTGTGGTAGCAACTAGGGAAGAGAGAGACAGCCATGGGTGGAGAACTGGAGCCATGGTTAGGAGAGGTCAGGCCATTAGGGAGATAAAGAGTGTTGTAGACTTGTAGTGCTCAGTGTGGGCTAACTAATAATCCAATTGTTAAATGGGCTTAGATATATAGCTGGATACCCAAAAATATTTGCTTTGAAAGGGGAGGCCGGAGCCCTGTCTGGCCTCAATGAGGCTCTGCCACTGCTGCCATTACCTTTTCTAATAAGTTGAACGTTGATAAAGTACAAAAAGAGGGTTGTGGTTGTTAGTGATATGCCATAGAGGCAATAATAGAGATAATTGTATCACCTTTATGTTTATGATCTTTTGAATAATATGTTATTTTGTCTCTTGAAAATATCTTTCGTATTGATCAACAAGTATGCGACTTGTTCGTAGAACTCTTTATTCATGTTTTGATGTTATTCTAAATTATCTCTAATATTGTATCATTATGTGGGACAATTATGATTTAAAGATCAACATATGTATTAATTGATGATCATGTTTTACGGATCATAAATATGGGGATATCAAATCAATAATGTGGACACATAGAGAACATGTATTGGATTAACCCACCATAAGACACTGCGAGAATTGTTATATTCTTAAGTGTTATCAGTTGGTCTCATGCATAGTGTGTGTAGGATTCTTAGACATAAGATCGTCATAGTTTTCTACATGTGTAATAGTTTACTTAGAGATTGTCAAACACTACTCCATTACTGGATGGTTATAAAGATAGTTTTCGGGTTTACTATGAAACATGCAGATGAATGTGAGCGATCAAGATGGAGTTTGCCCCTCCTATATAACGGGAGAGATATCTTTGACGCCTCGATGTGATTGAATTAAGGAAGTGCATTGCCATTCCAAATATGGTTGATGAGTCAATCACAACTGAGTAATCCATTACATGTTCGAGTTATCATAAGATAGCATGCTTCTCGTCTTAAGTTCGATCTGGTATCGTGAGGCAAAGAGATCGGTACATAAGCACTATATAGGTTCGCCCGATATGATTTTTATGCATATTTGGGAGTTATTATATCCTGCTAGAGACCGTTACCGACTTATGGCCTGAAATATACATCAACCTACATGGTCACAGACATAACGGGTTAGAATACATTAGTTTGGACTGGATCCTTTCCTAATTGGCCAAATGGGCTTCGTAGCTTGTTGAGCCCCTACTGTAGGGTTCTACCGAGGGGCTATATTAAGAGAGACGTGGGGCTGAGGGAGGTATTCTGTACACACCCATCGAAACCCTAGCCGTCACCTCTCACAGGCTCTGCCGTGCATGCTGTTGTTAGCACACTGGCGCACGACGTTCCTCCCTAGACGTGTGGACTTTGTTAAAGGTGTTGCTGCGACTGTGGCACTGATCGGGACGATCGCTAGAAGGAGACGGTTGGCTCGTGAAGATCGATTACTTCCACTACACCGACGCGCGCTACGTTGAATCGGGTTGCTTTGACTTTTCTTGTATTGCACTGCGCGTCTATTGGTAACAATATATGATCTCTTACTCGCATGGTTTTCTAATTTATGTGGTAGAAATTTTAATTTGCACTATTGTAGCCTACTCCGTATCCCATCAGTGGTGTTTGTTTCCTTTCCCCTTAATCATGTCCTCTTTCCATTTTCTGTTTTTCTTTCACAAACACCGAATACATGAGCATACTATAGATTATTTAGCAAACCGTTTATGCTGTTCCTATTTGAATGATATAGTATCTTTGAATCTGCATTCCTTATTTCTTTTTATGGTGGTTTTGTTTGTTTAGTGTCATGGATGAATATATGCACTTGCTATTTCTGTTCTTTGGATTTAGTATTTCGTCGCTAAAACTCCAAGTGCTATGGGTGGCTGCAGTGGCGACGGGACATTATCTGTCAACAATCTCTGCAGGAACAGAGTTAGTGTCTCTCCCAAGTCCCAATAGATCTTATACCGTAACAAGCCCCAATAGATCTTATACCGTAACAAGTTCGAACCGCAATCTATCTTATACCGTAACAAGTTCGAACCGCAATCTATCTTATACCGTAACAAGTTCGAACCGCAGTCTATCTTATACCGTAACAAGTTTGAACCTCAATCTAACTTTTTCAACCTCAATCTAACTTTTTCATGGGTGCATTACTTTGGATTAATTGTGTACTCATGAATCTTGTTCTATATGCTAACAGGTAAAGTCCCAATCCGAATTTTCAGAAGACGAATTGCTCTCTGTGGTGGTAATGAAGGTAATTATGCTTGTTCTATATTTTTCTTTTCATTGCCTTTTCATCTTTAGCTTCATTATGGATGTCTTATCATTCGTTCTTGATGATCCCCAGAATGGTCAAAAGGTTGTTTGCGGAACTCAAATTGGAGCTCTATTGTTATATTCTTGGGGGTATTTCAAAGATTGCAGGTAGCCGCACATGCATCACTTTCTGTTCTTTGTTGATTTTTGTTGAACATTGCTGTTCCAATTTCAAATATTATACCCGTTGTATAGGTGGTGCTGTCCAACATTGCTTACTAACATTGGATTTTCGTGGTTAGTGACCGTTTTCTTGGACACACACTATCTGTTGATACAATGTTGAAGGTTAGGGGGAGCTAAATCTGGTGATAATTCATCATTTGTGATCATTGTTTTTGTAATCGTTTAACATGTGCATCTCTTCCATGTTTTAGCTGGACGAAGAAGCTCTGGTATTTGGTGCATCAGACGGTATGATCTTGGGTTAATATTATTTAGATTTCTTGTTGTAACACCACATCGTTGGATTTTGTTTAGATTAGTGGGCATATTACCTAATAGGATAGTACAACCACTCTCTGGGCATTCAAGAGTACCCAATTGAGGCCTTTGGTATGTCATGTCCATTTGTTGGTATAAGTAGGTGGAACTGTGGAAGAAATAATGCATTCTGAATCGTTTACTTTGCCCTGCAGGTTTCTCAAATGATAAGAAATATCTCGGTAACATTTCACACGACAAAATGTTGAAGGTTCCCCGCCCTCTCTCTCTCATGCGATGAGCACAGCATATGAAATTAACGTGTTGCATAGTATATAGTTTGTGGTTCTTTCCCCCCTGTAATTATACTGTGACCCAGGGTTCCAAATCCAAGCGGTAACAGGTTTTACTGATAGAATAAAAACCTGTGTTTTTTATTTAATTCAAATTTAAAATTCTGAATGTAAAAGTTAATTTCCCTAATGATGTTTACATTGTTTAATACTAATGGAATTTGTTAGGAAGATGCATGCACCTTCTGTGTTTGACTTCATGCTTTTTGCTACGAATGTATTAGACCGGTGATTTTTATTTAATTCAAATTTAAAATTTTGAATGTAAAAGTTAGTTTCCCTAATGATGTTTACATTGTTTAAAACTAATGGAATGTATTAGGAAGATGTATGCACCTTCCGTGCTTGATTTTATGTTTTTTTGTCATGAATGTAGTGGACCGGCGGTTTTTATTTAATTCAAATTTAAAGTTTTGAATGCAAAAATTAGTTTTCTTAACGATGTTTACAATGTATTAGGAAGATGCATGCACCTCTCGTGCTTGACTTCATGTTTTTTTGTCATGAATGTATTAGGAATTTCTAATTTTAAATTTGAAAAACCGGTTTTTAGTGGTTTTTTTTTATTTTTAGCGGTTTTCTCTGGTTTTTTTGGGTGGTAACCGGCCAGTCTTTTTGATTATCGATTTCAAATTTAAATTTCGATATGTGAAATTTTTCTAGTTTTTTTGGTTACCGACCTATGTAGATGCAGGACTTGTAAGAACTCTTGAGTGGTCCGCCATTGGTTCACGAATCATGATGCACTGTAGCTGGCTGAAATTACACTATAACTGAATATGATTTATTTGACGTAATTAAATTTAAAAAAAATTAAAAATAGAAAAAATATGTTATCTCATCACGGACAATGAAAATGAATACGCGAAAAAAAGAACCGGCAAAAAAGCTCAAAAATCCAAAAGTTAAAAAAAACGAAATTTATGAATAGTAAAAAATAAGCCAGAAACGAGAAGTTCAAGTCGAAATGAGCGAAGCCTAAAGCATGTATTCCATGACATAACGTTGCTATCATCAGTCCTTTTTTCTTCTTACTGTTGCTTTATGTTTTTTCTTCCTTCTTTTTCTCTGGGACAAATTTAGGACCGAGGTGTAAAAATACAAACCAATATCAAAGTTCAAGAATTCCACTTCGGATCTCTTCTCAGATTTGTAGTATGAACGCCGAAGCAGGCGGCTCCTGCCACATTCTTCTTTGTTTCTGCACCATCTTGTCAGAAATCCTTGTTCAATGGTAACGCTGGTAAATCCTTCTTTTTTTTCCCCGCAAAAAAAAAAAACAGTTTTAAGCTCCGCTGGACTAGCCCATTGGTGGCATCGATTCTTTCCGTTGCTACAAGTTTTAGAGTCTGTTCCTCAAGTTGCAACTCAGGTTGAGGGTCTGTTCTTCAAGTTGTATGATTTTTGTTTCTGAAACGTACAAGTCGTATGATATAGAAGCGAAAGGCTGTATACTCTGATTGTGGCGTAAGTTTTGTGACACGTCTTGTAGCGAGTGAGTCGAACGATAGAAAATACACTCCGATTGCAAAGAAACTGTCCCGACTCCGGACCGGTTGATGGATCCACCCAAGCACGCTACGGTGCAGAGAAAACCAGCCAGATTGTGCAACGGAAGCGTTGCGATCTTAACGGCAGCATCTCGTGCCGCGCACCGAACAAGACGAGGAGGGACCGAACCGTCGCGTCGAATCGCGTCCAGTCGTCCACCCATCAAAACGACGGGACTGCGATGCGATGGATTCCTCCTCCTCCGCTGGCCCCCCACCGCACCGCGCACCGCACCAGCGACCGCACGAATCTCCGCGCGCGCCCTCGCGGGGGTCCCCGTCCCCATCGCGGTGGGCCCCGTGCGCTGCGAGAATCGAATCTATACTCTCTCCACCTCCTCTCCCTTCCCCTTCCTCCTCGCGTCCCGTGATAGGCGCATAGCTCCGCAGCAAGTCTCTCCCCCTCCACATCTCTGCGCCGCCGCCGCGACACCTCTCCTGGCAAGGCTCGACGGCGTCCAGGTAGGGTTTCCTACGTCGCTGCCTCTTCCTTCCCCCGCCTCCCGCACCTCGCGGTCCGAGAATTCGGCGATGCGCTTGGGTTTCGGGGTCCGTGAGTGTTCACCGTATCGCCCTGGGGAGTGAGTGGGATTCGCTGGCTACCTAACCTACAGATCCGTGAGCTCACGAGGGTGGGATCGCGTGCTGGTAATTTGGGGGTTCTTTTGGGTCTCTTAGGGTAGGGTTGATTTGGGTGGGAAGAGCTCTAATTTAGGGACGCTGTTCGTTCTCCCTTCGAAATTAAGCGTTTTCACGTGCTTTTATCCCCAGTGATTGCAAGCCTCGGGTGGAATTCAACATACGAATCGGCTGGATCTGACCTGCTTAAATAGAACAGCGAGCTTCGATAGCGCCGTGTGTACCATGCGTGTGAATTACCCAATTTCGTAGCAATTGCCTTCTTTTCCTTAAGTGTAGATTAATTTGATTGCGATTTAAGGTGCAAGATGGAGGGGCCCGGCAAAGATGGCAACCCTTTGAAGAATTACAGGATTGGCAAGACCCTGGGGATTGGCTCGTTCGGGAAGGTGAAAATTGCGGAGCATATAAATACTGGCCACAAGGTGGCGATCAAGATCCTCAACCGTCGCAAAATCAAAAGCATGGAGATGGAAGAGAAAGGTTGGTGATTTGGCTTGTGCTGTTGAGCTTATTGAATGAGTGTACAGTTTACTATTCCGTGTGTGTATGTGTGCAAAAGTTCTCCACCTCCATTCCATGTTCCCGCATAGCGCATAATCAGGTTTTCAGGAGATGTCCGACTATCTAGTATGTGATAGTATGTTTCTCTTCTAGTAATTGAAGTTCTCATAAGTTAAAATTTGACATAATAGACAGTTGTTTGTTTTATCTTTACACTGATCTAGGAAATTATTGTTGACATAAGCAATCGGTCAACCATGTGCATGCTGTTGATTGTCAATGTCGTATAGGAGTTGGTAAAAAAATATATTAAATACTTAAGTATGAAGCACAGAAAATGCGCCCATTGTGATTATGATTATATATCTATCATTCTTCATCATCTTCCACTTTATCATCTGTAAGGATGTATTTGCATATTTCTCTCATTTGTAGTATTGGCAGGGATAAATAGTTAAGATGCAACCTTGAGCATGTTTTCCACTCCACCAATTATCTCTTACCTTCCACTTTTGTTTGTATCTTATCTAGTTGTTTGGTCTTAAGATGAAGCGCTCCAGTTAAAGGTTTTGTGTTTTTTTTTTGCAGTGAAAAGAGAGATCAAGATATTAAGGTTATTCATGCACCCGCATATCATCCGCCTTTATGAGGTGATAGATACACCAGCTGATATTTATATGGTTATGGAGTATGTTAAGTCTGGCGAATTGTTTGATTACATTGTTGAGAAAGGTAGGCTGCAAGAGGAAGAAGCTCGCCGCTTTTTTCAACAGGTGAGCTCTCTGTTATTGCCCCGAGCCCTTTATTCTGAAGATTCTGTTCAACATCATAGCCTCTAGAATTTTGGTTAATCTACTTACTCTTCTGTTTATCACTTCTGTCCATGATATATCGACAATGGCACGGGAACTATAGTTTAGTAGAAAACTGCAGATCCAGTAAGGAACCTTATCATTCCGCTCAGGCCCTTGAATGTGATAAGAGTACTTTTTTTTTTGGTGTACAGATCATATCTGGTGTTGAATATTGCCATAGAAACATGGTGGTGCACCGTGATCTAAAGCCAGAGAACCTTTTATTGGATTCTAAATGCGATGTTAAGATTGCTGACTTTGGCTTAAGTAATGTTATGCGTGATGGCCACTTTCTTAAGACAAGTTGCGGCAGCCCAAATTATGCAGCTCCTGAGGTATACATTCTTGAACTATTTGCAGATAGAAAGGAGTGCATCACATCAATGTAGCTGTCTTTCCAGTCTCTTTGGTGTCACACTTTATAATATATTTTTTCTTTTACTTAGGTGATATCCGGTAAACTATATGCTGGGCCTGAAGTTGATGTGTGGAGCTGTGGTGTTATTCTTTATGCTCTTCTATGTGGTACTCTTCCATTTGATGATGAGAACATACCAAACCTTTTTAAGAAAATAAAGGTCAGCAAATATCTGTAGAGTTTGCATCAGAATGGTGAATTGTTGTTTGCTTCTACTGATGTAGAGTTCATTATCTATTTTGTCATTTTAGGGTGGAATATATACCCTTCCCAGCCATTTATCAGGTTCAGCAAGGGATTTGATTCCGAGAATGCTAGTTGTCGATCCTATGAAGCGGATCACCATTCGTGAAATCCGTGAACATCCATGGTTCGAAGCTCAACTCCCACGCTATTTGGCTGTGCCTCCTCCGGATACTGCACAACAAGTTAAAAAGGTATAATTTGTGCTCTGCATTGGTTCCTACAAAATGATACTTTGTATTATTTGCACTGTTGACTGAGCTGAAGTATGTTTATAGTGGTGTTTCTTTGGGTGGTAGTTGTGCTAAGTATTCCCCTTGGCTCTTTAGGCCGTTACGACATTGCTGTACTGTCGATATCTTTTTCCTTTTTTTGGTAATAGCTTGGTTAATTTGATTAGTTGGATAAGATGTGGCCAACATTTCTCTTTATGTTTTCTGTTGTTATATTTTTTTGTTGTAGTTGTTTTCTGGGGTTATATGTACGGTAGTTTTCTGTGTTGTGTGATGCTATGTATGCGAGTGCTCACTGTGCCTGTTTTGATGGTTATTTGGGAATGGAATCAATTTTGCAATCCTGGGCCCCCATATGGGGGACTGGGAGTATTTTTGGTCATGTATTGCTTCAGTTAAATCATTTAGATAATGAATTGGATTTGCTTTCTGTTTTGTAGATTGATGAAGAAACTCTTGGTAAAGTCATCAGTTTGGGGTTCAACAAGAACCAGTTGGTGGAATCAATTCAAAATAGATTGCAAAATGAGGTACTCCGTTTTCACTGTGTTGCTTGCATACGCCTTCTGTTACTTTAGTGATCGTGGCTGATTTATCTGTGCAGGCAACTGTTGCATATTATTTAATTTTGGACAATAGGCATCGCACAATGAGTGGTTATCTTGGAGCTGAGTATCAAGAAGCTATGGTGAGTTACTGAGTTCTGTTTTCTGTATCCCAACATTGTCCATCCTACTTTGCTTGGCTGAGTGCTGCATGTGTTGCTTTTTTTATGGTAATTTAAAGCCATACTAATTTGCTGTCTTGATTCCTTTGGCGTCAAGGACTCCTCATACTCTCGCATAACTCCAAGTGAAACACAAAGTTCAGTACATGGAAATCGGCAACAATTATATATGGAATCTCCAGTTGGCTTGAGGCCACATTTTCCAGCTGAGAGGAAATGGGCTCTTGGGCTTCAGGTAATCTGCTTTTAGGTTGCCTCTGTTATTTTTGTTAAGCTCTTGCTTCCATTTTAATCAGCATTTTTGTATTTATTTTGACAGTCTCGAGCACATCCAAGAGAAATAATGACTGAAGTGCTCAAAGCACTGCAAGAACTGAATGTCTATTGGAAAAAGATTGGACACTACAACATGAAATGTAGATGGAGTCCTGGATTTCCTGGTCAAGAGAATATGATTCATAACAATCATAACTTTAGGGCAGAGCCTATTGAAACCGATATCCTGGGGGACAAGTTAAATCTAATTAAGTTCGAAATTCAGGTAATTTGCAATCCTTTCCCTTGTGCTTCCATTAAAATTAAAAGTAATATTGATTTAAGTGTTGATAGAAATATGGTCATGTGATGCCTGACTACTTCCGAGCGTCTTTATATCTGATGTTTAAACTGTGTAGAACCTTGTAAGTTTTTATGTAATAATGCCAATACGGGTTGTTCACTGGCAGTCCCTTGCATCTTCATGCCCCTGCATACACAAGATTTTAACTGTTCACGTATCCAGATAGCCTTCATTTAAATGATGGGATGAGCATGCATCTTGTACAGTTGGAATCGTACTTCTCATTGTTCATATTACATGCATTCTTCCCGTTTCCATACATTTGGTCTTATTCCCCTCATTGCATATTTACAGTCGTCAATCTTATAAATATTGAAATATTGAATCACATTTCTCGTTATTCGTATCACATCGTACTTTTTGTTTCCATGTCTACTCCTTTGGTTGTGCACTTGATGATGATGCTAAAGTGCCTCCACTCAGACGCAGCTTTACACATTCACGATTCTTACAACGATTGGAATTGCATTTTCTCTTTATTCGTATTGCATGCTTCCTTGTTTCATATTTCTGATGGTGCAATTGATGCTGAGTGGCCACCTTTCTATGCAGCTTTACAAAACAAGAGACGAGAAATACCTCCTCGACTTGCAAAGGGTCAGTGGACCACAGCTTCTCTTTCTGGATCTATGCGCGGCTTTTCTAGCTCAGCTGAGAGTGCTTTGATTCCAATACGCCGGCTTTCCAGCAGTCGCATTCCTTGCGGTTCACTCGAGGAATATTGAATCACACTCACTAGATGTAAATAGTATGCTTTCTCCAGTTGATCGAATCTGGAGTATGTAGACATGCGTAGCTGTCGGTTCTTATTTCGATGGGTATTTGCTGAACCTGAACCAGACCTGGGCGAGCAAGAAGCTATTGCCCTCAGGTTCTTTCCGGCTGCCGTCAAAGGCTCTATTGATATAGGGCGGTTTTTTTGCTACAATTTATGACTTATGAATATGTATGGTTTTTGATTCTAAGGCGAGCGTTTGTATGAACGAATCAGATATCAATAAGCCGCTTTGAAAAAGGATGGCACGATAAGTTGCTTTGAAGTTGTTTCGAAAAGAAGTTGAAGAAGTCTCATTTATTTATTCGAGAGAAGCTATAAACTAAGAGAGAAGGGGCTATAGTACATCCATCCTATTTTGCTCCTAGGGTGTACTTTTTAAGTGATTTTGGGGCCGCTTCAAGTGGCTTCGGTTTCTGGCATTCACCTTTTAGAAGCGAGAAGCCAATTAATATCAGCTTCTTAATTTGAGTTTTTTTATTTTCTTATTTCTTCGCACTTTGTATTATTTGTGGAGATATAACGTGGTTTTTTTCTATTTTTAATTAAATAGCTTAAAAAAATTTACAGCTATAATTTTAGTCAACAGTCGTAGTCGGAAGCTAAAGCCAGTGAGAGCGTCTTTACTGCCCTGATGTCTCTGTCCACATGAATAATTTCGGCTATTGCAATGATCAATGGAAGCTGAGCTGTTGACGGGGCAGTCTTCCAGCTGATCGTTTTTCAAGTCCCAAAAAAGTATCGGTTATTTCTGTAATGCCCTTGTCCTAGGGTCTAATTCGGTTGAGATCTAACTCTATTCTAGATAGGCTACACACACGTAGCAATCTGCTTAAACTTTCATCCTCGCTCCATGCAAAACGGTTAATCGGAAGTTGCTCCCATTGGAAACCCTAGGCTTATATGTTAGTACTTCTCAAGCTAAACTAGCAAGGTGGGACTAACTCATGCCCTCATGTGCACACACATGGACTATCATGTGCCTAATTCTACAGGAGCCGAGTTGTCACATATACCCCTTCAAAGGACCCGACGTACTCATCGGCCCAACATACCCACACTAGGGCAAATGACCAGAACCTCCCCTCTTGGCACACGTCCATGCGTCAAGTGCTGGCACATATACCATGCCGTGTGTCCACTCCGGGCCCATACGTGCTATGCGTCATATGCCCAAGCCCCTGACTCGTACGTGCCTGTGTAACCGCGAGGGTCGGCTCTGATACCATTTGTAACGCCCTAGGGTCTAAACCGGTTTAGGCCTAACCCCATTCTGGATAGGTCATGCACACGTAGCAACCCACTTGCACTTTTGTTCTCGCTTCGTGCAAAACGGTTAACCAGAGGTTGCTACCATTGGAAGCCCTATGTTTATATGTTAGTGCTTCTCAAGCTAAACTAGCAAGGTGGGACTAACTCATACCCTTATATGCACACACACATATGAGCCATCATGGGCCTAATTCTATAGGAGCTGAGGTGTCACATAGCGGCCGACGGTGGCCGGCCAGCCGACTTCCACGGCAACGTGATTCTGTGCATCGCCGAATCCCAGTTCGCACAGAGGTTGTTGGGGTTGTGCATCGTTTTGTGGTTCACGTGGCCGAATGATGATTCACGCGGTCAAACGGTGATTCACATGTGGAGGCTTAGCGAACGTTCGCACGCAGCTGTTGAAGGAGGGGCTAGGTGGTTATGTATTTCGGATCCTTTGTGCAGCATGTCCATCGAGCGTGCTAAAGGCAAGTACCTCGCGGCTGTGCCCTTTCCGTTTCATATATCACGTGTTCCCTTATCACCTTTCCATTGAGTTCGATTATCATATCACCAAAGTTAACTAGCTAATATCATATCACTGAATTTACCTGGTTAATATCACATCATTAAAGTTACCTGACTGTTATCATATCACTAAAACTTATTTGGTCATTATCGTATCACTAATGTTGTCTGGTGATTATCAAATTGTTCATGTTTGCCTGGTTATAGACTTTAGGTTATTTTATTTTACCTGATTTTATGTTTATTAGGATGCTCAGTTAAAATGTTCTAGGGTTCATGCTTTTAATTAGGGATTTAGATTCTATGCTTAAATAGTTAATGGGGTAGCTTATGAACATGTTTTAACTTAAGTTTAAATTATTGATACTCTTTTGATATTATGGCTGCTATGTTTTAGTTTCTTAATATTATGTTTCAATAATTGTATGATGTTGTATTTGAGCTATGAAGGATGTAAGTATTAAACCTGTTAATATGACTATTAATCATTTATTACATAATAAAACTTGATTGGTTGATAACCTTGCGTGAGCTATATTATAATACCTCTTTATGTTGATTCCTATATCTAGGGGTGGAAAACGGTAACGGATAATTCGTTTTATCCGATATTCGTATCCGAGAAAACACGAATATGGTAACCAAAAATTCGTATTCGAAAATATTCGTATTCGCATTCGAGAATATTCGTATCCGTATTTGTGAGGATTCGTATTCGCATTCGTATTCGAGAATATTCGTATCCGTATCCGTATCCGAGACTATTCGATTCATATTCGATCCGTTTCTAGAACCCATGAAAAATTCATACAAATTTTGTGATTCAAAATTTGAATTTAGGTGGTTTAAACCGTGTAGGTCAAAAACCGGTGAAAATCGGCAAAATCGCTAGGAATCCGTTTTATCCGATATTCGTATTCGAGGAAATCCGTATTCGAAAAATATCCGTATTCGTATTCGAGAATATTCGTATTCGTATTTGAGAATATTCGAATTCGTATTCGTATTCGTTTTAAAAATATAGATTCGTATTCGTATTTGGTACTATTCGACCGTATCCGATCCGTTTCCACCCTACCTATATCACTATCACCTTATCACTATTCCACATTGCCCTTACATCAGAAACTATATTGCCCTTAAATTCATACTATATGATCTATCCATGATGTATCAGTTACCTTATCACCATATTATCATTCTCTATCATCCTCATATCGGGAATCTTGTTTCTCTATTTCCAACTTTAGCAAATCTTTTCACTTCTCCTAATATTATCTTCGCTTTCTTTTAGTTCCCTTAAAGCCACACCATATAATATGTTAATAATATAACGGTTAACTGGCCTGGGATTATCCACATATAGGGGAGATTACCATCCACCTGGTAACGTACGGGGGACGTACATTTTCGTTACTCAGGATATTACACCCCGTCGGCGGTTATACAGTCGAGGACGATGGCGTGCCTGACTATTCTCGTATAACCAGGTATGTGGGGAGTAATCGCTAGTGTCTTTGCCACAACTTGTTAAATAACAATTATCTGGGTTGACCAGATGACAGTTACCTAGCCTGGGGTCATCCACATATAGGAAAGATTTTCTCCCACTGGTAATATACGGGGGCCGTACACTTTCATTACTCAGGATATTACACCCCGTCAGCGGTTATACAGTCGAGGACGATGACGTGCCTGACTATTCTCGTATAATCGGGTATGTGGAAAGTGATCGCCGGTGCCATTGTCAAAACATGCTAAAATAACATTTATCTTTAATGCTACTGTTCCTGTGATCTCTATCTCCAATTTGTATCAGTGTTGTCGATAACCTAGTTTCATTGCATTTAACCTATGTCAATTGCTTGTTTGCTTTGCTTGTCTCTTACATATCTTGCTTGCATTACTTGTCCTTTACTCACCGTGTTACGACCGTTGTTGGGTACTTGCTGAGATTTTCAAATCTCATATTTGCTATTTTCATTCTCAGGTAAAAGGTCAGTGGAGTGATAGTATCATGCATGAGTGGGAGCACTCGAGTTTTCAGCGTCGTGGTTTGCAACTATTTGTTG
The DNA here is from genome assembly GCA_036346245.1 of Bonia amplexicaulis. NCBI lineage: Eukaryota > Viridiplantae > Streptophyta > Magnoliopsida > Poales > Poaceae > Bonia > Bonia amplexicaulis. Next base: position 11,932,394 of record CM070736.1, on the reverse strand, counting down.
TTTTATTGTTCTTTAATTGGTTAGAAGTGGACCAATCCCATGTTTCAAACATTTATATCAGCTCCTGTTGGTTCTCTATTAAAATATTTTTAAGGTTCTAATTTTCTTGTGATTTCTATTATTGCTTTTATTATTATTCTTTACTTTGACGATGACGTTCCATATTAGTATCTCACATCAATATATGTGGTGCTATAATTTCTGTTTAAAAACTCCGTTCATACTCTCTTTTGAGCTAAAGCAGATGACTTTCCTGTTCAGTCACTTTTGCATCCATTGAGATTGGATTAATTTGGCAAAGCAGTTATCACTCGGACAGGTTGCAGCACGATACGTCTGATAGACTATTTCAAACGGTTTTAACTTGTAATTTTTTTACTTATAACTTATTTAAATCAGAAACCACTTAAAAAATCGATTTCTAATTTTGGTTTTATTTTGACTTTTAGTTTTTTGTTTTTTCCTTGTATTTTTTTGTATTATCCGTAATAATATAACCGTTTTTTTTTTTGTAATTTTTCTCAAAAAAAAAACTAACAGCCATCTTCTTTTCAGCATGTAAAAGCTGTTTTTTTACTTTTCTATAGTAAATAGTTTTCAAATAAAGTGTCTTTTTAATACAGAATCTATAAATTGATTACGGTACACACTGTAGCGACTTTATTTATATCGGACAAAATCACATAGAGTTTTTATTACTCTACTCTCACGAACAGTCTAAATACCATAAGTCAAAAAAAAAGAACAAACCTAACATTTACTGTAGTACAATTTCATCAAAAAGTCAGCAACATAAACCAAAAAGCTATTTGGAGCACCGCCACAAGTATTCGTTCGCTTTCGTGTGTCAGAATCAAATTCTGAAGAATACAATTGGTCGATCGCTTTCGTGCGTCAGAATCAAATTCTGAAGAATACAATTGGGGAACAACCATGTAGTGTCGCTTAGATGTGCGGCATTGCCGTGCAAATCCAAGCATGCAAAATTTTGGACACCACGGCTGCAATATGTGGCTCGTCTGCCATTTAGAATTCAATACAAGAGGTTGATGAATCAGCTAATAAAATGATATAAGTTTTCTTTCATCTTTGAAAGTTCACCTGTTCATCGTCACAAAATCTCGGCTCGAATGGGAATTGTTCGTGTCATCGCCGCCACATTAGCATCAGGATTCAGGCATCTAGATTCTAGGCGCATTGAGCATTGCGCAATGGCTACTGCAATGTCGGAAATGACCGAGGTAGCGCGCAGGTGATTCCAATTACGATAAGCGAGCAAAATCTGTGCCGTCTCTCTCTCTCTTCTTGGGTTTTTGTTCACTTCAATACAATGATTCGCCACATTCCAATCAGATTTTACAGTAAAAATACACAACAATTGTCAACCAGTCACACAACACCAGAAAATACAAGCTAGTCTCAGATTCAGTGAAAGATAGTTCAGATCCAGTGAAAGATAGCACTAGTAGAATGGATATTTCAGATCCAGTGAAAGATAGCACTAGTAGAATAGAGCGATCCCGAGCAAAAAATGCAGAATAGCGGCGGCGGCGGCGGCGGCATTATCTCCGGGCGTGGGCGGCGGCGGAGGGCGGGTCGCAGGAGAAAACCTGGTGCGGGAGCCGCCACGCCTCGGCGGCCCCGAAGCACATGTCGTCGAGCGCCTCGCTGCGGCACCACCGGCACCTGCCCCCGCCGCCGCTCGCCACGCACTCGCCTCGCGTCGCCAGATCCCGGCACTCCGCCTCCGCTGGGCCTGACCCACCACCCTTCCCCTTGCCCGCCGCAGCAGCCGCTGACGCGGCCGATGCGCAGACCAGGAGCAGCGCCACCAGCGCCGCGGATCTGGCCTTGGCCATGAGGCGAGAATCGAGATGGTTTTGGTTTGGACGATAACGTCAGGGGTCAGACGGGAGTCTAGAATGCGTAGACCGCAACGCAGCAGCGCGTGGCACGGTGGTAAGTAAGAAGTTGACGCCTCTTCTGTTCCAGAATCGGGCCGGCCGCGACACATGGGCATCTGGGCCGGCCCAACATGCAGAATGGCCAGATCATGCCGGGTTTTTTTTCCTGCCAATAGTTTCTCAAAGAAGAACATTATCCCACACCCATTTCACACGAAAAGGTTCAGCGTCAGCTATTCAGTTGGGCTCTTCCGTAATTTTTTACCCTTCATTTTCCTCTTAAAAAAGTTAGATTCAGTTGGGTGCTGTAACAGCCCAAATTTTGGGTCAAATTTCAAATTTCATAAATTTCATGAAATTTCAAAAACTTTTGTTGCCTTTCAAGAATTTCAAATTAAAATTTAAAATAAATTCCTTGGCTCTAAAATCAAATTGGTGAATTTCTAAAATTTAATTGAGTGCTAATCAAAATTGCCAAAAATCTCTGTGTGCAAAATCCCTCAAAAAGTTCAAAATTTGAACTCAAATCAAAAATTGAATTTCAAATTAAATTCCAAACTCCTTTTCTTTTCCTCTCTCCCTCTTGGGCTAAAACTCAACCGCCATTGACCTCCTCCTCCTCTCTTTTCTCCCTCATCCCGGCCGCCCACGCCTTTCCTTCTCTCTTCTTCTTCTCCACGTGCGTGCGTATATGCGTGAAATGCGTCGTCACGTCACGTATGTATGTATGTATGTATGTATGTATGCATGTATACATGTATGTATGTATGTATGTATTTTGTCATTATGAGTATGGATTATGGTCATGCTTTGGAATATTTATGCTTAATGTATTGGTGAACATACTTTATGTTATGTTGAACTTAAAGTTGTGGTCATTTTATAAAATTGCATCTCATGTTCTTTTGTTATATAAATAGTATAATTGCAATTATTTATTCCCTCAGGTTCAACAAACAAAGGAAACTCCACCTAAATTTCCAAAATCCTTACATGTGATTGCAATATGTCTTCTCATTTATATGCATATGTTTAGATGGACTTTTCTTGTATTGACTTTAAAAACAATTAATTATCTAAACTCATTTGAGCTCATTGCAACAATTAATTGTTTTTTAAAGTCACAAAAGAATATACAACTTGTTTCTCAAACAAGCGGTATATTCAAAACTTTATTCTTCTCACATAATATTTGTGTTGTCATCAATTACCAAAAAAAGAGATTGAAAGCATCTAGGCCCTTAAAAATGGAAGTACCGCAGTTTGAATGACGGAACTACCATAGGGCGGAAGGACCGCAACTCTTGAGCGGTACTACCAGAGCTCAGAAGCTCCGAAAATCGGGGCGGTATGTTTTTTCCAGAGAGCGCCAACTTTTAGCCTCGAAGCAAACAGAAGTACCACACCGAAATTTCGAAACTAGTGAAGATTGGAACTACCGTGCTTATAACGGTGGTAGTACCGTGCCGACTTTCAACGGCTAGTTCGGAATCTCTGAAATAGCCGTTACCGTTGTGTCAGAACAGGTGTGGTAGTGCCGACTGATGAACGGCGGTACTTTCGCTCGAACTGATTTTTTCAGGGATTGCCTTATAACGGTTAGATTTGGTTGGTGGGGGTATAAATACTGCCCCACCAGCTCAAGGACAGAGTTAGATAGTTCATGGCAACATCCTTGAGCATAGAGTATTTACTCAACACCTCATTTGCTTTCATTATATTCATTTAAGGTAGTTGAGTCAAAATCAAGTGCATTCATCTTAGATTATTCCTTGGCATTTGATCGTCGTTAACCGAAGCTATGGTTTATTACTCTTGGTGCTTACCGACACCTAGATGGCTTGGCAGGAGATTGCGAGGTGATCTCTTCAAAAAGATTGTGAAGAGATCCGGCGCTAACTTGTGAGTGGTTTGGTGTCCACCATCTTCGAAGCGGAGGAAGAACAACAACTAGCGGATTAAGGAGTTGATATTTAATTCGTGGAGCTAGTACAAGTCGCTTGGACTTTCCTCAACATGGATTAGGGAAAATCGATAAGTTTTTGAACACCACGGTAAAACATCGTGTGTCAAACTGTCAATTGGTTACTTCTTTTTCTCTATATTCTGCACTTATACTTCTATCTTTGTGATCGCTAAGATTGTCATATTTACTTGTGCTAGAGATATATTTGTAGAAACTTGTGCTTGTGGTGCTTTAGGTATACTAGAATTGTGTAGGTTTAAATTGGATTGAAATCTTGCCTAGCTAAAATTTGTGGTAATTAGTTTTTAGAAGGCAAGAATTTCTAATGGGGGCACCGTCGTGGGGGACCTCCCTGGCTACCTCGCCGTGCTCGGCCGGTTCGAGGAGGCCTTGTGGTTTCTTTCGGACAACTTTGGCCTCGCCGCCCAGTGGCTCGTGGACATCGTCAAGTACCTCCGTCACGCGTGGGCGGCCACGGCGCAGAGGCGCCGATTCGAGCGGGCGCAGGCGTCGGCGGGGGCGAGCACGACGACGGCGGCCGACGTTGGTGCTGGGCTGCACGTGGCGGCATTCAGGGCCGTAGGTGTGTCGATGCCTTCTTTGGGTGGGCCCGCATTGCATGGTGGGAGGGTGTGGCCAATCGCCACTCGTTGGCCGACGGGCAGTGCTGATCTTGGGCGGCCCGTGAGGTGGTCACGCCCGGATCATGGAGGGTGACGAGCTTGTCCTGCGTGGTGTGGTGCTAAGATCTAGGTGAAAACCCTAGATCTGGGTCTCCATAGAAGGTACTGATGATGACTATGTCCTTGGACGTTGTGTTCCTCCTTGGAGGCATCATCTTAGAGATGTACCTCACACACCGTGGGGTCTTGTGCCATTTGTTCGGGGTGCAAATCTCAGATCTGGTTCTTCCGAATTGAGTGATAGCGACGCCTTTAGCGTCGTTCCCTCCTTGGAGGCGTTACCTTGGATCACCTGATCCTACCCACGGTATGGTCGCTCATTAGCCGGTGCTTGTCCATCGGTGGTAGCCGTGCTCTCGGCGTTGTCTCTTCTTCCTCGGTTGTGGCTGGCTACCATGAGGCATGCTGCAGTAAAGTCGTAGCAATCGGGTCATGGGTGCGATGGGTGGCGATGATAACTCATGTTAGGTCAAGTAGTGGTGCTTATCAGTCGCGATTGGCATTCTAGACTATCAAACTTTGTGCTTGCATCAATTGTGTGCCATTCTTTAATTTCTTGCCATTTATCTCTATATATTCTAATTTGCAGAAGATCTGAGTATTTTAGGAATTTCATTTTGAGAAATACAATTGAAAATTTGACACCAATCTAAAATTTGAGGCCAAGTACTGTGATGGGTACGAGGTTGGGCATTCAATGCTAGAACGTAATGCATGTTGGTTAGCTGGGTAATATTAAGGTGGGGACTGTCAATGATGCCGGACAAGAGATTACAAAGTGATGGCAGATGCATTTCAATGACCTGACATCGATGATGACTTTATGTTGCTTTTGATACTTTACATGTAATTATTTTTTATAAGATTTTACAACATGTAGTAATTTTTACGAGATTGTATGTTGCTTTTGAGACTTCATAGATATGTTTTGCTTACATGTGTGTGAAAAAAATTATGTTTATTGTACGGCCTATGACCATATTTTACCTTTTTTTAGGGTTCCGTTGCAACGCACTGACACCTTAATGGTTATAAAAAAAACTTTACAGAAGTTACTTTAATTCTCGTAGAAATAACAAATGCCGTGTTTCCAACTAGACCTTACCCTTGACTCCGTAAGTAAGACTTAAGCATGATTTACAGGCTACAACGCTGAAAATAACACGCCCTATATGATCGCCATAGTGTCTCGGTCGGAAGCGTATCACGTGCTTTGTTCGATAAAAGCACGAAGGCACGGACTGTCCTGTCGATATTTGGAGCTCAAGATCAAAGAGAGAAATTTGGGGCTTCGGAATATTTTACAAAAATTCCAAAGCTTCTCATCGCCTCAATCTGTACCGCTAGAGGCTCGATCCAACGGCCCCGAAGCTCCGAATGGCATGTTATGTTGTAATATTTGCGATATAAGCATAAATATCAATTTAATTCCAGGAATAATATAATAGTCTAATCAAGACAAATATAGCATATGAATGACTTAACCAACATATTAACATATGAATTATTTAAGTCATTGTAAAAGAAGCATATGCTCAATGAAATTGACATGTCCCAGATTAGCATTTCATCAAAATTACATATGAATCTAAATGCTAATCTCATTAAATCCTTAACATATATAAAGTGAAATGTTAAGCTGAACCAAAGCATAGCATATTTGACTGGATTTAGCATAAGTTCAACAGATTTATTTGTCTTTAATGCTCTCAGAACATAGTTGCACAAGTTAATTAAACTTGGCCTTCTCATATCAATGTTGAATATCTTCACAAAGATCTGAAAGCTAGTAATTAAGATTTGAGCTCTAAATCATGTTTTCACTGTCAAAACTCGCATACCCAGTGAACAACAATTATATACTTTCAGAACAAAAGTTCTCAGGCAATGAATTAAGTTGGAGTAACAATGCAGTGGATCAGAAATGTAGTCTCAAACAGACTGACAGAATAAGAGTAATTATTCCTGTACCGAATTACTCAGGACCATCTACTGTACAAAGAATAATCTTCACTACTAGTAAACAAACCTGATTAGCAGAAAGTATAATCTACGGTTCAGACAGTGAGAACAACCTTATAGAGTTCAATCCTAATCCACACAGCTAGATCAATCTCAATATTCAACTAGTTCATCACAGAGCATGCAGTAAACAAAAAATTCTTTGCAATCTTCCAACTAGTGATACTCACAGACAGTTGAAAGGATCACAAAACTGCAAAGAACCAATTAACTAATATACTCACAGTAGAGGTGATATTCTAAACCACATGAAGAAACCGAAGAAAGAAGGCACTGTTAGAAATTGGCCCATTTAATTATGGCTTATTTCTTTAATTCCAAAGCATACATGATTTAGTACTATATTGCTAAGGAAAGGTGAAGAAGACCAATTTATAAGGTGGAGTCCTCACCACTCCTTGAATATGGATAGAGATGGTATGTGGAGGGTTCTGTCTAGTCACACACACGCGCACGCACGCGGGCGCGTATACACGTATTTTCGCATGAAAATCGCGTGACCTGTGACTTGCGACGCGCGACCGACCGTGGCGCGCCACTTGGCAGACCAAGTCCATCTCTATTTTTGCTGAACTCTGCACCACTCCCTCTCTCTGTTTGAATGTGATTCAAACGTTTGAATTTGAGGCTTTATTGGGGTTTTGATGACAGACAGTTACCAGTGGATAAATGACTGGTTGAATGTGTCAGTTACCAGTGGGTAAATGGCTGTTTTAATCATGTTAGTTATCAGTCTGTTTATTTATATGCCTGGAGACGTCCAGAGTATGTATGAGAAACTCATAATGGATCGCGCGAAGGCTACGCAAGCAGAAAACAAAATTTTTCTACCGCGCACACAAGGACATCATGCTTAAGGAGGATCATGGATCGTTACCACTAGGCCTTGCAGCAATGCGTGAAGAAGAGTTGGAGAAGCCGATCCAACCACGCGCGTCGGTAGTAGTGGAAGTAGTCGATCGTCCCGAACCGATCGTCTCCTCCACGTGATCAACCACACCACGAGCGGATCCAATCAGAGGTTGTTGATGCCGATCAACGCCGCAACGGCGCCGCCTCCGGTATCCACACGTCCGGGTGGAACGCCGATCGCGAGTGTACCGGCACTCATGACGGCTAGGGTTTGGCTCGGAGGTGGCGGCTAGGGATTAGCTCGGGATTATCGGATGCATCCCTCACCGCCTCGCCTCCATATATAGACCTCCTCACTTGGGCCTCGTGGACCGAGGCCCAATAGAGTCTATCCGGATCTCTATCCGAATTGAGCCCATATCCGAATCACATTCGAATTAGTGTTCCAACCCGTTAAGTGTGCGACCACAGAGGTTCACGTATACTTGGTCGCGACCGAAACACCTTCCGGTCACCACATTAATAGCGGCCTCTAGTAAGACATATTAACTCCAAAGTATACGTAAAGATCATATCGGTTTGAACTGTAATATTCTCATGTACTAATCCCTTTGCCTCACGATATAGATTAAGCTCAAGGCGAGACTGTGTCATCCTCTTAATAGCTCAATCACTCTCTCGATTCCGTGATGGATTATAAAGTCGTGATTGACTCCTCAATCACCTTGGCATGGCCATGCACTTTAATAATCCATTACATCGAGGGCCCGAGATATCTCTCCCATAAGGAGGGCAAATTCTATCTTGATCATTCCCATCCCACTACATGTTTCATGGCAAACCCAAAGACTACTTTTATGACTACCCGATTCTGGAGTAGTGTTTAGTAGTCCCAAAATAAGCTACTACGCATCTTTGGGAATAGGGATGGCAATCGGTAGCGGCAGTGCGGGTAGTGCTCGCCCATACCCGCACCCGCGACCCCGTTTTACGCCCACGGGTATACCCGCGAAGGACCACGGGTAAAAAACCTCGCCCATACCCGTCGCCCGCGGGTACCCATCGCCCGCGGGCATACCCGTTTACCCGCGAACTAATAGTAGTGCAGCTCAATCCCAGTTTTGCTATGAGATTAAATGCCAAGTCAAATAACAAGGCAAGACAACAAAAGATGTCCCCGAACCATAATAGTCAATACCTCAAATGCTAAATATAACTTGTGATGGATCATAATTTGGTAACAGTAAAACTATGAGCAAAAGAAATAATAGCACATAGTAAATCCTGCGGACTTCTGAATGGAATCTATGTCATCCAATCTTTTGGTTAGCAACGATGTCCCGAGAAACAACATCAAGTTCACATTACAAAGTTGTTTCTTCTCATCATCCTCAATAGGTTTGAAATCAAATCCGACACCCATGTATTAACCAACTCGGGATGGCGAAATGACCAACATCTCAACGTGAAATGATCTCGACATCGTATTAAAAGGAAAGGAAAATTCACATGGCCAAATCTAGATATGCAAGCATGCATAAGACGAAAATAATGTTGAGAAAGACCAAACCAAACAAGTATTTAGAAGGAAGAAAATTACATCTTAACATCTATAGTAAAGTTGAATTCCCAACGTATGAGGTTATCGTGATGCAGGATCACAAGAAGTCCCTTGACTGCGATAGTCGCAAAAGTAGCAATGAAAGGCGACTCGGTGCTTTGGTCCCATGTACTCGCACAAGATAGAAATGGAAATTCCATAAGCATATAGTGGACCTAAATTTGAGAAACAACCATCACAATATACTCAAAACAAGTGGCTAGTGATGCATAAGACAAGCGAGATGTTTAAGAACATGATACTCGGTTTGTGATCGATATTTTAGAGGTCACATTAAACACTTAAGTCAGTAGAAATATTTAAAATCTTTGACACAACAAATTGACAACAAGAAACTTGGCAGAGGCTCTAGCATAGGATGATATTCTTCCTAAAATAAATTATCTTGCACAAACCCACTCATGAACACTTGCTAACACACGGTGGGGGCGGGAGGAGGCGGTTGCACTGCGGCGGCGGGAGCGGAGGGGGGCGGCCGAGGAGGCGCGGCAGCGGCAGGGGCCTCGCCTCGTCTCCAAGCGCTTCGGCCTCGGCATCTCCAGTGGGATTGGGGGAGGCTGGCGGTCGGGAGGAGGACGGGGCGGTTGCGAGGAGGATGGGCGGATCCGGATGCGGAGGTGGGCGAGGAGGAGGAGGCGGCGGATCTGGGGCGGAGGAGGAGAAGGCGGCGGGTGGGGGCGGAGGAGGAGGCGGCGGATCTGGGGGCGGAGGAGGAGGAGGCGGAGGGTGGGGAGGAGGAGGAGGAGGCGGGTGGGGGCGGAGGAGGAGGCGGCCGGGTGGGGCGGAGGCGGAGGCGGCGGGTGGGGGGGGGAGGAGGAGGAGGCGGGTGGGGGCGGAGGAGGAGGAGGCGGGTGGGGGAGGAGGAGGAGGCGGCGGATCTGGGGGCGGAGGAGGAGGAGGCGGGTGGGGGGAGGAGGAGGAGGAGGCGGCCGGGGGGGGGAGGAGGAGGAGGAGGCCGGGGGGGCGGAGGAGGAGGAGGCGGGGGGGGGCGGAGGAGGAGGCGGCTGGTGGGGCGGGCCGACGTTATCGGCGGATGAAGGAGGAGAGTGCGAGGCTGAGAGGGGGCGAGATGCGAGAGGGACCGAGGGGGCGGGTGAAGAGGTTTTCAGCGCGAGCGGAGGAGGAGTTAGGGTTCTTGTTTTGGATGGCCCACCGCCGGTCTATTTCACGGTAAGCAGGCGAACAGTGCAGGTAGAGCTAACCCATACCGTGCCGTTTACCCGATGGGTAGAGGTTTCCCATTTTCTACCCGTGGGTAAAATCCATCACATACCCGACTCCATTAGGGTATTTACCCACGGGTACACGGGTAAACGGGTACAATTGCCATCCCTAGCTGGGAACCATGATGATCTCAAGTCTAAGGATTCCACATAAACACTACTTGAGACCAACTGATGACACATGAAATCTCTGCAGTGTCTCATGGCGGGTCTATCCAACATATGTTCACTAACACATGTCCATATTATTGATTTGGTATCTCCATACCATGATCCATGAGACATGATCATCAATCAATACATATCTCGATCTTTGAATCATATTTGTTCCTCATATGAAATATGATCAGGGATCATTTAGAAATAGCAATATTTTGGCATTAAGAGTCTCATGAACAAGTCACATACTCATTGATCAATAATGATAATGTCTATCTCAAGGACCAAAGCAATGTATCATAAACATAGTATGTGATATATTCAACATCTCCATGTTGCCTCTAGGGCATATCACCAACAACTCACTGCCTCCATCTCCTTCCTCTCTGTGATTCTGTGCTCGAGTACTGTGCCGTCTGAACCACGTCGACCTTTCTTCCCGCTGCACACGGAAGAAGGAGAGCGGCTATCTCGAACCATTGCCGCAGAGTACCTACAGGGCGGCAATAAGGTTTCGTGCGGCGCATCTGCGCGACCGCTCATCGCTGCCGCGACATCTACGTTACGACCGCATCAAGCCTCACGCGGCTTCCTGTTCTTCATCAGGCTAACTAGTAAGTCGTTCGCGTGCACGTACGACTTTGTTAATATATTTGAGTATATTCTGAAGTATGATGAGTAGCCTATTGGTAGTAGTCAGTATTGCATCACTAGTTTATTGTATTTGTCTCCTAGTAAAATTTGGAATTAAAATGCCGCTGAAATCGTTGTCCCAGAAAACCTATCAACCCACTGTGACTAGCAGGAGGATGGTTCACGGAGATACAATGCCGCTCTTCCTCTCTCAGCCGAAGCCAAGAAGGAAGCCGAGGTACAGGGATGCCGCACAAGACCACACGGTGATTCCGGCCAAGAACCACTCTCAAGCACAAGATAAAGCACCTCAAACACTCTTGAGTTCTTGATTTTGCCGAATGCCCAAAATCAGAGAAACCCTAGAAAGGGATTTGAGCACCTCGGTTGCTGGTGATCTCACGGAACCACCCAGCAGCCCTTCTAAGGCAAAGATCGAAGAAACCGCAAAAGCTTGAGAGGGGAAGAAGAGCTCACGCTGTTGTTGGTGTATTCCCAAAAGAGAGGAGCCTGAACTTTATAGCAGAGCCGAGAGAGGGGGAATCGACGGTCTGCGGTCGGGTGGCCGAGCGCGCCCATGCCGCCGCCGCCTCCGTCGCCATCGCCCCATGACCGGCCGCCGCCACCATCGCCGCCGATCCGAAGGATTCGGGCGTCCGCATCACACTGCGGAGGAGACGAAACGTCTCCCCCCTTATCTCCTCACACGGCCCACCGACAGGTGGGCCCTACGGCATTTTTTTTCTTTTTTTCTTTTCTAAATTAAGAAATTACCAAAATGCTTCTCAGAATTCAACATGTTACAGTGCTTCTCTGCCATTCCAATACGCTTCCGAGAGCAAAGTCGTCATGTACTCACACATCCACGTCTCTCCCTCTAGCCTGTAAATCTGCAACTTGATGTTCGATTGAGTGGGTGGGTACTTTTTCTCATGCCGTTGCACATAGAAACAGAACTGATCTTATCTACTGTTCTGTGTCATACACGGCGAAAATATCCTCGGTCATTCAATGGCCTCAATGCTTGACCAAAAAAAAAAGATCCACCTGCAAGCAGCCTTGGAAAGGCATAGCAAAGCTACCACCGCGAACGATCGGCATATGATATTGTACTTCTCTCGTAAACGAACGTGCCCTTGGTTCATGGATGCACGAACCTGGAACTGGAAGTCAGCACGCACTTTGATCAATTAAATTAACAGGGAAAACAAGTACAAAATAGCTGCTGGTGTGAAGAAAATAGAGCGAGAGCAATCCTAACAACTGAAGCAACAGCGTCCTAACGCATGACATGGTGTGATTTGCCGGACAAGCTACGACCTACGATCGCCGTACTAGCATCGAGCTGACCTTCTTGGATGCTCCTACAAATACGAGCTAGGAAAGAACTTTCACAAGGGTGAGCACGTGGGCCCGTTGAAAAATCTGGATACCGTGTGGTTACGGTCAATTTCCCCTCCTGGCCCAGGAAAACGATGCATGGAACCTTCTATGCCACATCTGAACCAATCACAAGTTTTCATTATCCCCATGAACCCACGAATTCGTGAAAACTTTCACGGACACAGGCATCTGTGACTGCAAGTTTATGCATCACGCATCTGAGATTCTCACCCGGCAACTCGTCATCAATTAATGAAGCGCTGAGAGAGATGCACATCCTTGCAGGTCCCAATCGAAGCCTCATGGAGGCCAATATAGGCCATGGCCCCCTACATCTGAGGAGGCCAATATAGGCCATGGCCCCCTACATCTGTGTAATTCTTAGGCGAGAGACAAAACCTCTGGCCTCCACTCTCAATACTTCGATCAACAAAAACCTCCCACCGCAATCAATTATAGAAAACACAATAAGATATCACAACAAAAAGTTAAAGTCTAAAAGTAAATCAAATATTTAATCTAGACGAGTTAGTAGTCTCATATAACAACTTATTGCTCTACATTCAATTTTTTATGCATGTGGCATGCTTACAGCATACTTCTTTTCATGATAGCTTACTTCTTTTAAATAGTAGTATACTTGAAGCATGATTCTTTTTATTTTGTGCACTTTTTGTGTCTTTTTTTGTTTACCCGGACCCCGTAACTGTAAAGACCACATACCCGGAACTGTGCGAGCCACCTCAGCGACGATCCATGGGTTTGACTCGCCGGGAACATGTGGTAGTCATCGGCGGCACCCGGTGGAAGGACCCCCTCGAATCTGCCGAGCAGGTCAGCGCGTCACTCAGCCAGGGCCTCTTGTAGGAAGGTAGCACCTTCCGCGATCGGAAGGCCAAGCAACAGAGACATATCCTGTAGGGTCGGCGTCATCTCCCTGAATAGAAGGTGAAAAGTGTGCATCTCAGGCCGTCAACGGTCCACTAAAATCGTCAGTAGGGAACGGGCGAATGGGAAGCGTTGTGATCGCTCCACGACGTCGTCCCCGCCCGCAGCCACGACGAGTCCATCCTCGTCCGTGGCCTGCACCATCTGCGTAAGAGGGAGTAGCCCAGCATCCCGCAGCCTGCAAACAAAGTGAAGGTCGACGAGAACATTCTTACGGCGACATTAAACGTCAAGTGAGTGCAAACCTGACTGTCCAACAGGGGTTGAGTCTCTAGGCCACACGAGGTGTGCGTCTCCAGACCACTCCCAGCTCAACCGGCTCGTCCGCGCTTCCCGGTGGCGGCACACGACGGGTAGCGCGATGCACTCGGTCCACGTGCTCGTCCAACAGGGGATACTACCAGTCGGAGTCACGACCATCACGCGCCATACCTGCAATTTGTACATTACGGTGAATGAAATTTCTAAACTACAATTTCGTACGCATGCAGATTTCGTACTGACGCCAACTTTCTAAAACTATGTTCCCTAAATTATACATAACTACACGCTTCTACGGCTGTTAATTTTGTAAAACTACATGTTTAATAAATTTAGTATAACAAATATTTAGCTATTTCTATCTAGATCTACACCTACGGTTGCTTCTTCGTTCCCTCTCCGTTTCTACACGTGCAAATTTTCTATAATTACGTTAACTAAATTTTCTATTCTAAAAATGTATACTACAAATTTTCTATACTAAAAATTGTACTAAAATTTCCATACTAAATTTTCTACATCTACAATTTTTACTACCACTAACATTTCATAAAAAGTATACTACAAATGCAATATACTAAAAAAAATACCTGGATCTAAAGATCCTCCTTCCTCCCTCTCCTCTCCTCCTCCTCCTCTTCCTCTCCTCTTCTTCCCCTCCTTTCTCTCCTCTTCTCTTCTCCCTTCCCTTCCTTTCTCTCCTCCTCTTCTCCCTTCCCTTCCTTTCTCTCCTCCTCTCCTCTCTTCTCTCGGCTCGATGCGATGCAAATGGCAACAGTGCGATGGCCGCCGAACACGTGCCCGGTTTTTACCCCTCTCGCCCGGGCGTTGGGCGACTGAAACTCCAGTCGCCCAACGCTCGGGCGACAGCAATAGTTCGCCCAACGGTTCACATACTGTCCATATGTCGCCTCCTGGTTGGACGATAGGCTCCAGTCGCTTATCCATTGGGCGACTGGAGCTTATTTTTATAAAAAAAATTTGCGGGTATATTTCTGTAATTTTAAATAAAAATAGATTATTTGTAAAAAAATTCCATATTTTCCAGATTTGTCTGACAAGCAAGCATGGAACGTTGTGTTTTTTCTAAAAAAGCAGAGTAGGCCCAAAGAATAGACCATGTCGTTTGAGTAGCCTGCGGTGTACCGTGTACGGTCCCTTGCTGCAGCAAGAGGAATCGAATTCTTAATATTTGGTTCCGTTGCAGTCTTCTCTTTCTCGTGTAATGGCAGTCGCGTTCGCAATATAGATAGTACGTACCATCGTCGTCGACATTTGTTTATGTGTTAGGCGGCGCGTTCTGTAAGTTAAATTTGGCTCTACGAAGAGCTACTAGCCATCATCAAACGCGTCAACGTCACGTCGATCGGCATATCTTTCTCCCGGGACTCTTGACTAACTTGGGTGCAAAAGTAAAAATTTGCGATTACGAGTGGTAGTAGGTCGCCTTAGCGCAACAGCGTTTTCCCTCTAAAACTGAAAGGTAACAGCAAGATTGCTATGGATTTTGCTTAGATCGCACAACTGCGGGCTGCCATTGTAAAAGCAACGCCGCACCAACACGGGAAGACCGTACCGCGTGACTCGTTTCCCTCTGTTGATGACTACATAGCCGCTCACTACCAAATATCGTTTTCTTGGCCCCTCTTAAGATTGCTCTGCTTTTGGCTAGGAGATGTAATTATTCCTAATTAAGGCCTGTCCTTCGTCGCAAACAAGTAGCAGTGAAAAACACCAGTACGTGGTGGGGAGCATGAGAGTGCGCTCCCCTTGTAAATTCTAGAGATTTTTAGTCATTTCTAGCTTTCTGTACTACGTTAATATCAAATTTGACTCTTAAAAAATTCAGCACCATTTTCGACCGCACGACTCGGAGGATGTGATACGTGCTAGTCGTACGGTCGGAGACTGCATGACTACACTGTTCACGATTTTTTATTTATTTTTCGGTACAAAATAAAAAAAATCATGAACAGCTCGATCGCACAACTACACTATTTACGATTTTTTTTGTTTGCTTTTTAGTAAAAAAATAAAAAAAATCGTGAACAGTGTAATCATGCGGTCTCCGACCGCACGATTAACACCTATCACGTCCTTTAGAGTCGTGCGGCCGGGAAAAGAGTTAGATTTGGAATTACAGTGGTCTAGAGACTAAATTTAGTATTAACGTGACACAAAAGGTTAGAAATGATCAAAATTCAATTCTGGAGAAGCAACGTGCAGCTTCGCATGGATAACGTGGGGCAAACCCAAGCTACCCAATCCGGGATCTGCGGACGCCGCCCGGTGCGCCGCTACGTCCGCGGCTCGAGTTTTGGAACGTCGGATCGTATCGTCCGCGCCCTCCAGAGCCAAGCTTAGCTAAAAAAAGAGCACGAGCGTACGCCCGAAACGAAACAAACGGAGACCAGCGAAAAATGCAACCACGCGCAACAACAACCGCCGAGAGGATAAGCACACGGTGGTTTCGCTCTCGTTTTAGCCCAACTGACGCGAAACCGAGCGGGTTTGCATTCCGACGCAGTTGCAGCCGCAGCCGCGGTTGTCGCACGGCAAGGCGCCCGTTCTTATCCACTCCGCCGCGGTGAGTCGGAGCGGCGCGGGGCCACGCGGCCGAATTGCTGTTCGTAATCCCCTTGTCCCCGTCGATCCACGTCGACCCGGTCAAGCCATTATCCCCATCCCCTCACCGAGACACCAATCCCTACCACTACTACTATCACGCGTCCACCCATCTCTCGCCTGCTTCTCTCCTTTCCCCCTTCCCCCGTTTGCCTCCCTCCGCCTCTTCTCCGCTGCTCCTCTCTTCGATTCTATTCGCCGCCGAATTCCGATTCGCGAGCCCTGACGAGCGAGCGAGCTAGCTAGCTAACGAGAGAGCTCCCGGATCCGTGGTGTCTCTTGCGCATGGAGATCTCGTTCGAAGCTTGGGAGGGGGTGCAGCGGCAGGGCCAGGACCTCGCGGACCGCCTCGCGCAGGGGTTCACGGGCCTGCTCCAGGCGCCGCCGCAGTTCCCCTGGCCCCCAGCGTCGCACAAACGGATGCCCTTCGAGATCGACATCCCCGTCGTCCCCTTCGGCGCAGCCAGCGGGGCCGGGAAGGACTTCTTCCCCGCCGCGGCCGTCGCCTCCGTCATCGACATCGGCGGGAGGCTCGGGCAGGCTGGCGCCGAGATTGGGGCGTCCGTCGGCGGGGCCGTGCAGCACGCCGTGCGCCATCTGCCCGTGCCGTTCCGGAACGGCCAGATCCGGCGCCGCAAGCTGCCGCCGCCGCCTCCCGCGGCTGCGGTGGGCGAAGGGGCCGTGGGGCTGGCGGTGGAGAGGGCTGTGGACAGGTGCCCCCTCGAGGCGGCCGCCGCGGCTGCAGCCGCAGCGACTGGGAGTGCCGCCGCGTCGACCGTCAGTGGTGTTGCTGGCGAGGACGACTTGGATGAAGACGACGAGGGATTCGGCTTTGAGATTGGGAATTTTGGAAACTTTAAGAAGGCGAAGGTACTACTAAACTAGTAGTTCTATTTTAAATTTTGGCATGTCGTGATGTTTGCTCATCAATTTTAGATCACAGCCTTAATTTAGGGTTTCCTGCCGTTAGAAGTACAAAAAAACGATGTTCTTGTTGTACTAGTATCGGTCATAATTGTCTTGAA
The DNA here is from genome assembly GCA_036346245.1 of Bonia amplexicaulis. Taxonomy (NCBI): domain Eukaryota; kingdom Viridiplantae; phylum Streptophyta; class Magnoliopsida; order Poales; family Poaceae; genus Bonia; species Bonia amplexicaulis. Next base: position 11,915,089 of record CM070736.1, on the reverse strand, counting down.
TCTTGATGTATTATTGGTTTACATGTCTCTACCAAATTTGCATAAGGCCATGATAGTTGGAGGGATTTGGTAACTGAGTTGTAGTCTGATTGACTGTTCTCATCATCGATTTGATATCCTTTGGAAGGATTTCACACCTTAATCCATATATCGAAGCCATGATTTTGTATTTGCAGTTAGATGATGCTTTGTTAGTACGCAAGTTTTTTTTGTACAATCGGCTGAAGTTTATTGTGTGTAAAATATTAAAGTTAAGGCTCTGTTTAGAACAGAGGAATCTGATAGGATTCGTACTGATTCCTGCAAAAATCCCTGTGAAATTCTTGCGTTCAAATCAATTTGTTGGGCTTATGTGAATTTACATAATCTCAGCTAAGTTGAATTTATGTTACCTCGACTGATAACATAACAATTAACTCTTCTCTTGACGACTATTCAGGGTACTGTAAATATTTCAGCGACATACAATACCAGGAACAATGACGTTGAGAGTTCTGTTGTTGCACGTGGAGATCTCTGGAGGCTGGAGGCATCACGCGGCAGTGCAACTTCTGCAAATGATAGCTCGCCTCTTTACCTAATTCAGTTGGGACCTTTACTATTTGTTCGAGACTCTACACTTCTTTTACCTGTTCATCTATCAAAGCAACACCTGCTTTGGTATGGTTATGATCGCAAGGTACGCGTATTATTTATATTGCCTTCTCCCCACATGTGAACTTTTTATAAGTCCGTTATCTTATGCTTTATCTATTAGTTTGATTGGGTTTATGTTTGATGGAAATTTGTGGTCTCTTTGTTTTGCTATTTCCTTAATAATTTGTCTTGAATCCTTACTAAAAATGATATTTTTGTTACAGAATGGAGTGCACTCCCTCTGTCCAGCTATTTGGTCAAAACATAAAAGATGGTTGATGATGTCGATGATGTGTCTTAATCCAGTAGCTTGTGTAAGTATGCTGTATCATTTTATTGAGTTTTCTGCATACTATTAAATCTAAATTACTATAATTCTAAATTATTCTCGTATTTTGTTACTTGAGCTTATTGTAAATCGCCAATGCATGTACAAATAATATTAAAGCAATCGAGTTGGAGAGTGACTACCCCACCTTTCTAGGGTGCTTTTTTGCTTGCATTATGTAGTTGCACAATCGAAGTATACATGCTGACACACAGCCAGAGTTCTTTTATTGTAGGGATTTCTCCTTGTTAGTGCAAAAAGTCTATCCAGTTGACTTCTTTGGGTCTTTATTCCATCTAGTAACCAGTGGAACAATAGTTCTGCACAATTAATGCTATAAGCTTCATTTCTGTAATTAGTGTAATCGGTAAGGAATGCTAAGGCTTATCTGCTATTGCATTTTGTAAAATTTATGCGTCATTCACAATGCTGTAGCCATGCTTTCAAAATTATTAACAGGCATAATCTTAGTAATGATATGTTAAAAATGTTTGATATAATTTCCCCCAACAATTTTTCTTGCATTTGTTGATAGAATATTGATATTATCTAACAGAGTAATGTGTTTTTTTTGTTGCAGTCCTTTATGGATCTGCAGTTCCCTAATGGGCAACTAACGTATGTTGCTGGAGAGGGGATAACAGCAAGTGGTTTTCTTCCATTATTTGGTGGGTTGCTTCAAGCTCATGGCAAATATCCAGGAGAAACAAGAGTGAGCTTCTCTTGCAAGGTTAGTGTTTCCAATTTATTTCTCTGTATTAGTCATTTGTGATATCAGCAAATTTTAGTTTGTGCTCTATAAGTGAATTTGTTTATATAAATGAACTGTGAACTTCTCCCCTGCTATCTCTGAAAAAAATTGTACTAGTGCTGTATGGAACAATGGTGATATGTTTTAAGCATTCGACCAGTTACTAGTTTTATTATAGTTAATCAATGTCTGATGAGAAATCTCTTGTTATGTTTATTGACAATATCACACCTTGTTAATGGGAACACTGTGTGCTCACATTGTTCTTGTTGTGTATGAGTTCACTTTATCATACAAAGTTGCACACATGTTCGCGCATACGTCTGTTTTTATTTCATTTGAGTTCTTATTATGACAAGTCTAGTCTGTGTTATTTGTTCTGTTACGTTAATCTTTTTATGATCTTGATAACCAACTTGAATCTCTCTCAATTCTCTTGCATTGTGTTTATGCCTTAATTATCTTTAAAGACTTAATTTCACCTGTGGTAACCTTCAATCTTACTATTCTTTTTTGTCTTCTTTAAAGAACAAGCGAGGCACAAGGTTCACTCCTATGTTTCAATGGCCTGACAAGTCTCTTTCATTTGGAGTTACTCAAGCCTTAGCATGGAAAAGATCTGGTCTTATGGTGAGGCCCAGCGTACAAGTCAGGTAGTTTACTGTAAGCATTTGGACAATTTTGAAGCATTTTCAAGAGATTCTGCCATCTGCACACATCATTGTTCATTTTGTTCATTTGTAGGGTCCTATTATATGCTCCGCATTGTTAGTTTAGTTCTGTGTGTCATTGCCTTTTCTGTTTTAGCACTCTTGCTCATGGCATTCTATTCAACAGTGTATGTCCTGCATTTGGAGGAAGTGATCCTGGGGTACGTGCAGAGGTCATCCATTCATTGAAGGAGGAGCTGAATGTAATGTGCGGTCTCTCTTGCTCGAGACATCCATCAGCTTTTACTGCCCTTTCTGTAAGATCTCCTTATCTAAACAAGGCCTCTGCTTGGTTCTTTTCTAAGATTGTAGTTTGGCTTTAACTGAAGATATATATGGCAGATTGGGCGATCTAAGTGGAATGGTCAAGTCGGCAGTTCTGGAGTGGTAGTCACCTTGGAAACACCCCTTAATAACATCGGAAGGCCATCTTTGTCCGTTCAATTGAATGGTGGTTTTGAGTTTTGATGCCTTGCACATAAGTTGTACATACCGCTGTACATATTACCACCACTAATTTTGATGCTCCATACTTGTGGAGATAGCTGCTCAACCTATAAAATGTATGTGAAAGTGAGTTGCAGGCTTGCAGCTTGTTTTTGTCGCCATAGGTCTCAACTCAGCAAATCAACTGCTTTATTCCCAATTCTGACGGAGACTTCCATATCTATCTCCAAGAGATTGTGATGAAGCGACCAAGCAGTTCAATTTCATTCTTTTGGAAGTTGGAAAAAATGAAAGGTGTGATCTCAGCAAAAAGAGAAGCTGTGAGCTGTAATGTGGTTATGCAAGAAGATGCTCACCCAGAAGCTCATTTCGTGCAAGACCGATATTGGATAATTGTTGGTACTGAATTGTCTGCCAATTTTATTACTAGTGCTGGATTTTATCTCCACCAAAATTGATTGCCAGACAGACTGCATTGTTGAGAATTGGTACGAAGACAAACTTTGGTGGGGACCTGTCTGTCACCAATGGCAAATCTATTTTCTTCTTTCTATGCATGCTTTAATTTGCATCTGCCATCTGGTTATCACATTGTTATCTGGAAGAAGAAAAAATGTTTATGTTCTTATAATCGAACCGTCGAAAATAGAAGCTAGCTTATTATAAATTGTTTATCTTGAACAAGGGCCTCTCGTTTTGTTAGGATAGTGTTGGTATACTAGCGCTACCGTCACTACGAGAAGTTTAGTCTTGTAGCTGAACCAGTGAAATCTGCAACGAAATATCAGAGGGATGTTCCTATCCAAGGATTCAAGTGCTTGTGTATGCACTTACGCCTGCGAGTGCGACGCCTTAGGACTTAGTGGCGAAGTTAAAAAATAAGGTGGTTTCCTTTATTTTTCTTCTCGCAACGCCCACACTACATGGATGCCTGTATAATGTGTTTGGTTTGAGGAACCGGATGCATCTGAACCTAAGCATGTATTGGTTCGAGGAATAGCTCCATCATCACCTCACCCATCGTAGGCAGTACAAAATGAGGGATTAGATCATCCTTTAAGTTTCATAGGATGATCTCAACGATGGACCAACTGTTACTCCATTCATAAAGGCAACGCATGCAGTGTCCTCAGCCATCCTGGTGCACTCATTCACTCAACTCATATTAGCCGTTCGATCTACATCCAACATTCCATATCAACGTGTGTCACTTTTCGTAAAAACCACCCGCCACTCGCTACCGGATTTACAAATCGCCTTCCTCTCTCGGACCATCGCCGCCTCACCCTCCTCCCCGATCTGCTGTTGCCCGCCTGCGCCTCCTCCTCGAGCCACTGCTGCTTTGGCCGCCCCTCCTCCCTGCCGCCGTCGACCGCCGCACCCCTTGTGTCGACAAATGTGGTCGAAACCTCGTGGTCGAAACCAACGTGGTCGACTAACGTGGTTGACCAACGGCAGGGGGAGGAGGGGCGACCGACGATGGCTCGGGAGAGGACGGCGGGCGGCCGGCGGGATCGGGGAGGAGCGGCGATCGGCGACGGTCGGGGAGGAGGGGCGAGCGGCGCGAGGATCGACGGGAGGAGGGCGAGGCGGTGGCGGCTCGGGGAGAAGGAAGGCGCGGCGGGCGGTGGGTGGGTTTGGAGAGAGGAGGCGAAGGGATGGCTCGGGGGGCAATTTGTAAATCCAACGCGGGTGGCTAGCGGGTTTTTACGAAAAGTGACGCACGTTGATATGAGACGTCGAATGGAGGTCAAACGACCGACATGAGCTAAGTGCATGAGTGCACCAGATGACCGAGTGCACCGGATACGTTGCCATTCATAAATACATGTACATGTCGTTTTGTGATCCGACGGTCAAACTTTTGAAACTTTAACTATCGATGCCTTTTAAATATTTAGATTGGATACATGAAAACCATATATATATATATATATATATATATATATATATATATATATATATATATATATATATATATATATATATAGAAATTGGGCACCGGTGCCCGGGCACCTTGATTTCAAATGCGCGTATTCAACCTAAATTCGGGTATGTTTTTTAAAAATATCAGTTTTAGGGTATATACCCATCTATAACAATTCAAATAAAACATATACCTTTGAAAAAATATACTCAAATTCAAAGTTTTGAACGAATTTAGATCACATGCTTTGCTGATTTATATATATAATCGGCACATACCTACAATCAAACTATCAATAAAAAAGGCAACTACAGTTCAAATTTCAGTTTGAACTTGTTTGAACTAGTTAGTAAACTAGTTAAACTTGATATCCAAGAAATTTTAAAAAATTTCGCACGCGATACATACCTATTTTAGACTTATGGTGCCCGGGCACCAAGGAGCACTCGTTATTTTTACTATATATATATATATATATATATATCGGAAAGTAATATTATAATATTATTGGGTTTATAAATATGTTAAATATAAATTATTAGTTAAAATTATATTTTATGGACAATGTTAATATCAATGCCTTTTAAATATTTAGATTGGATACATGAAAACCATATATGTAGATTTATCTCGAAAAGTAATTTTATTGGGTTTATAAATATATTAAATATAAATTATAAGTTAAAATTATATTTTATGGACCATATTAATATCTAAAATAACATATATTTGTGACTCCTCAGCCTAAAAATGCACTGCACGTAACTCCTCTACGACCTGTGAGAGTTCCCGACGGTTATTAATCTGACCTAGCAATCGTGTACCGTAACGTGTTCTTGTTACATGCTGCTGAAGTAATCTAAAGTTTCAACGCTTGCATTTACGAGTTTTAGTTGGACGAAATAAAAGTGAAATTTGTAACCGGGATAATCACCCATATAAGCACTAAGCAGGTGGAAATCTTGCATTCCCTGAACAGCTGAACTCGATGACAAGAGGGGTAAAGCAGAGCTCTTCTCTAGAGGCAGCCATGGAGATCGCCCCCTCCATTTTGCTGCCGCTTCTTCTCCTCCTCCTTTTCTCACCCGCTGCCATGCCCTCTGCCTTGGCCCCTTCCCCTGGCTCCGACGAGCACACCTCTGACGTGTACATCGTCTTCGTCAGCCGCGCCGACTACGTCGATTCCGTGGGCTACGACGTCCGGTTGCTCTCTTCCGTCGTCGGAAGGTGGTTGTGACATGCAACGTTTCTGCCTTCAGACACAGCACAGCCCCGTATTTCTCCTGCTGACATTTCCCTGTTTTTGTTACAGCACAGAGGAAGCAAAGACGGCGATGGTCTACCACTACGGCGGCCTCGGGTTCGCGGCGAGGCTCGCACCCAATCAAGCCGACCAATTATCAAGTGAGCGCGGTTGATTCATTGACTCATTTTCTTGTATCACGGTTCTATGCATAATCAAAGAGAAGATTCAGAAAATTGATATCAGTTGATTCTTTCGCTTGCATGGACCTGATTTTGCGGTCCGAACTCCGAGCTCAATTCTTCTGCTTGCGTTTTGTTCTTATGTTGCAGAGAAGGAGGGCATTGCAATCATCAAGGACAAGACGTACCATCTCGAGAGAGACGGTCCCCTGCCTCGCTTCTTCGAAGAGAACATCTGACGGTCAAATGAAGTTCACCCACTGCAACTTAGGTTACAAACCTCATTTGCAGTACACTAGCACGACCTGAAACATGTTATATGAAGTTTTGGCGATTTGTTACGCCCGGTATTAATATGAGGATCTACATATAAGTGTGTGTTACCCTCAAAAGAAATACATACAACTTTGTGGCATAGATAGCGAAGTAGTGAGTGCCATTGAGTGACAGATCATTGAGTGCAATATGAGGATCTACTACTTTTTTTTATAACAAAAAACAGAGAATCTAGTTCTAATTATATCTGCGTATAAATACCGAGTTCATGCGCTTCAATCATGGTGCAAACTACGCACAGTTCTACCTAAAATCCTAAGACACCAGACAAAATTCCTGACTACACATCCTCGTACACCACTCGACACTCGTGGTGATCATCTTCGTGATAATTGCCTAGCAACGGGGCCTTGACGAAACGGAATTAAGCTTCCTTGGAGGCTCTGCTATCCAGGCACAACACAAGAGCTGCCGCTCGCCACGGACCCAGCCTCCTCCCTCTCCCCGGAAAAAGTCCCTCTGGCAATGGAGCTCCATGTCCTTGAGGACCCTACACTAGCCGTGCAGGAACGTTGCCATCTCCCTCTGGCACTCCTCCCGGCCGTATTCCTCGAAAACCAGCTTCTCGAGGCGATGAGATCGGCCGGTGCAGCTCAGCACGTCCCACGGACCTGGCTTGACATTGCGATTCCGGTGATCCCAGTAGGGCTGTAGGCTCAATAACGAGGTGTATAGTATCGGCGTTCGTGGATTAATTAACAGCCAATGTCCAAAAAGTTTGAAGAGCTAGCATGGATAATTTTTCCGCCGAGGCAGGGAAGGATGCAACCACCGTGATGTAGAGCGTGTCCAGGCAGGAAGACAGCCTGAGGAGCTGCATGAACCAGTTCACGTGATCCTCGTTACCTGGACAGCCAATAGTCCCTATATGAAACCGCGAGGATAACCGGGTTCCCTCACGCTTTGCAAAAAAGTCCTCCGCTTTTTCGAATAGTCTTCTTTAGCCTGCACCTACGTTGACCGTTCGATTGGGCGGACCGTGCGATACATGGCCTTTGGGTGAGCGGGCAGACCGCGCGATGTACGACCTTTAGGTGAGCTCCGTGTGTTCTCAGGGATCTTCACGTCCCTTTCGTCGTGGCGCATCGCACCTGTCTTTTTTGTACCTACGCTTGTGTGTTCTGTTCTGTTGCTCTCACTTGCTATTCTCTACCTACTCCTTGGTTCCTCGCTCTTACTCTCGGTTCCTCTTCTTCGCCCGCGTCACGCCCGTCGCTCTTTTCCCTCTTTGCTCGCGCCACCCTCCTCCTCTTTGGCTACGCCAACTCCATCACTGTACGTCTCTTCTTCTCCTTCCTGTTATGGGTACTGTCTTTATCGAATTTTCTAGAAATTAGGTGCTATCTTTATCGAATTTTTCAGAATTTATTTCACCTGTTCTCTCATGGACCAAAGGTGTTGTCTTTATTGAATTTTCCAGAATTTATTTCTCCTGTTCTCTCATGGACCTAAGGTGCTGTCTTTATCGGATTTAGTCGTGGTCGAAGTGTCGTAGGATTGCCGTAGCGCTTCGACTATGGTGCTTCAATTATGTTTTCAATCGCGATGAAGACCATGGCATTTCGAGTACGGCGTTTCGATCACAGCTCTTCGATTACAGCTTCATGGTCGAAACGCCGCGGTCGAAGTAGT